>CAJVRI010000370.1:0-640000 GCA_911649635.1 Poeciliopsis gracilis
GACTTAGACTTCCTTTATTGTCCTTGTACAGAGAACAAAAGGTGAATCTTGACAACGAAATGTCGTCACTTGGCTACCAGAGCAGCAGAGCTAAAACCTTATACTACACAATAAATACAATATGGCTGAAAAATATATGAGAATAAAGTGCTATAGAATCCACAAGTTCAGTATTGCAAACAAAGCTAAAGTGCAAAGTGTTGACCATGTCCATGGGGGGGGGTGGTTTGTGAGTGTGTGTGTGTGTGTGTGTGTGTGTGTGTGTGTGTGTGTGTGTGTGTGTGTGTGTGTGTGTGTGTGGGGGGTGTGTGTGAAAGGGTCTTATGTGGCGTTAAGCAGTCTGATGGCCCGGGGGAAGAAACTGTTCAGTAGTCTGGTTGTTCTGCACAAGATGCTGCGGAACCTTCTGCCAGACGCCAGAGGGGAAAACAGTCCATGGTTGGGGTGGGTGGGGTGGGTGGGGTCAGTGGGGTCGGTGGGGTGGGTGGGGTCAGTGGGGTCGGGTGGGGTCAGTGGGGTCGGGTGGGGTCAGTGGGGTGGGTGGGGTCAGTGGGGTCGGTGGGGTCAGTGGGGTCGGGTGGGGTCAGTGGGGTCGGTGGGGTCGGGGGTCGGGGGTCGGGGGGCTGGTGAGCGCGGGATAGGCAGCGCCTCTCTGCGATGTCCTTGATGCAGGGAAGCAGAGCCCCGTGATCTTCTCCCCTGTCCTCACCACCCTCTGTAGAGGCTTCCAGTCAGAGGCCCTGCAGCTCCCAGACCAGATGGAGATGTAGCTGGTCAGTAGGCTCTCGATGGTCCCTCTGTAGAAGGACTGAAGGATGGGGGGCGGAAGGGATGCTCTCTTCATCCGACGCAGGAAGTGCATGCGCTGCTGGCCCTTCTTCACCAGTGAGGAGATGTGAGGAGACCAGCTGAGGTTTTCATTGATGTGCACCCCCAGGAACTTGGTGCTGCTGACGACCTCCACAGCTGAGTCATTGATGAGGAGTGGTGTGTGGGTGGGTCTGGATTTCCTGAAGTCTACGATGATCTCCTTGGTCTTGTTGACATTCAGGATCAGGTTGTTTCCTCTGCACCAGTCCACTAGATGCCGCACCTCCTCCCTATAGGCCGTCTCGTTGTTGTCCCGGATGAGGCACCCCACTGTGGTGTCGTCCGCGTACTTCAGGATGTGGTTGGAACTGAAGTGTGGACGACAGTCATGGGTCATCAGGGTGAACAGCAGGGGGCTCAGAACACAGCCCTGAGGGGTGCCAGTGTTCAGGGTGATGACATCGGAGGTGTTGTTCTCCATCCTGACAGCCTGGGTTCTGTCAGTGAGGAAGTCCAGCAGCCAGTTGCAGAGGGGGGTGTTAATTCCTAAGAGGCCCAGTTTGCCCACCAGGTCTTGGGGGATGATCGTGTTGAACGCTGAGCTAAAGTCCAGGAACAACGTCCGTACGTGGGTGTTCTTCTCCTCCAGATGCTCCAGGCTCAGGTGGAGAGCAGTGGAGACTGCATCCTCAGCACTGCGCTTGGACTGGTATGCAAACTGGAAAGGGTCGTGTGATGGGGGGAGCGTGGAGATGATGTGGTCCTTAACAAGCCTTTCGAAGCACTTCATGATGGAGGATGTGAGTGCGACGGGGCGGAAGTCGTTAAGGCGTGTGATGGTGGTTGTCTTTGGAACCGGAACGACTGTGGCAGACTTGAAGCACCGTGGGACGACAGCCTGGTCCAGGGACGTGTTGAAGATGTCCGTGAGCACGTGGGCCAGCTGGTCCGAGCATTCCTTGATTAGCCGACCTGGAATGTTGTCCGGACCTGCAGCTTTCCGCGCGTTGACCTTCCTCAGAACCTTCCGCACTGCCGATGTTTCTAGTCTGAGCGCCTGTTCATCGGGGTGTGGCATCGCTTTCAGAAGGGATGCTCTGCTGGTTGTTGCTGGTTGTTGTTCAGCTCCTCAAATCTTCCGAAGAAGTTATTGAGCTCGTTGAGGAAACCAGTGTCGTTCTGGCAGGGTGGGGGTGTGGGTTTGTAGTCTGTGACAGACTGAATGCCCTTCCACAGTTCCCTGGTGTTGTTGGAGTCCTGGAAGAGACCCTGGATATTCCGGCTGTGGGCTCGCTTAGCGTCTCTGATGGCCCGGTTCAGGTTGGCCCTCACAGACCTGAGAGCCTCAGCATCACCAGATCTGAACGCAGCATTGCGTTCTCTCAGCTTCGTTCGCACCTCCTTGGTCATCCAAGGTTTCTGGTTTGCCCGAGTGACTATTGTTTTTGTTGCTGTCTCTTTTTCCATGCACCAACTGATGTAGTCGGATACAGATGCAGCGTACTCCTCCACGTTGATGCGCTGGTTGTTTGTTGCTGCCTCCTTGAAGATGCCCCATTCAGTGCACTCAAAACAGTCCTGCAGTGCAGACATGGCGCCCTCAGGCCATTCTCTCACCTTCTTCACTGCAGGTCTCTCTCTGATGAGACGGGGCTGGTATGCAGGAATTAGCATGACAGAGAGATGGTCTGAGGAGCCTAGGTGGGGGCGGGGGGCTGCTCTGTAGGCCTTCTTTATGTTGGTGTAGACAAGGTCCAGAGTGTTCTCCCCTTTAGTAGCAAAGTCCACATGTTGGTAAAAGTTTGGAAGCACAGTCTTCATGTTGACCTGGTTGAAGTCGCCAGCAACAATAAAAACACCTTCCAGTTGTGTGGCTTGCATGTCCGTGATGTTGTTGTAGAGAACACTGAGGGCTTGCTTCGTATTGGCGCCAGGTGGGATGTAAACAGCAACAATGGTGACGCTGGTGAACTCACGTGGCAGATAAAAGGGTCGACATCTCACAGACAGGAGTTCAATGTCTGTAGAGCAGTGACTGGAGTCCCAGGAAGCGTTGTTACACCAGCTGTTCTTCGTGTAGATTCAAATGCCACCCCCACGGGTTTTACCTGTGAGAGCACTGCTTCTGTCGGCTCTGAATGTTGTTAGCCCGTCCAGGCTAACTGCGCTATCTGGGACCGATGCACTGAGCCATGTTTCAGTGAGGACAATGGCACAGCAGTTTCTTGTTTCCAGCTTTGAGTGTAGCTCCAGCTTGAGATGGTCCATTTTGTTTTCCAGGGAGCATACGTTGGCGAGCAGCAGTGAAGAAAGCGGCGATCTGTACGGGTTAGCTTTTAGCTTAGCTGTTAGTCCTCCGCGGCAGCCGAGCTTCTGCTTCCTATCACGCCGTCTACGACGTCTCCATGGGGGGCCTGTGGTTGTGGGAGGGACCCCTGTTTCGCTGGCCGCTCGTCGAAGTCCACGGCTAACGAGTACGGTCCGCGTTTCTGTGCAGATGGAGTCTAGAAGCCCTAATTTCCTGAGTCTAACTATATTCTTACGAGCGTACACTGTTCCCACACTGCAACGCTGCGTTGTCGGTACGGGAAACTCTGTTTTAGCTGCCGAATGAGGCATAGGGTTTACAATGCTAACCGGAGCCGAAGTAGCCGCAGCCATTAGGGCGCCGCCATTTTGAATTTATGAATTTATGATGAGTAGATGAGAAGCTTCTGGTTCTGATTAAAATCATGTGACCTTGGCCGGTTTGGACCAATAAAAACCCTGTAAGCTGTTACCATGAGCCACTCAGAGAGAAGGGGCGGGGCCTGTACTGACCTGTCACAGAAACGGTAGCAGGGAGGCGGAGCAGCGTGGGCGGCTGAGTGGGCGGAGCCTGAAGCGTTGCGGTGGGGGCGGGGCCCTGCAGCTGGCTGAGGGGGATGGTGTGGGTGCCTGGGGGCAGCTGGGCACCTGTGGACAGGTGAAGGGAGGGGGCGGAGCCACAGAGCAACATCAACAGCAGAGAACAGCTGAGAAGACAGGATCTGATCCAGAACCTACCTCCGCATCACTTCCTGTCTAATGTCTCAGCAGCCAGGCTGCATATGATTGGTTAGAAGAGACCACGCCCTCCTACCTGACAGCAAGGTGAGTCCTCCAGGGAGAACCACACCTGCAGGCACCGCGCCGTTGCTGGAGGGGGCCGGAGGCTGCCAGGAGGGGGCGCCGCTCTGCAGGGGGCCGGAGGAAGCGGAGGCAGGCTTCACCGGGTCCTACCGAGACAGAACAGATGCCGTGAACAGAACCGGGGCCCGGACCCGCCAATCCGTCTCCCCTGTACCTTGGCGCCCTCGGCGGCGTCCGCCTCGGCCACCTGGTAGGTCAGGTCGGTCTCCTCAAAGCCGGTGGCGCTCATGCGCTGGTCGCCGGACGGGTCGGCGCGCGGCGGCGAGTCGGGCGAGTTGAGGCAGGTCTGGATCAGCGCCTTGCCGGTCTCCGAGGTGATCATGGGCTGCAGCTTCCTGGTGGCGAACGTGTAAACGTGACCCGTCTCACTGGCCACCAGCAGCAGAACCTGGGTCCCGGTCAGGGTGGACAGTTCATAGGCCTGCAGACGGGTCAGAACCAGAACCGGGTCAGAACAAGAACTAGACACGGGACAGAACCTGACCCGGTTCTGATCAACTGGCATCATTTTTTTTGATTCATTCCCAGCCCAGAACCTCAGAACCTCCACACACTTCCTGTTTCTGTTTCTCCTCAGGCGTCTCTGGGTTGGACAATCTGGTCACATCTTAGCTGCAGGTGACATGATATCAAGGGACCTGAACCGGGTCCTGAACCGGTACCTGAACCGGGACCTGAACCGGTACCTGAACCGGGACCTGAACCGGGACCTGAACCGGGACCTGAACCGGGTCCTGAACCGGGCCTGAACCGGGACCTGAACCGGGTCCTGAACCGGGCCTGAACCGGGACATGGACCGGGTCCTGAACCGGGACCTGAACCGGGACCTGAACTGGGTCCTGAACCGGGACCTGAGTGTTGAACCGGGCTTTCCCGTGAACTCCTCCGGACTCACCTTCTTCATGATGCCAGTCTTCCTCTTGCTGAACGTCGTGTATCGCCGCAGCTTGTTGTCGATGAACTCCATCTTGATCTTGACCCGGCCTCGGGTCTTCTTGCCGGGTTTGGCTCCTGACCGTGAGGGGTTTCCGCCGCTGTAAGCCCGGTTCGGGCCCCCGGAGGACCGGCCAGATTGGCCGTCCTCGCTCCGCTCCCGCTTCACGCCCCTCCTGTCCCCGCCGGAACCCACGGCGTCCTCATCGTCCCCGGACTCCGAGTCCTGATCCGAGCCGCTGTAGACCACCTCGGTGCTGAACTCCAGGTCTTCGAAAGGTTCACCATCCGTGTCCTGTCCAGCGGTCGGTTCGGGTCCCGCGGAGCTCACCGCGACACTACCGTTACCTGCCCCGGTTCTGGTCGCCATCACGGCGCTCAACCTTCCTGCCTTCCGACGGCTGTAGGTTCTCCCAAAAGCTCGAAGCTCTCTGGCCGGACGGGGTCGGTTCCGTTCCCCGGCTCAGAGCCCTCCGGCTGGGCAGAGTTCAGGCCGTCTCCCGGGACCCATACCTCTGATTCCGGACAAATTCAGTTGGGTTTTCCGACGCTCCAAGTTCTCATTCTGGACAGATTAGGTTCGCTACCCGGGGATCCGAGCGCTCGGGCCGGACACCCGGAGCTAACAGCGCCGATAGCAACAGACCGCGGCACTTCCTGTCAGAATTTTCTTCTTCGTCTTCTTGTGGTTGAACTTAATTCTGCATTACTGCCACCTATAGGTGAGGAGCATGAATCAGTTTTCTAACTGCTACTTTAGATGCCCAAAACTAAAGTTGTAATAATAAATCAAAGTATTTATTATAACTATGATAAATTATTATTATAAAGAAAGTCCAATATAAAGGGAGAGCATTTCTTTAACTCCAACTCTTCAATTTGTTTCTCTCTAATCTTTTCAAGGTTTTGCTGTTTCATAGTGTGTTCTACTGACTCTTCATCATCACAAAAATCACTGCTTCCTGTGTTATGTTCTAAATATTGTATCTGATATGATTGATCTTCTCTCATTTCACCTGCTTTCCTTTGGTTCTTATTTTCTTTCCCTCAAATCTTAATTTTAATCAGTTTAATCAAAATTAATTAAAGGAAGAGGAGGAGGAAGAAGACGTTTCAGCAGATCAACCTGCTGCTGATCTGAGTTCAGGTGTTTCTGACCCACACAGGAAGCATAGCAGAATTGAAAGTTCCACCTGATTATCTAGCCAATCAGAGATTGGTTTCCATGGTAACCTGACCTATGACCTCCCCGACTGGGCGTTGGTTCTACGCCAGCTGGGTGCTGAACCAGGATCAGCCGCTAAATTTACCTCAGATTACCAGCAGAGCTGTTGCTGAAAAGACCGTCAGACCGCAGACGACAACATGTCCCTTAGCAACGCCGCCGGAGCCGGGGTCGGAGCCGGGGTCGGAGCCGGGGTCGGGGTCGGAGCCGCCTGGAAGAATCACAGCTTCAGCACAGGGGAGGGCAGGGACCCCCCTCTATCTGACCAGGGAGAGACTATCATCGGGGTCTACCTCCTGCTGCTGGGTGGGTCCTGGATCAGAGGAACATTCTGGACCTTCTGGACCTCAGTCCAACATTCACGGTTCTCTGCAGCGTGCTGACTGACCCTGATTGGTGGGTTTGCTGTCCTCTCTGTCCGCAGGCTGGATGTCCTGGTTTGGGAACAGCATCGTCCTCTTTGTCCTCCTCAGACAGAGAAGGTCTCTGCAGCCCACTGACTACCTGACCTTTAACCTCGCCGTCTCTGATGCCAGCATCTCCGTGTTTGGCTACTCTAGAGGCATCATTGAGATCTTCAACGTCTTCCAGGACAGCAGCCACCTCGTCTCCTCCATCTGGACCTGCCAGGTATCTCTATTGGAGTAGATGGACTCCTCTGTCCTGCTTCAGGTAGAAAGGACTCGTCTGTGGTTTTCTTTCAGGTGGACGGGTTCTTCACGCTGGTGTTTGGTCTTAGCAGCATCTACACCCTAACAGTGATCAGCTTCACCCGCTACATTAAGGGGTGCCATCCCAACAGAGGTCTGGGGCCACCAGAACTCATCTCGGTTCTTTCAGAACCTCGGTTGGAAAGTGCTTCTGACCCTGTAGCTCCATCTTGTGTTTTAGCTCATCGCATCACCAGGAGCTCTGTCTTCGTCTCTCTGCTCTACATCTGGGTAACGGCTGGGTTCTGGTCCGCAGCGCCGCTGTTAGGCTGGGGCAGCTACACAGGTAGGAACCCGGTTCTGATCCAAACCTACCTCTGGCGCTGCCCCTCACTGCTGCTGCTCTGCAGATCGGGGGTACGGTACTTGTGAGATCGACTGGTCCAAAGCCAGCTACTCTGCCGTCTACCGCTCTTACATCGTCTCCATCTTCATCTTCTGCTTCTTCGTGCCGGTCCTCATCATGCTCTTCTGCTATGTGTCCATCATCAACACGGTGAAGAGGGGCAACGCCCTTTCTGCCAACGGAGACCTGACCGACCGGCAGAGGAAGATCGAGAGAGACGTCACCATCGTGAGTTCCCAGCAGTCTCCGAGTCTCTTGAGTCAGCAGGTCTAACGGCTCCGGTCTCCTCCTCCAGGTCTCCATAGTGATCTGCACGGCCTTCATCCTGGCTTGGTCTCCCTATGCGGTGGTCTCCATGTGGTCCGCCTGCGGTTTCCATGTGCCCAACCTGACCAGCATCTTCACCCGCCTCTTCGCTAAGTCCGCCAGCTTCTACAACCCCCTGATCTACTTCGGCCTCAGCTCCAAGTTCCGTAAAGACGTGGCCATCTTGCTTCCCTGCACCCAGAACGCCAAAGACGCCATCAGGCTGAAGCGCTTCAGACCAAAGGCAGAAGGTCACGGCCGCTACGCTGCAGGAAGAGCCAGACTCAAAGGTCCGCTGAACCGCTGTGAAAAGAAGTACTCCCCGATGAACCAGAGCCCTCAGGCTGCCACCCCAGGCAGTGGCAAGGAGACGCCACCGCCTGGCACCGCACCAGCTGACGCCAAGTGGGTGTTTTTCATCAACATGGCCGCTGCGCAGGAGGCCAGCTCTGAGTTTGAGTGCGTCAGACTCTGACCAGCCAACTGAACTGTGATGCTGCAACTCGGACCGACCTTAACCGACAATGATCCTGGGACATTTCCATCCTCTGGGCCTTCAGAACAGAAGAACCAACTTGCTTTGACCATTAACCCCATCTAGAGACAGTCTTGTAAAAGTACCAAATGATTAGAAGAAGGTCAGGGAAAGATTCACCTCTAGCGGCTCAGATCCAGGTTCTCCAACCTTTAGACTGAGTTTAATTGAGAAACCTTTGGTCTGGCTCTGATCATCAAATGATGATGTGATTCTCTGCTGAGTGAAGTGACCAGTCACACTTAAAGGGCCGGTATCGTGTAAAATTTTAGCTTTACAGCATGTCAGACTCAAACTTGAAGTGTTCCCTTGATTTGTTCATATTGGAGAAATCCCTTCCTTCAGCTGTGCAGAACGTCAAGGTGGACCTAGCTCCGCCTTCAAGCCACAGCTCCTCCTCAGAGCTGCGCCTCCTTCAGACTAGCCAGGAGCAATTAGTAAACATCTGCTGAGTTCATTACAGGAGCTGCTGTTTAGAGCAACGTTGGTAAAAATGTTAAATGTTGAGGAGAGAAAGAGCAGGAACTGTTAAAGAGACAGAGGCCCAATTTCAAGGTGCTAAATTATAAAATCAAAATTCTCAAGTCATTTTGGATCGTTGCAGCATATTTATACCAACTGAAGGGAACAGCAACTGGATCAGGCAGTAAATGGCAGCATGTGGCTGGAAAACACAGAATGCTGGCCCTTTAAATGTCTTTTGTGTCTGGTTAGATCAGTTTCCCTCCTCTGAAGTTTGGGGTACCCCATGGTTCCCTTTTGGGCCCAAGTCCTTCTTATGCTTCCGCTGGGCTCCGTCTCTAGAAAATACAACCCGTCATTCCACTTCCCCGGGTTCTGCTGGTTCCTGTCTCGTTGGGTTTTAATTCTGTTATTTCACTGCTTTTGCCTGTTCTTGTGTAACAGGGCTATAAAATAAAGATTGGTTGAATGTAGGACTGCACGGTATCTAAAGTTTGGTGGAGGGATGATCATCCTAATTTTCAGGAGCTGGGCTTGAGATCTTCATCTTCATCAGTGGGTCTTCTGCTCCGCTAAAGAATCAGAAACAGGCTGAGCTGGAACGTCTCTGATTGCATCATGAGTGTTTCTCCTCCCCCTGTTGGTCAGAACAGGAAGTGCAGTGACGCTGGCTCCCTCCACCGCAAGCGACACGGAAGTCGGACATCATTTTTCCCGGAAAGCTGAAAAGATCAGCGACGCCGGAGTTTACTGTCGGAAGCCGGAAACAGCCGAAACTGAGAGGAGCCGAACGGAACCAACCTCCCCGGTTCCGGTTCTGCAGTAGATCCGGAACGGGACCGGTCTCTCGGAAATGTCACCGAACCGTCTGCAGGTCAGAACCGGCTCCGGGGCCGCAGATCGACCAGCTGATGATGGAGCTGCTCGGGTTCGGAACCGGAACGTCAGAGGAAGGTTCTTATCGGGTCACCCGAAGCAGAACTTCACGGAGGGAGGGCTGGCTCTGTGTTGCCATGGTGATGCTGGACGAGACATCGCCATAGCAACACATTTATGACGGCTGTTTCTCAGCATCCATCAACTCTCAGGGATTCTGGTTCTGATCCATCGATCCAGTTCATTTCAGCTTTACGTCAAAAGAAGAAAAATTTAAAATCATAGAAACTAATCATTACAATCAGCAATACATGATCAATATGTTGGTCAATACTTCATTTATCATTAACCAGAGAGTCCAGCTGCTTTAGCCTGAAAGGAAGGTCAGAAGCTGAATGCTGCTGCTTGGTTCTGGTTCTGATGCACAACAGAAACAGAACCAGCAGGTTGATCCATCAGCAGCAGCAGATCTAGAGCTCTAGCTCTATAGGACAAGATCTATAGGACAAGATCTAGAGCTCTAGAGCAGGGGTCACCAACCCTAACCCGCAGAGACCTTGTCAGTCGCCCGCGGAGCGACTCCTAAATATAGCCATTATCATTAGGAAGCACTGCCAAAAAATAATTTAATGAAATGTTTTTTCATTGAAGTAACGTTTGACGTTTATATTTAGAGTTCAAACGAGGGAAATGACAAAAACGTTTAAAACAAATTGCTTTATGTACAAAACTCTTTCCTGCTGTTAAAGTTCAGAACTGCACAGCAGCAGCAGCGCCTGCAGCAACAGCGCCTGCAGCAGCAGCGCCTGCAGCAGCAGCGCCTGCAGCAGCAGCGCCTGCAGCAGCAGCGCCTGCAGCAGCAGCGCCTGCAGCAGCAGCGCCTGCAGCAGCAGCGCCTACAGCAGCAGCGCCTGCAGCAACAACGCCTGCAGCAGCAGCGCCTGCAGCAGCAGCGCTGCAGCAGCAGCGCCTGCAGCTGAACTCTGCGTACCGTCACATTTTCCTTTAAGTAAACAAAGAAAAGAATAACTTCTTTAGTTTTTATTATTTAACCCTATTGTCGCAACACCTGAACCTGGAACCAGCACCGTCCTCTTTCCGTGAACCTCATGGAGAGGCTTCACTTCATGTCTTTATTATTTAGCGTCGTCTGGAAAAGAAGTCGCTGCTCTTGTGGTTTAGGTTTGAGCTGATTTTTGCGCATTGGAGAGGCGCTGGTGCTCTTGCAGGTCAGGTGCAGTGATAGTTTTATTTTTTCACATCTGCAGGTGTCAGCCAGCGGGTGACCCGTCAGCTGTTCGGTTCGCGAAACCAGGAAAAAAAGCGAATAAACCGGCGACCCGCCAGAACCGCTCAGACTGTCAGAAGCTCAGGCTGAACGTAGAACAACGGGAGGTTCAAACCCAATTCGTTCATTTTTAGCTTGCAGAAAAACACAAAGCCTGAAATGAACAAAAGCAAACTGACCAATAAGACTTGGGCTTTGGGATTCCCCACCTCAACCCTCAGACTAACACCGCTGTGTGTAAAATATCTTTTTACACAAAAGATATTTTATTTACCAAAATTGTGCTAATAGAACAGATGGTGAGATAATAAAACTATAACTCTTCTTTTCTTTTTTATTTAAAGGAAAATTTACTGCAACAATCCATCAGTTTGCTTTTGTTTATTTCAGTCACTTGTGGCCAGTTTAGAATCACAGAAAAACTCCAAAAGGGAATCAAAGTTAAAACTCTGTGAGCTAAAAACTTCTGATCACATAATAGCAATTAACCAGCTGCCATGGTGAATTATTACTGATAACTATTGTGAGTGGTCCTGACATTAATATGATCAGGCAGTATTATATATACTGTTATATATATAAAGACTGTATCAAACAAGTAACCCTTCGTGTTGCTCTGAACCCGTGACGTAGCTCCCAGTCTCCAAAAGGTCGGTGACCCCTGATCTAGAGTCTCTCTTGCTCTCGGTTAAGGCGGACGCTTCTTTCTGCTCTGTTTTGTATCGTTTTCTGTTTTTATAGCATTTCTTCGCACATCCTCCAATCTACAAATTATGGATCTGGTCAATTGGTCTCTCAATGCAATTGATCAAATATTCTTGATGAGAACGCCGGGACTCGGCCCGCGGGACTCGGCCCGCGGGACTCGGCCCGCGGGACTCGGCCCGCGGGACTCGGCCCGCGGGACTCGGCCCGCGGGACTCGGCCCGCGGGACTCGGCCCGCGGGACTCGGCCCGCGGGACCGGCCCGCGGGACTCGGCCCGCGATGGATTCACCGGTGATAACAGGATTTCTGCTGCTTGTGGATTCCAGGCTTATTGACAGATTTGTGGCGAACTGGACTGAACTGGGCCGAACTGGGCTGAACTGGGCCGAACTGGGCCGAACTGGGCCGAACTGGACTGAACTGGGCCGAACTGGACTGAACTGGGCTGAACTGGACTGAACTGGGCTGAACTGGGCTGAACTGGACTGAACTGGGCCGAACTGGACTGAACTGGACTGAACTGGGCCAAACTGGACTGAACTGGACTGAACTGGACTGAACTGGGCTAAACTGGACTGAACTGGACTGAACTGGACTGAACTGGGCCGAACTGGGCCGAACTGGGCTGAACTGCTGAGACCCTGTTGCAACCTGAGGCGGTGGGAGCTCACATATTGAACCAGAGGAGTCCTAGGAGGAGCCCTGGGGAACCCCACATGTGACCTCACATGCGCTGACCTTTTCCGGTTCCTAAAAAGAGAAATTCCAGGTCTTCATGTTGGACTGGGTCCTGGTCCTGGTTCTGCCCCAACCGGCGACAACGGGAAGGCGCCGGGCTTCCTGACCGTCCTGATGGACGGCGGGCAGCCACCTGCTGGTGAGAGGTGAGATCAGCTGCTGGGACTTCTGGGAGGTTCTGGTTCTGAAAGAACCGGGTCCACACGGTTCTGAAGGAGTTCATCTAATTACATTACTAAATCAGTATACCAGAAAGTCTTTATTATTCTTTCTGGCCTTACTGGAACCGTCAAACATAAATCCCCCCCAGAAGAACGAAGCTTTTCCTTCTCAAGCAGGAAGTTAATTAACTGACAATCAAAACCTGAAAGTGGTTCCAGTTTCTCTCGCCGGCCAAAATGTTGAAACTGGCAAATTCAAATTCCTGGTGTCGTTCCTGGACAGTTCAGAAAACACTGAATCTTTAAGAAATGCTCTCTTTCAAGGAGATCTAGTGATCCAACTAGAGCCTGTTGAGCTAAAATGTTAAAACATTTTAACTCAAGTTTGAACTTTTCATCTCCTCGGCTGGTTTCCGTCTCATGAGCTGCAGATTAACAATCTTTTAATGCAACTTTCACTGGCAGGTTAACAGCAGGTAAATGGTGGTGAAACCAGAACCAACTTTATCTCAGCTGTTTGCTGAAAGATGATGGAAGATGCAGGAATATTGTAGCAGAGAGCATCCATCCTCTCTATTCATCAGTTTGACCCTCTGAGCTCATGAAGCCGTTTCTGTTTTCCTCTGGTAATAACAATCTATTAGGAATCATTTATTGACAGGGCAATAATTATTCTTTACCAGCTAAATGAAGACATTAACCTGCAGCTTGCTGAGTGTTTTGCTCTATTCACACATTGCTGATGATGTGATTCTATGAATAGGATTTATTGTTTTAGTCGAAGGAAATTTTCCATGTTGATGGACTAAATAGTTTTACCTATAAATTAAACTCTACCAACAAAAAGTCTCAGAATAATATACTTGGCACTGTGAAATCTAAAATGTGTTTTTTTGGCTTGTTTAATAACCTGGTTATTCTTCTGTGAGCCAAATTAATTAGTTATTGACTTTTGCTCAATTAAATTTCTTCAGATTTCAGAAGAAAATGAAAACGGGACATAATGCAGGAAACTGCGCTCCCTTCACTTCCGGAGTGCAATGACAGCAGGTTCGGTTCTGCTGCTGCAGGTTCTGCTCCCTGGTTCTGGTCAGGAAGCAGAACTTACATAAATCTCAGCCTTACCGTTTCCGGCCTGCAGAGGGCGACACCGCCCCGCTGATCCGGACGGTGAGAAGAAGAGAGCAGCAGGACGGAGAAGGAACCGCCGGTTCCGAGCTCTGCGGATCAATTCTGAAGGTTCGGCTTTGGTTTGTGGTGCTTCTCTGCGCATGCGCGTGGACTCATCACGTGGTTTCCTGCAGGCTGACGGTCAGGTGAGGACTTCCGGTCGGGTTCGAAACCACCTGGTGGGTTATAATCGGGTCCATTTCGGGGGTTCTGGATGCTTAACCCGCAGATGGTTCTGCTGAGCACCAACTCCTCTTGTAGACAGACTGGACCCGACCAGAACAGAGGTTCTGGTTCCAGAGGTTCTGGTTCCAGAGGTTCTGGTTCCAGAGGTTCTGGTTCTATGAAGAGAAAAATCCGAACCTGACGTTAAAAGTCGAGACTTCGGACTTTTAGAGAAAACTGACCAACTATCAATAGCAGTATGCAGCAGAATGACGTCACCAGGTCTCACTGCGCCTGATGACGTCATTCTGCTGCAGTGAACGTTTTTTGTTTGATGAATACACAAAGAAAACATCAAAGAGTGAGTAACAGAAAACAATAATGAAACAAAGCAGTAAAATGAATATAAAGCTAATAAAAACATGTTTATAAACAAACTTTGTTGTGTTTCTGATTTGTTTGAAAAAGAAAAGTTTGTTTTTGACAGCATGTCGGCATGTATGGATTTACTAGAAATGTAACATTTTTCTTCGATTAATAAACCAAACTGAATATTTGGTGTATAAATAAAACAAAATCCACATGTATGGCTTTAGAAGACAGAAAGTTATGAAATAATTCCCATAAATTTAGTTATTCTAAACATTCATTAAACAAATGTTTAGTTATTTCCAA
Source organism: Poeciliopsis gracilis (assembly GCA_911649635.1). NCBI lineage: Eukaryota > Metazoa > Chordata > Actinopteri > Cyprinodontiformes > Poeciliidae > Poeciliopsis > Poeciliopsis gracilis. The sequence continues at coordinate 14,280 of CAJVRI010000370.1, forward strand.
TTTATTCTATAAAACTGTTTTAAGAGATCTGGATGCATCACTTTTAGTTAATATTTCACCAAAATATGCTAAATTCTCTTAGCTTGGTCATTTTCCCTTCACTAGTAGATTCACATTTAATAATCCACATTTCTCAGTACTTACACATGTGAAAAACTGTCACAAACATGAATTGTAAAAATGAATTCAATTTATGCAAGTCAGACGTTTCTTTTCAAACATTGTTCAACATGCAAAAAATCAAGTCATGAATCAGGACAAACTCCTTCCAGAGATGCTCAATAGGATTCAGGCATTTTATTCTCAAAGTCTTTGAGCTCCTCCGATTGGAGCTGAACCAACTTAGCAATAGCCGCTAACAGCACTGTGCTAATTCATTTGTAAGTCAATTTCTTCCATGCGGTCGTCTATTTCCTTCTGCCCCAAGGGACCTACAGCCTCAACATTTTTCAGTCGGGATTCTGGCTTCTCTCCTGTTTGCTAGCCGCAGCTGCCTCTGTTTGCTAGTGCTAGCTGCCTCTGTTTGCTAGTGCTAGCTGCCTCTGTTTGCTAGCCGCAGCTGCCTCTGTTTGCTAGTGCTAGCTGCCTCCTTTGTAGCTGTCGATACCACCATGTGCTAGTGCTAGCTGCCTCCATTTGCTAGCCGTCGATACCACCATGTGCTAGTTGCCTCCGTTTGCTAGCCATAGCTGCCTCCATTTGCTAGCCATAGCTGCCTCCGTTTGCTAGCCATAGCTGCCTCCCTTTGCTAGCCATAGCTGCCTCCGTTTGCGTGCTAGCTGGTGCCATAAACTTCTGACCTGTGAGAATTGAAATTTCCCATGATGCTCCTCTACAGCATGGCGGTCCAGCTGTGGTGTCTGTCGTTCCGACAGCCTTATGCCGGTCTGGTTCTGGACGGGGTGAAGACCGTGGAGAGCCGCTGGCGCCCCCTGCTGGTGCCGCTGGAGAACCGAACCCTCGCGGTCCACATCGCCTGGCGGGACTGGGAGGGGGAGGAGTGGAGGGCGGTGCTGGGCGGAGCCTGGGGCCTGAGCGCCGCCGGCGTCCAGGAGCTGCTGGAGTCCGGGGAACGCTTCGGCCGCGGCGTGGTGGCAGGTAGGCAGAGATAACACAGTTACTTTGAAAAGGTACCTTTAATTGGATTACTAATTACTTCTTGGACAAGTAGTTTAGATTACTAGATTACTTGATTTGGAGATTAACCAAGATCAAATTTTACTTTGTTAGTTATTTTCAGAATCTGCTGACAACCAACCAATGTAAAAATTACACTCAGTTTTGCCAATACTTATGTAACCATTTATTTCATAAACAACAATGCGTCTCCACTTATGAGGTTGAACTAAATAATTGATCGTTTATGGTTACAACTGTCCAGAAAAAAAACAACTTTTGGTAATTTTTGTGTTTTTCTTTGCTCCACTGTCTGAATTTTAGAGCCCCCTCTCAGCCCCCTCTGTGTTACGGCCCTGCGTTTGCTCCACCACTCAGATGGCTGCACAGATTAGTGACTTATTTTAACATTAATTATTATAATGACGTTTAGTTGTGCAACTACGAACTCGTTCATTCGTGGCTGTTTTCACATTTATTGATCTGTTCATGTTAGTCTCCATCTTTAAAGTTTTCTGGAGCGCGGCCCCAAGTCGTTCACAGGTCATACAAATAATAGTATAAAGATACATAGTTCTACTACCTGGACATAAACAAAGACCCAATGGGACAGTCAAATTCTAGGGTTTATTTTGTCTAATCATTTCTAAATGAGCAGCTTCATGTTCAAAAACAGGCCCAGAAAACCAAACGGACTTTAGAAAGGAAAGCAACTTTAGAAAAAACAAGCCCAAAGTTGCTTAGAATCACAGAAACCAAGGTAGTTCCTGTTTTTCCAGGAATAAGATTTTCAGCTGCTGCCGCATAGAGACAGTGGCGAAACGCAGAGGAGATTGAATTACTAATGAAACCAGATTATCTGGAAAAAGTGTGGATTAGAGCGACGCCGTGCTGACGTTGCTGCAGGAAGGTGACCCTGAACGTACCACCAGTCAGCACATGGTAACCTGCGACTGCTGGGCTTTACGCGCCGCCCTGAACGCGTCAGCAGTCCTGGCGGGTCACCCACCTGCCAGACCCTGAATGCCAGACCCGCATTTAGGGCGGCGTGTAAAGCTCGGTGAAGAATACATCGCCGTCTGTTCCTGCCAGGTCTGGTGGATGTGGGCGGGACCTGGCAGTGCCCCGCCTCCCTGCCAGAGGCGGAGCTAGCGGAGTTGCAGCGCTCGGCCGTTCTGATTGGTTTAGAGCAGAAGCACCTGACCCGGCTGTCCAATCCCCGCTGGCTGAAGGGGCCCCTGAAGGCCCCGGGAGGTCGCGACCTCTGGACCGTGGAGATTCCTGCTGAGCTGTTGCCATGACAACGCTGGTAGTAAGAGGAAGCAACATTGGGGTTGCCCCTGGTCTCCATGACAACAGAAACCTGCTGAGACCCGGCTTCCTGTGTAAGCTCCTCCCCCGGACCTGACAGACGGGTTCTGGTCCGGTCCAACATCCACTTTCATTATGTTTGTAAATATTCTGTGTTCATTATTCAGTAAATTTCTACTGGTTGAAAATATTTCTGCTCATTTCCAGTTTTATAAACAAATGAGGGAGGGGCTGAGGTCACTCACTTGCACCCGGAACTCCCCCTCCTGGTCGGGTTCTGGTCCCAGGGAGTCAGGCTCCGCCCCCTTCAGCCCAGGAATGAGAAGGACCCGGTTCTGCTGTGGAACGAACTTTATTCACCCAAAACAAACCGGCACCAGAACTCAACACAAAGAAATCCCTCGAAAGGTGAGGGACTAGCCCCGCCCCTTAGCCCCACTCCCCACTGTGATTGGCTGTTCAGAAGAAGCCGGTTCTGATTGCGCCATCTTCTGAACAGGAAGTGACTGGAAGACATGTTGGACAAAACCGTGCTAGCCATCAGCTAGCCAGCTGATAGCCTAGCACATCTCAGTCAGGTGACTTATTTTAGTTTGAACTCAAGTTTTGAACCTGAACCAGCTAGCGCCGCCCATTGAAAATAAAGGGAACCGTTAGCCACAAGCTAACGTTCACATGGAGGGGGGCATGTAGTGTGTGGGGGTGTGGTGAGGGTGGGGGGCAGTGATGTAGCCGACCACATGAGAACTGGGGGCGGGGCAGTAGACCCGTGGGGCGTGGCCGAGGTCGACAGCGCTCCCCAGTGGGCAGCAGGAGGAACACAAGGATGGTAAAGGGAGTGGGGCAGGTGGGCGGGGTGAGACGCTGCTGGCAGGTAGCCAGCAGGGGGCGGAGCTTCAAATGGCAGGTGCAGCAGAGTGGGGGCAGGAAGGGTCGTCTGATCTGGGTGCAGCAGTCCTGAGGGGGCGGAGCCAGGCGACGCTGGGGTCATGATGGAGGTGGGTCCTTCCGCCATGGGGGCAGGGCCTGAGAAGTGGGAGGAGCATCAGAGGTTCAGACTTCCTGTCTATAGAGTTCCTACCGTCAGAAGGCGGCGCCGGTACCGACCGCTGGCCGGGCCGTCCGATGCCCTGGAGGATTCTGGGTAGGAGGAGGGGGGCTGCTGGGCCCGGCTGTTCTCAGGGAAGGGAGGGGGGGCTGCTGGGGGCAGAAGCACAGGAAGGACTCGTCACATCCCAGTTCAGATTGGTTTCATTGGTTTTAACCCGACTGGTGTCAGACGGTTACGCTCCGGCCCAAACAACCCGGTTCTGGAGAACAGATTCACCGTGGGGGGGGGGCTCCTGGCCCAGGTAGGGGGGGTAGTGCTGATAGGGGTAGGCCAGCTCCGGCGAGGTGGGGTGGGGGTAGGCCTGCTGCTGGCAGCAGCTCTGGTGGAACCACTGGGGGGCAGGAAGCAGAGGGTTAATGTGGCAACAACCCACTTACCCCCAGGTACCCCCAGGTACCCACCTGCACTCCCAGGTTGTAGTAGTACTGGACGACCCTGCAGTCTGAACACAAACATCATCAGATGTAGAGCTGACCCCTAAGGCCAGAGTGAAACATGTGACCTCTGACCTCTGGGTAAGTCGCTGCCATTTGGATCATAGGAGTAAGGGGGCGGAGCCAGCACGGTGCACAGAGGCTCGCCCGACTCGCTGACCAACCAGGGTGCGGCAGCGGATATCGTCATGGAAACTGAGGAGAGAAAACCAATCAGATCTCCCGGCTGACCGGAGGCCCCGCCCATAGACAGCAGGCGTACCTGGACGCGTCTGAGCGTGTGCGGCCGGCGGCAGGTGAGGGGCGGCCGGGACCCGAGACGGCGAGGGAGGCGAGGAAGAGGAGGAGGAAGGGGAGGAGCAGATGACCGGCAGCGGCTTCACCACCTAGAACAAGCACACCTGACATTCCTGCGCCCTCTAGAGGTAAACGTCAGGAGTTCAGGTTACGAGCGCCGGACAGAACGCCTCCGAGTCGAAACCTCGGCATCCAAGATGGCGGACCGGTCGCCGCTCAGGCATTTAAATGGACAGTAAAGATATTTCTGCTTTCCAAACGCATTGCTGGAGACAGCGGAGCAAAACGATCACAAGTTCAGACAAAAACTATTTCAAAACTTTGAAACTTTTTTTGTGGCAGACTGAAAAAAAACCTTAAAATACTGAATTTAACCGTCTGGTTTGACTGGATTCATATTCTGTGGCTGAAAGTGGAGCTGATGTGCTACAAAGATCAAATTCAAGGAAAATAATATTTTAAAAAAGCCTGACGCTACATTTAGCCGTAAAAATACAAAAAAATCTGAAGTAACTTCAAGAGAAACAGCTTTTTTTTTCCAACTCCCACAAAAAACTATAAAATATTAATTTTATAATTAAATATGTTTTCCCTGGAATGACTTTATGCAAAAGAAATTCAAAATAAATATCAATTCCTGCTTTTCAAAAGTGGATGTTGTACGAGAAATCTATATTTAAAATGTGTTTTTCTAGCAGGAGATCAAGAGTTAAATTATGATACATTTAATCTTCTGGTTCTCAAGTGCTGCTTTCTAAAAATCCCCTCCACTTTAAAGTGAAATCATTTTATTTTAGACAATGCTCAAATGTCATAAAAGGCCAATTTTATACCTAAAATATGTTGATGTCTTAATTTAAGATCTGGGTTTTATTTTCCGCAGTTTGTGATTATTAGTTTTATTTAGAGAAATCCTCCAGCCGCTAAAATCTAACGCCACCATTTCACTTTTCATTTGGTATAGAAGGAAGTTGCACTCAGTGTCTTCAGAGGTTTTCGTGTCGTTTCTTGGTGCAGCGCCCCCACAGGCCAGGAGGGGAACAGGCTGCTCAGGGTTTGGTGGAGGAACCAACCAGCAGGGGGCAGAAGCAGGTGTGCTTACCTGTGGAGTGTAGCTGTAGGGTATGTCTGATCTGCTTGGAGAGTTGGTCAGACCCCTTTCCTGTTCATCCTTTCAAAATAAGACGAAATCAAATATATGTATCTCTGAAGCACGTTTCCTACTTTCAGCAGCAAAAGAGCTTTGCAAGGAAAAAACCCAGAAAGTTCAAAGACACGATCAAAGATCAGACAGAAAAACATAGCCTAAACACTGAAACCTGACAGCCAGCCAGAAAGGTCAAAGGTCAGAAAAATGAAACGCCTGGGTGCTGCAGAGTTGGTGACCTGATGGCTATAATGGAGGAAACTCTGAGGTGTTTCTTGGGTCTATCTATAGTGACTCATGCTGAACGATGGTGATGAAGGGCTATCATTAGCCCCGCCCATCTAACTAGAAGAAACAGGAAGTAGGCCTGGCAGATCCAGTTTGATTGGACCAATCAGGAGAGAGGAGCTGGAGCCAATCGGGGAAGCAGATTGGCCAGGTGTGAGCATCGTTACCTGCGTGGCGGCGGGCTCATCGGCTGCATAGACACCTGGCATCTGGTAGCTCTGATCTACAACACAGCATGATGTCACTTCCTGTCCCAGCAAAAACATGGCAGCAATGTGCTGATCCTCACCCTGGGCGCCGAACACGTACTCCTCTGCGTACTCGACTGAAACCGATCACATGGCCGTCACACAGCACCCTCACCCAGGCTTTTATTCTGAAAGGTCAGCCACTCACCCTGGTCCTCCACGGTGCTGGCGTCCGCCTGGTCGTCCTCCGAGGAGCAGGCTGGGGTGGCGCCGGGCGGGGAGGCCGGCGGGCGGCTCGCCGCGGCCCGCTGCACCCGGTAGGAGGAGCTTGAGGGCGGTGAGGGGGTCCCGATGGGCGGAGCCACCGCAGAGCCCTGTGTGGGCGCACCATCAGCAGGATTAACCAATCACAAGCCACTAATGGACTCAACATCAGTGCTAATGGCGGTGGGTAGTTTTACTAGCAAATAGGGCTGGTAAAAGTTGCTCTAAAGTTCTGAAGAACTTCTGGAGTATTCTACAGTACAAATACGTTAGGAAGCACGTTAGAGTATCAGGAAATACTCTAACGTACTTCCTAACGTACAATATCGATGCGTTGCCCCGACGATGCCGACATGTCGCAGTTCTGCTCTGAAGTGTCGACTAGAAAAACCTTTGCCTGAAACCCCGACCACGACTGAATGGACCCCTCTAGTTCATCATGTTCAATGCTGCGGTTCTGATCTGGAAGAAACCTGGTTCTGGTTGCTCACCTGCAGGGGGGGGAACACGGCGTCGCCGGCGTCCTCCAGCTGGTAGAAGGTCATAGGCGGGTCGAGGTCAGCTGCTTCCTCCACCGCCTCGGCGGGAAACCCGAACTGACATTCCTTACTGACGGCCAGCAGGTGGCGCCGACTGCGGCTGGCGACACAAAGACATGAAGGAAAAGGTTCTGAAAGACCCGTTGTGGTCCTGGTCCTGTGGGCTTACCGGGACCGGAAGGCATAGTTCTCGTAGTCATGGTAATATCTTCTGCCTGGGTGGTAATAGGTCAGCTGTGGACCAATCAGCTGACGGTTCAGGAACCGAGCAGGACTTCAGAGCAAAACCAGAACCCCGAGGTCGGTTCGGGTCGGAGAGAAGAACAGAAACCAGCCAATCAGAGACATGAAGCAGCTGGAGGGCAACAGACGGCGGACATGTTGGATGGCGTTCTACCTTGACACGCCGTAGCGAGGGGCTCTTGCTGCAGGGGGGTGGTGGTGTGGGGGGGCATAGGCGTCGTAGGTCACGGCCCCTGGTGACGGGGGGAGGGGTGGGCGAGGGTGACCCGCTGGTTGGAAGCGGGGAGGGAGGGGGTGTAGGGGCGGGGCCTCCATAGGAGACGGGCGGCGGCATCAATAGCTCCACCCCCTTTGCCCCGCTGCTACCGCGGGACTTTCTGAAGTAACGATGGCGGTGATGCCGCTGACCTCGAGACTCTGGGTCTGCTGAGAGAATGGAGGGGTCATGAAAGGGTCACACTGTATCCCAGCAGAACCAGAACCTCACCTGGATCTCCCTTCCTGGCCGGCGCCGACACGTTCCAGGCAGGCACTGGGTTGACTGGTTTCAGATCCGTCAGCGGAACCAGGTGTCTGCATCACATCAGCAGGAACTTCAATCTGCTGCCAACAGCCAGATCCAGAACCAGGTTCTAACAGGGTTCTGGTTCAGACCCGATTCTGAAAAGCTTACTTCTCTCCCAGCTCCTCGATGAACACGGTGACGGCCGTCGAGTGGGTTCCCACTTCCTGGATGAAGGCGTTGTAGAATTTCCCTTTGGGTTCCAGACGGACCTGAAACCAGGAGACCGAGGCTGATCCTGGTTCCAGAGCCTTCAGAACCAGAACCGGTCCAGGTTCCCGGTCCGGCCCTGGACCAGCCGCAGAAGGTCCAGAGTACAGCCAATCAGGAAGTGAGTCGTTACCTGGCATTTGTCTCCTAGGAAGTACTGTCGACCCGCAAACACCATGTAGTCCGTCTTCTGCATCTCTGTCACAGCAAAGTAATCAGATTACTACAAACAAGCTGACTTCATCCAGGTGTGTCTCACCTGTGATCAGCTGACCGGTTCACCTGGGACCAACAGTTCAACACGGAGCAAAGCAGGGCTGGGCGATGTATCGCGATATTTTCAATTTACCACAGATCTATCGCAACCATTGAGTATAAGTTATGGTTCAGCTTTAGTCATCAAAAATAAGCTTTAGTGATCAAATTCACTGAGAGTATGGTTTATCCGACACCCCATGAACGCATCACTGGTCCCTTCCCCTCCCAACCTGCATGTTTTCTGCCAGCCGCTGCACAAAAAGACAAATGAGGGTCGAGTGAATAAAGAGGAATCAGATGAACCGTCCAGTTCTGAAGACAAACGGCTGGATCAATAATCTTTCAGTAGTTCAGATTCTATGTGGAGGATGTCCAACAAAATGAGGTCATTTGTGAAACATGTTGTCCAACTATTGCCACAAACAACAGTCTGATTACTCCCCCAATCATACTGCCGTTTCCATGCCGTTCTATGAAACCTGGAGACGCAGATAGGATTCATTTAGCACAACTGGAAAATGACTCCAAACAGCTGTGATCGATTAGCCACCGCTGCCATTAGCCACGCTAACAGCTGTGGTCGATTAACCACCGCTGCCATTAGCCACGCTAATAGCTGTGGTCGATTAGCCACCGCTGCTATTAGCCACGCTAATAGCTGTGGTCGATTAGCCACCGCTGCTATTAGCCACGCTAATAGCTGTGGTCGATTAGCCACCGCTGCTATTAGCCACGCTAATAGCTGTGGTCGATTAGCCACCGCTGCCATTAGCCACGCTAACACTTTATTTCACAGCACATCTATTTGTTACGTTTGTCAATGTCAAGCATAAATGACATACTTCCCTCACCACTTTTTTCTTAATTAAAACTTTTCTGACCTTGTCATCTAGACAGTTCATTGCAAAACTACATCCCTTATATTTTATTTATCGAGCCACTTTAAGAGACCTTTTTCACACTTCCGGGTTTTAAAGCCGATGTTGGGTTGGACAACTTCCGGTGGCTATAGCGTTAGCATTAAAAGGCTAGGAATATGGCTCAGTCTCGGCGCAGTTGAGACATGCTGCAAGAAGTCTACAGTTTACAATAATGTGAAGCTCATTTAAAAATATCTTGATATACATCACATATGGTGATATAGCAAAAATATATCGGGATATTAGATTCTCCCCATATCGCCCAGCCCTAGAGCAAAGAGGTTCTGACAGACCGGAACCAGAACCATCTGAGCTGTAGTATTACACAGAAACCAGAAGGGGGCACCATGACTCCCGAGTTGTCACCAACCTTTCAACCAATCAGAACGCTACTGATCTGATTGGTTGATTTCTGTTGGTCTGATCAACAGGTTTGGCCAGTGACGTCCCGCGTTACCTTTGCAGGTGTCCTGCCACACGTCAAACTCCAGGTTCCTGTAGACGTCGATGTCCAGAGACTTCAGGACCTTGTAGGGCAAACAGAGTCTGGAGGTGGGCGGAGCCTCAGCAGGCGGCTAAACGACAGCAGACACAACATCACCACAGGTATAGCAAGGCCGCCATTTCATTGTCCGACGTGATGCGTCCGAGTGAGTCGGACACTCCTCTTCGGTCCGACTGGCAGAAAAAAAAACAACAAAAAAACACTTGACGGTCAGCAGGGGGCGCTACGATGCAGGGCTGGGGGGGGCTTCTCCAGGTCCGGTCCTCCAGAGCCGGTCCTCCAGGTCCGGTCCTCCAGAGCCGGTCCAATGGCATCGCCTCATTGGCGCTTTCCCGCCAATCAGGGCTGATCCGATTCTGGGGATTCTGTACCAGACCTGCAGAAGCCGCCATCTTTATTTCTTCGTGCATTCAAATGGAGACATCATCACTCCTCGACCATCTTCTTCAGACTTCAGTGCCTTGTCTGTTGTCATGGAAATGGGGCTAGCTACATGTGGGCAGAGCCTGAGGCTGGGGCCTCACCTTGGTCTCCTCTGCCGCTCCGCCTGCCTCCGCCTCGTCCCTGCAGGTGAAACCAACACACCTGATGTCATGTGACCGCAGACATCCAATCAGGAAGCTGGAAGGTTGCCTCACCTGTGCACCTGGTCCTCAGTCGCGTCGTAGCTCACGTCAACGTCGCTGCACACAGACAGGCTGTTTCTATAGCGACGACCACCGGCCCTGAAGGCCTCCATGGCCTGCCAGAGCTCCGCCCCCTCCACGCCGAACACCTGAGTGTAGAGCAGCTCGTAGAGCAGAGCTGCACACAGAGACACACCTGAGCAGGTAAACACACCCACAGCTCCCCGCCTAAGGCCACGCCCACTCACACTGGCACAGTGCTGCTGAAACTGGGTAGTTCCTCCCATAGATGATGTCATAGTGACCGTTAATGGAGCAGCACAGGGTGACCTAGGCAACAGGAGGTCAAGGTCACTGGCAGCCAATCAGAGGTCAATGTGAACATCTGACCTCAGTGACCCCACCTTGTCCTCAAAGTCGTTCTCTGAGATGACCGTGGCCGGTTTCCCGGGGTAACGGTAGATCAGGAAGCACCGCCTGCAGGTGGACTGGAAGTTACCTGCAGCCAGGTGACCATGTGACCTGGAGCAGTCATGTGACCTCACCTGTAGAGCTGAGACAGAGCCTTGATCTCCACCTGACCCACAGTCTCCTGAAACACACACACACACACACACACACTGAGCTGGTGGGATCCAGGTGAGCTCAGGTGAGACAGAAGCTCACAGACTCACCTTAGGATCCTCCAGGCGCTCCAGGTACTTCTCAAAGGAACCCTCCACGAACTGCAGGGACAACACACAGGTGAGCTGGCTCCGGTTCTGTCAGAACCGCTGGTCCCAAGCAATCAGAACACGTCCAGGTCAAAGGTCACCAAGATTCTCCGTCTCCAAAAGCAGAACACACCGACCCGGTTCTGGATAGCAAACTCTCCCCGGAGGTTTTCCCCAGTGGGAGCTTCGGTTCGGTTCGGTTGGACCCAACTCACCGGCTCAAAGTTGCACCTGTTGGCCCGCATGAAGCTCGCGCAGTCCAGTCGGATCTTCTGATGGTAGTTCTGGGAGAAGTACAGCTGCGGGACAGAACCGAACCGACTGGGTCAAATCGGAACCGTCACAGAAACACTGGTGCTGTTCCAAACCCGAACCCTCTGACCCCCGCACCGGCTCACCTGCTCGGACACGGCCCGGAACAGGCTGGACGCGTCCCGCGCGACCATCTTCCGGTACAGACCCAGACTGGACAGGTAGTCGTCCATGTTCACGAAGTACTTCTTCAGGCCTTTCTGCATCCCGCCGAACCGAACCGAACCGCGCTCCACGTGCACGGAACAGTTCCTGACCTCAGTGACTTCCGCTAAACCGGCCGCGCGCGCCTCCAGGTGACTTCAATCAGGTCTAATGAGCGCGTTGTCGACGAGGCGTTCACGGACCGAGAGAGGATCGGAAAGAACCGTTCACTGGCTCGGAACCGCAGCGCTGAATGGACCGGATCATTATGAATCAACCATTGTTGCACAGAAAGTTGCAAAATTCACAATATGTTCCGATTAATGACGTTAATTTTGATTTACTGAAGCTTCCGGCTGCAGGTGAGCACCAACCAGGGGGCGGGGCGTTTTATTCCCGCCTATATGGGTTCGGTTCTGGTTGTAACTGCGTTTGGGTTCTAACTACAACCCAGAACCAAAAACCAAAATGAAGTTCTGATTCAATTCACGATTCTATCTATCTATCTATCTATCTATCTATCTATCTATCTATCTATCTATCTATCTATCTATCTATCTATCTATCTATCTATCTATCTATCTATCTATCTGTCTGTCTGTCTGTCTGTCTGTCTTTGCTCAGATGTCACGGGATACGTATTAATTTATAAGTTTATCAATACTATTTCTGGATCACTCTCAACCTTCTAGCAGAACCGAACCGAACCTGTCAGTTTGTTGTAGCTGCAGTAGCTCCACCCTGCCAGCAGGCGCCGCAGCAGCGCTGACTGTTCAAATTGTCTAAGGTAGAAGTAGAACTGCATCGCATGACATAATTCAAGCACTTATTAAATATTTGAAAGACAGAAAATGCGCTGAGAGGATTTAGAGTGTAAGCATGTATGTAATTTACTTCTTTTAAAACCTGGAGATATTTAGTGAATTAAATCTCCGTCCAGTTGATGGCGGTAACACAAAGTTTGTAAACGGCCAGAAAACGCTGTAGAAGAAGAAGACGCGCTAGAACAGCGTCGCATTGCGCCTGCGCCGGGAACCACCTGTAGTCCTTGAGGCTGTGCGAGGTTCTGGTTCGCCCTGGTTCGGTGTCGCTGTGATCCAGATGATGCGGCTGCTGCTGCGGAGGCTGCGGCGGCTGCCCGCCGCGTCGGGCCGCTCCTTCAGCGGCCTGCCCGCCGCGCAGGTCCGGCGAACCTTTCTGGACTTCTTCCGGGACCAACACCAACATCTGCTGGTTCCGTCCGCTCCGGTTCGGCCCAGAGGAGATCCCAGCCTGCTGTTCGTGAACGCTGGAATGAACCAGGTCAGCCTGGTTCTGCGTGTTTTGGTCCGGTTCGGTTCGGTCCAGTCTGGGTCTCAAAGAGGAACCAGTCTGGGTTCCTCTGTCACCCAGATGTGAGAGAAAGCGCCTTGAGTCAGGGACATCAGAACCAAATATAAGAAATAATACCAGAAAATAACCTTATCGGTTCCGATCGGTCCAGTTTGGTTCAGCTCACAACAGAGATAGATGGTTCTGGTTCTGGTCCAGTTCAGCAGGGATTCATCCAGAATCTGGAGAGCACCAGAACCGGCTGATAACACCCCAGGACCATAACCCTAACAGTTATGGTTGTTCTGGTTCTGGTTGTGATGAAGAACTTTTTTAACTACTGGACTCTTCGAAAAGCCGGCACACGACTTTCACGTGCGCAACAGCTTCCAACATTACGGTACCCCCATTTACGTGCTTTCACAATTAAAGCGCACATCCGGTTCATGTTTCATTGCTGCAGGTTTAGACTGTATTTATGCAGGTGCAAAAAGAAACAAGTATCGGAAATGATTGGGGTCGTTAAGCTGAAAACTTCTGATGTTTAATTTCAAAATAAGAGCCAGTTAAAACATTACGTTTTTACTTCCCCCCTAGGTTTCCTTGCCTATTCCTGAAAAACTCTTTCTTTCGAGTGACTTCTGTCAATAGGCAATAGGCACGGTAACCTAGGGGAAAAAGTAAAACCGTCTTATGTTAAGAGGCTTTTATTTTAAAATTAAACATCAGATGTGGTTGACATTTGCTGGTTTTGTTCTGGAGCTGTTCCTCTGTCACCCAGATGTGAGAGAAGTAACTGAAAATATATGTATAAACCATATATTTATTTTTTACAAGATTTTTTTTTTCATACAATATATTTGAATTCATTTTAAGATACATAATTTCCTTTTGCAACTGCCTAAATGTAATGTCTAACCGTGAAGCCGCAGGAAGTCTACAGTACTTGCAGTAGATGAAACATGAGCCGGATGTGCGCTTTTATTGTGAAAGGATTTATAAATTAGGGTGCCGTAATGTCCTGTGCCATGGCGCACGTGAAAATCGAGTGCGGGCTATCTTTACCGCAGTCTGGTTCTGCCCCAGTCCTAACCGGTCCTGGTTCTGGTTCTGATTCAGTTCAAGCCGGTGCTGCTGGGCACCGTGGATCCCCGCAGCCAGATGGCGCTGTGGCGCCGCGTGGCCAACAGCCAGCGCTGCGTGCGGGCCGGAGGGAAGCACAACGACCTGGAGGACGTGGGGCGGGACGGGACGCACCACACCTTCTTCGAGATGCTGGGCAGCTGGTCCTTCGGGGACTACTTCAAGGTGGGCGGGGCTTCCGCAGCAGCGTGGGCGGGGCTTCCGCAGTAGAGTGGGCGGGGCTTCAGCGTGTCTGTGTGTGACAGGAAGAGGCATGCCGCATGGCGTGGAGCCTCCTCACCGAGCATTATGGGATACCGGCAGACAGACTGTACGTCTCGTACTTTGGAGGAGACGCCAGCTCCGGCCTGCCGGCGGACCGGGAGACCCGGGACATCTGGCTGGACCTGGGGTAGGTCTTAGGGGGACTGCTACTGGTTCTGACCCGGTTCTGACCCGGTTCTGTGCTTCGCAGGGTTCCTGCGTCGCGCGTGCTGCCGTTCGGTCTGAAGGACAACTTCTGGGAGATGGGGGACACGGGCCCCTGTGGCCCCTGCACCGAGATCCACTACGACCACGTAGGCGGGCGGCAGGCGGCGGCGCTGGTCAACGCCGGCGGACCGGAGCTGGTGGAGATCTGGAACCTGGTCTTCATCCAGTACAACAGGTCTGGCTTCCAGCACACGTCTCACACCAGCTGAACCGGCTCCGACCCGTGTAAACCGGTCCCGGTGTGCCGCAGGGAGCCGGACCAGAGCCTGCGGCTGCTGCCCCAGTTCAGCGTGGATACTGGGATGGGACTGGAGCGACTGGTCGGCGTTCTGCAGGGGAAGCGCTCCAACTACGACACGGATCTGTTCACGCCGCTCCTAGACGCCATCCGCCAGGTGAGTCGCGGCTCGTCGTCATGGCGACCAGCCCGCCGCCATGGCAACCAGCCCGTCGTCATGGCAACCTCTCTGCGTCCGCAGCGGTCGAGGGCGGGGCCTTACGGCGGCAGGATGGGCGCGGCGCCGGACGCCCAGGTGGACCGGGCCTACCGGGTCGTGGCCGACCACGTCCGGACCCTGGCGGTCTGCATCGCCGACGGAGTGCATCCTGGGATGTCTGGCGCCGAGTGAGTGTGTGGCCCGCGGCGCGTCGGCCCGGCGGCGCGTCGGCCCGGCGGCGCTGCCGGCCCCGGGCGGCGCCGTGACGCCACACTGACCCGCTTTGTTCGGTCCAGGTTGGTGCTGCGGAGGATCCTGAGGCGGGCGGTCCGGTTCTGTGCCGAGGTTCTGCAGGCTCCGCCGGGTTCGCTGGCCAGCCTGGTGCCCACCGTGGCTCAGACTCTGGTACAATACATTTCCCATCATTCCTCTGGCTGGCAACCGCGGCTTTCGTTGACCTTTGACCTCTGCCGGCAGGGCGACGCGTTTCCGGAGCTGTCCAGGGAGGCGGACCGGGTGAGTGTCTGTCCACAGGAGCAGCACATGAATGATGTCACAGGAAGTGGTCACCAGCGCCGCCGTCTGTTTCAGATTGCTGACATCATCGATGAGAACGAGGGTCACTTCCTGTCTTCCCTGCAGCGCGGCAGCCGGCTGATCCAGACGACCTGCGTCCGGACGGACGGCGGCCCCTTCCCCGGTACGCCGCGCCCGCCGTATGGTGGTCTGCAGCTGCTGCTCACTTCCTGCTGCTCACTTCCTGCTGCTCACTTCCTGCTGCTCACTTCCTGCTGCTCACTTCCTGCTTCCCGTCTGCAGCGGCGGTGGCCTGGTCGCTGCACCGGGACCTGGGCTTCCCTCTGGACCTGGTGGACCTGATGCTGGAGGAACGCGGCGTCCAGGTGGACCGCCAGGAGCTGGACCGCCTCGTGTCCCAAGACCAGAAGGTGAGGGACGCCCAGGATGCTGGTCCTCTGTAGGTCAGAGGTCAGACTGATGCTTCCAGCATCACAGCGGTTCTTTGGCTTCCTGTGAAAAGCCACATTGGAGCTTTTATTGTGAAGGAGCTGACGTCAGCGGTGATGTCACCTGCCCAGATGCGGGCGGAGCAGCAGTCGGACGCACGACCCCGCCTCCTGCTGGACGTCCTGAGCCTGGCGGCGCTGCGGCGCGCCGGCGTTCCTCACACCGACGACGGCCCCAAGTACCGGTACCACCTGGAGAACGGCCGATACGGTGGGCGTCGTCCGCGCAGGTACGCAGCCTGCGATCGGCCCGCGTCGTAACTCCTTACTCTCCTGCAGTGTTCCCAGCATGCCGAGCGACGGTCCTGGCTCTGTACGACGGCCGGGCGCTGGTTCAGGAAGTCGGCCCGGGTCAGCGATGCGGAGTGATTCTGGACCGGACCTGCTTCTACTCGGAGCAGGGCGGCCAGTCGCACGACCGCGGATACCTGACGCTCGACCGGCTGCGGGTGAGCCGAGCATCATGGGAAACGCCCGGCGAGTCTCCAGGCGACTCCGGGTGTTCTGTCCCCCAGGAGGTTCTGTTCTCAGTGGAGGCAGTGAACCGGGCCGGAGGGTACGTGGTCCACCAAGTGACGGTTCCGGACCACCTGAGAACTGGAGACCAGGTGGAGCTGCACCTGGATCAGGTACCAACAGAACCAGAACCAGAATGCTAATGGCCAGCAACAGGAAGCTCCGCCTCTTTTATAGCCGCGAAGAGAAAGAAATAAAAATCTAAAAACAGTTAAATGTTTCTAGAAATCAAGTTCAGTAAAAGTACTGTACACAGGCATGAGTGTGTGTGTGTAGGTGTGTGTAGGTGTGTGTGTAGGTGTGTGTGTGTGTAGGTGTAGGTGTGTGTGTAGGTGTGTGTGTGTGTAGTGGGTGTGTGTGTGTAGGTGTGTGTGTGTGTGTGTGTGTGTGTGTGTGTGTGTGTGTGTGTGTGTGTGTAGTGTGTGTGTGTGTAGGTGTGTAGGTGTGTGTGTGTAGGTGTGTGTGTGTGTGTGTAAAGGTGTGTGTGTCCTCCATCAATGTTAAATTGATTATTTCTAATTGATCTGTTGGTTTTGCATTAAAACACTTCAGTTGACAGGAAATAAAATATTATGGATTAATGATGTTACTGGAAAATGACCAGTAACATCATTTAAAGCACAACTATAGAATCTTAAAAATCATCGTAAATTTGATCCGTTGATGTGATGCTGGCGACATGTGGAGCCGGCCCAAAGCATAAACAAACTAACAGATGATCAATGCTGCTAAATTTGACTTAATGGTTACAGTAGAGATCAATCAAAAGATTTTAAATTCAAAGATGAATCTTCATGGTTTTGTTTTGTTACCATAGCAACAAACTGCTGCTATGAATTTAATCTTTGAGTTTTAGCTGTTCATTAATGCATCTTAGTAAAATATAATTATCTCTGACTGATTTTAAACGTTGCCAGTTAAAGCGGGCCCTGTCCCAGATTCACTGCAGCCGTGGTTCTGATGGACCCAAAGTCAGATTGTGCTTCAGCATTGGACCGGCCGGCGTGATGACCGGCCGGCGTGATGACCGGCTGCTCGCCGTGTCTCTGCTGGATGTTCAGTCTATGTGGCTTTAGCAGCTTCCATTTGGTTTTATTGATCAGCTCATGTTCTGGTTGCCCGGGATTCAGGGGACGGGTCTCTACGGGGACGGGTCTCTACGGGGACGGGTCTCTACGGGGGACGGGTCTCTACGGGGACGGGTCTCTACGGGGGACGGGTCTCTACGGGGACGGGTCTCTACGGGGGACGGGTCTCTATGGGGACGGGGTGGTGACTTATTGACTCCAAGCACATAAAGTATCTGATGCATCAAGTCCATGAAAACAATCCGTGGTTCTGCTGGTTATGAAGGTCCATAAAACAGAATAAATGAAGCCAGAATGAATAAAGTTCAACGTAATAATAAGGAAAACACAAATATAACTAAATGCACCAAATGTTCCCCAACAAAAACACAAAATCCCTGGTGAATAAAGCAAAGAAAATAAAACTTTCCTTCACTAAACAAAACCAAAAAATCAAATACTTTTGATCAGTAAGAACTATCAGAATGAAACGCTGATCTGAAGCAGATCAAGAAGCCAGATAAAAAGAAACGACCTTCACCTTCTCTAAAGTGAAACCGCTCAGCGGCGCTCCAAACCGGTTCTCCAGAAAAATGTTACCTGCAACAACTAGTGGACGAATAAAACTGATTCTAACTCCTCAAGGTCAAAGTTCAACAAACGTCTGAATGACTCATCAGCCTGGGATCTGATCCCCTCAGAGACCCACTGCTGATTTGCTGCTACAGCAGCCTGCTGCTAGCATAGCATGCTATGCTAGCATAGCATGCTGTTATCATAGCATGCTGCTAGCCTAACATGCTGCTAGCATAGCATGCTGTTATCATAGCATGCTGCTAGCATAGCATGCTGTTATCATAGCATGCTGCTACCGTAGCATGTTAGTGTTCACCCTGATCAGGCCGACCAGAACCAGAACTGCTGCTGAGAGCCAACAACCTTCACAAAATGCCAGGAAGCTGATTCTGCTATCGACCCGTCCTGGTTCTGCTCTGGTTCTGCTCTGGTTCTGCTCTGGTTTGGCTCGGTATCCCAGTCCTCTATAATACTCTGTGTTTTCTCCGACCCGGTCCGGTTCTGGTTCCGGTCCGGTCCCCAGGCCCACCGGCTGTCCTGCATGGCTAAGCACACGGCGACCCACGTCCTGAACTTCGCCCTGCGGTCGGTTCTGGGTCGGTCGGTCCAGCAGAGAGGCTCTCACATCTCGGCCGACCGCCTGCGCTTCGACTTCAGCGTAAAGGTTCTGACCCGATGGACGGCCCGCCGACCGGGTCTGCCGGTTCTGAGGGTTCTGTCGCTTTTCCTCAGGGTTCGCTCAGCTCCGCCCAGCTGCAGCAGGTGGACAGGTGCGTTGGCGATGTCATCTCGGCCAATCAGGACGTCCACACCTTGGAGGTTCCTCTGCGGCTCGCCGGCGCCATCCACGGCCTGAGGACGGTGGACGAGGTGAGCGGAGACGTTGTCCCGGTCCCACCAGCCGTCCCGGGTTCTGATGCTCCGCCCCCTGCAGGTGTATCCGGACCCGGTCCGCGTGGTGTCGCTGGGCGTCCCCGTCTCCGAGCTGCTGGACGGCGGGACGGACAGAGAGACGTCCGTGGAGCTGTGCTGCGGGACGTAAGACGGAACACACCTGTCCCCACCCAGCCGAACCCCAACCGTCCCAGCTGACCCTCCGCTGTCTCTTCCAGCCACCTGCTGCAGACCGGCTCCATCCAGGACCTGGTGATCGTCTCCGAGAAGCAGCAGGTGAAGGGGATCAGTCGCATCGTCGCGGTAACGGGTCAGGACGCTGTCCAGGTGGGATAAGGCTCAGCGAATGGTTCAGAACCAGCTGGAATCGAGCTGAGATTCTGTGGGACTGGACCGAACCGGTTCCGTTGATCTCTGCAGGCGAGGGACACGGGACGGGCGTTGTCCCAGGAAGTGGACTCTCTGTCAGCCAGACTGTCAGGCCCCGCCCCCTCCCGCCTAGGCTCCGCCCTCCAGTTCTCCAAGGAGGCCAGCACCCTGTCTGACGTAGGTGCCCTTCCCATGATGCAGTGCGGCACGAGGCCACGGTTTAACCCTGAGCTGTGTCTGACAGGCTGTGGACAACACGCCCATCCCCCAGTGGCAGCGCCGGGAACTGCAGGTCCGGCTGCGGGCCGCGCTGCGCTCCATCGGCGCCGCCATCAGGAAGCTGGAGGCTCAGCAGGTGAGAACGCGCCTAGACGGGGCGGCGCCCGGAGACGCCCGCCGCTCACGCTGTCCCATCATGCTTTGCTCAGGCTGCAGAGAGCGCGGCGGCGCTGCTGCGGCGGCGCGGACCAACGGAGCTGCTGGTGGACGGCGTGGAGACGGACTCGCCGTCGGTGAGTAGAACCGTCCTGACCGGACCAGAACCAGGCCTGGTTGTGGTTCTGGATCGGTTCTGGTTCTGTTCCAGGTTCTGATGAAGACCGTCAACCAGCTGAGCGCCGCCGCCCCCCTGAGCCACGTGATGCTGCTCGCTCACCAGAGGCATTCTGGGAAGGTTTTCTGTGCCTGTCAGGTCCCCAAGGTAACTGCTGACATCATAGGGGGCGGGGCCATCACCGCCCGCCTCTGATTGGCTGTGCTCCTCCTCCGCAGGACTCGCCGGCCCTAGCTGCCTCTGATTGGGCGGTGGCCGTTTGCCGCCGCTTGGGGGGGAGTGCTGGGGGATCGGCGCTGGTCGCCAAGGGAACCGGAAGCAGCAGCGACATCACAGAGGCCCTGAGGTGGGCCGAAGACTTCGCCCGCAGGAAGGTGGGGCGATGATGTCACAGGCTCCTCCCCCAGGAGGCGCGCTGTGATTGGACCCGGAGATTTCTTTGTTTTAGAAGAAATAAAATCAGAACTGAGTTTTGACTCATTTATTGATTATTGATTACATCAGTTTGTTTACAAATAAACAACTAAACACCAAAAGAACATTTGCTGCCGTCTGGGTCGGAACCAGAACTGGGCTGGAACCAGAACCGGGTCGGAACCAGAACCGGGCTGGAACCAGAACCGGATCGGAACCAGAACCGGGCTGGAACCAGAACCGGGTCGGAACCAGAACCGGGTTGGAACCAGAACCGGGCCGTCCTTCAGAGCAGAGACGCGTTGAGCCACTGCAGGTCACTCTAGCAGAGGATACGTGTCAGAACATTTCTTATAACACATTTCTATCCATTACTTGCATTTTCTGGCAAGGGACATTTGGAGGCCACTGCTTGACCTTCCTCACCTCTAAGAGACTATTTGGTCTCAGCCATTCATTTCTTCACAACACAGTAAGAAATATTCATTAAGAACCCATCCATCCATGCACTAACACTAGAGTTCAGCTCTAGAACTGAAGCCATAAAAATGAACGTCTTACCAAAGTTATTGTATCTTTTCCTGGCATTGCCTATAGAAATCCCGGACAGACAGTTTAAATCCATATGGAATCCATTTTGGATTCCATATGGATTCATATGGAATGCTAAAAAACAGAATAAAATTTGTAACTTTTTTTTAACTTTTTAACTTAAAATAGCTTTTTCTACATAATCACATTTGTTCCCTTAATTCCTGGTATGAGTTGCATAACAATAGGACAGCTTTGCCATAAAATGCATCCCCCTGCTTTCATGGAGAATTAAAGAGTTAGGAGTGAAATAACTTTTTCTACATAACCAGAGTAGTTCTAAGAACTGCTGATATGAGTTTCACCTCTATTGGATCATATTTGATGAAAATAGAGGGGATGCAAATTTTGGCAACCTGAAAATCCATATTGCCAAAAAATGCATCCCCCTGCTAACTTGGAGAAATAAAGACTTAAGAGTGAAAACTTTTTTCTGCATAACCAATTTTCATATGAACAGGACAATAGACAGGGGATGCAAATATTAGCAGGCTCAGAAATGAAAACGCATCTCCCCTACATTAATACACTAGACAGTTAAGCGTCATATTAAATGTTCTATATAATGGGCCTCGTTTTCGTAAAGCTTTAAGCTATTATAGTGTTACAAGAAAAATATGGGAATTTCAAACCAGCTGCGGAGAACATGTTCATCAGAAACTGAAAAAAGTTCGACAAATACGTCTCAATAAACGTAAAAGACCGTATTTATTTCAATGAATTAGCGAAATAAGACCCACAATTGTAGGGCTTACATGATTAATAAACGTGATAATGTTACGAATATCTTTAAAAGTTTCCTTTTCGGTCGGATTTCAGCCCGTTTCCTCGTCAATATGCGAGAGTTTAGAGCGATGCGCGCTCCCGCGACAGGGGATGCAATTCTCGGCATAACACCGGGAAGGCGTCATGCCGGAACAGGCGTCCCGTGTCCAGGCAGCGCCGCTTCAGAGCCTCGTAGTCCTGGTTCAGGTACCGGACGGCCTGGCTGTTGGTTCCGACGCCCCGGGTCTGGTCCCGCGATGCCCGACATGCTGCTGCGGTTCTGGGAGCGGCCCGGTCCGGCCCGGTCCGGTTCCAGGTGAGTGATGCCAGTAGGGCGGGGCCACCTGCTGCCAGGTGAGGCTGGCCCTCCAAAATAAAAGCTACTTCCTTCTTGGCTTGGAGAAAGGTCAGAAAGCCTCAGGTCCGAACCGGAACCAGTACTAAGGTTCTGCATGAAGAAGTGAACCCAGGGAGGAACAGAAAAACCAGGACGAACCAAAAGTCCAAGAGGTTCCGACCCAGAAAGGCTTCTGCTGCGCGCATGCTTTTATTGTGAAAGGCGCCGGCAGACTTCCTGTTCCCAAAAAAGAAACGCCTCATTGCTGCGGCCTGACTCACTCTGTTCGGACAGGCTGAACAGCAGGGGGCGCCCTCGGTCCAGGTGGCCGCAGGAGAAGACGGGGAACGTTCTGCTGCGGACAGGGAACGTTCTTTTCCTCCTTTTTTAATTGGATATGCCTTAAACAAAACATAAAAAACATAAATAACAAACATCACAAAAACCAAATATCACAACTATTCACACACCCACTGCGATGACCTTTGACCCTTCACCCCCACGAAGTGTTCACCCCCTGAATCAGTTTCAGATCTGAGGAACCCGAACAGGAAGTGATTCATTCGGTTCGGAGAGTTCTGGTTCTGATCTGGTTCTGATATTGATTATTTTGGTTCATTGGGCCGGTTCTGGTTCTTCAGCTGCTTCCTGCCTGGTTCTGCTGAATCGGACCCAGCCATGCGAGGCCGAGGTTCTGCTGGGTCAGCAGAGAGTAGCAGCGGTGTGAGTGTGTGTGTGTGTGTGTCTGTCTGTGTGTGTGTGTGTGTGTATGTATGTGTGTGTGTGAGTGTGAGTGTGAGTGTGTGTGTGTGTGTGTCTGTGTGTGTGTGTGTGTGAGTGTGAGTGTGTGTGTGTGTGTGTGTGTGTGTGTGTGTCTGTCTGTGTGTGTGTGTGTGTGGTGTGTGTGTGTGTGTGTCTGTGTGTGTGTGTGTGTGTGTGTGTGTGTGTGTGTGTGTTGGGTAAACAGCCTGCAGAGCAAACAGAGCAGCTGAAAGAGGTTCTGTTCGACCCGACCCGCTTCAGGACGCTCCTTTATGGAGACACTGAGGGATGCAGAGCAGAACACGGTTCTGGTTCTGTTCTGCATCAGAACCAGAACCAAGCAGAATTCAGCTTCTATGCTCCACAGATCTGGAACAAACTAAAGCAGGTTGGAGTTTGATTAATGAGGAATTGATCAACATATTGATCAAGTATTGATGATTAATGATGTTCATTTGATGTAAAACACCTTGAAGTGCCTTGTTGCTGAAATCTAGACTAATAAACTGATTATTGATTGATTGATTGATTGATTGATTGATTGATTGATTGATTGATTGATTGATTGATTGATTGATCATGGTGGGATGCTGCTGCAGATGTTTGGAACATCCAACCGGTTGGATGCTGGTTGGATGAGCCTCGATGTTCTGGTTCTGGTCGGGAACATAACTGGACCGAGATCACATAACTGGTCCTGATCCGGTTCTGGTTCTGGTTCTGGCTGTTTCGGCTGCCAGGGAGCAGCAGAGATAGGCTCCTCCTCTCAGGGAGGAGGTCTCACTCTGACTCAGACTCCGAGTTCAGCAGCAAAACTTTTTCCGCTCGGTTGCGACCCGGTTCGGTTCTGTTCTGTTCTGCGCCAACATGTCCGGAGTCGCCTCCACTCTGGCCAAGAAGCGGGCCCTGGCCGCGGGGTTCGGAACCAACTCCAACGCGGTTCGGTACCTGAACCAGAACTTCGAGGCCCTGCGCGCGCAGTGCCGCTCCTCCGGGCAGCTCTTCTGCGACCCCACCTTCCCGGCCGGACCCGAATCTCTGGGCTTCAACGAACTGGGTCGGAACTCCAGCAAGACCCGCGGAGTCACCTGGAAGAGGCCCACGGTAAGAACCGAGCCGAACCGGGGCGGATGGGGAGCAGAGGGGTGGGGCCGGACCCGACCGAACCATCCGACTGGGTCCGGGTTCTGCTACTGGTTTCGGTCCTGTCGCAGAAAAAATGGGAAGAAATAAATTAAAGTGTTTTTCTGCGGATTGGACCGGAACCTCAGAGAGAGTCTGAGCCGGAAGTCAGACTGAGCCAGAACCGGGTCACCTGAGTTCTGTTGAACACAGGTGACCCGGCAGCATCTCCAGGTGGCCCAGGTGGCTGTCTGATCCAGAACCAGAACCTATCAGAACTGGGTCAGGATTGTAGGAGAACCGGGTCCATTTGGAAGTCATTAAGGGGCTAAACGGTCCGGCTTTCAGAACCGATCCGGTCTGGTCCAGAAAATGATTTGCTCAAGAGGAGCGGCTCTGTGGAGGTCAAAGGTCAGCCTGTCTGCCACTTGTTATGGACAGGTTGGACATAGAGACGTCCAGCCGGTCGTCATGGCGACAACTGTGACATTACCAAACACAAACAGGAGAGAGGCCCCGCCCACACGACGGCCCTCTGATGGCAGACGGGTTCTGATCCAAGTTTCATCCTGTTGGACCAGAACCTGGAAGGTTCTGTCTGTCTGACCCGGTTCTGTCTGTCTGACCCGGTTCTGTCTGTCTGACCCGGTTCTGTCTGTCTGACCCGGTTCTGTCCTCCTGCAGGAGCTGGTCTCGAACCCAGACTTCATCGTGGGCGGTGCCACCAGAACCGACATCTGTCAGGGAGCGCTGGGTGAGTTTTCTACACTGGCCCTGAATACAGAGGTCAGAGGTCACCGATTCCTCTGCTGGGTCCAGCCATGTAGAACCGGGCCACAAGCTACCTTGCAGGGGGAACCAGATCAAACCAGCAGAAGCTCCACCCGATTCCGGAGGGTCCAATTCGACCCGGAAAACAAAAGACGCTTTGTTTTGGTTCTGATCCGACCCGGCCCGGGTCCAGAGAGCAGCCAGTGGCTGCTGGTTCCGGGGAAAACTCAGCATCAGCTGCAGGCTGCGCTCCGATTGGCTGACAGGGAGGAGCCGCACAGGAAGAGAAGCGGCACGAGAGGGAGCGCGGTCGGCCAATCAGGACGCGCCGTGTCACGCGCTCAGTGACTCACGCTGCAGCCAGAAACCGCAGCAGCGCTGCAGCTTGTGCAACCAGAGATCTGTTCCCACACGCTGCAGCAGGAATTCACTGCAGAGTGAGACCTCCCCCAAACTGGTCTCTGTGGTCGAGCAGCTGGACCAGAACAAACATGCTGGGAGTCTGATGGTCCTGTCCACTACTTCCTGTCCTCCCGTCTCTTTAAGAAGCTCTTCCTGCTCTGATTGGTCAGGAATGATGCAGCTGTTTGAGAGAAGCTCTGAGAAAAACACTAAAAGACTCAAACTGATCCAGAGGTCGTCCTGTAGGGGGCAGCGGTGAGTTACGGTGTCCTGTGTGTCCAGGTGATTGCTGGCTGCTGGCTGCCATCGCCTCTCTGACCATGAACGAGTTTGTGATGGCGCGAGTCGTTCCCACAGACCAGGGCTTTGGAGACGACTATGCAGGAATATTCCACTTCCAGGTATTCCAGGTGTTTGGCTTCTTCCGCCGTCACAGGAAGTTTGTGTTGTGTCTCAGAGGTCTTCCTGTCTGTCCTCAGTTCTGGCAGTTTGGGGAGTGGGTGGACGTGGTGATTGACGACCGGCTGCCGGTTAAAGACGGGGAACTGCTGTTCGTCCATTCGGCGGAAGGCCGGGAGTTCTGGAGCGCCTTGCTGGAGAAGGCCTACGCCAAGTAAGGGCACCCAGAGCTGACAGAACGGAGCTGCTTCTACTGGAGCGGATGGGAGGAGGTTGGATCCACAGAGTCCTTCTTCCATCATCTGCATAGAAACAGCTGAAGGAATGAAACCTGGCATGACACGGTGTGAAACGTGACCTTCCTGCTGCTCCTGCAGGGTGAATGGCTGCTACGAAGCCCTGTCTGGTGGCTCCACCACCGAGGGCTTCGAGGACTTCACCGGAGGCATCGCAGAGAACTATGACCTCAACCGGCCACCGCCCAACCTGTTCCAGATCATCAAGAAGGCGCTGGAGGCCGGCGCTCTGCTGGGCTGCTCCATCGATGTGAGTTCACCGTCGCCCCCACTGTGAGCCGCCTCGACGGCTCCTGAGGGTTCACTTCCTGTCAGCAGAACATCAGCTCTCTCCAGCTGAACCCTGGCATGACGATTTGCTTGGTATTGCTGCAGATCACAAGTGCTGCAGACTCGGAGGCGGTCACCCGACAGAAGCTGGTGAAAGGCCACGCCTACTCGTTGACGGGGGCTGTGGAGGTAGCCTGAAGTCCTGGAACGGAGATTCTGTCAAGCAGAAACAGGAGAAATCTTGATGTTCTGGTTGCAGGTGAACTACCGCGGGCGCCAGGAGAAGCTGGTTAGAATGAGGAACCCCTGGGGTCAGGTGGAGTGGACCGGAGCGTGGAGCGATGGGTAAGCAACCAGAACCCGACTGAGATTCTGAAACCAGCAGGTGTTGTCTTCAAAATGAGTTCAGATGATCAAGAACTAAAGAGCCAGTTATCTGGACCGAAGGCAGCTGGTCTGACTGGTTTCAGGACAGAAGCAGGAGCCTGACCACCGACCAACTTGTCAGTGTTTGGTCATCCTGCTGAGTGTCTAACAGCAGCGTCTCCTATGCAGGTCTTCTGAGTGGAGCCAGGTTCAGGGGGACTGTCCTCACGCCAACTCAGAGGACGGAGAGTTCTGGTAGGACGGACACAATGTCCCAGCGAGTTCATGAACCGACCCGAGGATGGAATGAGATCACGTCTCTGTTCTTGTCTCTGCAGGATGTCGTTCAGTGACTTCCAGCGTCACTACTCCCGAATCGAGGTGTGCACTCTGACTCCCGATACGATAGAGGACGACTCCGTCAAACACTGGAGTGTCAGCAAGTTTGACGGCACCTGGAGGAAAGGCTCCACGGCGGGAGGATGCCGGAACCATCCCTGTTAGTATCCGTCAGCACACAGCACTGCAGGCGTCTCGGTACCGATGGACCGGATGGTCCTGACTGTTCCCTTGGGAACTAATATGAATCTGGATCATAGAAAAAGATCTGTGTCCTGCCTGAAGCACATGACTGGACCCAAACCAGAACCAGAACCGCTCAGGACCAGAACCGCTCAGGACAGGTTCTAATGGGAGCAATGACTTTCATGACTGTATCGAGTCAGAGGGAACCAGATTCATGTGATTCATGTCTCCTCAGACACGTTCTGGACAAACCCTCAGTTTGTGATCAAGCTGGATGAGGAAGATGATGACCCTGATGACGGTGAGGTGGGCTGCAGCTTCGTGGTCGGTCTGATCCAAAAGAACCGCAGGAAGCTGCGCAAACAAGGCGAGGACATGCACACCATCGGCTTTGCCATCTACGAGGTCTGAGACCTTTGATTCCAGCTGCAGATTCCAACACGAGTCCAGGATGTAACTTTGCTTTGTTCCTCCAGGTTCCCCGGCAGGTGAGTCTACCTGGAAGCCTTCAGCTCCTCCCCTTCATCACACAGAAACATGGAGCCCTGCTGGCTGGGCGGGACTCGGTTCTGGTTCTCCGGTTCTGCTTCTCCCTGGCCTGATAGACGTGTTTCTCTGGCAATGTCACTGTTGTTTGTAACCTCTGAGTTCCTGGAAAGACAAACAGCAACGTTGATGACTCAACCTGCCCTGCAAGCTAACGGCTGGTGGGCGGAGCCTGATTAGGCTGCAGGAAGGGAGGGACCGCCTGGCTGGTGGGCGGAGCCTGATTAGGCTGCAGGAAGGGAGGGACCGCCTGGCTGGTGGGCGGAGCCTGATTAGGCTGCAGGAAGGGAGGGACCGCCTGGCCTGATCCAAAAGGAAAACATTAACATCTCTTTGTCAGAAAGCATCACTTCCTGGTTTCAGTCTACATTCAGTCTATTCCTTGAAGGTCTTCTTGAGCCGTTAGTTGTCAGGTTATGGAACCCTCATTAGGATGAGTCTGCAGATCCTCCTAAAGGTTCACCTGGACAGGTACAGGTGACTTTAAAAGCTTTCCCGATTGGCTGTCTGTCTGCAGTTCCACGGACAGAGGGAGGTCCACCTGGACAAGAACTTCTTCCTGACCCACGCGCAGACGGCCAGGTCAGAAACCTTCATCAACCTGCGGGAGGTCAGCTCCCGCTTCAAGCTGCCACCTGGAGAGTACCTGATTGTCCCGTCCACCTTTGACCCGCACCAAAACGGAGACTTCTGCATTCGAGTGTTCTCTGAGAAGCAGACGGAGACCGTGTAAGTTCTGTTGGACCAGAACCTCGTGAGTTCTGGCCCGTCCCCCTCCTGTAGAGTCTCCTGATCTCAGTCCAGAATCCCGGTTCTGTTCTGTTTCAGGCCCTGTGACGACCCGGTCAGCGCCGACCTCAGTGACGTGAGTGATGCTCCGCCCACATCCGGTAGCTAGCGCGTTCCGGCTGCTGGGTCACAGCTGTTAGCCACCAGGTGTAGTCGCTGCTTAGCAGCTTTTTAACATATATTTAACTTTGAAACTTGAAAGTTCAGTTCAAATATGTTGCAGTTCAGCTGTGATGTTTCACCTGAACCCTCACACCATTCTGACCTATGAACCCTGGCTGGAAAAGTTTGAAATGCAGATCATTACATTCTGCATATTGGTTTTAAATAGTATTTCCTGATCATTCAGGATCCTGCAGCTCTTTGAAGGCAGTCTGGAAATGTCGGTTCCTCTGGATCAACAGATCATTTCTGATGTTTATCCCAAAGTATGGAATCATATTCCACAACATTTCAATCCGTCTCAATGCTCGTTCAGAGCCGTTCTCCTGGGATGAACGTCTGTTCGTTGGAGGCATATTTGTGTATTTCTACATTCTGCAAAAAAGGAACTTGTTTTAAAAATTAAAATAAAATAAAATTTGTAAAAATGATGTAGCAATTCTGATTCACATCATGTTTTATTATTTACAAAAACTTGGAATAATAATCTAATTGTTCCTTCAGTATTTAAAACCAGTAGAAACAGGAACATTAATACTGGCTGGTGTTGCTGGTACCAGTTGGTACCATGGCAGCCCAGATCTTTGCACCGTTATCTGTTTGGTCTGTTGTGATGCTCTGACTGTCGCCATGGTGATTGTGTCCAGGAGACGGTGTCGGACAGCGAGGTGGACTCCGGGTTCAGGAACCTATTCACTAAACTCGCAGGAGCCGTAAGTGTCGCCGTGGCTGGCCCCGCCCAGCGGCTGGCCCCGCCCAGCGGCTGCTTCCTCCCTGCTGATTGGCTGCTTCTGTTTCAGGACATGGAAATCTCCGCCTCCGAGCTCCGGACCATCATGAACAAGATCGTAGCCAAACGTGAGCTGACGCTTCGCCACGTTCAACACGCTGCAGCGGCTGCAGCCATGACTTCCTGTTTGTTGTTGTTTTAACAGGAACTGACATCAAAACAGACGGATTCAGCCTGGAGACCTGCAAGGTCATGGTCAACTTGATGGACGTATCCTTCACCGCCTGGGGGGCGGAGCATCAGAGCAGAACATGTGGGTGGGGCTTATGAGGGGCGGGACCTGGGAGGTTCTGGAGCAGCATGCCGGTTCTGGTTCTGGATCTCTGGACCCTCAGCAGGTCTCAGAGGGTTCATGAGGACCCAACATGTTTAAATGTGTTTAGATGATCTGTGATTGGTCAGCTGATCAGCCAGCTGATTGGTTGGCGGTCCCACCTATCCAACACCTGTGAGTGACCTTTAACCTGCAGCAGGACAGCGGGAACGGCAAGCTGGGCCTCGGAGAATTTGCAACACTGTGGAAGAAGGTGCAGAAATACCTGGTGAGTTGTGACCTTTGACCTGTGACACCCACTTTTTTCTTGATGCTGGATTGTGGGATATCTCAGCGTTTGTTGTTCCTGCAGTCGATCTACAAGCAGAACGACTTGGATAACTCTGGAACCATGAGCACTCCGGAGATGAGGGTGGCCTTCAAGGACGCAGGTGGGTCGCTGTGGTCAGAGGGTAAACTTCCTGCCTGCTTCCTGCCTGCTGCCTGCCTGCTTCCTGCCTGCTGCCTGCCTGCTTCCTGCCTGCTTCCTGCCTGCTGCAGTGGCTCTGCCAGCTTTAGTCGCGTCAGTTTGATGCTTGGTGCCGCTGGCAGACGGATCAGCTTTGGTTTTGCTGCTGCAATGCATGATGGGACAGCACCATGAGGATGCTGAGTTGCTTTGTCTGGCTGTGACCAGCTTCCTCCTCTTCTGTCCCATAATGCATCGCTGTTGGCAGGTCGGGCCGAGTCGATCCGATGACAGTTTGGAGCGAAACGGGTTGCTCTGAACACGCAGCAGGAAACCGTCACCATAATCTGAGAACAAGTGGGATTGTCAGATTGAATGAAGCTTTAATTTAATCTGCTACTGCTGGACCCAACAGAACCAGCAGAACCTGCAGAACCTGCAGCTGGGTTCTGGTAGGAACCTCTGGACCAGTCATATTAAGTGGGATTACAATCTGGATTTTGAATCCGAAATGGAAACAGCAGAAATGAGATTTCTGATTTTCTGACTCTGATTCCTGATGTTTCCTGAAAAACCGTCGAAATCAGAGCAGCTCCAGTCCTGGAGGCTTTAGCTGGATGTGCTGCAACACCTGAGTGACATCATAAGGTCATGAGGTCATCAGCGGGACTCTGCAGACCTGCTCTGAGGCGTGTTGGACCAGGGAGACACAGAAAAGCTGCAGGAGGCCCAGAGTGCCCCCCCCCCAAAACCCCTGTGCCCTCCACCTGTCCACCTAAATGCAGGTGGACAGGTGTCCTCCATGTCTCTTTGTCTGTCCTTGTGTGTCTGACGTCCAGCTGCTTCCACCAACATCTTGTCCCTCTGATGGAAACGCTTCCAGGATGGAGGCAAATAGCCAATCAGCTGTTAGTGGGCGGAGTCAGAGTTCCCTCTGTGGAAAAACCCCGGCTGGGTGGGCGGGGCCTCTCCCTTGACATTCCTGGACCAGGCGGCGCCCCTCTGTGGTCGGGATGAGTCACGGTCCAGGAATCTGTGTGTGTGTGTGTGTGTGTGTGTGTGTGTGTGTGTGGGCGGGGGGAAACTGAGGAGAACTTCCTGTTTATCTAACTTCTTCTTCTGCAGTGTTTGTATCTAACATGTGTTTCTGTGTTCTGCTGCTCAGCCTGCCGACGGCAACGGTACGTCTGGTTCTGGTTCTGGTTCAAACTCCTTGAAGCTGGGTTCTGTTCAGGTTCTGATCAGAATCAGGCTGGTTCTGTTTGTTCAGCTCCTTTTCACAGATGTTTTCAGAAAGGATTCAGAACCTGCTCCATCTTTGTTCACATCATTTTAAATGGGTTCCTGTCTGTTTAACTTCATTTATCTTTATTTTGAAAGACCAGTGAAAGGCTTTTTCTGTTTGAACTGTATGAACTAAATTCTGCAGAACCAACCCGGTTCTGGAACTCAAGAAGGTCTGATCTGGGATTACTGCGGCGGCCATGATGGATTAATGTTAGCAGGAAGGAGCCGTTGAATCAGGAAGTCGGTGGTTGCCATGGTGATTCCCTCCTTTTCTCAGGAGGAGGCGTGGCCTGTAGTATCACCAGTTTCATTGGCTGGGCCCACAGAACCGTTGACCCGTCTCTGCAGTCGGGCCGGGTCCAACATGAAGCTGTTGGACCCGGCCTTAACGCGTCCTGTTGGTGCTACATTTGAAGCTAGCCCAGTTAGCTTCACCAGATGTTCCAGTTTCACCATCAGAAATCTTGACATTAAACTTTATCTGTAACTCCATCATCTAATTTTAAAACTCGATTATTTTCTCCTGTTGTTCAGTCGATAACTCTTTATGTCAGCATCCTGTTAGCATGCTGCTAGCTAACTGCTTCCTGGTCCTTCTGAAGGTTTCTCCCTCGACAACACCATCTACCAGCAGCTGGTGGCCCGGTACTCGGACCCGGACATGACCATCGACTTTGACAACTTTGTGGCGTGTCTGATGAGGCTGGAGATGATGTTCAGTGAGTCTGATGATCAACGGCGCCAACGAGAACGCCGAAAACCTGAACACGCATCACCGCTGTTCTACAGCCATAGCGGATAAAAATCCATCTGCTTTCAGCCGAGCAGAGACGCTAACCTCCGTCTTTCCTCAGGGATCTTCAGGAAGCTGGACGCCCACCAGAGCGGCTCCATCGAGCTCGACCTGAACCAGGTGAGGCAGGAGGCTGAATCCGGACTTAGCAGACTAATATCAGTTTATTATCAGAGTTCAGGACGTGATCCTCTGTGTTTGTGTTGCAGTGGTTGAACTTCACCATGATCTGAACCAGAACCGCTCTGCTTGACGCCATCAAGGCGTTTCCAGCTGCAGCTTCTCTCTCGTCGTATTGTAACCTCTCCTCCACCAGCTGACCCTTCTGCTCTGTGCTGATGCTCTGCAGGTCCATTTGGACCGGCGCCACACAGAACCTGTTAGTGAGGCTTTTATCTGCCGGCTGCTCTTTACCAGATCATTAAAGTGTTTCCATGGCGGACGCACTCAGTGTGTTTTGAAGTTTCATTTGAAAGACATGACGAACCCGGAATCAGGAATGGAAAATAATATAATACATTAGATATAATAGAGTAAATATAATAGAATATAATCCTTTTCCCATGAAGTTTACAGTAAAAACAACTATAGAAAATAAAGGTGTCGTTTCTAAATCATCCGTTTTCTGCAGCTTCACTTTGGACAGATTTTACTGGCCAACAGGAAGTTCTGAACTTTCACAATAAAACTATTTACGCTACCAGAAACACAAAGTAAAGCTCAACGTTCATACATGAAATATTATTAAATATGTAAATGCACCTTAATACTCCTCAGAGCACAAACACGGTTCTGACCCGGTTAGAACCTGGAAACTAACCAGAACTGGTTCTGACCCAGTTAGAACCTCCTCCAGAACCTGAATGGACGGTTCTGATCGTGTTTCCAGAATGTTCTGTTCATCTCAGCCGGTTCTGATCTGATGCTTGTGGACCAGAATCCGCCTTATGATGCAGAACCAGAACCAGATGTTCGGTTTGGACCCCTGTCCTCCTGCAGAGGGCGCACTCGAACCCCCTACCCCCTCCGCGGCGTTGTGACGTCATGCGGAGCACCGCCCCTCCCGCCGGGCGGGGCTGGTGCTGCAGTGAAGCATCCTCAGCATCATTCGGAACCAGAACCCAGAGACATCCCGACACTGAGCTGCCGGAACCAGAACCGCAGGTGGGTCACACTTCAAGCTGCGGTCCGACCCGGTTCGGACCGGAGTTCTGGTCCGGACCAGCCGCTAAACTGATGAAAACATTTGAACCAATCAGAGCCGTCCTCGTCACAGCGTCCCGGGCGCGCGCACAGACAGGTGTTCCAGAGGTTCGCCAGGAAAACCCGGTTCTGGTTCCGGTTCCTAGGTCAGTGTGATGGAGTCAGCAGCAGAGTTTGGTCCGGCCCGGTTCGGTTCGAGCTGAACTACTTCAGAACCAGTCGGAACCAGTTAAAGAACTCTGGTGCACTGGGCTCTACTGGACCTGAACTGGGCCTGATGGTTCTGCTGGTCCCGCCCAATTAATTTGTTAATTTCCAGTTTGCTCCCCGATCAGAACTGGAACCAGAACCAGGCTGGACCGAAGCTTTGACCCGGTCCAGCTCATATCCGGCTCATCCAGTCTAGAACTTTGACCGGAACCACTGGGCCCAGTTCCGTGTCAGAGACAGTTTCAGACGGCAGGGGGCGCCGCTACCGGTTCTGGTCCGGTTCTGTACTTGGTTCTGGTTCTGCTCAGGATGTTCAGCAGCGTTTCGGGTCGAATCCAACATGAGCGGGACCGGGCCGAGGGCCTGGGCTCGGCCCGGCAGGCGGTCCGGTACCAGAATCAGGACTTCTGGGCCCTGAGGGAGGAGTGCCTGCAGAACGGAACCGTCTTCCTGGACCCGCTCTTCCCGGCAGAACCCGGCTCGCTGGGCTTCAAGGAGCTGGGCCCACTCAGCGCCAAGACCCGGGGCGTGGAGTGGCGCCGGCCCACGGTAAGAACCGGAACCGGAACCGGGCCGGGAATCGAGGGCGGGTCGGTGACGCAGCTCTTCTCTGATTGGCTGGTCAGGAGCTGTCGGCGGAGCCGCGGTTCATTGTGGGCGGAGCCACCAGGACCGACATCTGCCAGGGGGCGCTGGGTGAGTTACCATGGCAACCTGACCACATCTACACCTCATTGAGCCTCCGGTCTGGTTCTGGACCCGGCCAGGTGTTCAGAACCCAGACCAGGTCCGGAACCTTGCTGGTCCTGATCCTGCTGGGTTTCCTCTGCTGAGGCGGGACCAAGCCGGGTCACAATCTGAACCTGAAGGTCCTGAGTTCCCAGCATGCACTGGGACAGCTGCTACCTGTCCAACAGGTGCAACAGGCTGCAGCTTTCCAGGAACCGCAGCCGCTGTGGGCGGGGTCATCCGGTGTGGGCGGGGCCATCCGCTGTGGGCGGGGCCATCCGGTGTGGGCGGGGTCATCCGCCCACACCGGATGACCCCGGTGTGGGCGGATGGCCCCACCGGGGCCATCCGCCCACAGCTAGAAAAAAGCTGCAGGTTTTTTCTAACAAAAAACCTGCAGCTTTTTGTTAGAAAGCTGCAGGTGAGGCTGAGCTGCTTGTCAATGATGAGTCAGTCAGGAGGAAACTGAGCGGTGGCTGCAACCTGCTGCTACAACTGCAGCTCTCTGAGGGGCGGGGCCGAAACGAGGGGCGGGGCCTCCAGTGTGCGCTTCTTTTGCCTTTCTGGCATCATCATGCCCCCTCCTGGGGACCTGTTGGCGTCATGGCAACCAACCCGCCCTTCTGTTTGCTATATATATGACGTATAAACTAAGGATGCATTCACACCAGCCCCTTTTAGTCAACTAATTTGTTTGTCTAAGTCCGATTGGTTTGGGGTGTGTGAATGCAAATTTGAATTCAAATCCGGACTGAGACCACGAACTCTGGAAACCTCGGTCTCCGTCTGGCTGAAGTGAACTCTGATGCAGCTGGAAGGCAGTGAGAATGCAAGTGGACTGGAGACCGCTCCAAACGCTGGAAGTTAGCTACAGTGCAGGGCACTACTGTCTCCGGTATTGACATCACCGATCCGACCGGATCCAGGGAGGTCCGATGTCGGTGGTAGAGCCAGTGTGGCTGTTCCCACTGACACCGGACTCTGCACAACTGATGCCAAATCGGAGACAGCGCTACAGACGTTAGGAGAAACGTTGAAGAAGCTATCACTACTGGAAATGCTAACATTTTCAGTATTGATACATTTTTATTACCGGAAATGCTAACGGAGCTATTATTACTGGAAATGCTAACGAAGCTATTACCACTGGAAATGCTAACGGAGCTATTATTACTGGAAATGCTAACGGAGCTATTATTACCGGGAATGCTAACGGAGCTATTATTACCGGGAATGCTAACGGCGCTATTGCCACCGGTACTGAATGTGAAACCACCACCAGTAACAGCCGTTGCCGAACCGGACTCAGAGCTCCAGAACCAGGAACCGGACCAGCAGTGACCGGAAGTGAGTCTCATTCATTGTTTCATTATGAAGCTGAAGGCAGCTCTTCCTCTTCCTCTGTTTGCTCCTCCTCCTCATCATCACCTGTTATTTCTAGTTCTGATCGGTTTCAAGGCTCCGGTCCAAATTAAAAAGCCTTAATAATGTTACTCACCACTGAAGGAGCCAGTCATTTACCCAGAATGCATTGCAGCGTGAACAGCATGGCGATATTGCTGTAAAATTTATAAAAACGAAATCATCTACAGTGTTATTACTGTATTATTTTAATGTAAATATTTCCCAAATAAGGTCTATTTTATCATGAGTCGTGGTTCTCTTTAAATCAGTGTGGCCCCACGGCGGGTCCTGGTGGCACACTGTCCCCTGAACCTCCACCCTGAACCTCCACCCAGAGCCTCCA
The DNA here is from genome assembly GCA_911649635.1 of Poeciliopsis gracilis. NCBI lineage: Eukaryota > Metazoa > Chordata > Actinopteri > Cyprinodontiformes > Poeciliidae > Poeciliopsis > Poeciliopsis gracilis. Next base: position 49,828 of record CAJVRI010000370.1, read on the forward strand.
CCCAGAGCCTCCACCCAGAGCCTCCATACTGAACCTCCACCCTGAACCTCCACCCAGAGCCTCCATACTGAACCTCCATACTGAACCTCCATCCTGAACCTCCACCCTCAACCTCCACCCTCAACCTCCACCCTGAACCTCACCCTGAACCTCCACCCTCAACCTCCACCCTCAACCTCCATCCTGAACCTCCATCCTGAACCTCCACCCTCAACCTCCACCCTCAACCTCCATACTGAACCTCCATGGCCCCTGAACCTCCACCCTGAACCTCCACCCTCAACCTCCATGGCCCCTGAACACAAACCCTTTACAAGAGAACAGACTGTTGTGGTTAATAATTAATGTTTCCCAATAATGATAAATTATGCATCAGCCGTTTCCTAGCAGGAGCCACTTCCTGTTTACCTGAACAACTTCCTGTTTGGCTGCAGCTTGAGGCAGTCAACATCTGAGAAAGTCAGGGTTACAGAGGACGCCTGAAGGCAGCATGAAACACAGGCTGCTGGAGGGAATGGGTCCGGTCCGGTCCGGTCCGGTCCAGTCTGGTCTGGTCTGGTCTGGTCCAGAGTCAGGCTGAGGATTGAATTCCTGCTACCAGCCCGGGAGGACCTGGATCAGAACCAGAATCAGAACCAGGACCTGGACCGGACCTCACCTGGCCTCACCTGGCCAGGCGAAGCGTCAGCTGACTGCTGTTGCTTCCTCCAGGCGACTGCTGGCTGTTGGCTGCTATCGGATCTCTGACTCTCAACCAGCAGCTGCTGCATCGGGTGGTTCCTCATGGCCAGGACTTCAGCCACCTGTACGCCGGCATCTTCCACTTCCAGGTGAGATTCTACCTGCCAGCAGGCCACGCCCCGTGACCTGGAGGAGGAAGGAGCAGTTCCTCCAAGTCCTTCCTACGGGCCTGCAGGGCCGGTGCACTGCAGGTTTGTCTCTGCTTCATGAGCAGGTCATCGGCCCTGCAGGCCTGGACCCTTGGACTAGGCCGTCACAGAGGTTCACTGCTAATTCTACAAGTCTGAGTTTGGTAAACAGGTTTGGATTCAGTCTGTCTGTCCTCAGTTCTGGCAGTTTGGGGAGTGGGTGGACGTGGTGATTGACGACCGGCTGCCGGTTAAAGACGGAGAGCTGCTGTTCGTCCATTCGGCTGAGGGAAGCGAGTTCTGGAGCGCCCTGCTGGAGAAGGCCTACGCCAAGTAAGAACTGGAACCATTCTCACATTCATCCATCCACCTGTTCATCCATCCAACCATCCATCCCTGACTGTGCTTCCTGAGGCTGAATGGCTCGTATGAGGCCTTGTCCGGCGGCAGCACCACTGAAGGTTTTGAGGACTTCACTGGAGGCGTGGCGGAGATGTATGAGCTGAAAAAAGCTCCCAGAGATCTCTACCGGATCATCGGCAAAGCTCTGGAGAGAGGATCGCTGCTGGGATGCTCCATAGACGTGAGTCCCAGCCTCCAGAAGCTGCCGGACTCCAGAGTCCGTTGGGCCTCCTTGTAGAAACAAACGAAGTCTGAGTGAGTTGAAGATGACTGAGTGTGCTCTGTCCTCAGATCACCAGTGCCTTTGACATGGAGGCCATTACCTTCAAGAAGCTGGTGAAAGGCCACGCCTACTCAGTGACTGGGGTCAGACAGGTGAGCTCAGAGCGGCTCTCGCTGTCACGGTTAGGCAACCCGGTGCTGCAGTCTGGACACTGGAGCAGCGCTCACTCATGTGTGTCGTCTCCTGGTTTCTCCTGCAGGTGGAGTACCGCGGGCGGCAGGAGCGTCTGATCCGGATCAGGAACCCCTGGGGTCAGGTGGAGTGGACCGGAGCCTGGAGCGACAGGTCAGTGCTCCACAGAAGGAAAGAACAGGAGCTTTGAGTTGGATCATCAATGGGAATCTTGACGTTTCAGCTCCTCAGAGTGGAACTCCATCGATTCTGCAGAAAAGGATGAGATGCTGTGTAAGATGGAGGATGGAGAGTTCTGGTAGGTTGGTACTGGACGGTCCAAGTCCTTCAAGTCCAGAATGTCCCAACGGGTTGATGTTCTTCTGTGTCAGGATGTCCTTCCAGGAGTTTCTGCATCAGTTCTCACGTCTGGAGATTTGCAACCTGACTCCAGATGCACTGAGTCAGGATGCCACCAGCTTCTGGACCACCGTGACGTACCAGGGCGGCTGGAGGAAAGGAAGCACAGCTGGAGGCTGCAGGAACCACCCCAGTGAGGATAAAGGCTCTAGAGCTTCCAGACGCACCACTGTCATAAAACTATCTCTGATAAGACTTCATTTCCCATGATGCCTATCTGCAGACACCTTCTGGATCAACCCTCAGTACAAGATCACTCTTCTAGAGGAGGACGATGACCCTGAGGATGACGAGGCTGCCTGCAGCTTCCTGGTGGCTCTGATGCAGAAGGACCGCCGCCAGTTCCGCCGCCATGGCCAGGACATGCACACCATCGGCTTCGCCATCTATGAGGTCAGAGCTGCCACAAAATCCACCACGTTCTCTGAGAACTGCATGAAAACTAACCACCTTGCCAGAAACGCTGCCCGAAAGCTGTTTTCCTCCTGATGGTCCGGTCGACCCAGTTCTACTGGAACCAGAACTCCACCATCTGCTGCACGTCCAGCTGCTGTGGCTCTGAGTCAAACCAACCTGTTCCCCTCCTGGCCTGTGGGGGCGCTGCACCAACAACCACGGAGAAGACGGAGGTTTGCAGGTGGAGCAGAGTCTTGATCCACATGGTTCAGGTCTCCCCTAACGAGCCGCATATTCCAGGCAAACAATCTGGACTTTGCCTAAAGCAGACGAAGCGGCTCTGGTTTCACTACCTTTTGTTTCCAATGGAGAAGATCCGGATCCAGGTCTGGTTTTCCCTCCAGCAGCCTGGAAAACTGTTGATCAAAGCAGTTTTTAGAAACCAAATGTAGAAACCGGAGCAGTCAGTTCGGTTGGACCTGGTTCCTCTGGTTCCTCTGGTTCCTCTGGTTCCTCTGGTGCCTCTGGTTCCTCTGGTTCCTCTGGTTCCTCTGGTGCCTCTGGTTCCTCTGGTGCCTCTGGTTCCTTTGGTGCCTCTGGTTCCTCTGGTGCCTCTGGTTCCTCTGGTTCCCCCGGTCCCTCTGGTTCCCCCGGTTCCCCCAGTTCCTCTGGGGTGCCTCTGGTTCCTCTGGTTCCAATGGTTCCCCCCGGTTCCTCTGGTTCCTCTGGTTCCTCTGGTTCCTGCAGTCCGTCGCTGGAACACAGCAGGAATATCTGCTTCATTGTGTTTGCTGGTGATTGATTCGATCACCTACTGTAAGATCAGATTGAAGCATCAGAACCTCTTGTCAGTCCTGTAGGACTGCACTGAGGACCGTTCTGTTGACTCTCTGGGTGTTTCAGGGTTTCTTCTTTCTGTCTCATTCACAGATTCCCAAGGAGGTCAGTTCCTGTAATCTATTTCAGATGTACTGTTTCTGGGAACCACGTTGATGCTCTCCGTCCCGTCATCTGGCAGTTCCGGGGTTCTGCAGGTGTCCATATGAAGAAGGACTTCTTCCTGCGCCGCTCCTCCTGCGCTCGCTCTGAAAGCTTCATCAACCTGCGGGAGGTGAGCTCCCGGTTCCGCCTCCCGCCCGGAGAGTACCTGATCGTCCCGTCCACGTTTGAACCCTCGAAGGAGGCAGACTTTGTCCTCAGGGTTTTCACTGAGAAACAGTCCGAGACAGAGTGAGTCTGTGAGATACTGGAAGTCTGGTTCTGGTGTTCAGGCTCTGATTGAGGCTCATGTGAATCTGCAGGGACCTGGACGATGTGCTGGTGGCAAACCTGGATGAGGAGGTGAGAGATGACCAGTAGTGATTGGTGATTACTGATTACTCCTTGGAAAAGGAGTAATCAGTAATCCAAATCAAACAAAAGTTACATTAAAAGTAACTTTTTTAGTTGCTTCCAGCAGCTGCTAACAACAACCCTTCACCTCCTGTCAAAATCACATTGATCTTTGCCAAAACTTCATTGCAAATAATTTTATAAGGGTTACGGGTTAGGTAGGGGGTAGGTTGGGGTTAGGTAGGGGGGGTGGGTAGGGGAGTGGGTGGGGGGTGGGTAGGGGAGTAGGGTAGGGGGAGTAGGTGGGGGAGTGGGTAGGTGGGAGTGGGTGGGGGGTAGGGTGGGGGGGGTGGGTAGGTAGGGGTGGGTAGGGGGGGTGGGGGGTGGGTGGGGGGTAGGTAGGGGGGTGGGTAGGGGAGTGGGTGGGGAGTGGGTGGGGGGTAGGTAGGGAGTAGGGATGTGAACCTGAGACACATCAACAACGTGTCTCAGGTTGAACTGAAGGGGAAATTGTTTAATGGTTGCAACAGTACAAAAAAAACTTTAGTAATTTCTATTGTCTGGAAAACTACAATTAGGATTTTGGTTTGGATTTGAACCCCCCACCAGCCCCCCCTCCTGCCCCCGGCCTCCAGGTTCTGTGTTACGGCCCTGCGTTTGGTATCAGAGTGCAGATGGCTGCACAGATTTGTGACATTTATATAAATAATAATTATGATGCCGTTTATTTGCACAACTTTCCGGACTCGTTCGTTCGTGGCTGTTTTCAGGTTCGTTGCTTTGTTCATGTTAGTCTCCATGTTTGCGGTTTCTGGAGCTCGAGGCGAAGCTCCACGTCGTTCACTGGTCATATTTTAACTTGACATTAACAGACGCAGCGGGACGGATCATCTGGGAAATGATGGAGCAAAACGACCTGGATGTCAGACACATTCTGGGGTTATTATGAGTCTCTGCTTGGTTAAAAAGCCCAAATGAGCAACATGATGATGACAGAAACTCAAAATAGTTCCTGTTTTTCCAGAAACAGAGTGCGTGTCTCGTTTCCATTCTGTGGCATAAAAACGGCGATCACTCCGCAAGACGTGTAGAAGAAATCAAATTAAATTGCAAAAAGGGATTTCGATAAGTAACTGTAGTGTGACTGCTGGATTTGAAAAAGCAACGCGTGACGTGTTACCTTGGTGTTCGCAGGAGGAAATCTCTGAGCGTGACGTTGACGACTCCTTTAGGTCTTTGTTCGCTCAGCTGTCCGGAGACGTGAGTTCAACTCCTCAGGGTCTTTTAGTGGCTGCTCCGCTCTGAGCATGCTCAGAAACCTGCTCAGAAACCTGCTCACTGTTTGCTTTCTGTCCTCAGGACATGGAGATCTCGGTGCGGGAGCTCAGAACCGTCCTCAACAGGGTCGTCTCCAAACGTGAGTCTTTGTGAAATCTGCGCATATAGGATTCTGCAGCCAATCAGGTTCCACACAACAGGATTCCCCCAGCAGTATCTACCAGGTGTACACTGGGTGGAGATGTTCTGGTCTGCAGGAGCATCCAGACCTGAAGGTTTCAGGTTCCACTTCCTGAAGATGCTTCTTGTTTCTGGTGTTGCAGACAGAGACCTGCAGACGGATGGATTCAGCATGGAGTCCTGCCGGGCCATGGTCAGCCTTATGGATGTATCCTCCCACTGAATGACAGGGTCGGTTCTGATCCGGCCTGAACGAGATTCTGGGCAGGTTAGAACACATTACCGGGTCTGGATCAGGTAGACCTTAACTGGAGCTCAGAAAGACGGCAGCGCTCGGCTTGGTCTGCTGGAGTTTCAGATCCTTTGGAACAAGATTAGGAAGTGGCTGGTGAGTCAGTGGAGTAGTCAGGCTGGTTCTGACCCAAACGGGTCAGGGTTAAGGTCCTGCTGGGTCCAGTTTAGGCTTTCAGGAGAGAATGTTGTGTTCCAGGGGATCTTCAGAGAGTTTGATCTGGATAAGTCCGGTTGCATGAACTCTTACGAGATGCGTCTTGCGCTGGAAAACGGCGGTGAGTTTTATGATCCTGGAGGAAGTTTGGGTTGGACCGGGCTTGGTTCTCTGCATCTGACCCGGGATGTGCTCCATCTGCAGGGTTCAAACTGAACAACAAGCTGTATCAGATGTTGATCGCTCGATACGCCGACAGTGAGATCATCGACTTTGACAACTTCACTTGTTGCCTGGTCAAACTGGAGACCATGTTCAGTAAGTCCACACCCTGATCCATGAGCCGGTTCTGTTCATGTGGTTCTGAACTGACCTGTTGGACTCTGTTGCTCAGGAATCTTCCAGGGCCTGGACAGAGACGGGACTGGAACTGTGGAGATGAACCTCATGGAGGTACAAACCCTGTTCTGTCCTTTTACTTTGCAGCTTGGTTGTGGTCCTCTGGACTTTGGACCAAGTCCAGAGTCATGTTCTGTGTTCTGATGATTCCAAACCACTCCGATCATTCCCATCTGGGTTAAAGGAACCCAGTAAACGTTTCCACCTGATTGGATGATATTAACTTGACGTTTTCCTTCTGCTTCTCTTATCGTTAACTCAAATATTGCTAGTATTAATATTGCTAATGTTAATATTGCTAATGTTAATATTGCTAACATAAGTATTGCTAACAAATATTGCTAGTGTTAATATTGCTAACATAAATATTCCTAGCATTAATATTGCTAACGTTAATATTGCTAACATAAGTATTGCTAACATAAATATTACTAGCGTTAATATTGGTACCTTAATTCTCTGGCATCAGACCTTCCTGTATTCATCTAGTTTCACCAGCTCACTGTTAACTTATTAAGCAGTGAGAAACACAAAATCCCTTTTGTTACTGGAATAATGTGAAGCTTACATGAGTAATTTGAAACAAACAAAATAAAAATACAATTAAAAATAATGTTACGTAGCATTACTGTCTTGAAGATGGTATGAATTTCGTATTTTCTTCTTAAAGTTTTTAAAGTGGTCACCGCCGACGAGTGAACGAACTGAAGCGAATCATTTCACTGACCGATTCATCTCAGTGGGGATGAGGTTGGCGTCCTCCTTGGTGGGTCTGCCAGGTTCTGGTCATGGCGGAAACGGATCGGGTTCTGAATAATGCAGTACGCAGATTGTGCTGGAGGAGGCGCTGTTCTGTAGAAATGAACTGTGTGATCTGACGAACGGATCATCCTAATGAACTGATTCTAAATATCCAGTGAGACTCAAATGAACTGACATTTCCATGACAATAGGCAGGAAGTGTAGCCACCAGGGGGCGCCTGACATTCACAGTTTGTCTGTTGCTTCTTCTCCACAGTGGCTCTTTGTGACCATGTGTGGCTGAAACCCAGAGCGCCCCCAAGAGGACAGACTGAGAAGCTGCTGCTGCTCCACTGAGATACAAAACGTCCACATTACAGAGTTACTACATAATCATAATAATAATATAATAACTACAGGACAGCAAGGCTACAGACTTGAGCCTCAGTCTGATTTTAAGTGTATTTATTATATTAATTCATATTCACCTGTTAATTACCTTCACTAACATGCATGAATCCACCCAGCTCAGTTTACCTGAGAGGACTCACCTGGTCAGGTGAGACGGCTCGTCCATCAGTATTCTCTCATTGGACACTCAGAACTGGTTCTGGTTCTGATGTTCAGCTGTCATTCACTATGATCAGCTGCTTTCATTTCAGAGGTTATTTAACAAAACATTATAAATGGTTCATCTAAGAAAGTTTCAGTCTCAAATAGAGAACACAGATTCATTCATTCATTCATTTCTACTGACCTGCAGCTGGGCTCCACCGGGTCGTCGAACCAGAACCATCAACATCCTGCTGTTCCTGAGCTCTTCCTCCCTCCTGCTGTACCAGTTTGACCTGATAGAGGGCGCTGTAGCTCCTCTGTATTTATGCCTGTGAGAACCTGCTCAGGGTTTATGGAACCCACAGCTTTAATAAAGTGAAGCAGATCAGCTGTGTGACTGTCCACATCCTTTAACCTCCTGGATCAGAACCTAAAGCCACCTTTCCAGGTGGATCCATGGCCCATCGATCCGTCAGAGCCGACCTTCCAGAACCAACAACTCTCCTCCTGCAGCTGACTTACCCATCCTAAGGTCAGAGGTCACTCTCGCTTCACAGTCTGCCTTTTCCATCAGCTGTCTGCTTGAATAGATGATCTCAGATCCACCTTTGCTTTGGAAACACAATATCACGTCCGTGTTCTTGTCCCGACCAGGTCAGGGGTCACAGTCTTTGGGTCGTCCGTCTGTCCTGATCAGCACCGGCTCGCCTCTCAGGCATGTCAGCAGCCGGTTTTGAACTCTGATCAACTTTACTGAGGTCAAAGGTCATTTCTGATTCACATTCAACATGATTATTACTGATTCTCCTTTTCCTGACCTTTCACCTGGCAGCTCCCTTCAACACACATAGTGATCTTTGATTGCTGTTACAATACAGGAGTAAAGCAAAGCAGCTGTTGATGCTGAGCTTTGTTTCTACTGTTTGGTCCAGATAACCGACAGTTCACTCAGAAAGCCTTTGGTTTTCATTTACATCACAGAACATTTCCAATCCTCAGTTGGTCAAAGCCGAGGGGCCAAAGACCCCTGGGACCAAAGACCCCTGGGGCCAAAAACCCCTGGGGCCAAAAACCCCTGCGCCAAAACCCCTGCAGCCAAAAACCCCTGGAGCCAAAAACCCCTGGGGCCAAAAACCCCTGGGGCCAAAGACCCCTGGGGCCAAAAACTCTCCTGTATGAGAATATAAGCTCCTAATTTTGGATGACATCAAACGTCATTAGCCTGATTATACATATAAGCTATAAAATAAAATTCAGTCCCTGCGACAGACTGGCGACCTGTCCAGGTGACCTGTCCAGGTGACCTGTCCAGGTGACCCCGCCTCTCGCCCGGAACGCAGCTGGAGAGGCAGCAGCTCCTCCCGACCCCATTAGGGAGAAGGGTGACGGAAAATGGATGGATGGATGGATGAATAAAATTCAGTTCATTCAAAGTTGCTTCATCTTCTGTAACTGTACTGAAAATCTGCCTCTTCATCGGTCTAGTCCAAGTATTTCTGTTTGATATAAAGATGTTTGTTAATATTTGATCTGCCGGGTTATTGAACCAGGAAAAGGTTAATAAATGAACACATTAATGGGAGGATATTGAAGGACCCGGTTCCAGCGGGTTCATCCCAGGTTCGGTCCAAACTGCTCCAGCTATTACGGAACCAGTTCCCAGTTGGACCACAGACAGAAAGTTCTGGATGATCCACATCGTAACAGCAGTGGGTCCTGGATCTCAGTGCTGGTTTGAGCCGGTCCATCAGAACATCCTGACTGATTACTCTCTGGTTCTGGTTCTGATCTTGCTTAGTTTGGGCCAGACTCCAGAAACTGCAGACAGAAACTTTACTTTACAAACATTTATTCTGATCATTTTACACAAACGTGATTTAAAAGATAATGATCCGCTCAGCGGTCCAGAACCAGAGCTGGTTTCGGTCCCGGTTCTAGTTCTGCTTCTGCCCCCGTCCCTGGGCTTCCCGTCCCTCCACCGGACCCAGCAGCACCGCCTGGGCCTCCAGCAGGGTGGTGTCGGTCTTGGCTCCCAGGAACCGGGCGGTGAGCTCCGGGTCCAGGACCTTCAGCCGGACCCTGGAGCCCCGCTGCAGCCTCTCTCCTGCGGCCGCGGGTCTCCGGCAGACGCAGTGAAACTTCCCTCCGAAGTCGATGTACAGATCGTCCCGGACCACATGGAAGATGTTCCCGACCACAACCTTGTCTCTGACCGGAGCTGCCTGGAAGAGCGAGGCGAAGGTCTGCTCCTGGCCGGAGGTGGAGGCGCTCTGATCGGGCGCGGAGGTCTCTGCCTCTCGCCGGAGCTCCGCCTGCCGCTGAAAGGCTGCCGCGAAGCCGGCTCTGGTTCCGTCTTCACTGTTCGAGCTGAAGGAGGTCCGGGCGGAAACGCTTGAGGAGAAGCGAAACGCGGACCGGCAACCGAATCTCAGGCTCCACAAGGCCGCCATGTTGTCCTCCAAGACCGGAAGAAGAAGACTTCTCTTTGACTTCCTGTTGGGCCACAGCGCCGTCCCCGGCTGATTTAAGAAGGTTGATGCAAATCTGGACTGGAAATCTTATATAGCTTAAGAATTTTTTCAGATTTTAAAAGTTTATTTGTTTGTGTATTATTGTCTGTTTGAAATAAATAGAAAATTAAGTTTATTATTTTATATATTTACTGGTTTGTGTTTCGCCCAAGAGCGTCGATTCTAATCCTATGCGCTAGGAGGCGCCTGGGAGACGTCCCCATAAAGTCCTGCGCCTGCGCAGTGCGTTCAGCGGCGTAACAAACGGAGCCAAGATGGAGGTGTTTGTTGTTGCTCCGAGCTTCAGGTGCTCAAGCTTCGAGTTTCCACCTGATTCTGTTGTCAGAGACGTTCTGGAACGGTTCGTCCCGCGCCAGGTGAGTGATTATATCTAACAGAACCGGAACCGAACCTTAGCGTGGGGTTTAAATCGGAGCTGGAAGCCTGTTAGCTGCTGAGCTACCGGAGGGAATTCAAACGGTTCTCAAACTCTGAGCGAAACTCTGAACATATAAAGTTTCGTGTTTAGAGAACATTTGTATTATTCTAAATAAATGTACTTCATGATTTAGATTTATCCACCATTTGTGACGGTGTCCCACAGCATTATGTGACCTTTAGATCGTCAGAAAGTAAAAGTCCGAACCACAGGTCTCACCCTGAAGTGGTGTCGGGTTGTTGGTTCTGTCTCAGGTCCAGTTTGTAGGAATTTTTACTGATCCAGTATTTCCCATCAGGACTGGTACGTCACCACTAACGGCCGCCTGTCCGGGCCGGAGGAGCGGCTGCAGGATGGGGCCGTCTATCGCCTGGATCCCCGGCTCCGAGGAGGGAAGGGAGGTCAGTTCCAGGAAATGCACTGATCCCATGACCAGGGTTCGGGTCCATGTTTCGTTGGTTTTCCAGGGTTCGGGTCCATGTTTCGTTTGTTTTCCTGGGTTTTGGGTTCATGTTTCGTTGGTTTTCCTGGGTTCGGGTTCATGTTTCGTTGGTTTTCCTGGGTTTTGGGTTCATGTTTCGTTGGTTTTCCTGGGTTCGGGTCCATGTTTCGTTGGTTTTCCTGGGTTTTGGGTTCATGTTTCGTTGGTTTTCCAGGGTTCGGGTTCATGTTTCGTTGGTTTTCCAGGGTTTTGGGTTCATGTTTCGTTGGTTTTCCAGGGTTCGGGTTCATGTTTCGTTGGTTTTCCAGGGTTTTGGGTTCATGTTTCGTTGGTTTTCCAGGGTTCGGGTCCATGTTTCGTTGGTTTTCCTGGGTTTTGGGTTCATGTTTCGTTGGTTTTCCAGGGTTCGGGTCCATGCTGCGGGCTTTGGGCGCGCAGATCGAGAAGACGACCAACAGAGAGGCCTGCAGAGATCTCAGCGGCCGGCGCCTTCGAGACGTTAACCATGAGAAGGAGTAAGCTCCTCCTGCTGCTCTGGATGTTGTTTTGTATTGAAGGGTCCAGACAGATTCTGGTTCTGGTTCTGGTAGGATGGCGGACTGGCTGAAGAAGCAGTCGGAGCGCGAGGCAGAGAAGGAGCAGCGGCGGCTGGAGCGTCTGCAGAGGAAGCTGTCGGAGCCGCGGCATCAGTTTGCCGACCCGCAGTACCAGCAGCAGTGCCACGACCTGAGCGAGCGTCTGGAGGACTCGGTTCTGAAAGGTGACGGGTCAGAACCGGGTAGCGGGCGGCCCAGCTGCTGCTCCAGGTTCTTAAGGTGTGTGTGTGTGTGTGTGTGTGTGTGTGTGTGTGTGTGTTGCAGGTCTACAGGCGACCGCCAGCGGTCAGGTGAAGGTCGGAGCCGACCCGGATCAGAACCAAGCCCCTTCGAGGAAGAGGAGGAAGACTGCAGCGGCGGCCGGGTTCTGGTGGGTGTGTGAGGTTCTGACCCAGTGAAGGGACAGGCCGGCTCTGACCCTGTTACCATGGTTACAGGACAGGGCTGGACGAGCTGCTGAGCTCTGAGGATGAAGATGATGAGTCTCCACACAGCAGAGGAGCTGTTACCATGACGACCCTGAGGGAGGAGGCGGAGCCTGGACCCAGCAGCAGGTCTGTTGATTGATCTGATATTGATATCTGGATCAATACCATTGATACGAGCAGTGAGGACATGCCTGCTCCTCAGAGGTCAGCATGATAGGACCGGCTGCTGGTTCTGGACCGATCCGTTTCAGGGTGGGTTCTGTTGCTGGGAGGGCTGGTTAAACTGGTTCTGATGGTTCTAACTGGTTCCTCATAATCCAGGGGTCCAGCTGCAGAACCCGTCCAGCTGCAGAACCCGTCCAGCTGCAGAACCCGTCCAGCTGCAGAACCCGTCCAGCGGCGGTCCAAATATTCTCGGTTCTGATTCAGAACCAGTCGTTTACTCTAACCAGAACCGATCCAAACCAGACCATTTCACCATCCGAACCAGAACCAAACTGGTTCCTATGATCCGGATCCACATTCAGATTCAAGTTCTGCTGTGTTCTCCAGCACCGCTCCAACTGCCAGAACCTCAGAGGTCCAGGACCCCGAGCTCCAGACGGAACCGGCCCAGATCCAGAACCCCGAGCTCCAGACGGAACTGGCCCAGATCCAGAACCCCGAGCTCCAGACGGAACCGGCCCAGATCCAGAACCCCGAGCTCCAGACGGAACCGGCCCAGATCCAGAACCCCGAGCTCCAGACGGAACCGGCCCAGATCCAGAACCCCGAGCTCCAGACGGAACCGGCCCAGATCCAGAACCCCGAGCTCCAGACGGAACCGGCCCAGATCCAGAACCCCGAGCTCCAGACGGAACCGGCCCAGATCCAGAACCCCGAGCTCCAGACGGAACCGGCCCAGATCCAGGACCCCGAGCTCCAGACGGAACCGGCCCAGATCCAGAACCCCGAGCCCCAGACGGAACCGGCTGTTGGACTGTCAGGGGACCAGAACCCTCCTCAGGGCTGCAGGGAACCGGGTCAGGTCAGAACCAGAATCCATATGCTTAAACGTGATTTAGAGCAGAACCCTCTGCTGGTTCTGACAGTTGTGGTTCTGCCTCAGCAGTTGGACCTGTCCTCGGTGGCGTCCGTCCAGCAGCTGGAGTCTCTGGGTCTGGAGGTTCTGAAGGAGGAACTGATGCGCCGCGGTCTGAAGTGCGGGGGAACGCGGTCGGAGCGCGCCGCCCGCCTCTTCTCCGTCAGAGGCCTGAGTCCAGACCGGATCGACCCGGCACTGCTTGCCAGAACCAGGAAGAAGTAGACCCAGCGGGGCGGTCTCTCTGGAAGGCGGAACTTCCTGTCCGGAATGAAGCGGTCGGGTCTGGATGTTGGAATTCTTTATTTGAACATGTGAATCGATGATCAGATTTGTTTTCATGAAAGATGAATAAAATGTTTCAGAACCGAACCGAGTCGTTTCTCAGTCTGAGGGTCCGGTCCGGTCAGAACCCAGGGTCCCAGGAAGTGACCCGAAGAACTTCCTGCTCCTCAAAGCATTCGATGACATCACCGGCGCTGAAGTCCACCTCGCTGTCCAGCGACACGCCGCACTCCATGCCCGCCTTCGCCGTCGCCACGTCGTCCTTATGGTGCTTCAGCGTCAACACAGAACCTGCACCAGAACCAGAACCAGAACCAGCTCATTAAAGCTGAAGTGTGTAACTTCTATACCCTAACCGTCTCCATGGTGATGCACCGCTCCTGATCTGTCAATCATCCTTATGCATGTGCTGCCAAAGGTTCTATTGGCAGAAACAATGTTCAGGAAAGCATTTGTTCCTGCTAATGGGGAGGGTTTGAGCAGCGCGTACATAAAGTGACTGTCAGCATTGGTTTAACTGAAATTGGTGTTTAATGGTATCTGAAGGTTCCACATGACCTCTGACCTCCCGCTCAGCCAATCAGAGAAGCTCCTGAACCGGAGAACTAGTTGAACGGTGAACATGAACCGGTTCATCCTGATCCCGGATCCCATCAGAACCCGACCACATGAATCCCCAAGGTTCAGAACAACAGGAAGTTAAAGTTCAGAACCAATTGGACCCGGCCCGGTTCTGGTCTCACTCACCCTCCCACACCGTGTCTCGTCCTCGGATCAGCCGGAACTTCAGCCGGCGGTCCAGTTGGCCCTTCTGGACCCGGCAACCGGCCACCAAAACCTTCTTCTTCCCCACAGAGACGTCGAAGACGGCGAGGACCGTCGCCTCACCTGACAGGACAGGTGGACAGAGCAGAGTGTCGGTTCTGAGACCCTCCAGCAGATGGAAGCGGTCTGACCCGGTTCTGGACTCACCCACGGTGCAGCAGAGGCGCTGCGGCGGCAGCTTGCTGCTCAACTCCTGGCGCAGCTGCTCCACCAGCTTGTAGATGACGCGGTGCAGCTGCAGGGCCACGCCCCTCCGCGCCGCCAGCTGCGTCACGCTGCGGCTCGCCGCCACGTTGAAGCCGTACACCGACCCTGAAGAACAGAACTGGAACCTGCTCCCGTTACCAAGGCAACACTGCTCGGCCCCGGGTCGCTCTGCCACCGGAACGCCGGACCTACCTCCGAACGCGGCGGCCATGTTGACGTCGTTCTCCGAGACGTCGCCAACGCCAAAGTGGATCACGTCCAGCTGGCACTCGTCCTGGGCGTCGTAGCCGTCCAGGATGTTCAGCAGCGTCTCCACCGACCCGTCCACGTCACCTGTAGGTCAGAGGTCAGCAGTCAGCGCCGTCGCAGCCGGGCGGATCCGGGCGGAACCGGGCGGATCCGGGCGGAACCGGGCGGATCCGGGCGGAACCGGGCGGATCCGGGCGGAACCGGGCGGATCCGGGCGGAACGCCGTTCCCACCTTTGATGACGAGCGGCAGGCAGATCTCGTCGCTCTCTGTCCGCTCGCTGGGCCGCATAAAGAAGCGGGTCTTGTTGGACCGGTACAGCGCCGCCCTCCTCTGGCGCCAGCTCAGGTGGGCCAGCGGCTCGCGCTCCCGCCGGTACTCCTCCAGGTGGCGCTGCTGCTTGAGCTGGATGGCGCTCTGCTCCTCCAGCAGCTTGTGCTGCTCCGCCTGGTGGCTCCTCCACTCCACCACCTCTCTGGCCCGCTGCTGCAGGCCACAGGACAGGCTTTTACTGCAGCGGTCCACACAGGAAGTAGCTAATGCACATCAAAGATTCACTGATCAAACACCGGTTCTGGCCCGGTTCTGGCCCGGTTTTGGCCCTCACCTCTGACTCCACCTCCAGCACCGTCTCTCCTGCAGACGGCAGCTCCTTCCATCCGACCACCTGGACCGCCGCGCTCGGCGCCGCCTCCGGCACCGCGCGGCCGTTCTCGTCGAACAGGAAGCGGACCTTGGCCCAGCAGCGGCCGGCCACCAGGACGCAGCCGCGCCGCAGCGTCCCCCTCTGGACGATGGCCGTGGTCACAGGGCTGGGCACAGGAAGCGGGCCCGTCAGAGCAACTCCCGTCAGAACTGGACCCGGTTCCGGAGGACTCACCCTTTGCCTTTGTCGGTCCGGCTCTCGATAACGATGGCCTCCACCGGGCCGTCCGGGTCCGCCTTCAGCTCCAGAACCTCGGCCAGCGCCACCGTGGCCTCGGCCAGATCCTGCAGGTTGTCGCCCTGGAAACAGCGACATGGTGGGTGAGGCCGCGCCGCGGGTCGGTCGGACCGCAGCGGTTCCGTTCGGGTCGTCTCACCTTCAGAGCCGAGACGTGGATGGCCTGAACGTCGCCGCCGAACTCCTCGCAGACGACGCCGTGCGCCAGCAGCTCCTGCTTCACGCGCTGGGGGTCGGCATGCGGCTTGTCACACTTATTCACCGCCACGATGATGGGAACTGAATACAAGAAGAAATATTCAGACTTTAAGGGCTGAGAATCCTTTGTTCATCCCAGGAGCAATGAGTTTGTCTCATGGGAGACGGACGGCCAGGGGGACAGTTGTCCTGGCGGGACAAATGGGTGGTTTGCATTCAGCCCACTGGGGGTCCGGTCCACAGACCCAACCAGGGAAACAGGCGGCGCCTGCAGGAGAGACCATCAAACTCTGGTTCTATGACCCACCAGGACTCGAGAGCTGAAGGTCCAGAGAGACAAACAACGGGTTCTGAGTTTGGTTTGGTTCTGGTCCAGAGACAGACGGACCAGAACCTCCGGGCAGAATTGAAAGATTGCACCAGAATGTAACCGTCTCCCAGTGTCCTTAGTAATGTCCAACGATTATGTTGGTAATAGATCCGATACCGGGCCAGAACCAGAACATCAGAACCAGAACCAGAGCATCAGAACCAGAACATCAGAACCAGAACCAGAGCATCAGAACCAGAACCAGAGCATCAGAACCGGAACATCAGAACCGGCCGGGTTCCTACCGTTGGCGTTCTTGGCGTGCTCGATGGATTCCACCGTCTGGTTCATGACGCCGTCGTCGGCCGCCACCACCAGCACCACGATGTCGGTGGCGTTGGCGCCGCGGGCCCTCATGGAGGAGAAGGCGGCGTGGCCCGGCGTGTCCAGGAAGGTGATCCGCTCCCCGGTGGGCAGCTGGACTGGAGGAGGGAAAGACAGAGGTCAGAGGTCAGGAGCTCTGCGAAGAAGAAGCAGGAGTTTTGGGGGCGGAGCCTCCCAGCTGGCCCCGCCCCCGCGCGGCACCGTTACCCAGGAAGGCTCCGATGTGCTGCGTGATGCCGCCGGCCTCCATGGCGACCAGCTGGCTCTTCCTCAGGCTGTCCAGCAGCGTCGTCTTCCCGTGATCCACGTGACCCATGATGGTGACCACCGGGGGGCGACTCACCAGGAGCGCGGGGTCAGCGGGGGGCCTGGGGCCAAGGAAGGGTCACAGACAGGTCAGTCGGACGATGGTCGGGTCGGGTCGGGTCGGGTCCGGTTCTGCCGGTACCTCCTCTGGGCGTCTCGGTTGGGCCGCTCTCGGCTCTCGCTCAGCTTGGCCCATCTGAACTTCATCCCGGACCGGATCACCGCCTCCTTGATCCAGCCGTCCTCCAGAACCGAGTCGGGCCGGAGCGAGTCCAGGTCCGCCGGAGTGTTGAGCAGCGCCTCCAGAACGTGGTCTGCAGCAGAACCGGGTCAGTAGAATCTGCAGGGGAATCGGGTCGTCGGCGTTAGCTCGCGCTGCTCACCAAAGTCTCTGTTCATGGCCGCCGCCAGCGCCGCCGCCGTCATGCCTTGTCTGATCTCCACTTCCTGCTTGTCCACATTCAGCTTCTTCTGCTCCTTCCTCTGACCTTTGACCTGCACCCGGTGAGTCATTAGCCTTTACTCTAGCGCAGGACACCAACCTCAAGCTAAGCTAACATCCACAGCCTCACCTGCTTGGAGGTCAGTCGTCTGCTCTGAGGCCAGGTGAGCAGGGGGGCGGGGCTCCGGAGCAGCCGCGCAGCCCGCATCACTGATGACATCACACTCATAGCTGCAGAGGACACAGGTGGAGGACAGAGGACAGGTGTTTCTGTTCAGCCAGGAGACAAACTGCATCTGTCCTCACTGGAGGAAAAAACAGTTTCATTTATTTATTGGACTTTTATTGTGAAAACCCTGGAGGAGATGATGATGATGATGATGATGATGATGATGATGATGATGATGATGCAAAGCAGCAGCAGCGCCTGCAGCAGCAGCAGCGCCTGCAGCAGCAGCAGCGCCTGCAGCAGCAGCAGCGCCTGCAGCAGCAGCAGCGCCTGCAGCAGCAGCAGCAGCGCCTGCAGCAGCAGCAGCAGCGCCTGCAGCAGCAGCTCTGCCCACCTTAAGATTTTCCATGAAGTAAAAAACGAAAAGAATAATTTCTGAAATTTTTATTATCCAACCTTCTTTTCAGTGAACAAAATTGTGGAAAAAAAGATCTCTTATGTGTCAAAACATCTTGTACGTAGCACAAATGTGAGTCTGTGGGTGTCAAAGGGCACGCCAAAGCTGAAATCTTATTGGTCCGTTTGCTTTTGTTTACTTGGCGGCTTGGCGCTTTTCCTGTAAGAAAAAATGAACGAGCAAAGTTTGAACGTCCCGTAGCTCTTAGAGCGGTTGAGCTTTACGGGTTCGGTTCTGGCGGGTTCGGTCCTGGCGGGTTCGGTTCTGGCGGGTTCGGTTCTGGCGGGTTCAGTCCTGGCGGGTTCGGTCCTGGCGGGTTCGGTCCTGGCGGGTGCGGTTCTGGCGGGTCCGGTTAGTGGACATCTGCTGCTCTTCCTGAGCGTCAGGCTAAGACTGGGTTAAACTATTGAATCTAGTCAAAACGTTCCCCAATGAGTGAAAGTTAAGCAATCGTTGTTGCTTCACCTTCTCCTCCAGCTGAACCTGGGAACCAACATCCTCAGCTTTCGCTTCCATGTCTTTAGTATTTAGCATCGTTTGTGGAAAAAATGGGTTTTGCTGCTGTAGTGGTTTGGGTTTGTGCTGGTTTGGGTTTGTGCGGTCGATGCTGTCGATACGGTCGATGCTGTCGATACGGTCGATGCTGTCGATACGGTCGATGCGGTCGATGCTGTCGATACGGTCGATGCTGTCGATACGGTCGATGCTGTCGATACGGTCAATACGGTCGATGCTGTCGATACGGTCGATGCTGTCGATACGGTCGATACGGTCGATGCTGTCGATACGGTCGATATGGTCGATGCTGTCGATACGGTCGATGCTGTCGATACGGTCGATACGGTCGATGCTGTCGATACGGTCGATGCTGTCGATACGGGCGATACGGTCGATGCGGTCGATACGGTCGATGCTGTCGATACGGTCGATGCTGTCGATGCTGTCGATACGGTCGATGCGGTTGGAGAGGTGATGTTCCTCCTGCAGGTCAGTGCAGTGATAGTGTAGTGCAGACCTTCGATCTGCAGGACAGTTTTTTCGACGTCTGCTGCTGTCATCCAATGGGTGAAGGAAAAGCAAAGTGACCAATAAGATTTAGGCTTTGGCCTGCCCTTTGACCCCCACTGACTCGCACTGATGTGCGATACATACATGTTTTGGCACAAAAGATCTTTACAGCTGCTGCAGTAATCCAAACTCAGTCACTTCTGGTTTAGAATCACAGAAAATCTCCAAAAGGGAATCAAACCTAAAACTCTGAACTAAGAACTTCTGATGACATCATAGCAATGAATCATGGCTGCCATGGCAACTTGTTACTGATAACTATTGTCATTAGTCCCTAACATTAATGTGACCAGGCAGCATGTAATCATATTTATACATATAGATACTATTGTCATAAAGGCCGAGCCAAGAAAATTTCTGTCTGTATCAAACAAGTTCATGTTGCTGTGGTCCGGTGAAGTAGCTCCCAGGCTCAAAAAGGTCGGTGACCTCTGACCTGCAGTGACTGAATTAATGAGTTAGAACTTTATTTTCCTTTGGTATCAATCAAGTATTTCTACATTGAATTTGAAATGACAGAAACACAAAGACTCCCCTCAGCTGATCTGAGAAATGGCAGAGAACCTTTCAAAATAAAAGTTCCTGCAGATTAAACTGAAGCCGAATGAAAGAAAACAGCTGAACTAAACCAGCAGATTAGAAAATAATCACATTCAGACTGATGAACTTCACCTGCGACCAAACGGCCTAAAATTGAACAGAATCTGTCTAAAGTTCGTGCCGGTCAGTAAAAGCAGCTCCTCACATACCGAACTGCTCAGCCGGAGGGATTCCTGAAGAGCTGCGGTCTAGTCAAAGCCCACAGGTCTGTTCAGCTGCCGAGCAGATATTTTCTCTTCTCTGGTTCGTGGTTCTGCTGCCGTCCACCTGAGACAGGTGAGCTCTTCACCTCATCCTGTCACCGAACCACCAACCTCACCGTGAACGACACCTGCAGCCGGGAGCCGCCATGATGATGACGCAGGAAGTCACGTGACGCGGGTCTGACTCCTCCCCCCAGAACCAGACGGATCCAAACTGGCTGAGATCCTGGAGCTCCTCGGTTCCGAGTCCACGACTCACCCGCTGATGAAAACCACCTGGGCCGGGCCAAACAACACGGTTACCGTGGTAACCGGGAGGAGCCGGCTCTGAAAACGGACCCGAACATTCAATAAAACCACAGAAACGCTCATGTTGTGCTTCATGTGACAGTTTTATTTATCCGACCCGGTTCCGACCCGGTTCCGACCCGGTTCCTTCTGAATCAGGATGGTTCTTCAGCTCAGCCCGGGTTGGACCACCGAGACTCTTCAGTTTGACATCGGAACCGGACCCGGTTCTGACCCGGTCCGAGCTGGACTTCAGCAGCGCTACATGAGGCCGTGTTGGATCAGAACTTTGGTTCTTCACATTTTCAGATTCAGGCAGAACTTCTTCTTCTGCCCACAGCAGCAGGCAGCGTGTGGAGCAGAGGGAGGAAACGGCGCCCCCGCGTGGCTCCCAGCGTCTCCTGCAGCTGCTGCTTTCAGAGGTAGAAATCAGTTTCTACAGATGATCTGACGTCTGAGCGGCTGGGACCAAACACTGATCCATCTTCCTCTTTTTAGTGCATCATCATCATCATCATCATCATCATCATCACATGACACAAACACAACAGCATCCACATGTAAAAGCCCTAAAGGATTATAGCACCACCAGCAAAATCAATCTGTATCAAATGTTTGGTCAGAGATTTTAAAAAAGGCACAGACTGACACCAAACACGTCACATGACAGCTACAGGTGGAGATCAGACGTTTCTCCACGGATCTACAGAGAACAATAAACCTGAAACACACACAGGGTCGTCCCTTTCAGCCAATCACAGGCCTGGAGGTCCGGGTCCTTCATCAGAGGAAGAGGAGGACTCACTGGCATCGCCACACCAACAGGCTGCAGAGAAGAAGACGAGATGTTTCACCCTGCAGCAGCCACGGCAGTTGCCATGGTTACCAGCCTCAATATTCAGGTTTAGTTGTGAATATTTCATTGCAGTTTTCTAAATTATAACATTTAGTCAATTTTTTCATCTTTATAGTAAAATAAGATCAAATTAGAAAAAGAAGCAATTTTTACTATTACACAAAAAATGATTGTCTTCAGTTAGTCGGATCGCGGCGCGTTTCTAAAAGCTGCTCAGTGTTTTCAGCTTATAATCATTTATTATTATTCATATATTATTGGCAGATCGTCCCGTTTTGTGTTTGTTCCAGGCTGAGATTTAAGGGTTTAAACTCGTCCATTATGACACGTCTATAAGGCGGCTTTTGATCCACGCATCATAAACGATCAAATAATATATGAAATGGATCCAACTGGCAACAAACCAAACCAGCTGCATGAACACAAAACCTCCTGAGAAAATAAAACGCAGAATTTATGGAAAATTGGATCAATAAAAACAAGGTCTGCATTAGAGCAACATTTCAATGTTTTACTATTAACAACTTAACATCTATATAGAATCTTTAGAGACTTCTCCAGTCTCGTCAGTCCTGGCCCAGTTTTGACCCGGTTCTGACCTGGTTCTGACCCGGTTCTGACCTGCAGTCGCTGCCTCCGGCGCTGATGACATACTTGTCGTCGCAGGAGAATCGGACGTTGGTGACGTGAGCCGAGTGGCCGAAGTAGCGTTTGTGCTTCGCCTGGAGGGACAGTCAGAGAGAGGACAGGGGTGACGGGTCGACCCGGTTCTGCCGGGTCCGGAACACGTTCCGGTCAGACTCCGTCTCTTACAAATTTCTCCGGGCAGGGGAAATCGAAGAGCTTGACGAGTCCGAAGTCGTCTCCGGTCACCAGGTTGAGGCCGGCGTGGGAAACGCAGGCGCAGGTGACGTCGGCCTTGTCGGCGTTTCGCGGCCAAACGCCCAGAACTTCATCACCAAAGATGCTGGAGAAACAAGAGAAACCCAGAACCAGTCAGAACCAGTCAGAACCAGTCAGAACCAGTCAGAACCAGTCAGAATTACAGGAAACCCGTTGTCATGGAGATAACAACCAAGGCCAACAAGTAACCTGATGGTTTGGCTTCCAGACAAAAAAATGATTCACTCTGAATTTTTGCGTAATTCCTTTTGTGATTCTTAAACACGACCAGAACTGGATCCTGGTTCTGTAATGGAAGACGTTTGGACTCAGTGAGAGTTTATTGCTAAAGATGAACTAATTCAATAATTAAAGAAATGTTGATGGACTTCAGAGTAGCAAACCCTCCGTTTTCTATCCATGAAATATGGACAGAAAACGGTCCAGCTGTCGGGTTCTGTTCCCGACAGCTGGACCGGGCCTGTCAGGTTCTACTGATCCAGTTTGGGTTCAGGCTCAGGTTCTATTGGATCAGTTTCCGTCTTATCTTTGAATTGTTATAAAGCTGTCCAGAATAATCCCTGGGACGAGTCTTAGAGCTCGGGTCCAGTTCTACAGAACCAGAATCAGAAGAACTGCAGCCAACTTAAAGCTGCAGGCTGCTGCCCTCTGCTGGTGGAATCAGGTACTGCAGTGCAGCAGGAAGCCGAAGAGGACTGAGGTTTGCAGATTTTGTTTCTGGTGTTGGTGGAACCTCAGGGCGGTATCTGAGGTTCCACCTCAGATCAGGGTCTTGCTCAGGGTGGAGCAAGACCCTGATCTGATCTTGCTCCACCCTGAGTAAGATCAGCTCAGGGGTGGAGCTGATCTTGCTTCACAGATGATAAATGTTGTTCTTTTTCCGTTGAAAACTTTCTGCTGCCTTCAAACCAACATGAAACCTGGCTTCTCATTGGTTCCTCAGCGAGCCTATCAGAGTTATCCAACCAAAGTCTGTCATTACCTTCAGGAAAAGTCCTGGAGAACCTTCAGGTTTGGACCAGAACCAAGTCAGACGTCATGCTTTCTAACTACAGGCTCCTGATCAATAGAACTGTTACTAATGGTGCGTTTCCCAGCCTCAGCGTCAGTCTCACCTGGTCCAGGTCGCCCAGGTGATGCGTTCAATGACGTGCAGCTCTGTGACGATCTTCCCTGAGGGGACTTCATGGACCTGACGAGTGTAGGTGCTGGTGGACACCTGACACAAGGCGATGATGTCAACTGTTAGAGGCTGCAGAGATCAGTCAAAAAGCCAAAGCTTGAACCCCGATCACCTGGATGTGTTTGCTGTCAGCAGAGAAGTCGATGTGGATAACGAAGCCGGGGATGTCCTTACAGTAGCCGATTCGGTTGAGTGACGGGCCGAGAGTCAGATCATAGAAATCTACAGCACTTTCTACTGAACCCACTGCCAGGAACCGGTTATCTGGACTGAACCTGGAACACAACGACCCTCAGATGTTCACAGACGCCACACAGAGGAGTTCAGCTCCAATGCACTGCTTTACTTACCGGATGTCCTGGATGGAGACACTGCGGTCTCTCTTTTTGCCCCAGACGGTGAGGGAGTTGACCAGCAGCACGATGAACTCGCCATTCTCCAGGCCGATGGAAACCATCTCTCCATTGGGGCTGTAGCATGTGCATTTGGCAGGGTGACCCAAACTCACCTTGTTCAGGAGTTTCTAAAGCAGAAAAACAAATGAAAGTTTGGACTGCAGGAAATCTGAAGGCTGGACTGGACTCTGGGCCCTGGAGGAAAATACCTTGTCAGCCAGGTCCCAGATGCGTATGGTCCCATCATCACTAGCAGAGATGAAGACATCTTTGAAAGGATGCGATGCTAAACCCCAGATTCCTCCCTTAGTGTGACCATTGATCATGGTGTTGGAAGCAGCATTCTTCTCTCCAACCTCTATGATCTCCCCGTCTTTGGTTCCCACCAGAATCTTACCCTGCAACAAAGAGGATTAGACATTATAGAAGATTAGGACCTTGGATTGAGCATGGCAGTGTATTTTCAGCAACAAGGCAGTTCAAAGTGTTTTACATGAATTAGAGGGAGATACAAACAAAATAACAAATTGGTTCCCCGTGTTCAATAAGAATAAGAACAAAGAATCTGTAGTTTATAAACTAATAGGAATTTAGGCTCAGACATGAAGCCAGGAAAAGGCGGTGACATCACAGAGTGCATCAGTTTACTGTATTTGTGTTGCATGACCATGAAACCATGCAGCTCGGTCTCCCAGGCAACAGTCTGATATGATGGTGTTATCTAGGAGCAAGTCCTTGGGAGCGCTCTGCTCCACAGTGACATGGACGATTTCAGAAGGGAGTGAGGAGAGCAGGAGCGTCATGTTCACTTATCTTCCTGGAGAGCTGAGATATCCAGCCAGCCGAGGTGAACACAGTTCAGATACAGAAAGCTTTAGGTCGGGTAGATGTTAAATTTGAATCTGCCTAAAGTCTCACCGATACATCGGTTAATTCCAATCATCCAAACAAGCAACTTCTCCAGGATGGATTCCTTCCTGCTAGAGAGTTTTAGAGTCTGCAGCTGGGCTACGAGTCTCAGCAAGAACCGCATCCAACTTGCGTCTCTGTCCCACAGCATGTCAGTCTGAGTGTTCGCCGGTCGGCCCAATCCGTCACAAATTTGTCGACATGCCAGGTATCCGCCAACTCCAAACAGAGATCCTGTTGTCATGAATAAATCCAGGATGTTTCCTCTGGGTGTGTCCTCTGTCCAGGCTTCTCCTTGACAAAATTTGATCAATTACACTGAGAGAGCAGCTGACCAGATCCATCATTTGTAGATTTGGAGGATGTGCAAAGAAAGGCTTCAAAAGAGCAACACAAAAACAAAGCAAGCAGGAGGCAGCAGCCTGCAAGTGAGAAAGGCCTCTGGCTCTTCTCTAAAAGCAAAGACTCTTAGACAATGAAGAGACTTACTCCCTGCAGGTCGGAAGCAGACCGTGGGCCTTACCTTCCCTCTGCAGACGGATCGAACGTTCTCGACTGGCTGACCGGTCTCCAGCTGAAAGGCTCTGCAGCGCTTCATCTCCTGGTCCCAAAGCTTCACAGCTCCCCCCTCTTTGGTCCTGTGAAACAAACACCCTAATGGAGTACGACTCCTCTGGAGACAGAGTTAGTCCTTCTCAATAAAGGATCTGGTCTTTACATCCTACACTGATAAATTCAGAGCCAAAGGGACCAACAGCTGGATCCCAGAACAATGAGGATGCAGAGAAACTGGACCAGTTTTAGGTTCTTTCTTCTAAAGTATCTGCAGAACATTGATGATAGTCAGGGGTCTTGTTAAAAGCCCAGCTTTAATGAAACAAGAACATGATAGAGTCATGTGTAAAACAACATTACAGCGACCTTCTGAAGGTGAGTTCAATTCCTTACGGCCTTTCCTTCCCTCCAGTGACGATGAGTCCGTCCCTCAGCGTGGTGTACATGGTGAAGACGGGACCGCTGTGCGCCTTCGCCACGACTCGGACCAGGAAGTGGTCCCTCCAGACATACACATCTCCGTTTATTGCACCAGTGAACGTCAGATTATTCTAGGAGGAAAACATTCATTTACAATAAAACTGAAACTTGGTAGACATAAATGGACTACATATAACTAGGACTTACAGCACCAAAGGCGACAGACAGCATGGTCTGCATGCGGCCGTCCTCCACTGAGCCAATCACACCTTTCTTATACATGAGGGAACCACCGACCAGGGTCCAGAACTTGATGTGTTTGATTCCCACCGACACAAACTGAGTGTCTGAGTCGGGCCTGAACTCGACCACAAAGATCCGCTCAGCGTGACCGCCTTTACTGGTCACCTTGGTGCCTGTCATGGAGGTAAAGGGTCAAATGTCCGCGCTTCAAATTCTCTACTCCGACAGATAATAAGAGTGAGACCACTGGTCCTGGACAGCACAGAGATGCTTCCATGTTTCTACCTTCATAACTTACCTTCTTGCCATCTCCACACCGTGATGGTGTGTTCAGGTTCCACCCCCACTGAAAGCAGTAACTTCCCTGTTGCACTAAAGTTGACATAACCTACGCCTTTAGCATGGGAACACCGTAGGATGGACAGAGTCTGCTTGGTCACTGCATCCCACACATGGATGGACGGAGCAAGGCCTGTGAGAAGACACCAGAAACAGAGAACCAAAGTCAGAGCCTGTAAAACAATAGATGTAGAGTCACAGACATTGTGTTGGAGTCAAGGAGCCACAAAATCTAGGAGTCCCAGCAAGATAGAAACTTCCTTGTAGCTCTAACAAACGATCTGTTAGAGAAAACATCGTTCTGCACTAATTATCTTCTAATTGTGGAACATGAACAATCAAAGTTTTCACTTCACAGGATATTTACACCAGCAAGTGATGACCAAACCACTGGGAGGTTGAGGTGATCCAGGTTTGTTTGGGTCATGTCACTTCCTGTTACCTTGTGGTACGTAGCAGTTATAACTAACCTAGCATGCTTTCAATCTTGATTCTCTCATCCTGATCTTATTTCTCAATAATGTGCCACTTGTTTATTTTGAATCACTTTTTTAGTCTTTTTTGGCTTTATTGAACAGTAACTGGACATAAGGAGGAGAGAAAGGGGAAGATATGCAGCGATGGCCTGAGACCTGGACTGTAACTCAGGGCAACCGAGTCGCCTCTGCTCCCTCTGCAGCCTCTGCTCCCTCTGCTGCCTCTGCTCCCTCTGCAGCCTCTGCTGCCTCTGCTCCCTCTGCTGCCTCTGCTCCCTCTGCTGCCTCTGCTCCCTCTGCTCCCTCTGCTGCCTCTGCTGCCTCTGCTCCCTCTGCTCCCTCTGCTCCCTCTGCTGCCTCTGCTGCCTCTGCTCCCTCTGCTCCCTCTGCTCCCTCTGCTGCCTCTGCTACCTCTGCTGCCTCTGCTGCCTCTGCTGCCTCTGCTGCCTCTGCTCCCTCTGCTCCCTCTGCTGCCTCTGCTGCCTCTGCTCCCTCTGCTCCCTCTGCAGCCTCTGCTGCCTCTGCAGCCTCTGGAGCCTCTGCAGCCTCTGCAGCCTCTGCAGCCTATGCTGCCTCTGCAGCCTATGCTGCCTCTGGAGCCTCTGCAGCCTCTGCAGCCTATGCTGCCTCTGCAGCCTCTGCAGCTGGTGCACTTGCTCTACGACCCGAGTCACCCAGTGCTACTGGGACGCTTCAGTTACCCCAGTGACTTCTGATGGTGTCTCAGGAGGCAGGAGTTTGTCCTGTAACCTGTAGGTTGCTGGTTCAAACCCTGCCCCACCAGCAGGTGGTGTCAATGCCTTGTCTCTGTCAGACCTTATCGGGCTCAGAGTGATGGTGAAACCAGAACCCTTTGGAAAAATTTGAATCTTTACCAGAACCAGAATCAGGATATGAATCAGGAGAACTCGATTCTGATCCTGCAGCTGAGAGTCTGGTAAAAAGATCAGAATGTCAGAATGATTCATTCCTTTGAAAGAAATGATTTTATTGCTGTCAGAATAAAAACTGGGAACCATTTTTCTTTCAGTCCAGAATCAAAAAGAAAAAAGCAGGTGCATCACTTTCCTGTCTGATGACACCAGAAACAACAAGCGTCCAGATCAGACCGTCCTTCACCTGCAGGTTCTGCAGCGAGTGTTTTCTGAGCCCACATGAGAGCAGATCTAGTCTAGAACAGAACAGACATGGGTCGGACTGGACCCGGATCCTGACCGCTGGTACTCACCGGACACCTCGCTCTCTACGCACCGACAGCAGGCGGCACAGCAGAGCAAACAGAATCATGTGTGTGAATGATGATGAGCACTGTGACGAAGGTAGAGGCAGCCTTACCTGGCAGGTCAGAGATGTCACCTGGTGGCGAGGAGAGGTGGTGACAATGAGGAAGCAGTGGAAAAGAAGGAAAGGTGTGATGGACCAAAAGCAGCCAGTCATGCATGAAAGCAATATGCAGAGGAGCTAACGACCTGCAGTCTGACTACAACCTCCGACAGGAGGAAACATGGAGCAGCCAACACACAGCTGGCTCCCTCTGGTGCCCTTACTCTGCTCTGCAGCCTCACTGGACCTGCAGGAAAGCCGAGATGTAGCAGAAACTGGGAGCTTGTCCAAGACAGAATCCCGGACAAGCCCCCAGTTTATGTTCAGTTGGTTCTCCATTCCTGCAGCTTCAAATGAAGACTGAACTCTTCAATAGATTGCAGATTATTCTTCCGAGAGCCAGCAGGTCCTACACCTTTACAGCTGAGCTTGGTTCAACTGGGAACCTTCACTCCATGGACGATCCTGTGGGACCTACCGATGAGCTTTCCACCATGATGGACCCGACCTGCAAGAACCTGACCTCAGAAGTCTGTGCTGAAATGATCTGACCTAAATGAACCCGACCTGATTGGACATGAGCTGAAACAACTTTGTTAATGAGTCCTGAGCTGAGATATTTGACCAGACTGTGACATAAAAGCAGATCACTTCACTCAGAGTTTTCCTCAGGTGGTTTCTGTGGTTTACTGAAAAGGTTCTTTTAGATGTTCTGTTTAGCAATCCTACTGTCTGATGGAACCAGCCAGTGATCTTATTATGACCATGAACCAGAACCTTCTATGCTATGCTATGCTATGCTATGCTATGCTAGGGTTAGGCAGGTTAGATCACCTGAAGGTGATGTGAAGGTTTGCGGTCTCACACTTACCGATCTGCCCAGTGGCGATAATGTTCTGGTACTTTGGGTGCTGGTTGACCGTCAGACAGAGAATGTCATCTGTGTGTTCCAGGTAGAAACTCTGAGTTCCTGTCAGGACAGGAAGCAGGAAAAGTGACCTCATGAGCCACATTAGCAATGAGTGGCGGTAACCGACGGTCCAACGCACCGGCAGACAGATTCTGGATGACGACAGCAGCGGCGGTGTGGAAGATGATGTCGGCGCCGTCATTGAGGTAGTGCAGATTGTTGCGGCAGTCGAAGCCTCGGTAGCCGAAGACGTGTTCCAGCAGCAGCTCCTAACAGACGCAGACAGCAGTTAGAGTCGAGGTCAGGACATGTTGGACCTCACCAAGCAGATCCCATGTCCCGACCTCCACCGCTTTCCTCTTCTTAGTCACGTTGTCCTTCAGCAGTTTGTCGGGCAGCGGCACGGCCCGGCTCACAGGAGGCCTGAACAGGAAGAGCAGCGTTAATAACAAACTGCACTTGAACTCATCAAGAGGCCTGATGAGGCCTTCAGGTTACCTGTCCTCCAGAGGAAGCTCTCTGTGCTGCAGGTGGGGTTTGGTTCCTGTCATGTTCCTGATGCTTGCTGAGTAGATCTTAGTGACATAGTCCACCACCTTTTCCCGAGCAACATCACTGTCGTACCCTAAAAAACAGAAAAACACCAATTACTGTGTCTCTGACAATTCTGCTGACTCTGGATGGGTGAGCAGACGGTCAGTCCTGGGTGATGAAGGTTGCTGTTGTCCTTGACCAGAACTTTACGCGTCCACAAATCCACTAATGTGCTCATAGAAGAGCTAGCTTTTCATTTGCTTTAGCACTTGGGCTAATTTTGAAAATGTGTGATAGCAAAACTCAACGATAAAACTGGAATGATGAGTTAAAGGGCTGTTCCAAAGAATCATTTCCTGAAGCGCAGATTGTACAGCTAGGTGTGTAATGACAGATCCGAGCCTACTGAGGGCGCTATGCCATGATGTGGCACATGTCTTATTGGTACATGGTGGGTAAAACATGCTTGAACTTGGATTCACCTAATTACCATGTTGCTGTAGCGCGTAGCATTAGCACAACTAATCTTTGTGATTAGGTCTCTAGGGTTAGCAGAGCTAGCTTTTTTTATAAAACTCAAATGAATGTGAGAGCCCTCCTGCCAGCCAGCCAGCCAGACGTCCACTGTGACCTCTGACATTACCTCCGTCCTCCTCAGGGTCGTCGTCAGACTCCTCGCTGTCCACAGCTTTGCTCTCCTTGTGGCCCGGCGGCTCTCTGGACCAGATCATTAGCGCCGTGTCAGCTCCGCCCACAGACAGAAGCACTGCATCATCATTGGACCAGCGCACGTTCGTCACATTCGTGCTGTGACCCACGTACTTCTTAAACTTAGCAAACTGACCCTGGGAGAAGAGAGTGAGGAGATGAGCAGAGATCCTCCAGGAAAAGCAGCTTCAGACTCTGTCTGGACTCACCCGGGACGGGAAGCCGAACAGTTTGACGAAGCCAAAGTCATCTCCTGTGGCAAGAAGCTTTTGGTCTCTGGTGAGCGAAGCAGCGTTCACAAAGCTGAATGTCGGCCATATTCCTTCACAGGTGGGACCCAAAACGGACGTCCAAGTGGCCCAGTCCATCTTCTCAAACTGGACACAGAAACAGCATTATGACCTGATGGAACAAATGCCTCTGAGAAAACAGGGAGACCTGCTTTCTGACCTCCGAGACGCTGATGTTTTGTCTGCGTCCTCGTGGAGCCTCAAAGAAGAGCTGATCTTTCGCTCCGGTGTTCACCTGGAGGAGTTTACCTGTAGGGAAAACATTGGAATGAGATGTTAGGTTGGGATCTTGAATAGCAGGTAAAGGTTAATTAAAACAGGCGAGTCCACCTCTGGAGTCCCAGTCGATGTGGGTGACGAAGCTTCCAGCTCCTTTACAGATTCCAACCCTCTTACTGGTCAGGATATTGTAGATGTCCACAAAGGAATCATGGGATGCCACAGCCAAATACTTTCCTGCATCTGTGAAACACCCCTGACACTTTAGGGACTCGGCTTCCACACCTGTCACCCTGTGCAGTGAGTTCAGGTACCTAAGGAGAAGCGGATATCTGAGATGAGCTCCCTGCGGTGGTGGAAGGTCACCATGTCCTCCAGGGTGTCAGCGTTCACCACCATGAAGCTGCCGTCATTCAGACCGACTGCCAGAGCTTTACCGTCCGGAGAGAAGGTGCAGCACCGCCCACCTGCCAGGTGACCCAGAATACAGGTTAGCCAAGAGAAACAAGCAGAAAACCTGCGCTTACCTGAACAGGTGTCACCTTTCTTCAGCTTACGAACAGCAACCATCCTGTGATTGGTCGACAGCTCCCAGATCCTCAGAGTTTTGTCGTCACTGACAGTGGCACAGACAGGAAGTAGAGGATGGGCCGCCAACCCCCACACATCCCCCTCCATGTGACCCTGAACATAGCAGTACCACAGGGGAGACAACACAGGTGAGGTACCTGAGAAGAAGTGGATCAGGGAGGAAGGACTCAGTTTTCCAGCGAGGGACAGAAGCAGGAAAGATGTGCTGGAGGTGTCTTCAGGGCTGCTGGAGGCCTACATGCCTCCCAGGTGAGCCTGGTGGCTGTTACAGGTCAAACAACTCTCCTCCCAACAGCACATGTAGCATCTCACCAGGAACAGGCCTGGAGTTCTGACCGATTCTGCTGGACAGACCAGAGTCTCGTTGTCTCACCTGAACCAGCAGCGTCATCGGCCCGCTCTTGTCTATCTCCAGGATTTCGCCGTTCTTGGTCCCGAGCAGGATGTGACCGTGACCCAGAGTGATGGCTCTGATGGACGGGTTGTCCTCCAGCAGCAGACCTGCTCAGAAGGAAGACATCGTCAGCCCAACAGCACAATCCTCAGGAGGGGAAGTTGTGGACGCTAGAGAGGACACCTTTGGAGGACGGGGACAGGGCTGCCCTTTTTATGGCGTAGGTTTTCAAACATCGCTCAAACATGTCGTCCCACAGCTCCACAATGCCGTCCTTTCCTCCGGTCACAAAACCCTGACAGTGAATGCAACACAAGACAACTTTATTTATAGGTCCTTTCAAACAGTAAGACAATCCGAAGGGCTCTATGGGACATTAGACACATTTTGAACAAAAACCTTCGTCTAAATAAAGCTTTGCATCAAACAAGAAGACGGTAAAATACAGATATAAAAACCATGAAAGAAACAAATGGCAGTCGTTGATAGGTTTTGATCATCTCAAGTTTTCAGGCAGTTGGTTCCAGATCCGAGGAACAGAGAAGCTCAACGCCTCTCTGGTTCTGGTTCTGATAACACTGAGGAAACGGGTCGCTGAAGACCTGAGATGGATGGATGGATGATGGATGGATGATGGATGGATGGATGGATGGATGGATGGATGGATGGATGGATGATGGATGGATGAATAATGGATGGATAGATAATGGATGGATGGATGATGGATGGATGGATGGATGATGGATGGATGGATGGATGGATGGATGATGAATTTGATCTTAATCTTAATTCCACTTACACTTTAATAACTTAATTTTAATCTTAACTAACTTAATCAACTTAACTTTAATCTTAACTAATTTAATTTAATTTATCTAATTGACTTTACTTAATTCTAATTTAATTGACTTAATTCATCTTAATTTAATCTTTGATCGACTTGATCGGATGGATGGATGATGGATGGATGGATGGATGGATGGATGGATGGATGGATGGATGGATGGATGGATGGATGGGATGGATGGATGGATGGATGGATGATGGATGGATGGATGGATGGATGATGGATGGATGGATGGATGGATGGATGGATGGATGGACGGACGGATTTGACGATTTGGATGAATGGATGGATGCGACGGATGATGACGGACTGACGGACGATTTGACTGGACGACTTTGACGATGATCGACTTGATGACTGATTTATTTAATTTGGCTGATTGATCGACGGACTGATCTTAACTTAATCTGACTGACGGACTATGATTTGATGGATTTAATTTCTGATTGACTGACTTGATCTGACGACTTTGACTGGACTGACGACTTAATTATTGACTGACTGACTTTAATCTGACTGACGGATTGACTTTAACTTAATCTAATTTGACTGACTAACTACTTTTAATTCTAATCTAATTTAACTTAACTGATCCTGATCTTAATCTTAATTTTAACTACTACTTAATTTCTACACTGACGATTGACCACTGACTTAATTTGATCCACTTGATCTTAATCTTAATTTCTGATCCACTTAATTCCATCTTAATTTGACTCAATCTTTAACTTACCCTAACTATCTAACTTTAACTAATCTTAACTAACTTAATTCTAACTTTAACTTATCCTAACTTAATCTTAATCTTAACTTAACTAACTTAACTTAACTTAACTTTAATCTAATCTTAATCCACTAACTAATCTTAATCTTAATTCACTTTAATCCCTACTTAATCTCAATTTAATCTTGATTACTTTAATTTCAGACTGATCTGGACGACTTGACGGACTTGACGACGGACGGACGACGGACGGACGGACGGACGGACGACGGACTTGACGGACGGACGGACGACGACTTGACTTTGACGGACGGACGGACGACTTTGACGGACGGACGGACGGACGGACGGCGTGACGGACGACGTGACGGACGGACGGATGGACGGACGGACTTGACGGACGGACTTTGACTTTGACGGACTTTGACGACTTTGACGGACGGAATCTTTGATGGTCGATTTGACGACTTGACCGACTTGACTTAATCTAACTTTTAACTGATCTTAACTTAACTGATCTAACTTGACTAACTTAATCTTAACTTAACTTAATCCATCTAATCTTTAATTTAACTTAATTTTAACTTAATCTTAATTCTAATCCTGACCCACTAATTTAATCTTGACCACTTAATCCACTAACTTGACTTAATCTTCTTAATTTCACTTAATCTTAACTTAACTTAATTTAACTGACTAACTTAATCTAACTTAACTAACTTAATCTTAACTCACTTAATCTTAACTTAATCTTAATTCACCCTAATCTTAACTTAATCTTAATTTTAACTTAATCTTAACTTAACTTAATCTCTTAACTTTAACTTAACTTAATTAATTTTAACTCACTTTAATTCTACTAATCACTTAATCTTAATTTAATTTACTTTAACCTTGACCTTAATTCTAATCTATTTAACTTAATTTTAATTTTGACTACTTAATTCACTGACTTAATCTTGACTACTTTAATTTCTAATGGATGGATGATGGATGGATGGATGGATGGATGGATGGATGGATGGATGGATGGATGGATGGATGGATGGATGGATGGATGGATGGATGGATGGATGGATGGATGGATGGATGGATGGATGGATGGATGGATGGATGGATGATGGATGGATGGATGATGGATGGATGGATGGATGGATGGATGATGGATGATGGATGATGGATGGATGGATGGATGATGGATGGATGGATGCGTCACCTTGTCCAGGGAGCACATGGCGAACACAGGCCCGTCGTGAGCCTTGATGGTCTTCATCAGGGTCGTGTCCTTCCAGATGTAAACGTCTCCGTTGGTGGCTCCAGAGAAGACCATGTCCTCAGACCGGCCATAACATGCTGACATCATAGTTTCCTGCTTCCCAAGGTTCCCAAAAATTCCCCGTTTAAACGTCAGACCGCCTCCTAGTTGGAGAGAACAGACGGTGGATCCTGACTCCTTGTGTCAGATTCTCAGGTCTTCTGAAACGTCCTCAGAAAAGGTCCTCCAGGCAGAACCTTTTCTAAATTGAAGACAGGAAGCATACCTGAGTGCTGCCAGAACTTGATGTGTTTGATTCCCACAGTAACCAGCTTGTCCACCCGGAAAGGATTGCTCTTCACCACAAAGATTTTATCTTTGTGGCCCCTGCAGGACACAGGAGAACTTCAGTCAGTCAGCGAGAGACATGTCCATCTGCAAACTGAACCCGGAGAACCCGGCCTGATGCTGGAGTAGATTAGACTAAAGCCACCTCTAGTCTACTTGTCACTGCTGTAGACAACAGGTAAAGGTCAGTTAAGGTTTATGCAGTACTCTGGTTTAAGACCCAGTCTGCATCAGACCTGGATCCAGGTGTGCTTACCTGGCCTTAGCCAGCCTCTCTCCTTTCTTCCAATCCCAGATGACAATGGAATGGAACTCATCAATTCCCACCGACACTAAACTCTTTCCATCCACTGGGACAGACAGAGACAAAATGACACGTTAGGGTTGGAGATGGTCCAGCAGGAGGTTTCCGATGTCCCAGCCAGGGTCTCCATGGTAACGCTGAGGAACCCTGCAGACAACAGGCTGGTGCCACTGGAAGATGCTCATCAAAGCAAAGATTGGTTCAGGAGCTGGAGGGGAAGTTGTTGTAGCCACTTGCTGGTGAAGGTTTCATGGACAAGGATTGCCACCTGGTGGCGCTGTGCTGCTGACCACCTGCCTGGACGATCTGAACACTGGCAGCTCTAGGGCCGGGCTGGCTGGTTCTGTTCATCACCTTCATGGACAGCATGTGATGGTGCCACCAAACCATCTGGTTTGGTTTTATTCACTGAGTCATAAGATCCAACTAAAGATGTCCCCCAAACACTGAATGGACATGTCCATGGAGATCGTTTCAGTACATTCTGGATCAAAATGTTTTAGCCTTAATGTCCAAAATTCAGTCCAAACAAGGTCTGAATTGGTTGTTCTATTTCATC
Source organism: Poeciliopsis gracilis (assembly GCA_911649635.1). Lineage (NCBI taxonomy): Eukaryota > Metazoa > Chordata > Actinopteri > Cyprinodontiformes > Poeciliidae > Poeciliopsis > Poeciliopsis gracilis. Next base: position 84,956 of record CAJVRI010000370.1, read on the forward strand.
ATATTTAAACTCTTGAAGTTTCCATTTACCTTTGCACTAGTTGAGGTGGTCAGGACATGTCCCACTGTCCTGACCACTGAATGGAAATGTTTGCTTTACTGGACATTATATGATCTCTACATTTGACTGGAGGAACTCCAGATGAGGTGGAAGAGTTTGTGGGGAGATTTGACTGACCTGTGAAGTCCAGAGCACAGATTCCTTTGCTGTGGTGACCTTTGACCAGAGACAGGCACTTCAAGGTTTGGATGTCCCAGATGTGGATGGCTGGGTCTCTGCCCACCTAATGACAGAGACGGCCAATTAAAACCTAAAAAGGTGTCCCAAAACGAGCTGCTCTATGATTGGTTGGGTGTACCTGGGCAGATGCCACGTAATCTTTGAGAGGGTGAACGGCGAGGCTGAGGATGTCGTCGTCATGTCCAAGGTAAAAGCGCTGACTGTGCTGCACCCGGTGGTAGACGACAGCGACTGCGGCCACATGGAACACCACCTCCCCCGTCTGGGTGTAGAACAGGTTGTTGCGACAGTCAAAGCCACGGTACCTGCAGCCAACAGGAAGTAGGAAGTCTCAGGGGGCTGATGAGCAGCTCATTGAAGCTGCTGGCTGGTTCCAAAACATGCTCTTAACGTGGGTCTAAATGTGAGCTAATGAAGGAAACTTTGTCCAATATCAGCTCCAGTCAACCTTTTTCTCTCTCTATGGTGTTCAGGTGAGTCTGGTTTACCTGTAGTCCCTTCGTCATAGAGTTTAAATCAGTAAATAACACAAAAGCAGAGATTATCTGTAGTATCTGATTTAAAACTCAGGAAGATGAGCAGACATGAACAAACTGTTCCTTCAAAGAGAACGTTTCAGCTCCAGTCCTCCAGAGCTACCGTCCCACACCGGGTTCCCACACCGGGTTCCCACACCGGGTTCCCACACGGGGTTCCCACACGGGGTTCCCACACCGGGTTCCCACACGGGGTTCCCACACGGGGTTCCCACACCGGGTTCCAGGCCTCTGCAGAGCTGCAGGTCTGGATGCTGGTGAGGGAACTCAGGTTTGGGCTGCAGGATCTCAGCTCTGCTTACTGGAGTTGAGATCTCTAATCTAAACTGAGGTAGAGTTCATGTAGACCCTTTGCAACCATGTCACCTAATCATGTTCACTGCGCCCTTCACTGCGCCCTTCACTGCGCCCTTCACTGCGCCCTTCACTGCCATGTCACTGGAAGTGAGGAACGGACAATGTTGAAAATGGTCTTATTTAATTGTGTGTATATCACTTTAAGAGCTCAGAGCGCTAGCTGAATAAGCTTCACTCTGATTGGCTACCTCAAGCTGCCATCAGTTTGTGAAAGAGCACATGTTCAGTTTCTTTGGAAAGTAATGGTTGGAAGCGTCTAGAGCTGTTGTTCCAGAGACTGGGAGTGCGTAAATTAATAAAGTAAGATTAATCATTATTTAAGTAAGATTTGTTTAACTGTGCATCTTATAAACATATACAGTATGGCAATTTTGAGTTAAGGCTGTGATAATGTAATTTGTAGTTTGTTTGTTGTCCCTTGCTGCCATCTGATGGACAAATTGGTTGTAGCCGTTTGTGGTGATCGAAAATAATAGCTTTTCTTGTTTGTCCTCTGTATTTTTTGTAGAACCACTTTCAGCTCTATTAAAAGGAAACAAGACCGAACAACGTTTCTATCATTCTTGACCGAATGCTCGTGGTGGCTGTTCTATTTAAAGAACATAAAGTAAAGGGAGCACAACAGACCAGCTTTAAATGAGTTAACGCATGCCTAGATTTTTGCTGTCCGTCATGGCAGAGTGGGCCGCTTTCTGAAGAACGTTATGTTGGGTGCAAAGGGTCAATAGACCTTGCTCGCACAGAACTGACATGTTTGACTGCTTAAACTTTTTTACCCGTGAACAAACTGTAGACGAAGCCCCTCCTCTGGTGCTTTCTGTCTCTTCAAGGAACCGATCAGCTTCTTCTTGAGCTGTGGCAGATCCTCTTTGTACACCTGGAGACAGAAACTGATGGGTCAGACACACAGACAAGTCATAGAAAGGCAAACGCTGTTTATTCCCTTCACACCTGGCGATCATAGTTGGTCTGAGCTTCCTGTTCGATGTCCGAGTCGAGTTCTGGAACATCTGACACATCTGAATCTGACTCGCCACTGTTGGAGTCGGCGTACCCCTCTGAGAAACCAAGACCAGAAAATAACAACATGCTCCCTTCAGGGTGCTGAGATCCTACAGACGGTTCTGTCTGTGGTTCTGACGGGTCCTGTGGGTCTCAAAAGGACCAAAAGGACTTTCATGGCAGATGAGATAAAGATTTAATCTACCTTGAAGAAGCGGCTCCAGAACACCGTTCATCACACCTTCAGGAAGGAACCTCCATTGGAAGACAGCGTGGTCGGCGCCACCGGTACTGATGACCCACTGGAGGTCATTAGACCAGCGAACATTGGTCACATGGGCAGAGTGACCGATGTACTTCTTAAACTTGGCCCCTGTGTCAGGAAGCAGTTGTTAGAAACTCATGTGTTCATTCAGGAAATAGCTCAGAAAATTCAGAACCAGTTCTAAAATCTCTGTCAAACCTTAAGTTGAAGGACGATACAAACCTTTCTTCAGGCAGGGGAATCTAAAGAGCTTGATGAGCCCCAGATCATCCCCGGTCACCAGCACAGCACTGCTGTAGTTGGCATGCACTGAGTTCATATTGGTCACATTGGAGTACTTGGGCCAGATTCCGTTCACCTCTGGCCCGATGGTACCGGTCCAGGTCATCCAGTGGATCCCCTTTGCTTCTTCTTTAGGAACAAGTTTTCCTGCTGCAAGACCAGAACACACACACCCAAAACCAACCCTTAGTTCAAAAAACTGGAACTGGGGCTTTAGACCATATTGATACCAGATGTAACGACCTGCTGGGTTCAAGATATGTCAGGCTTCTGCAAACTAGAGCTGACCAGTTCGGACTCTGAGATCCATACCTGGCATCCTGTAGAAGAGCCGCTCGCCAGCGCCGTCGTTGGTCTGCAAGAAGCGGCTGTCGACAGACCAATCCAGATGGGTGATGAAGGAGGAGGAGCGGCTGCACTCTCCCACCTTCTTGAAGCGCTGAGCAACGGCGTAAATGTCCACCAAGCCGTCGTTAGAGCCTACTGCCAAGAAAGAGCTATCTGGAGAGAACTTCAGCTCATGGATGACCTCCTTCCTGTCCTTAATATGCACAACCTCGGTCATGTCCCTGCAGAGGAAGAGGTTTTACCGACCATTTAATCCACCTTGCCTTTGCAGCTAATGAAGCTGGTGAGCCAGCAGTAACTATAGGGACAAATGAGTGAGAGTACCTGACTCGCAACACGGTGAACGAACCGTCTCTCATACCAAGAGCGAGCTGGGAGCCGTCGTTATTGAAGGACACACTCCTAACCGACTCCTCCATGTTGCAGCGTGCCAGCAGGGTGTGGTCTGGCAGACTCCACAGCCTGACATAGATAAAACAAACACGTGAGATCAAGATGGGGTTGAAACAGACAAGGGAAGACAATGGTGGAGAGTTTTAGTTCAAACCAACCTGACTGAGCGGTCGTCACTCCCGGTAACAGCCACTGGCTGTTTGGGATGCACGTCCAACGCCCAGAGCTCACCCTCACTGTGGCCCTGCATCAGCAGAACCGGCTTGTCCCTGTCGCGAACCATCACCTCAAAAATCTCACTGTCCTGAGTCCCAGCCAGAATCCGGTCTGCTTTCCAGCAAACGCTGCGAACTGACAGTCCTGAAAAAGAAAACACCTGTTATTGAAACCAATCAAAGGCTGGGTTTTACCAGGAACCAGACCGTCATTCCGTCGATCCAGGTGAACCCAGGAACTGGGTACACCTGGGTACCATGGAACTCACCCGGCACTAGGAATGGGGTTGACCTTGGATATATGTGGAACAAGTGTACTCAAAGAACACATAGCTTCCTGGATACACCTGGGGCCAGACTGACCAAGGTACACCTGTGTTCTATTTGTGACTAAACTTCAGCAGGTGAGCCCTACCAACCACCGGATAAAGTGACAACACCTCCACACCTTTGTAGCCCTGCTCTGCCTCCCTCAAGTCAATCTTGGTGATTGGTTTGAAGTCCACATCCCACAGTCTGATGCAGCCGTCACGTCCTCCAGTGGCGAACCCTTCCTCACAGGCGTGCATGCTGAAGATTCCTGCCTGTACAGTGAAGCAGGAAACAATCCAGCATTTAGAAACAAGCTGGCTCTGCTCCAAAGATGTTGGATTGCCAGCTGGTACCCCATGTGCAGCCTGGACGGTCCGGATCAGAGTGATTCCTTTCCATACGTAGATGTCTCCGTTCAGAGCTCCAGAGTAGGTCAGCTCATCTTTGGCTGCAGAGACACACAGGATGGTCTGTAGGTCGCCTGTCTTCCCAAAGATGCCTCGCTTTGGCGTCAGAGCGTTTCCACACAAAGTCCAGAACTGCAGTCAGGAGAGAGAACACCTTCAGAACCAGAAACCTGCCTTAGACAGTCAACCTCACAAACACATTGGGACAGTCGCCTCCCTGCTGCACTGACTCGCATCTGGTCATCATCTGGATTTCACCACAAACATCAGGACTCAATTGGACTCCATATGACTGGGATGAATTAGAATGAACTGGATTGCTTCAAGTGGAATTCAGGCCATTCTGAAGTCTAGAACGGGTTCTGAATTAGAAAAAACCTTTTTATTCTGTGTCTGACTTTTAACCAGGCTAAATGGTTCCTGGTTCAGGTCAGTGGGAATTACAAGAATGAGTTCCCTCTGCTAAAGGGCACATGATGATGTCATGGGATTTTAAACTTGTGATTGGTTGACCTACAACTTCTGAATGACATGGAGGAAAAGTTGTAGATGCATTTTAAGGTAATGCCTGAAAGTTTCTGCCTCCTTGTGTGACATCATGGAAAATGAAAAAAATCAGCCCAGATATCAGGAACAGAGCCAGAATCTTCTCCAGTCTGGTTCTTGGGTCCAGAGAGTTGAAGGTTCAAAGTTCATCTGTTCAAAAAGTTAGAACATCATGGAGATGGCCAGCCATGAAGGAGGCCGGTTCTGTGACCCAGAGATGGACCGGTTGGACCTCGTGAAGATGCTGCTGAAGCCAGCAGAGAGTCATTATCCCCAAAGAAACAAGTCTTGGACCAATGTGTGCTGGGAGGCCAATCAGCGAGGAAGAAGCCGTGAAAACAGGAAAGCGCTCAAGCCTGACAACATCATCCCAGCTGCAAAGAACAGGGGAGGGGAAGCATCATGGTGAGGAGCTGTTTTACTGCAGGAGGGACTGGTGCGCTTTAATGGCAAAACGGGCAACATCATGAGAAAACATTGAAGTAACATTTATGTTAAAGCTTGGACACAGACAAGTCTTAATACAGAGGAAACAGCAGGAAGATCTGTCTCTACAGAGTCTTGGAGGAGACAGAACTCTCTGATTTAACAGTTTAAACTCTTCTGGAAGTTTTCATTAACATTCAAAGATTTTATGATTCATGCTGTGTGAGCCGCAGATCCACTGCGACCCTGTGGGGGCGCTGTCTCACCTTGATGTGTTTGACTCCACAGCTGACCAGGCGGCTGGTCTGGAACGGATCCCAGCACACGTCAAAGATCTGTGGGAGGAGCAGAGCGTTACCCCAACGTTTACAGAACCTTTAACCTTACACGGTCCTACCCTGTCCGAGTGTCCGGTTGCCATGGCGACGACCCGCCCTCTTCTCCAGTCCCAGATGCACACCGTGTTCTTGGCGTCCAGTCCGACCGAGGCCAGTCGCTATGACGACAGACACGAACCACACAGGTGAGACGACCTGAGGGCAGCTTCGGTCATAATTCGCATTCATCCCCTGGACTCCGCCCACCACGGAGAGGGGGCGTGGCTTTACCTGTCCGTCTGAGTCAAAGGCCAGGCAGGCGACTCCGTGGGTGTGGACGTCCCTCAGGATAGAGACGGTCTGCATGGCGTAAGTGTCCCAGATGCAGATGTACGGGTCTTTTCCCACCTGACCCGTTGCCACCTGGATCTTATCCGGGTGGATGGCCAGGCTGTGGACAGAACGAGTCACTCAACCCAGTTTATCTGAACAGAACCACATCCTGACAAGTCATTCATCTTCTCTCCACTAGAGGCAGCGTGGAGGCGTCTAGTGACCCCATCAGTCCGCTGAGTCCAACAGGGTCAGGGTGTGTTCACTGGAATAACTGGCATAACACACACACACGCACACACACACACACACACACACACACACACACACACACACACACACACACACACACACACACACACACACACACACACACACACACACACACACACACACACACATCTATCCTTATGGGGACATTTCTTGACAGCTTTAGCCTAACCCTCCCTGCAGTGACCTCAGCGGTGACCCCTGCAGTGACCTTCTGACCTGTTGACCTTGTGTTCTGGTTCTATCAGAGGCTGATGTTCTGCTGCACTGCTCACATGGAAAATGCGGCAGCCAATCACAGCCCAGCACAGGTCTGCATCAGCTGTCTGAGTGATGACGTCAGACCCAGAACAGGCTGCGTTCTGATTGGCTGGTTTGTAACATGGATGGATGAACAGGCGGTTGGATGAACTCTGACCCGTTCATCCAACCGCCTGCCCTCCACTAATCAAGGCGTGGTTGCGTTGGACCCCGCCCCTCACCTGATGATGTCATCGTTGTGACCCAGGTAAAACTTCTGGCTGTGCTCGCGGGTGTTGTAGACCACGCCCACCCCGGCCACAAAGTAGACCAGCTCCTTCCCCGCCGTGTAGAACAGGTTGTTCCGGCACTGGTGGCCCCGGTAGCCGTGGACCCACTCCAGCCGCAGCTGGCAGCGCGGCGCCGTTTTATCCGACATCCCGCTCTGCTGCTAAGGATGCTGGGAGCTGTAGTCCCTCTCTGCAGCGCTTCTAACTGAGAAACCTCCAACTACACTTCCCATAATGCCATTCTGCAGCCTCGCAGCAGCAGTCAGTAAATCCTCCCATAAAAAGCAGGCCGTTCCTTCAGGCTGCCGCCAACATGGCCGCCAACATTCCCGCCAACATGGCCGCCAACTTCTTGGTTTCTATGGTTTCTATGGTTTCGAGTCTAGAAGATCAAACCTCAGCTGGTTCTGCTGGGAACTGAATCCTTGTTTCTGATTGGATGGAAAGTTTCTTCATATTGAAACAAAACAACGATAAATTGATCCGATTCTGTCGATAACCGTTCATGAATCGAGAAGGAATCAGAGTCTTTCCGTGGATCTACTGATGGTGAAAACAGATGGAATCATATTTTGTCCCTGATGTTCAGCTGCAGCTGTTCATCTGATCTCAATCCAGTTCGGATCAAAACCAGTTCAGAACCGGGTCCTTTAAAGATCCGGTTGGACCTGGCGGTCCAGCGGCTCTCTGAACGGTTCCTGGGTCAGTGATGCGAATCGGATCAGTCCACCGGGTCTCGATCAGCTGTGGATCCGAACCCGACCAGAACACAGGATTAATTCCGCCGATGAGTCCGCGAGGGCTGCAATCAGAGAAAATCCCTGCGCCGTCTGCTCAGCGTCAAATCCGCAGATTACAGAACCAACCTGCAGCAGCAGCCCCGAACCGGCACCGCGGCCCGCAAAGAAAGGTCCCGCTGGAGCAGGCCGCCCGACGGGCACCGGCGGCGGGTCCGAGGGCCACGGAGAGCCGCTGGACCCAAAAACAGCAGCAGACTGGGAATACTAACGGGAATCTCAGGAACCGCTCTGCGAGTCAGGCTGGAACACTGGGACACGAACTTCCTGTGGGAACTTCAAAATAAAAGCAGCTGGAACCGTCCATCCTCTCCAGGTCTCACCACCGTCTGGACCTCCAGCCAGGCCACAGACCCGATCAGAACCGAGCAGGACTTGGTCAAAGGTCTTTAGAACCCAGAATCGGATGAGGTCTGACGACATCTGTTACCTGGGTAACAGCTGCCAGAGTGATGCATTGTGGGAAGAATCTGTGGTTCGGGAGAAGTCCAGGCTTCTGAATCAGAACCAGAGTCTGGACCGAACCGGGTGTTCCAGAATCATGCGAGTCTGAAGAGTACCGCTGCTTGGCACCGCCTCACAGCAAAGACTTTTATTCCGAAGGCGAAGCTCCAACTTCCGGTCTGTCTGACTCCACCTGCGCAGGTGCGGTTTTAGCGCATCGGGTTGAGCCTCAGCTCTGCGCGGTGAATTCTGGGAGCTGCAGTGTTTGATACTAATTACTTCCAGCCAATAATGTTGCTCAGTAAAGCACGTAAAATAAAACTCAAATATAAAGAACAAATAAAACGTATTCAAATAAAAGTTCATTAGACAGTAAATTGTGACGTTTGTAGCTTCGTTCATCTGATGTCATATTTCCATGTTTCCTTATTTAAATCAAGCTTTATGGTTTATGGTTTGCTGTTCTCCAAGACCTGCTGAACTACATAAATGTTTTTCTTGTTTGACAAAGTAAAGATTTAAACTTGAACTTCAACAACTTGACAAGATACAATTTAACAAATAAAGAACAAAAAACATTATAAAACATGTCTTAATTTGTTTGAACTTGTTTAATGAGGCAAAAATGTGAAATGCTATAAAGTTTGTGTTTGGAGAAAATATTCAGTGTAACTGAGAAAGAAGTTCAACAGGAAAGAAATCCAAGAAAAAAGGCTGAATTATTGAGAAAATGTTTAATATCAGAAAGAAAAGTCACAATATAATAATTTATATGGAAAAACACAAACATGATGAAGAAAATATTTTTGAGAAAATTAATTGAAAAAGTAAAAATTGGAGAAAAAATAGAATATTTGGAATCAAAATGATGGAAAAATAAGCAAGAAAACGTGCTGTGATGAAATGACATCACAGAACAGGTAGTGAGGTCATAGTTTAAAAGCTTTAATGAGTTGTCAGCTTTAACAGGTGCAGCTTCATACATGAGAAAAGCTTTAAATAGGTCATTCCTAACAATGCAGCTGAGATTGTGCAGAAACACGAACTTCCATACATGTTCGCTACGTTACGTTACGTTGCACGGCGCGGAATCATAGAAGAAGACGGTCGGTCAGGTGAGCTTACATGAAACATGCAGGTGAACGTTTAACTCCAAAGCTGTAAAAAGTTGGTCCAGTTTCTCCTTCAGAACCGAAGAACAACGAAAATACAAAAAACAAGTTCAGGAAAATCAGACTCAGAGCGGCTGGTCCCGCCCAGGCCAGGCGGACCAATCACAGCGCCCGCAGGCCCACCATCAACCAATCAGGGGGCAGAGAAGCCATCTGCATCCCAAAGACCAACACAAAACAATCAGAACCATTCGGAACCAACAACCGGGTCGACGCTGGCGACACGCTCATCAGCTGTCCACCTCTACTATTGGTCGGTCACTGTGACATCATCAGTGACATAATCAGCACACCGAGTTTATTAATAGTGGTTCTGGTTTGTCCAATCAGTGGGCATGTTCTGATAAGAGACGGGTCCAGAACTGGCGTTTGGACCTGGTTCTCTTGCAGAAGCAGTTTTATATCCCAGCCTTTCTGGTTCTGGAGCAGAACCAGTTCAGAACCTGGTCTGGACCAGAACCAGCGAGGGGTCTGGGTCCAGGATTAGTTGAGCAGAACCAGATTTAGATCCTGGTCTGGGTTCCGGTTTGGGAAAATCAGTTTGGGATTTTGGTCTCGGTTATGTTCTGGACCGGTTCTGTAGAACCCGTGAACAGCTGATGAATGTTTCAGAAATTCTGGATGTGCAGTTTGGGTCTCAATGAAGCAGGAGCTGAGAGGCAACGCTCCGAAGCAGGTCGGGTCGGGTTGAGTCCGGTCGGGTCAGGTGTTTGCTGCTTCGCAGTGCCGGTTCGGTCCAGTCGGGTCGGGTCCACCAGCGCCCCCCGTGGTTCTTCTTCTACTGTTTCTTCTTGCCGAACAGGCTGAAGCGTTTCTCCTTGTCTCGTTTCCCCGGGCTGGACTCGGCGGGCAGCGACACGCTGGCCGGGAGCGTCTGAGCGCGCCCAGAGGGCGGCGTGTCCGGGGCGGTGCCCGGGGCGGGGCGCTCGGCGCTCAGCACGGCCTGGATCCACGAGCTCATCTCCTCCTGCAGGGGGCGATAGAGGACAGTGGGTCACACCGAGCCGCAGCTGGAGGACGGATCCGGATGTTCGTCAGAACCACGGTGACCCGGTCATCAGAACCAGTTAGAACCCTCCAAACATCTTTCTTCAGAACTAATCTGGGTTTTAGAAAGCCGGTGGGTTGGACCGGTTCCGGTCCGCTTGCTGTTTCTAGTGCAGCTTCAGGGATACTCACTTCATCTTTGGCTTGGAACAGAAACTCGTTCCCATCGGAGACTCTGGAAGAGAAGAACAACTGCATTCAGGAAGTGGGTTTGGATGTTTGGACCTGCAGTTCTGATCTGGTTTATACTGGTTTAAACCGGTTCAGAACCGGTTCATACTGCTCTTTGGTACCAGTTTGAACCTGTTTTTGCATGTTCAAGGTCGGACCGGTGAACCCCATTGGACCTCTCACATGGACACATTTATCGTCGCCATCACCAGAAACAATCAGGACGACGGTCCGGTTCTGGTCCGGTTCTGGTCCGGTTCTGGTCCGGTTCTGGTCCGGTTCTGATCCGGTCCTCACCTGAGCTTGAAGACATGTTTCTTCTTCTTGTAGTCGGCAGCAACGTCACAGGCGGCGCCCTTCAGGCCGACGGGCGCCTCCCCGTGGTACGGGGCGCCCTGGGCCGCCGCCTTGCCGTCCTTGTAGAAGCTCAGCTCCGCGCCGCGAATCACACAGTACACGTGGTGCCAGGACCTGCCGATCACAGAGCGCAGCAGTCAGACGGGCGGAGGCTGGGTGTGGGGCAGGTGGTGGCAGGCCTCACCTGTTGGACGCCTTCTTGTTAGGCCCCTCCCACTCGTGCTTGCGGTGTAGCGGGCCCTCCAGCTGCGCCGGCGCCTCCTGGCTGCGGGTCGGCAGCGTGGCCGACTGGCTGCCGCCCGACTTCCTGGCCGAGGTCGGCGAGGGGTCGGGGCTCGGCTCCTTGGAGCCGCGCTCCACCAGGCCGTTCGCCAGGCCGCCGCCTTCCACAGAGTCCTGCCGGTCCTGATCGGACAGAACCGGGTTAGAACACATTCCTGACCAGTGTAAAAACGAAACAACGTGACTTTAATCTAACTGCTGTATGAAGAACTGGATCAGAACCATCTGATTGATCCCCTGTTGCAGTTCTCGCTGGATCTTCCTGAGCAACACGAATCATAAATCGGGCCTGCTTAAGCTCATTACATCCAGGAGGTTCTGGACCAAAAGTTCTGCAGAAATGTTTTTAACAATGCAGCTCCATCAATAAATCTCATTAATTATTAATGTTTCATTAAATACTGAATCTGAAACAAGCCAGAATAAAATCTCTATCCTGAAGTCTTTTGAAAATTCTGGTACCGGAGCTGGGACGGTCCAGCGCCAACCTGCAGGCAGAGCAGCAGAACTGACCTGAGGAGAGTCCTGGTCCTGATCCGACGGGAGTCCGTTCTGGGTCATGGCGCTGGAGAAGCAACACAGACTCCGGTCAGACACTCACACTGAGGACACAACCGGGTCAGAACCATCTGGACCCGGGAGCAGCAGAACCTCACAGTACTCTCCAACAGAACCTGTCAGGACCGGCGGCCTAGACGGGCTTTGAAGGGCATCATCTGTAATCCCCCCTGGCTGGAGGATGTTTTTCACTCTTACCTCAGAGTGGCCATCTTTCTATTATTCCTATCTCTGATACCATTGGGACTCGTACTGCTCTGTCTCTGTCCTCCGTCTCTGTCCTCCGTCTCTGTCCTCCATCTCTGTCCTCTATCTCTGTCCTCTATCTCTGTCCTCCGTCTCTGTCCTCTATCTCTGTCCTCTATCTCTGTCCTCCATCTCTGTCCTCCATCTCTGTCCTCTATCTCCCGCGCTTTTTTCAGCCGTAACATTTTAAAGGATCCAGGATAGTTGAACATGTTGGCTGTAATATGTTGCAGTTTTACTACCTAAAAACTGCTGTTTGTAATACGCCAAAACTCATAATTATGATATATTTTCATCCATAGAGGCCGCCATTTTTCCACCGATGGGTTGGTGACATCATCAGGTCCATTCTGTACTGGACTCTACAGAGTAAACACAGCGAGGCCAACTTTACCCCAGTGGATGTTTATCATATTGAGTTTGACTGATGTCATTTTAAGTAACGCCACACTGCGTCACTATCGCCTGTGATAAAAAATAACAATAAAATCTAAGGCAAATCTGGATAATGTCCCACATCAGAGAGAGGACAGGATTAGAGGAGACATTAGGTAATCTGGACCTGGACACTTTGAGCCATTTATACCAGCAGAACCAACGGAGCTCTAGCTCTAACAATAAATTCCGTGCTGAGAGCTGGACGCTCTTTGAGATGCTAACAGGAGCTATACAGCCTTAGGTACTGTCACCGACCCAAACGGACCCATGGAGGTTCGGGTCGGTGGTAAAGTCCGGTGTGGCTGTTACCACCAAGCTAACCGGACTCAGCCTACGTTAACCGTAGATGCTAACAGAGCTATCACTGCCAGAAATGCTAGCGGAGCTATTATTACTGGAAATGCTAGCAGAGCTATTATTACTGGAAATGCTAACGGCACTATTACCACCGGTACTGAATGTGAAACCACCACCAGTAAGCTACCATGTTAGATCCATGATGACTAGCTAAAGTTAGCTACCATGTTAGCTCCATGGTGATTAGCTAATGTTAGCTGCCATGTTAGCTCCATATTGACTACCTAATGTTAGCTACCATGTTAGCTACATGGTGACTAGCTAATGTTAGCTACCATGTTAGCTACATGATGACTAGCTAAGGCCAATTTAACATGTTAAGCTTGTTAGCAAGAATAGGAAACTAGTATTGTTGTTAGCTTATTTTTTTATTCTATGTTGCATAACTTGGTGTTTTTGTGTTTATGATGTAAAGCACTTTGAAATGCCTTGTTGCTGAAATGTGCTCTACAAATGAAATTTGATTGATTGATTGAGTCAACCGACCTGCTTCAGAGTAGTTTTACTGCACTGTATCTTTTGCTATAACTTGAATGATATTATTATCGCTACTTTTACATTGACAGAAATAGACCAGAGATTGGAAACATTTGATTCTTCGATTTTTTCCAGAATGTGGTAACGTTTATGCAAATATGAGCATAATTATTCAACATTTTATAAATGTCACTGTTAATATACTTATTGTTTATTTTGTTTAAACAATAATGGTATTTTTAAAAGTTGCCCGTCACTAATAAGATGACGTACTGAACAGAGCGGATCCAACTGCAGCCTCATAATGAAATGAACAAATGAAACTGCAGGTGTGAATAACTGAAGGTACATTTTGTGACCGTTGCTGGTGGGCAGGGAGCTTTTCAGGACTATTTGCATTCCAACTGCTGCAGACGGCTGCAGACTGCTGCAGACGGCTGCAGACTGCTGCAGACTGCTGCAGACGGCTGCAGACTGCTGCAGACTGCTGCAGACTGCTGCAGACGGCTGCAGACTGCTGCAGACTGCTGCAGACTGCTGCAGACGGCTGCAGACTGCTGCAGACTGCTGCAGACGGCTTCAGACTGCTGCAGACTGCTGCAGACTGCTGCAGACGGCTCCAGACTGCTGCAGACTGCTGCAGACTGCTGCAGACTGCTGCAGACTGCTGCAGACTGCTCCAGACTGCTGCAGACGGCTTCAGACTGCTGCAGACGGCTGCAGACTGCTGCAGCGCGTAACGTGTCAGATAGTCCAGGTGACAGCCGACGGTCCTGACTGCGGGTCCAGGTTCTCCAGAACCATCTACAGGCGAGAAAGAGTGGGCGTGTCCCTCTGCTCTCTGATTGGTTGGAAACTAGCTCTGATGTCACTCGTGTCCAGGTTCTGGTTTGACCCGGTCTTGTGTGCTTCCTGTCTGCTTTGTGGGTGTGAATGGTTCTGGAGGAGGTCCTGGACGCTCACCTTTGCTGCTGGGGTCCGTCTCGCTGGACCAGAACCGCTTCTGAATCCGGTGGCTTCCTCATCCTCTCTTCTTCCTCCTGCTGCCTCCTGACCTCCAGCAGCTCCATCTGGAAGCAGAACTGGGCCGTCAGCGCCAGTGGAGCGGCGTCGGGCAGGACCCCGCCCGCCCGTCCGGCGCCCTGCTCACCGTGGTCAGCCGCTCCAGGGCGGAGAAGCGCTCTTCCCAGGTGGCGGCGGACTTCTCGAAGGCCTCGTGGCGCTTGATGAGCTTCTCCACCTCGTCCACGCTGCGGCCCAGCTCCCGGCTGGACAGGTAGGGCTCCTGGCCCAACAGCCAGGCCTCGGCCACGCCCGCGTCCCGCGAGAACTGGTGCACCTCCAGGACTGGGGAGGAGCAGGAGGGTTAGGGTGGCTCTGATTGGCCGCCGCGGGCTAAACAGGAAGTGTCTTACTGAGGCGGAGCCACTCCCAGCGGTCCTCCCACTTGTCGATCATCTCCTTCCTCTTGTCGGTGAGCTGCAGCAGCTTGTCCTTGATCTGGAGCACAGGAAGCACAGAACACAACTCAGCCTGGACCCACCAGAACCAAAACCCCCAGGCTGCAAAGAGAAAGTATTCACGCCCCCAGTCAAGGTTCCCGCTACGCCTCGGCTGTCCCTCAGTCAGCCGCCCCTCCGGTTCCCCTCGGCTCACCTCCTCTGAGGCGAAGTGCTTGCGGGCCAGCAGCGCCTTGCCCAGCTCGATGCAGGCCGTGAAGCTGTCGTTGCGGGCGTCGATCTCCGCCTTGATGCCCTGATGGTTGTTCATCAGCAGCTCCACGGAGGAAACGTCTCTGGACCCACAAACACCTCGTCAGTTTGACTCCTGGCGCCGGCTGAGCGGCGGCGGCTGAGCGGCGCCGGCTGAGGCGGGCGGGCCTACCTTGGCTTCTCCTGGGCCTCGATGAGCCGGATCACGTCGTCCATCCAGAGCATCAGGTCGCGGACCATGCTGAAGAACCGGAACTTGTCCCCGGTGTCGAGGAGGCGGAGCCTGCGTCCGTCGCAGGCGTCCAGCAGGCTCCTCCACGCCTCCAGCACTTCACCCTCCCGCCGCTGGATGTCGTCGGCTTTGTCTCCGGCGTACGCTGACTGCAGGCGCGCGGCGTCCTCCTGAAGCTGCCTCACCTGCAACCAGACACAACGCTGCTGTCTGCGCTCTTCAGCTGGACATCCTGACAGCAGGGGGCGATAGCGGACTCTCTGCCTGGTCCTGCAGGCCGTGTTACCTGCGTGCCCAGCGCCTGGATGTCGTGTTCGAAGGTGTTGTGCATCCTCTGCAGCGTCTCCACGGTGTTCTGGTCCCGACCGACCTCCTCCGGCAGCTTCTTCTGCTTGTCGGCGATGCGTCCCAGGATCTCCTTGGCGTCGTGGTAGAACTTGTGAAGCTCGAAGGAGGCGGCGAGGATCTGCGTCCGGGTGTCGATGAGCTCCAGCAGGTCGGCCCAGGCCTCGTTCAGCCCGTCCTTCCACTCCGCCACCGTGGCCGCGTCGCCGTGCCCGGCGTTGATCAGCTCGTCCGCCAGCCGATTCACGGCGTCCACCCTCTCCTGCCCGATGTTCCCGGTGTCCCGTGCGAACTCCCGGAAACGTTCCTGCAGCATCTGAAGCCGCCGAGCGTTCAGCATCCCGGCTCCAACCAGGAGACTTCAGGTGCAGACGGCGTGACGGCAGGAACTCACCGTGACGTGTTCGTAGTCCTGGCCCAGCTCGTGAGATCCGGCCACCACCTCCCGCTCGGCGATCCACTGCTCCAGGTCGTCCACCTCCCTGTTGAGCTGGAAGAGGCGGAGCCTCTCGTCCAGCTTGCCCCGCCTCTCCTCAGACAGGTCCTTCAGGCCGGCGTACAGCTTGTCCACCTGAGACTGGCGCATGCTGATCCGCTCGCTGACACACAAACAAAGGAGCTGGGTTAGAAAGCAACCGCTATGCAGATTTTTCACAATAAAAGCCCTGCTGAAAACCAGTTCCTGTCTAGTAAAATTCACATCAGGAGACTCCTCAACAGCTGTCCAGACCTGTTCTCATGAATGAGGGCGGAGCTTCAGTTCAGGCAAAACCTGTGTTGTTACAAACCTGTCGGGATGTCCGGCGGCCACCAGGCCTCGGCTGGTCTTGGACAGCTGGTGGACGGTCTCTGCGTAGTCCTCCACTGCCTGCTCCATGATCTGATGCTTCTTCAGCATGGTCACGGCGCTCTGCTCGTCCTGACCGGGACACGGGACGGTTAAGTGACTCAGGATGTTTCCAGGCTGAGCAGCTCGCTCCACTCACCTTGGCTTTCTCCTCTGACATCATGTAGAGCTCCTGTTCACTCATCCAAGCCTCAGCCTCAGCGCCATCAAAGTAGTACTGCTGAGCTTTGTGGGCCTCCTCCAGTCGGCCGTGCCGCTGCTCCACCTCCTCCATCAGCTCCTTCCACAGCTGCTGCAGGTCGGCCAGGCGCTGCCGGATCAAGTCGCTGTTGGAGGACTTGTCCTGCGGCAGGCTGCGGCTGCGCTCCATGATGTCGTTGATGCGAGGCTGATGGCCCTGGATCTCCTTCTGCAGCGTCTGAGGACACATCGACCGGAGAGGTCAGGGTTCAGCAGGGAACCTGCAGAAGCTCAGGAGCAGAAGAAGTCACCTGGTTCTTCTTGATGAGCAGCTGGACTGTCTGCAGGTTGTGTCCGTGCTCAGTGGATGTGGCCACTGGGATCCTCTCCTGGGCCCAGAGCTGCAGGGAGGAAGGACACCAGTGAGAAAGCAGCAGGTGGGGGGGGGTCAGCTGTAAACCTCTGGAGGAGGAGGAGTGTTTGTGCACGTACAATCTCATCCTCCACATCACGGTTGAACTGATGGACCTCTCTGGATGCCACCAGGAAGTCCCTGCGACGCCGCAGTGGCTCCAGCAGCCCCTGGAACTTCTTCTCCACCACCTGTCTCCTCCCGTCCACCTCGTCTGTGTCCTTCACCTCTTGGCCGAGGGCCTTCACTTGGCTCTGCAGCTCCACCACCTCCCTCTGGCGCACATCCACCTGGTTCTCCAGCATCTGAGCAGGAGGCAGACATCAATCCGTCGCCCTCATTCAGGAGGACATGACATCCGTAGAGTCACATCAGGCAGCTCTACCTGCTGTTTCTTCAGCAGAATGTTGACAGACGTCAGGTCTTTGCCGTAGTCGTCGGACTGGATCTGGCCCTCCAGGCTGCCCAGCCACTTGTCCAAGTCGGCACAGCTCTGTGTGAACAGCTCGGCCTTGTTGGCGTCAAACAGACCCTGAGCTTTGGTCTGGGTGGTGGACTCCAGCTTCTCCCACAAGCTGTGGAGTGACGCCAGCTTCTCCTTCACCACCGCCTCCGTCTCTGGCTTCTCTGACACCAGCAGCGTCCCGTCCTGACGTCAGGAGGAACCGGGACATCAGAACTGTGCTGCTACATAGCGGCTGCTGGATTAGCCTCATTTGGGACATTTGACAAGTTATTCTGAGAATTGGGAAGAATAAATAATCCTGCATTTTCTGTTTAGCTGTTTGCATTCACCTATATTCACACACACACACACACACACACACACACACACACAGCTCACACACACACACACACACCCACACACACACCACACACACACACACACACACACACACACACACACACACACAGAGCTCACACACACACACACACACAGCTCACACACACACAGAGCTGCTGTGACTGATTGAGCCAAACTGCTGTAACTCTGAGGATCCATTTCTCTGAACTTCACACCTTTCCACCTTCAGTACCTTCTGGATCTTGTCCAGCCACTCCTTGTTGGACTGCAGCTCGGCCATGAAGGCCTGGTGCTTCAGCCACTTGCTGTGCAGGTTCCTGGCCTCGTCGTACGTCGTGTCCTGAGCCGTCAGCATCTTCTCACTGATCCATAGAGACAGCTGCAAACAGACCCAACAGAACCTCATCCTCTGAATGAACCCAGACTCATTCAGAGGATGAGGTTCTCACACTTTCTGAGCCTGTTCTCTGGAAATGTCAGGCTAAACTGAGCTGCTGAAGGGCTGACCTCCTGGCAGTCCTGCAGGAACTTCTGCAGGTCGCGGTTGTCCTTCAGTCTCATCAGCAGCTCCACTGCTGCCTCCCGGTTCTTCTTGTGCCTGGAACAAGAAGAACCAGCAGGTAGCTCTACAAACAGGTAAACGCCTTCAGAAAAAGCAAACACTGCACAGTCCAGCTCCTGAACTCAGAGTCCTGCTGCTGCTGATGCCACACAAAGCCTCGCTGCTCCGTTCAGCCGGATCAGCTCTCAGCTACCTGTCGTCGATGGAGGCCGCTCTCTCAAGGATGCGCTCAGCGTTGATGTTCCCATCACCGGCCAGCCTCCTGCCTGCCTCCACCACGCCGTTGATCTTGTCCTCGTTGGCGTCCATTGTGGTCATGAAGTCCTCCTGCTTCTTGATGGCGGCCTCGGCGCCCTCCAGGGTGGCCGGCATCTCGGTGTGGGCCAGGACGTACTCCTGGAGAGAGGACAGGCTGGACGTCTGGAGGCGAGACACTCAGCGCTCACAGGCCCTGGTTCTGGACTTACCTGGTTGTTGAGGAAGGCCTCGGCCTGCTTGGTGTCCCTCAGGAACAGCTGGTAGGCGTGAGACTGGGACAGCAGGCTCTGCCGGTTCTCCCACATCTTGAGCAGGTCGTTCCAGCCGGTGTCCAGCGCCTGCAGCCGCTGCCGCAGGAACATGTACTGGGCGTCCACCTGGCCCTGCGTCACCATGTCCCCCATGTCCCTCATCTTCTGGTAGTCCTCCTCGTAGTTGTGGATCTCGTTCTTGATGTTCTCGTGCTGGGCCATCAGCTTCTCGGCCTCGGCCAGCGTGTTGGGCATGTCCTCCGAGGCGATGGCCGTCTGCGTGCGGGACAGCCACGACTGGAAGTCGTCCAGCTCCCGCAGGAACTGCTGCAGCTTCCTGGCTTCGCCCAGGGACTCCTCTCGGCTTTTCAGCGTGTTCTTCATCTCGTCCCAGACGGCGGTGATCTCAGCCAGCCGGTCTGTGATGCCGCTGGCCTGGTCAGGATGCTCCTCAGCCAGCCTCTGGGCTTCACCCCGCAGGTCACGCAGCTTGTCTTCGATGGCCACCAAGTCTCGCTCCATGCCGGTCAGCTTCCTCTGCAGAGCCATGACGCCGGTCAGGTCGTTGCCCAGCTCCTGGGTGGACTCGATTAGTTTGGTCTTTTCTTTGATCCAGGATTTGGTCTCATTGCAGTCGAGATGGTAGTTCTGTACGCCCAGAGCAGAGATCAGGGACTCCTTCTTCTGGTCCACCAGGTCTCGGAACTGGCTCCACCTGCAGACAGGAGGTCAGACAGTCTAAAGACGTGTCCATTTTCAGCTCTGCATTGCAGCTTCAAGGTTCTTTCTTTCCCAGAGGGCCACATGTACCTGTTGTTCAGTTTATCCTGCTGCGTCTTGATGTTCGTCTCGCTCGGATGGCCGCTGTGAATCAGCTGTCGGGCGATCTGGTTCACCACAGCGACGCGAGACGCTTGGTTGTTCATCTCTGGCTCCAGATTCTCAAACCTGCAGAGAGAGCCAGATCAGATCTGCAGAGCCTGACAGAGATCCAGGACGCAGGCCGTCCCTCGGCCGTTACCTGTGCTGGATCACCTCCAGGTCCTCCAGTTTCTCAGGAATCTCCATGCTGTTCAACCACTGCTCCTTTTCGTCGATCCAAACCTCGCAGGCGTCAGCCTCACTCATCATCTTGTAGAGAGCCAGTGCATCCTGCAGCGCCTGCTTCCTCAGCTTGGTGAGCTCGGACACTTCCTTGTAGCGCTCCTCGATGCCAGCCAGGCGGCCCTGCACGTCCTCTGACTCCGCCTCCTCTTTGGGCAGCAGAGCGACTTGCTCGTGCAGAGAGTCGATGACCGAGCGGTAGCTGGCCACCTCTGCTGCAGCATCCTTGTGCTTCCTGACCAGAGCCTGGGTGGAGAACTCGTCGTGACCCGTCTCTCCACTGGAGACGATGCGCAGAGCGTCCAGTGTCCACGCATCCACGTCGTCTGCGTCGGCCTGAAACTGGTGCATGGCCAGAGCTTCCTCCAGTCTCTTCTTCCTCATTGCTGCAAGCTGCTCCAGCGCCGCCCACTGAGCCTGCAGGTCTGAGATTCGCTCCTGGATCTTGGCAGCACCAAAGTGACCCGCATCCACCATGGCCCGGCCCTCAGCCACGGTGTGCTGCAGGTGTCCGGCCCGGCCATTCATCTCATCCTCCAGGGCCCGCTGCTGACTCAGGAGGCGCAGCGCCCCGGTCAGGTCCTTGCCGTGCTCCACGGAGGACAGGATCTGCTCCTTCTCCCGGATCCAGCCCTCTTCCTCCGCCATTTCCCAGAAGAACTTCCAGAGTCGGCGAGACTCCTCGAGACGTGCACGGCGCTCGGCGGCCAGCTGGGTCAGCTCCTGGTAGCAGAACTCCAGGTGGGCCACCCGGTCCTGGATGATCTGAGGGTCACAGGGCTTGTAGCCTGGAGAACAAAGTGTTTTCATCAGGAATCAGTTTCAGCTTGTGTGATGACCTCTCAATGACCTCAGCTCTTCACCACTTCTGCATACTTCAGCTGATTTCAGCTATTTATAAATCAATGCATTCAGCTTTTTCAGACAGCTCTGCTGTGGTCATTTCATTGAAAAGCCTTAAAAAGCATTGAATTCATCAATCTAAAAGCAGGGCCTTAATTAGCGTTAAAAGTCTTAATTTGATTTTTATGGTTGTTTCTTTACTAATCAAAAATAATTTCCCAGAGAACAAAAAAGCAACGTGAATAGAAATGATTTTTACAGGCATCTAAAGAAAATGGAATGAATGAACATTCAGCAGCCGATCAGAGATTAAACGATATTCTTGTTCTGAAACATTTTCTACTTTAATGTTGAACAAAATGGCCTGATAAAACAAACGTTCAACACGTTTAAACTGATCTATTTGCAAACAGACTAAAATCTGCAACATTAAAACATAGACAGTTTCATCAATGTTCTGCTGTCAGGTTCTGCTGCTGTCAGGTTCTGGTGCTGTCAGGTTCTGCTGCTGTCAGGTTCTGCTGCTGTCAGGCTCTGCTGCTGTCAGGCTCTGCTGCTGTCAGGTTCTGCTGCTGTCAGGCTCTGCTGCTGTCAGGCTCTGCTGCTGTCAGGTTCTGCTGCTGTCAGGCTCTGCTGCTGTCAGGTTCTGCTGCTGTCAGGTTCTGCTGCTTCAGGAGAACGGTTCAGCAGAGTATCATCCAGAAGAGGAAAAACTAAAGTTCCAGATCATTTTAATGCCACACAAATGTGGGACAGAAACATGGATTATATCTTTGAATAGACCTGACTATTGATTTATTGATTCAATAAATTCTTCTTAAATCCAAATGAGTCAGAGTGAAAAGTCCTGATGCCTTGAACAGCCTCATGACATCAACACTGACATGACTGTATGAAATAAATATTATTCCATATCATATTAGGTCAAATCTAATTAAAAACATAAGTAAGTGATAAGTTCCTTCCTGCTATTGTCTGTAAAATATATTTATTCTTAGTGTTGCTTATGGTCTGAAACTTTAACAATATTATTTCACCTTTTATCTGAAAACAATGACTGTTTATTCTTGCCATACAGGCCTCTGTGTTAATTATTGCTCGAAAGGTCTTGCCATACCAGTTTATTCCTTTGTATTTAATTTAGTTTCTTAGTTTATTCTTGCATTTTGTTCTTCCTTCGTTTCCATTTAGTTTTCTTGGATAGTTTTATGCTCTCTTGGTTTATAGCCGTCTTCTTTAGTTTCTTTGCTGTTGCTGGTTTCATTTTATCGTTTGTATTGACCAGCAGTCATCATGTCCATCATGTCCATCATGTCCATCACCTGCTGGCTTCATCATCACGTGTTCCACCTGATTTTCCCTCATTCTGATTTTTCACTGGATTCTCTGGTCCTGATCGTTGCTCCGTTCTACATCCTGGTTCTCAGGTTTCTGAGTCACCGGTATAAAAATACATCCAAACTATTTGGACTATTTCTGAGTTATTATCCTGGTAATGACCCAGTTCTGATTCTGTCTCTGTTGCGTCTGAATGGTTTAAAGGGCCATTCTGCGCAGTTTCACCTCAGCCTCAACACGCAGGGCGAGTCCTCTGAGCCGACGAGTCTAAAAGACTCTGACTGTTAAAACCCACAGGAGGGCTGAACAGTCAGAACCGCAGCAGGAAAATAACCTGCAAAGTGTGTGAGAGACGGGAAATACAAGCAGGAGTGAAAGCAGCAAGTTCCAGTCACAACACCAGGAAGAAAAGTCAGGATTTGTTTCTGCAGAGATATTCCAGGTTGATATTCCAGGTTGATATTCCAGGTTGATATTCCAGGTTGATATTCCAGGTTGATATTCCCTACTGTTCCCCTCTGGGAGACAAAGAACGCAGAAGAGTTGTTTAAAGTGAATAGCGATCGTCCAGCTTCACTTGTTTTTCAACTCTGGAAAATGTTTCTAAAATGTTCACTTTCACATTGGACCAGAAAGTGATAATATTTTTTAACTTCTTTCTAGTTGTATTTCTGTTTGTGTGGATTGTGAAGTTGGTCTTCAATTTAATTTTGGGCAGAATTAAAAAAAGTATTGAAAAGCCTTAAATTGAACTTGCCTTAAGCTGCACTAGGCCTGCTATTGCAAAGTTTGACATTTTTCAACAAATTTCATCCCCACTGAAATGGACTGAAAATCTTCAGAATTCAACAAAAGCTTTTGACTTCAACCTGGAAACCTGGAAACCTGGAAACCTGGAAACCTCTTTAGCAAGTCACAAGCCGTTAACGACCTTCAGATGGCTCAACGTTCTGATATCCTTTATAGTTTTTCTAAAATCACAATTGACGTTTTATGCTATTTTTGGTCATTTTCAGTTTTACAGAGTGCAATCTGGTAACTGATGCTTTTCAAACTTCAACAGTTTTTCTCCAGCAGAATTTCAAAGAAAATCAAATCAAAGCTCCAGCTGTTAGCGTCGCATTATGGTTTTCTGTAGAACAGCGTGGAGTCAGCCTTCCTCTATGGGAAACGTTTTCAGCGGCTCTCATAAGGGGGGATTTTCCTGCCATAATTCAAGCGCACACGTTTTCATTTTGAAAGCAGGACTTTATGTTTTTCTTCTCAAAACTTCTGATACTTGAACTCCAAACATCTCGTCACGCGTCCAAAACCCGTCTCTCTGCTCAGATCAAATCTCCTCTTGCAAACCTCTCTGCTGGCTTGTGAATCATTTTCTGCTTGGAACAGAAAAGCACTGTTGCTTGGCAACCTCTCAGCCAATAGAATGCAAGCGTTCCACTGGGTGTGTTTGTTTCCTTCGAGTGGGTGAGCTAGCGTTTCCTCCCTCACCACCCGCCCAATGACAGTCAGAATTTGAAGTAGCGAGGGTTGCCATGGTGACTGGCAAGCATCGATCAATAGCTACTCGGCTTTATGTGATTTATTTGCAATGTGGACACAGAATGAAACGGCTACATCGGTGTTGAATGAATGACTGTCATTTTGGCTGCAGTGCTGAGGAAGAAGCAGAAGCTAATAGCAGCTAATAGCTGCTAATAGCTGCTAATATCGGTTAATAGCTGCTAATAGCGGCTAATAGCTGCTAATAGCGGCTAATAGCGGCTAATAGCTTCTAATAGCTGCTAATAGTGGCTAATTGCCACTCGCTCGGGACAGGCTGTGGTCTGGCTGCAGAACGTTGTCGCCATAAAAGTCTCCACCAACATGAAATATGTTGCTGGACATTTTACTATTACTGCTGCATGTTTTACGTACCCAGCTGTCATGACAGTTGCTATGTTAGTTGCTAGTCGTTGCTATGATGACAAAAGCAAAAAGTCAAGTGTTTCCTCGCTCTGCATCACACGACACAGAATCGGAGCTGATAAGTTTATTATTAGGTTTTGCTTTGGAAAAAAATTCACAGACGAATCTGAAAAATCAATAAACCAGCGACAAAGTGGAAAAGTTGATGTCCTGATGACACCACCCATCTCTCAGCACAGGGGTCAGAGGTCAGTTACACTTTAAAGAGTCAAAGCTACTGATTTTTATCAGATTGATGGGTTTCCTATTAATAACTGTCTGTCTAGATTGTTTCTATGCTAACATAGGCCAATATAGGATAGACAGATATTTCCCTGCAGACAGACAAACAAAAGCAGCCAGCAGAGATTTCTGGGGGCTGAGATGTGATCTGAGCAGAGAGACGAGTTTTAAGCGTGAGGAGAAAGGTTTGAGGAAGAGAATGTTTGAGAGCTCGAGCATTTCAAGTGTTAAGACATGAAGCCTCTGGAACGATGGCAGAGAAATCCCCCAGACTGTGGGAGCAAAGGGAGGAGCTGACAGGATCGTTTCTCAAAGCCAATTGTTCTAGTTTAAGTAGCCGTTCTCCTCCAGGTGGCGCTCATGGTGAAGGCGCGGTGCCAGATGTGGCCAGAGCTGCTCACCGCTGTCGGCCACTGAGTACTTGTTGGCGTTGTTGACGACGGCCTTCACCCTGTCGGCCTGGATGGCGATGTCGGCCTCCACCAGCGCGTGTTTCTGCAGCAGGTCTTCCACGCCCAGCAGGTGCTTCCCATAGTCCTGAGACAGCAGCAGCATCTGGAAGACAGACCGGGGTTAGAGCTGGGATCCTCGCCCGGGCCTCAAGGCGGGTTCCTCTGCCTGCCTTCATCTCGTCCATCCAGTCCATGATGTACAGCATCTCCTGGAAAACCCTCTGCAGGCCCAGGTTCATCTCCAGCCGCTGGCGCCGGGCCTTCAGCAGCTCCAGCAGGTACTCCCACAGCCGGATCACGTTGTCCTTCCTGGCCGCGATGCGCTTGATGTCGTGGTAACGCTCCGCCTCCAGCTCCTTCGCCACGGCGACCACAGCCTCAACACGTTCCTCATACGCTGCGATGTCCGTCTCGATGGCCTCGTGCTTCTTGGTGGCCGCCTCCACGGCCTGCAGGTCGAAGCCAAAGTTGTCCTGGAGCCAGAGGGGAGGGCAGGTGAGGAAGGCAGGACAGGTGAGCTAAAGGTGAACTGCTGCAGAGCTCTGCTCACCTGAGACACCAGCCTCTGGTTCTCACTCAGCCAGGTCTCCCTCATGGCTGCCTTGCGGTCGAAGCGTCTGGCCAGCTGCTCCAGCTTTTCCTGTCGGATCAGCTCCGTCCGAAGAGCCAGCTCCCTCTCATGCTCCGCCTTCTCCAGGCGTTCCCAGGCCTGAAGGGAGGAGCAGACGAAGACTCTCAATCTGGACGACTTTCAGAGAACGGCGGCGGGCGGCGGGCGGCGGGCAGCGGGCAGTGGGCAGTGGGCGGTGGGCGGTGGGCGGCCGGCGGTGGGCAGTGGGCGGCGGGCAGTGGGCGGTGGGCAGTGGGCAGTGGGCGGTGGGCAGTGGGCGGTGGGCGGTGGGCAGTGGGCAGGGGGCGGCAGGCAGTGGGCGGTGGGCGGTGGGCAGTGGGCAGTGGGCGGTGGGCGGCGGGCGGCGGGCAGGGGGGCGGCGGGCGGTGGGCGGCGCTCACCTTGTTGATGTCTGAGATGAGCTTCCCTTCGCGGGGCATGTAGACCTTCTGGTTGTTGGCCCTCATCTTGCTCTGGATGGTGAAGAGCAGAACCTCCAGGTTCCCTTTCTCTGTGAACCTGAGAGGAAACAGACTCAGTGCCTGAACGGCTGGAGTTCCCTGGAGCTGAGGTCACTCACTTGGGCGGTTTCTCCACGGTGCGGTACGTGTTGAAGGCCTGCAGCTGCTGCTGGACGCCCAGCAGCGAGTTGGCGAACTTCCTGTTGTTGAGGATGATGATGGTCTGTTCGATCCACTCCAGCAGGTCAGACGCCAGCGACTCGTATTTCTCGATCATCTTCTCCGTCTCGATGGCGTTGTCCAACACCTGGACAACAGAACCTAGATGACTCAGGTGAACTGACAGCAGACCGGAACCGGATTCACAGAAATCTGACCCGAAGGGTGAAGAAGGAACCAGGTCCTTGGTACCGGTCCCTTGGTTCGCTCAGGGAGCTGGCGAGTACCTGCCCCTCTCTGATTGGTCGAGTTCTGTTCTGTACCTCACCTGGTTGAAGAACCTTCAGCTTTCTGAACGGTGAAGGACCCGTTTGGGCGGTGAGGTCAATATTCTGACCAGATTCCTCCTGAAGCGTGAAAACTAGCAACATGTTCACCATGGCGACGGTTCCCAAAGTTTCCTTCTGAAAACAGCAGGAAACAGGAGACTGGACCGGATCCGGCGCTTCGTTCAGACCCGTCTGGACCAGAACCGAGCCCTGGTTCAGATGGAAGGATCTGACTGGTTCTTACAGCACCGGATAATTAAAGTCTTTGGGATTGAAATAACAGACTCAGTCAGTTCCCAGAACACGACTGGACCTTAAATCCTGGATTACTTTCTGTTTTCAACGTCCTGTTCTTTATAAGGTTCATGTCTGAGGAAAAGAGTTCAGGTTCTTGTAGCAGTTAAAACTCTGAGCCCATTGGTCCTGGTTGGACAGGTTAGACCCAGGAACCGGTTCCTTTAGTTAAGGCAGTGACTGCTAAGTACCAGTTTGCTTTGCTTTGAGTAAAAGGCAGCGCGGCAGGATCCTACCTTCCCGATGCGTTTGCCCTCCACCTTCAGCGCCTTCATCTTGGAGAAGTAGTGGTAGTAGGTGACCACATAGGTGATGACAGACTTCTCATCAGGATGGTCCACGCTGATATCTGCAGACAGACACAGCAGCCCCGGGTGAGCGAGGTGCAGCCAGGTAACTGCTTGTTGCCTGGCGGTCAGACGGGTCAGAACCTTCTGGGTCCAGCAGCTTGGTGAGGCCCAGGTGCTGCTCCGCCAGGTTGAACGCATTCTGCAAGTTGTAGTGAGCGTTGGACTTCTTCAGCTTGTCGAAGTCGATCAGGTCAGGTCTAAAACACCAGACAGGTTTTTCACAACACACCTGAACCACACCTGTCCAGGTGTCCAGGACGAGGAGGCTACCTGTGTTTGTGGATGAGGGCGTTGAAGGCCATGCCGTCTCTCCAGCTGGTGCTGAAGTTGTGAATGTTGACGTTGGAATAACTGCAGAGGAACAGCTGAGGTCAGAGATGGCCCAATCCAGCAGCGTCACCTGGTTACCTGCGCAGGCGAAGACTCACCCGGCCGTCTTCATCTGGCACCACAGGAGCAGGGCGTCCTTGGCCGATCGCTTCTCCTTATTGTCTTCAGTCTCAACACTGATGTCCTGGATCTGAGGGCGGGACAGCAGACGCGTCAGGGCCGCCCATCTCACCTCTGCCTGCTGGCAGCCTGATGGGGCGTGGCTCTGTTACCTGGAAGCGCAGGATGATGGTCCAGATGAGGCCCAGAGTGAGTCGGTGGTTGCCGTCGACGATGTCGTGGGAGCCCATGTTCTCCAGGTGAACCCGCTGCTCCTTCAGGAACTGCAGCGCCTTGTCCACGTTCTCCAGGCAGTGGATGCGCATCCGGCCTTTGGTGGGCTTTGGCTGCAGAGAAACAAGGGAATGTAGTCCATCTGCTGTCCACTAGGGGCCGCTGGTTATTGTAACCCCTGCAGTCCCTCTGCTGTCCACTAGGGGCCGCTGGTTATTGTAACCCCTGCAGTCCCTCTGCTGTCCACTAGGGGCCGCTGGTTATTGTAACCCCTGCAGTCCCTCTGCTGTCCACTAGGGGCCGCTGGTTATTGTAACCCCTGCAGCAGCAAAAGATAAGAGGTCTGAAGATGGCTGCTTGGTAACCACGGCAGCGACACACCAGCCCTGCCTTATCAGAGCGGCAGTAAAGCATTTAGCAGGCCCTAAACACAGTACAGGAAGTGGACTGAGGTTCCTTCCCAGAACCTCAGGACAGGGTTGAGGGAACTGAATCGGATCCACCTTATCTTGATCCAGAACACGCCGCTCCGACTGCTAGCAGCAGCAAAACAGGAAGTGGACACACCTGGAAGAACCGAAGTGAAGCGGCGTATAACCCAGGGAGGGATTTTAGGCTCCACCCACTTCGTAGGTTCAGGAAAGACGGCCATCAGATTGAGTGGAACCAGAGAAGAACCAGAACCAGCTGGACTATGTTGTAATGCATGCAGACTACATCACCCAGCATCCCCAGGGGCCTGCAGGTTCTGGAGGGGCCCAGAAAGCAATGGATTCATGGCTCAGTTCTGTGTCAGACGACTGCAGCAAAGAAACACCTGAAACAAGGAGGAGAGAAGAGCCGCCTAGAGGTTCTACCAGTGGCCCCCACCGTCCCCTAGGAACCAGTGCCCCCACTGTCCCCTAGGAACCAGTGGCCCCCCACCGTCCCCTAGGAACCAGTGGCCCCCAACGTCCCCTAGGAACCAGTGGCCCCTCAACGACCCCTAGGAACCAGCGGCCCCCTAACGTCAACGACCCCTAGGAACCAGTGCCCCCCACCGTCCCCTAGGAACCAGCGGCCCCCAACGACCCCTAGGAACCAGTGGCCCCCAACGTCCCCCTAGGAACCAGTGGCCCCCAACGACCCCTAGGAACCAGCGCCCCCCACTGTCCCCTAGGAACCAGCGGCCCCCAACGACCCCTAGGAACCAGTGGCCCCCACCGACCCCTAGGAACCAGTGGCCCCCACTGTCCCCTAGGAACCAGCGGCCCTCACCAGCCTCTCTCCAGACAGAACCTCCAGCAGCTTGATGAGCATGCGGCCGTCCCTCAGGTCCAGGTAAAGGTCGCTGATCCTGCAGGAGACTCTGGACAGGTGGGAGTTGACCCACTTGGTGAAGGTCTTCTTCTGGACCGCTTCACGTTCATCTGGGTGGACAGAGACACAAACTGGGTCAGAACCGATAACTCAGTAGATTCTCCTGGCTCGGTCCTGGATTCTGGATCTTTACACTGAATCAAGGGAGAGGAACCGGATCGGTTTGTTGGTTCTGGTAAAGCAACAGGAAGTATTCCTTCGTGGAACAGAACCATCAACTCTAGAACCGGCCATCGTCATAGCGACAGAGACATAAAATATTTGATGAACAGAATCCTGATGTTTTACATTTTCCTAACGAAGCCGGTTCTGGAGAATCAGGTGACACAATTTGAGTTTCATCCAACTTCAGGACAAATTCAATCGGATCAATTTAATGGAGATCTGATGACAGTCGATGATGATGCCGCCGCCGCCGCCGCCGCCGCCGCCAGAGGTCTACAAGGAAGAGAACATCTGCAGGCCGAGCCGGGGGCGCTCCAGAGGAGTCGTCCCAGAACCGGGCCAACCCAAATATCAGAACAAACAGTTCTGCAGAGAAACTAGTTGATACTGAACCCAGTTAGAGGGAACCGACCCAAACCTGCAGAACCTGAGGCAGGTCCCCCCCCCTCACCTTGCAGCTGCTTGAAGCGGCCGTCCAGCAGGCTGCTGCTGGCCTGTGGCTCCGCCTCCATCCCTGCTGCGGTTCCTTATGCGCGGCTCTTTGTGGTTCGGACCCGGACCGCTCCAGGCTCGGTTCTGCTTCACTCCAGCAACATTCCGGCCGACGCGGCCCAGCCGGAAGAGTCCCAGCCGATCCGAGGATTCGGTCGGGATGAAATCCCGCGTTAGATTCCTTCGCAGCGACGGAGTTGAACTTTGGACTTCATGAACAAGAAGCTCAGATTAAAGTTTAACCCACAGTCACAGTCTGAAACTCTGGTTCTGGTTCTGGATGGGAGCCTGTGGAACAGACCGGGAGTAGCGACCTGACGAGTCCAGAGGTCGCCTTGACACCCTGCCCCGCCCTCGCAGCAAGGCAGCAGCAGCAGCCTCCCTGTCCTGCTGCCGCCGTCCGATTGGCTGCAGAGACCCCCTGGCCGCTCCCTCCCCTCCAGGACGGACACGCTGCAAGAAGTGAAGGTGAATCAGATTCCTTCAGGAGGTCGCTTCCAGAAGAGATCCATGCAGAACCAGAACCGGGTCAGAACTCTGAGGGAATCCCAGCTCTTCAGCCGTTTCTCATCTGGACAAGATCCGCCTCCAGACGGGCCGGGATCAGGGACCCGAGCACACGGCCTTGAGGAACTCCGGTTCTGAAACCCAGAGTGTTTCTTGGGAACAGAACCAGGACCGGTACCGCCCAAGCCAGTCCAGACATGGAGGTTCAGGAAGCTGTTCTCCTGTTTCTGACAGACAGGAAGCGAGGGAACGCTGGTTCCCCTGCCGGACCAGATGGAGCCGAGGTCAGCGGGTCACCAGGAGGTTCTGGAGGATCATTTCAACATCATCTGCTGCTGGTTTGGATCCAGAACCAGAACCAGAACCGGTCAGATCTGTGGCTCTCTGGTGCGGGTCCAGCAGCTGAGTGTGCAGAATTTGCAGGTCGTTCCTGTTCCATTAAAGTAACCGTGTTCCATGACGAGCCTGCGGGGGGCGCCGCCATCCTTTCCTTGATTCTTTCTATGAAGCTCAAACAAAAACCAGCTCATAACACAACAATCTGGTGCCGACTTCTGATGAGGTCAAAGGTCAGTTTCTACCTTAGACTTCTCATGGGAATGAAACTACTTGTGTGAGGGGTCAGAACCGGTCCAGAACCGGTCCGATCGGCACCATGCTGGTCCCAGTTTGTCCTCTGCAAACACTGGTATTTACTCCAAACAGCTTTTTACAGTGGAGAGCGAGAGCCAATGACGCGGCAGCATCACGATGATGTCATCAGTTTCCCTTCATTGTTCCTCACATTCCAGAGTCAAAGACAGGAAGTGGGAAACAAACATCCTGCCGGGCCTGCTGGACCAGAACCGGGACCTGGAACTGGACCAGAACCAGCACCAGGACCAGAACCAGAACCAGGACCAGAACTGGACCAGAACCAGAACCAGAACCAGAACCAGGACCCCTGTACCTTGAACTGGACCAGAACCAAAACCAGAACCTGGACCACAACCAAAATCCTTTACCAGAACCGGAATCTGGACCTACAGCATCTCATTCTTCAGCTGCTTCTGGTTCTGATTGGTGCGTTTGTGTTACTGGCCCCGCCCCCTTTCCTAGTGCAGAGAGGCGGGGCTTCCTCTGGTCATAACGTCTCCACTTCCTGCCTGAGCTGCAGCAGAAACGCACGGCTCCTACCAGCAACAACCAATCACAGCCTGGAGGAGGGGCTTAGCGCTGTCAGTTAACCTCATGCACTCGCTCCTAAATGAGTAGGACTCGCCTGCCCGCCCGCCCACTGTGGCGCCGGCCACGCCTACCTGCCAGAGCCTTGATGCGCGAGCGCTCGAAGAGCCGGGCGGAGCTGTTCTCGTTGTCCCAGTCCTCGTCCCAGCGGTTGTTGACGCTGTCGCTGCTGCTGTACTGGCCGTGCAGCTCCATCGGGTCGAACTCGGCCGCCACCGTCGTCATCATGATGGGTCGGCTGACACGGGCCGCTTCAGGGCCACCACACCTGCGGGCGGAACCACGGGTTAGAGGCAGAACCAGAACCTGGGCCCGGTTCCACGGATCAGAACCTAACACTGTATTGTTTCTTCCTGACCAATGATCATGTTGGGTTTGGCTGCTGCACACCGATTGGCTGAGCTCTAATGGGGTCAGAGAGGTGGGTCAGCATCATTTCAGCAGGACGGAGAGCAGACTGGCAGCAGAGGAGGAGACACGTTTCCACCTTTACATTAATTATCATCCAGATCACTTTAGTTTATGGCAGCACTGAGAAAAATCTCATCACTGATTTTATTTCTTTTTTTCATTCGTATCGAATCACAAAGTAGTTTTATTCCTGAACACGTTGAGCTCTTGTTGCAGTCCAGAAGGCTCCAGCACTTCATGGGGAGTTAATATTTAATGCACCTCTTTGCTGTATTAATATTTCATACTGCAGAGGTCATGCTGCTCAGGTAGAATCAGGAGGCTGGAAGTTCCCACACTGACCGACACCCTGAACCTGGCACAGCCAAGTCTGACTCTGATTGGACGGCAGCAGGAGCTGGCGCCTCATTGGCTGGCTCGTGTGTTCAGGGAACCAGAATCTGCATCCAGCTTCACTGAAACCTTCTGGGTTTGATCCTGGACTCTAGAACAGCAGATCTAGTTTGTCTAGAAATCCTTCATTTCTGATTGGCTCCTATTTTTCAGATTTCTTTATTTCCCATTGCGGGTTTTGAACTATGATATCAGGTTTTGCTCCAGAACTGCAAACAAAGGCCTTGGACTTCTGGCCAACCTTGAATCCGCCATTTTTACTCCTAGCAGAGATTTTCAGTGATGGCGAAACTCTGAGTGGATCAGTCTAATTGCTGGGCTGGTGATCCAAATGCTTTGAGTTACGTTCTTGGCGTTTGCGTTAGCTAACCAGCTAACTATGTGAGCCTTGTTTACCACAGCAGGTCAGTCTAACGTTGTTGGCATCTTCCACTCAGTGGGGAATGAAAAGTTTCTGCTCTGCTAGATAACCACACCGCTGCTACAAACTACAAAAAATGACAGAACAGGACGGATGGGAAGCCTCTGTGACCTGTGGGGGCGGGGCCTCAGGGGCCTCATTTGCATTTCAAGCAATGGCAACAAAAGTTGCTCTCAGACACGTCTCAGGTCAGGGGTCAGAGAGGAGCTAGAGTAACGGATTCAGACCAAAGCAGTTGAGCCTCAGACCAGCTGGACGGGTAAATGTGAAGCTCCTTATTCTGATTTAGACATTAATTATTGATGTTCATCATCATCGTTATTGAAGAGCAACAGCATGAAGTCCAAGCCAGGGTGTGGCTGGGAGGATGATCTCATCAAGATTTCCAAGTTCTGGCCGTGCACACAGAACCGGCAGCTGTCGGGTCCTGAACATGCGTCCCCCAGAGACACACGGCCCGTCCCCCTGCAGTCCCCGCCCCTCAGGTTGAGGAACAGCTGTCAGACAGCCAGACGGCGGAGCAGCTGCAGGGAAAACATTCCTGAACCCACCAGAACCGGTCCACTGAGTCTAGGTATTTAGGAAAAACTGAACGTCAACCTCCAGAACCTGATCCAGCTACGGCTTCCTGCCCGACTTCCCTCAGAACCAGAACCAGCTCCTGACTGGGATTCCAGGCTTCACACAGGAAACTGATCGATTGATCATCGATTGATTGTTGATGCCATGGCGGCAGCCTCCAGTCCTCAGACCCATCCAAGATGGCCGCCAAACATCAGAAACATTGACAGCAGGGGAGCCCAGAGCGGGTTCTGGGGGCCCGGCATGTGTTAGCAGGTCCATGTTCTCCTCAGGTTCTAGCGAGCCTCATTGGACCCAGGTGGTAAAACCTGGGTCCAGACTGAAGCATGCAGGATGCGGCCCTCAGGGGCCCACTGTGGGCTCCGCTGATTTACAGTTTCACTCCCTAAGGAAACATGTAGAGGACAAACAAAAACAGGAATTGGATCAGAACCGATGATCCGTTCAGATCGGACCGGCTTCAGTTGAGTCCAGATTTTCCCAGAGTTCATGGAGGAAGTTTCTGGAGGGCAGGCCGTTCAGAACCTCCAGTAGGAGAACGTTCTGCGTGTTCGGGTCAGAACCAGCAGGTACAGCTGGCCCGGCTATCAGAACTTCCTGCAACTTTTCAGAACCAAGAGAATGAGGAGCTGAAGTCCTGGAACCAGGATCCACTGTGGATCTTTCGGAACCGTGAAGTTCCTGTTGAGTCTGGTTCTGCAGATTGAACACCTGCAGCAGGGTTCGGTTCTCTGAGAGGAACGTTCTTCCAGCAGAACCCGGGGATGTAGGCCGCTGTTTTCCAGCATTTTCTGCGGGCCGAGCGGAGCTGCGCGGCGGCCTGCGGAGCCGCAGAGAGCCGGGCAGAGACGGCTGGCGGCCGGCCACAGGCGGTCCGAGCCGCCGCTGAAACGGACCGGAAAATGAGGGCGGAATCGCAACCGCGGCGGCTGTTATTGTCCCGGGCAGACCGCCTCCTCCCGCGGCCACGCCTGCATGGCGCACCGTTATTATCCTCCATCCTCCATCCCGGAGGGCGGGGGGCCGCAGGCGGCCCGGCGGGCTGCGAGGCGCCGCGGCCCGGCCACACGGCGCGGCCACACGGCGCGGCCGGCCCGGCGCTGTACCGCGGTTCTGATTCGGACATTCCGAGGTTGTCAGGTTTGGATCCGGGGTCCAAACGGCCAGACTGAGCCCGGACTCCCGACCCGAAGCGACGTTGGCCTCAGAAACCCAGAACCCCCAACCCGGAGCTCCAATCACAGCGGACACTAAAACCCAACCGAACCGAGCCGAACCGAACCGGAGCAGGGCGCCGCTTACCTGCTAAGAGATCCACAGCGAGGATCCAAACTTCAGCTGCGGAGGAAGAGTCTGCAGAGGGACGGAACCGGAGGAGGAGCACCGGGAGGGGGGGCTGCTGCAGGGGATGACGGGAAAAGATCCGCACTGACCCTCCTCCTCTTCATCTTCATCATCATCATCATCATGATCTCCATCTTCATCCAGAAAGAGACAGAACCGAGCCTGAACTGGACCGCCTTGTTCCCACAGAGAATCATTTTAAATCCCGGGAATTCAACCGGAACCAGGGGTCACAGTGTTACTGAGAGAGGTCAGAGGTCATGTCTCCATCCCTCACCTTCTCACTGAACCGGCCCTGTGGGCAGTAGAACTCCTGGTTCTGGTTCTGGTCTGACTGAGCCATGGTAGAACCGGGTCAGAACCAGGAAGATTCAACAGAACCAGGCAGAGCTCCAGAACCCACGTGATGATGATGATGATGATGATGATATTTATGGGCGCCTTTGTTGACTTTTGAGGACAGAAAAAGTCAAATCAATAAAATCAGTTGATGGATTCAGATGGAAGCGAATGAGTTTTCATGATGTTCGTCATGGCAACAGCAGAGGAAGAGGAGGAAGCAGCTGGTTTCAACGTGACGCTGAAATGAACCAGGGTGGAGATGAAGAGCAGAAGGGGCCCGAGGACGGGGCCCTGGGGGCCCGGGGACGGGGCCCTGGGGGCCCTGGGGGCCCGAGGACGGGGCCCTGGGGGCCCGAGGATGGGGCCTGGGGGCCCGAGGACGGGGCCCTGGGGGCCTCCAGAGCTTCAGTCTGAGCTACGCTAATGGAAGCTAGCCTTTAGCATGAAATGCTGAATCAGCTGCATGAAGAGAGGAACTGTTCATAAAGAACTGGGAGAGGATCAAAGATTAATGAATGAAGGGCAGACAGTAGAGGTGGCAGGGGTCAGAGGTCAGCAGGTCAGGATGACGATCCGCTGGTGAGAGAACTGGTTTGATTGGTTCATTGGCTGTGGGGGCGGGGCCAGAGACGAGTCCGAGGCGTGGTTCTGGTTATGTCAGGTTCCACCAGGAACCGTGAAGATCCCGTCTTCGTCCTGCAGGAGGCGCTGCAAAAACCACAGGAGAAGAACTCAAGGCTGTTTTAATGTATTTTTAATGTTGTTCCACCAGAACCATCAAGTCCGATCAAACCAGACGGGCAGACCCGAGTCATCGAAACCCAACAAAGCCCAGCAGCTGCCAGAACCCGACCAGAACTCTGCTGGCTTCATTGCATTTATTCACGAACTAAAGCAGCAGCACAGAAACTGGAGTTCTGTGGAATTCCCCACAGACCCAACAGAACCACCAGGCCCGGATCCAGAACCAGAGACGTTTTCTATTTGTTTTTGTCCCTGGAGTCGGAGCTGTGGCCGGCGAGCCGCTTCCTGTCAGGTCGATACGGAGACAGGAAGTGGTGTAAGATGATCCGCACTGACTGTCAGCACCGGGTCCATTAGGGCCTGATGGAGCAGAACCGGGCCT
Source organism: Poeciliopsis gracilis (assembly GCA_911649635.1). NCBI lineage: Eukaryota > Metazoa > Chordata > Actinopteri > Cyprinodontiformes > Poeciliidae > Poeciliopsis > Poeciliopsis gracilis. Next base: position 120,844 of record CAJVRI010000370.1, read on the forward strand.
GATGGGACAGACATCGATCCGTGGGTCAGGCTGAAAGCTGCAGCGTCTGCATGTAGGTGATGTAGCCGACTGCAGTCTCCCCCTAGTGGCTGGAGGAGATCACAGCTGTCACACTTCCTGTTTTTGTTTCCATTTTTTGTTGCATTTGTTTCTTAGCAATTGGGTTTTCAGTTTGCATCGTTCATCCCTCCACCCAACCGTCTCCACAGGTCCACAGCCCCGCCCGCTCCGCACACTGACTCCGCCCATAAGGCTCCTCCGGCCCCGCCCCATCAGAAGTCCAGCCACTCGCTCATGTAGATGCAGCTGGACGGGGAGATCTCTCCTCCTTCGTGGCAGTCGTGGAACACCTGCAGAGAGGACAGACGGGTGAGGTCAGCTGAGGCTGGGGGGGGGCTGCAGGTGCGTCAAGGGGGCATGGTTACCGGGCAGAGTCCGCAGGGCGTCTTGACGAGGCCGGTGGGCTGCAGGATGGCGTTGACGCCGCGGTACAGCTTCATCTGGCCGTCCACGCTGCCCACTGTCCCCTCCTTGGCAGCGATCACCGTCATCTCCACCTTCCCGTCGTAGATCAGTGTGTTTAGGATGGTCTCGATGTCGTCCATGGAAAGGTCCACCTGTGCCCAATACACACACACACACACACACACACACACACACACACACACACACACACACACACACACCTGTCAGCCCACAGGTAGACCGGCTGCCAAGGGCCTGGACTGCAGGTGGGCGGAGTCACCTTGCTGATTCCCAGCTCACAGATGTACTTCCACACCTCATGTGACGTAGCGAACGAGCTGTTCCTCTGGACCATCGGGCTCTGCTGCCCGTCCCTCGCCGCTTCCGCCTGGGAGCAGAGCAGAGAGGGTCACAGGATCCACCGGGGGGTCAAACACCCAACCAGGGGTCACACATCTAACCAGGGGTCACACATCTAACCAGGGGTCACACATCCAACCAGGGGTCACACACCCAACCAGGGGTCACACATCCAACCAGGGGGTCACACATCCAACCAGGGGGCACACATCCAACCAGGGGGTCACACATCCAACCAGGGGTCACACATCCAACCAGGGGTCACACATCTAACCAGGGGGCACATGGACCACCAGGGGTCACACATCCAACCAGGGGTCACACATCCAACCAGGGGTCACATGGACCGTTGTAAAGGAAAACTGAGGACGAACATGGAGTTTATCTCTGATCATGTTGGTTCCATCTGATCTACTTTCATTACTGAGGCCCCAGACCTGTGCTGCCCCCTGCTGGCCCAAATCATCTAAACCTGAACCGGTGTGTGTGTGTGTGTGTGTGTGTGTGTGTGTGTCCAGACAGGTTCTGCTGGTACCTTGCTCTGCAGGAACTTGAAGCACTGCTGGTTCAGGACCTCCACAAACTCGGACTCAAAGTCCTGGTCGCTGTACCAGGCGCCGCCCGTCACCGTACGATCCGGCTGCAGGTTGTACAGCATGTACACCTTCTTCTTGGAGGCCTAGAGGACAGAACCGCACCAGAACCAGATCAGAACTGGGTCACCTATAGTTTTCAGCATGCTGACTAGAAACCTGAATGTATAAAATCAGTTTTGAATCCAAACCCATTTCTGAGTTCATCAGACCAAAATGAAAGTGAATTATTAATTTCATTTCCCTCCAGTTACTCTAATGATTTTAAGCCATTGTAATAAAGTGAATCAGCCTGATTGGCTGATGTGTACTACATCCAGCCAATCAGCAGCCAGAACAGTCTGACCTGTCAAATCAGAGAAAAATGAGAGGACATTTAAATTCTGTCAAACCTTTGCAACATTTTCTAAGTATTCTGTATTTGTTTCAGTATTTCTGATATTTCTTGAGTTTTACAGAAATTAACAATGTTCCTTTAATTATATTTCTAATTAGAAAAAGTGGTTTTTGGTGCGAACGGAGTGATAGAGCTGATTGTTTGACAGCCTGGACTCCGGTGGAACCACGAAGATCCGCCGCTTCCCAACCTTTGCCTCGCTAACGCCACGTCCCTCAACCAACGGCCGAACCGAGGCTGCGTTACAGATCGAACCATCAGACAGCTGGTGTCACGACAACAGACTCCTGGCTTCAGTCAGGAATCCCGGACTCGGCTAATCGGCCCCTCTGCTCTTTGGTAGGAAGAGTCTGTGCACATCATCAGCCGGTGCTGCCCTCACAGAGCTGAATGACCTTCGACCCACAAGACTTCACCGCAGTAATGATCACCGTTTTCATTCCACCTTCGCCAACCCAAGTTCAGCTCTGAGAACAAACAGCGCTGATAGCCAGAGACTTTAATCATGTCAGCTTCCAGGTTGTGCTGCCCAACCTCACTCACTCACTCCAACATCAGGCTGGGTACCAGAACTGATGACAGTTTCTGATTCCTATCGGCCTGAGGGAACCTGAACGCACCACACATAGAGCCTCACAAGCTGCCTGGCGATGCCTCTGCAGCCGCAGCATTGATGGAAATCTTAGTATTCAGCAGAGAAATAAGATCTTAGGAGTTGAACAATGCTCACCAACCGAACTGATCAATAAACGGATCATCAGGGAAACTAAAGCCTCCTTAGTGACGGCGCTCAGCCTTTAATGAACAGCAGCAGTAGAGGCTGCTTGTTTCTAAAGCAGAGGGTGGAGAGGGTGGAGAGAGTAGAGAGGGTGGAGAGGGTGCAGAGGGTGGAGAGGGTGGAGAGGGTGGAGAGGGTGGAAAGGGTGCAGAGGGTGGAGAGGGTGCAGAGGGTGGAGAGGGTGGAAAGGGTGCAGAGGGTGGAGAGGGTGCAGAGGGTGGAGAGGGTGGAGAGGGTAGAGAGGGTGCAGAGGGTGAGAGGGTGGAGAGGGTGGAGAGGGTGGAGAGGGTGCAGAGGGTGGAGAGGGTGGAGAGGGTGCAGAGGGTGGAGAGGGTGCAGAGGGTGCAGAGGGTGGAGAGGGTGGAGAGGGTGCAGAGGGTGGAGAGGGTGCAGAGGGTGGAGAGGGTGGAGAGGGTGGAGAGGGTGCAGAGGGTGGAGAGGGTGCAGAGGGTGGAGAGGGTGCAGAGGGTGCAGAGGGTGCAGAGGGTGCAGAGGGTCAGACTTCGGCTTCCTGGGGTTGGTTTCATGGATTAACGGCCTGAAGCTCCTCAGAAGCTGCTGCAGGTTTTCCATCGATGAACTGGAAGCATCAGCTGATGCTGCCTCTGCGCTTACTAATCGCCACGGCTACCGTTCACTGTTTACAACCAATTTCATTAAAGTCCATATAATTTTATAATTACAGAATTACATTATGTTTCTACAATGACGATTATTGATTGATTGATTGATCATTTATACTTAATGTGTTTAGAGATATCAGTTGTGTATGGAGGACTGATCCTGCCAAAACCGAAATATCAAAATAAATCTGACAAAAGTCTTTAAAATGACAAAACATTGCATCCAAAAAATGTAACATAAGTCTGGGTTGTACCAGCCGGGCCTGAACCGAGCCGGGCGGTTCTGGACTCACCGCCACAGACTTGACGGCCTTGATGAGCTTCTTGCTCTCCAGGTTCTTCAGGATCTTGTTGATCTCCGTCAGAGGAAGGTTGCTCTTGAAGCGGATGTCCCTGCTCCAGATTCCTGCAGCGACACCAGAACCGTGAGGCCGTGAGGTTCTGACCCGATCACGGCGGGCCATCTGCAGGACGATACCTTTGTTTCCCGCGTCCTCAATGATCTGGTAGACCAGCTTCTCCTGGTTGTCAGAACCTTTCATCTTACTGGAACACAGAGGAGCGTCAGGGAGGATCGACCCGGCAGAACCGGGCCGCGGGCAGCTTACCTGGCGCTCTGCGTGTCCTTCAGCCGGTACAGCAGACCTGAACTGTTCCTCAGCAAGTCCAGCTGACCCTGAAACACAGTCGGGTCAAAGGTCAGGATTCAGACCCTGCCAGGTTCTTCTTCGTTTGTCTTAAATGTTTCACATCAAACAAACAGGAAGACGATCAGGTTACTGCTCATGTTCCACATATCCGGTCCACTTATAGTCAGAGCGATACGCGAACAACCACCGAACCGGAACCGGAAGTGACTGACCAGGGACAGCAGCTTGTTGAGCGCCATGGCGCGCTGCTGGGGCTCCAGGTGAGGCAGGTCATTCTGGATCACCTGGTCCGTGATTCCCTGGGGAAACTGCTGACACAACTCCTTGATCCTGGAAAACACCCGAACCGAACCGAACCGGGTCACAGCCTGCTTCTGGAAACATTAAAATAATGAAAGCGTTTCTCCTGGTTCGGTTCTTCTCACCTGTTCTCTATCTCCGCCGGTTCCGAAAGGTTCTCCTTCTTCACCTTCACTTCTGCCATCCTGACCCAACTGTGTGGTTCCGTGTCTCCGCGGCGGAGCCGCTTTGACTGGACCGGGTTTCAGCGTCTCGAAGAGCCGGATGATCGGGGTCCTTCCGGCTGCGAGCTGCCCTGGACGCTGCCTGATCACAAAGCAGTTGGGGTCCTGCAGATATTCTGCTGCTTTTCATAAACTCTGGTTCCTTTTTATGACAAAATACGTCATCATATTCAGGTTGGACTTTAATGTGGAAAATCCTGCGGCTGTTTTAGGGAAAGTCCGCAGTGAAACCCAGAAACCAGACTGAATCACATTAAACATAAAAACCAGGCGGTTCTGGTTCTGGAAGCTAAGCATTGTTGCTGAGCGACATGGGCGGAGCCTACTGTGATCCCGTTGTCATGGTGACGCCAAACGCAACAGCGGCGCTTCGGTGAAAATACAGACCAGAGTTTCAGAGAAAACTGGAACCAGACCCAAACAAGGCTCAGAACCGGACCAGAACCGGATCCGAACAGGACCAGAACCGGACCAGAACTGGAACTGAAAGTTCGGTTTCGTCAGGAAACCAAATTTTTGGAACGTTCTACCACCGGATCTGAACCGGGCCACAACCGTATCTGAACTACGTTCATCAAAGTTTGTGATCAACAGGAGATCAATAATCAATCGTTCTGCCACTCAGAAGCTCCGAGACTGATATCGATCGGCCAGCGGTTGCCATGGCAGCAGGCGCCATTTCAGCTCCTCTCATCATCCCGATCAGCGAGGGCGTGACCCGCAAACGCAAAACCCGCATCGACACCAGCACGCCGGTCTGCATCCAGTCAGGTACATCCAACACATCCAACCGCATCCAACAGAGCCAACCGCATCCAACACATCCAACCGCATCCAACAGAGCCAACCGCATCCAACACATCCAACCGCATCCAACACATCCAACCAGCATCAGACCACAGCCAGGGTCTCCCTGGTCCTCCAGGTGTGTGTTTCTTCAGACTCTGCAGGTGTGCTGATCTTCTTCACTCTGGATGGTACGAAGCCGGTTCCCTTGCACCGGGGGTCAGAGGTCGGCAGCAGGAAGTACACAGGTCCCGTCCTGCTTCCTGCGGGCCAGGTGTCTGTCAGGGCCGTGGCCGTTGCCAGGTAATGTTCAGCAGAAACACCTGAGCTGCATCACTTCCTGTTTTCCTCTGCTGAGTGTGACTGCGGCGCAGGGACGGGAGGCGCAGCTCCGTGGTCACCAAGGTGTTCTCCGTGGGTCAGGTGGAACCAGACCAGCAGGTAGCCAATCAGCAGTTTGTAGGTGACCCCTGACCTGACTCACCTGTCTGGTCTGAAGGCTCCGCCTCCTTGGTTCTGTTGCTTCAGGTCCAATCTGAAGGAGGCGACAATTCTGATGAGCAGCCCGTTTCTCATCAAACACCTGCAGGAACACCTGGACACTCAAAGTGGAGGGAAGTCACCTGCAGTCCGGCTTCGGAACCAGGCCGGACCGGGTCCAGTCCTCCGGTCCCCCTGTCCTCCAGACGCTCCAGAGGTGTTGGGATTCCAGATCCTGATGCTGCCTGGAGCAGCTGTTCCCGACGCTCCCGCTCTGCGGTAAACAGGCTAACAGGGAGATCAGGCAGGAAGTTCCAGACCTGGCCGGCCTTTACTGTGATCTACTTCCTGTCTGCCAGGATTCCCACCATGAATCGCCGCCGAGCAGCGAACCGCAAACCCAACGGCCGAGAGTCGCCGCAGCGCCATGGTACCGTCTCAGAACACCCCCACTCTGATGACGCTACCCTTAGGACACGCCCACTCGCAGAGACACACCCACTAAATCACTTATCAATGAAATACAAGCTGTTGTTTTATTATTGGTGTTGTGGTTCCTCACCCGTCCAGTGGGGGGCGTGTCCTGGTCCTCTGTGTCTCCAGGTGTCCTTGTTGCCTCTGCCTCTGCCCTTCAGACCCGTTTGCTCGGTTCTGTCCTCAGTGTGGCGCTGTGATTCCTCTGGTACCGGCACGCATGCCGCCCCCTGCTGGGAGAGGACAGGTACTTCACTCGTCCACCATCCAGGTGCGCCGGCCGGTCCGGACTGACCGACCGTCTGTCCTGCTGTCTCAGCTACTGCCGTGTCCTTCCTGTCACTGCCTGGTTCCCAAAAACTCTCGGACCTGTTGGACCTGCGAGGCGTCCATAGAAGGGTCCATAGAAGGGTCTCAGGCCAGCTTCTCCCTGCAGGTGAGCTCAAGGTGCATCGCCCTTAGCAACCATGGGTCAGGTTCTGATGGAATCAGAATGTCAACCAGGAAGTACTCACATTGAGTTCTGGTTCTGACCTTCAGCCGGTACGTCCAGGCCAAAGCCGGGTCAAGTCGGTTCTGGCCCGGGTTTACCTGTGTGTTGCTGCAGGTCGATCCGGGTGGAGGCGCCGGTCCCTCCGGTGGGGCGGCGGACGGCAGCATTTGGTCCTGCTCCAGGTGTCGTCGTCTGAACCGTCATGATGCCAGATTCTGTGACTGTTGTGGCAGCAAGGTGACCTTTGACCTGGTGTGTTGGGCAGTGAAGCATTATGGGATATTTATTAGTGTGCTATCCAGGCTGGCCACGCCCCCCTCTGTGTGACGTGTTGGCGGTGCGGAGCAAGCTCACGGCCTGACGCGCCCCACTGTGCGGCCTGCGGCGCGTTCGTCCTGCCGCTGCCTCCGCCCACACCGTGCAGTGACATCACACTGCCTGAAGAGGACGCCGCCCACAGCAAGGTAGAAAGACAGCTGTTTCCTGTCGTCCTCTTCCTTCTTCCTGTCATTAACAGGCTGGGTCCTCGCAGGCCCCGCCCCCTCGTGACTCTGCCTGGAAGGCTCCGCCCCCACAGAGCGCCGCCTCCAGACGGGGCGTAGCTCCTCCCCCTGTGGATCGGTCCACGCAGACAGTGGGACTATATTACCCATCAGCCACTGAGCTGCAGCAGCGGGACCAGCAGAGGGCGCTGCGGCGCCAGCGGGAGGCGGTGAGGAGCCGGCCGCCGCTCAGCGCCGTCAGCCCCGGCAGAGGTACCATGGCAACGCCATCAGAGGCTTGGCCCAGTCCTGGAATCTCTGATGGTTCTGTTTGGTTCTGATGGTTCTGTAGGTTACTGGAGGAACCAATTGGACCACGTCTGTGCTCACCTGAGGAGCTACACCCAAAACCGGGCCTCCTTCAGAACCCTGCTGGCAGAACCTCGACTGGGCCGGGTAAGCAGATCAGAACTTGTGGTACAGCTGAATGTGGGCCAGAATGGTTCTGATCCGGTCTGTTGTTCTGGCCCGGTCCAGATGGTGTCGGCGCTGGTCCAGCAGAACCAGGATGAAGTGGTTTTGATGTTGAGCTTCTCATTGGCAGCCAATCAGAACCAGCAGGTGAGGTCCAGACCGGGTCCCTGAACCGGTTTTGAAAGCAGACCTTTGACCCGGCAGAACCTCTGTGTCCAGCAGTTCGGACCTGATGGCGACCAGGATAGCCTGGCAGGAAGTTCTACGGTACCGGGTCGGGTCCAAACACTGAGCAGTGTCACACAGCGTGCGTCAGACAGAGCTGGTAAGAACAGAGGATGTTCTGGTGGTTCTGATCCAGACAGAGGAGAACCGGGCCGGACTGATGAACAGTGACCCCTGGTGGCCGGAGGGGAAAACCCAGAAACCACTTTACTTTCAGGATGAAATTGGTTCCTCTTGACGGAGCCGGTTTCGACCCGGTTGAGGGTTTAGACCTGTGGAACACCTGGAGGTTCTCTGGTTCTGTTCAGAAACGGATCAGAACCTCTGGCTCAAAACTCTGCTTTGTCTTCCAGGAAGTCCAGGGAGGAAGCAGGATGCCGACCCGGAACCGAACCTGTTGGTAAGAACAGAACCAAACCGGACCGTCAGTACGAACAGAAGCGAACAGAACCAGCCCAAGTGGGGCCGTTAGTAAGAACAGAACCAAGCTGAACCGAACCGGACCGTCAGTACGAACAGGAAACCCACCTTGTGTTTGCTGCGCTCTGATTGGCTGTCTAGCTGCAATCAGGTTACCATGGTGAACGGTTACCATGGTGAATGGTCCCCATGACCTACTTCCGCCATAACACTCCAGGACCTGATGACCTCACACAGGTGTGAGGTGTAGTGTGGGCGGAGCCAGAGGTGTTACAGTGAAGGTGGTACCACGTGATTCATAACCCCTGGCCACGCCCACATTCTAACCACGCCCATTCGGTTTGTCATGTGACTCAAGCCGCTCTCCTCTTCCTCAGGATGAAGAATTCTGCAGCTCTGGGTCCTGATTGGCCGCCTGCCGCAGAGGTCCTGCTGAGGTATGACTCACCTGGCCTCACTCGCCCGCCGCCGTGGCTCCGCCCCTTCATCCTGTCACCATGTGCCTCCAGGTACAGGGTGGGCGTCAGGCTGCGGGTCAGACGTTGCCAACCGGGCCGGTCCAGAACGGTACATGCCTGCAGAGCTTCAGACGCCCTGGTTCTGGTTCTGACCCGTTCCTGTGATTAACTGAGGCGGCCATCTTGGATTGCTGGCACAAAGAAGTGCTCGCCCTTGATCGGACCAATCAGAACCTGCTAATATGATGGAATATTTGTGGGGTTGACCTTTGACCTCAGCCAGGTCATTTCTTAAAGTTTATGGAAATAAAACCCAACATTGTTTAGAAGTTATTTATTTATTCACCAGGAGAAAATTATTTTCATCACTTTAATCAAATCAGGATAAAAACTGAAACTCGGGGAACAGCGCCGCCTGCTGGTCAATCCTGGAAAACACAGAGCTACAGGGATTCAGGCCCCCTACAGGTTTAAACTGGAAGAGTCAGAACCGGGTCAGAACCCCCACTATCAACATTAGCTTCAGAGGAAACATGTCAGGGTATGAATACTTCTGATCCGTCTGTTTCTAAACTGGAGAACCAGGACCAGGTCCGGGTCCGGAGCGCGGGTCAGCGCCGCAGTCTCAGGAAGAAGGCGTGGCGGCACTCGCTGCTGTCCACTGGGTAATATTTGTCGTAGAAGTCCAGGATGTATTCCTCGGCCTTGAAGCCGAACTTCTGGTACAGCAGCATGGCCGGGTTGCTGGCCGACACGTGGAGCGTCACGTCCTTCCCCATGCACGTCTGAAACACACGGGTCGCACACGTTTGAACACACACACACACACACACACACACACACACACACACCTGTGCCGGAGTAGTGGGCGTGGCTGGACTCACCTGGATCAGGTGGTAGATCATGAAGGTGCCGATGCCGGCGCGCCTCCACTCTGGGTGAACCAGCAGGAAGGAGATGTACGCCTCGCTGTATTTCACGTCCGGAACCATGAACCCAAAGCCCACCACCACCTTCCTGTAGAGCGCCACCACGCTGAAGTCCGGGTACTGCAGGCACTCGGACAGGTCCACACCTGGAGGGACACGCCTGAGGTCAGAGGCCGCCGTAGCAGCAGCAGCAGGTGTGGGCGGGGCTACCTGGCCAGAAGCTGTCGTGGCACATGGCGTTGACCGAGGGGATGTGGTTGGGCCGGACGTAGCAGTAGTCGATGGGAGCGTCGGGTTCTGGGGTCCAGTCCGGATCCGTTCTGTGAGGAAACGCCCGGATCTCAGCCAGGAGGCGGAGCTTCAGGGGGCGGGACTCAAAGTCCCTCCTGAGGAAGAGATGGACAGGTGAAGGAGAGACTCAGGGACACAAGGTCCAGGACCAGAACCGAGTGTTTGTCATAGGAGGGAATGTCAGGACCTGACCACTAGGGGGCCCCCCACAACAACGTCTTTTTCAACACAAAAAGGCCCTTTTGTTGCCCGTCACTAATCAAATGAACGGCATCGTTGTTTTTACTTGCAGTGAGAGTTAAACGTTCCTCCGCCCAGACCAGAAGGCCAGCGTCCATATTTAGTGCCCCCCCATTTCTACATGGAATGGTTTGTTCCTGCTTGGCGCTGGACGGTGACGCAGTTTAGCAGTCAGTAGAGAAACAGGTAATAACCAGCTGCCTAAACGTAATTAAACCAGGTTTAAAAAAGAACGACCAGAAGAAAGGGCGTCAATTTATAACCCTGTTGTTGTTCAAGAGGTCGGTGGCTATCGACCTGTTAGCCTGTAGCTAAGCTAATGAAGCTGTTAGCCTCTAATCCGCCAGGATTTAGTCAGTGAAGGAAAAATATTTATTAAACTTGTTTGTTTTACCACATATAGCAGCAGATGAGTCTGAATGAGCAGCGAGCGAAACTGTGACGACATGCTAGGCTAGTTAGCTGCAGGTGAGTCAGGCTGCGCTAGGCCCAGACGGCAGGCTGATGGCAGAACGTAGGGAACGCTTTAGCTTTCCAGGTTTGCTCTGGTTTCGCCCAGTTTTTATTACATTTAGTTGAATATGTTTATGAAGCTAAAATGTCTTTGTTTTTTATATTTCAAGAATAATGGGGGAATTATTTCGTATGAATTTTTGCAGTAAGACTCGACCCGTCACAGACTCAGACGGCTGCATGTGTGAACGGCGGCCGGTTCCGGACCTGATGAAGGGCTTCAGGATCCGGGCCGTGTATGGACTCTTGATGTTCTGATCCAGACCGCCCTCGGCTCCCATCAGGCGGTGCCAGAAAGACACGGAGCGCTGCTGGACGCCCGGCCGGCTGGACATGCTGGTCTGCAGGGACAGACGGGTCAGAGCCGGGTCAGAGCCGGGTCAGAGCTAGCAAAGGTTCTGAGCTGCCACCAGTAGGTTCTGACCTGGAAGCGGTCCAGAATCCGCTGCTCCTGGCTGCTGGTGCAGTACTTCCCCTTAGCCCCGCCCAAAGGGCGAGGCTCGGCCTCCCGCGTGCCGTAGATCCCTCCCACCAGGCTGAGCGCGGCGCTGATGGCACGGTCGATGTCCAGCAGGGGGAGCCCTCTCTGACGCTTGGCGTGGCGGACCAGAAGCTTCCTGCGGAGGCGCTTGGCATGTGGCGTGACGGCAAGTGCCAGTGGGCAGCCGTCCAGCCGGCGCAGCAGCAGCCGCTCGTCATACAGGCTAAGGGCGGAGACGACGGGCCGCGGCGCGGCGCCGTCCGATTTGTCCTGAAGGTTCATCCTGCGACGCTCCGCCATCCGCCTCTCAGGGGGCGGAGCCTCACCGCAGCCCGCCGGCTGCTCGAAGCGTTCTTCGTGGGCGTCGTCTTCCTCACTCTCAGCTTCCCGCTTGATGAGAGTCTGCGGGGGGCGGAGCTTCTTCCGGCCGGTGTGGCTGGCGCTGGGCGGGGGTAGGTACTCCATTCCCGGGTCGATCATGCCCTCCGTCTCCAGCTCCTCGTCATCTGTGAGTGGAGCCGGCAGTCAGGCTGATGTTGACGTCTCCGCCAACATCAGCGGCGGGCATACTTACCGTGGAACAGCGCCTGCGGCGGCATGGCGTCGGGTATCAGGTCCGCCTCTGACAGCAGGCTGGGCGTGGCCGAGTGGGAGGCCGGCGTCCCCGGCCCGGAGAAGTCCGCTGACGGCGAGGGCGAGGGGCTGGTGAGTGGCGTCCGGTCCGACGAGCTGAGCGAGGAGAAGTCGACGACCTCACCCCGCTCCAGCACCAGGTCCAGGCGGCGAGTGCTGCTGCGGCCCACGCCCAGCTTGATGGGCGTGGAGGAGGCGCTGCGGTCGGCGTAGCCTCCGCCCGCCGCCTCTTTCTGGGCGCGCCGGATGTCTTTTGCCTCCTGCGTGCGGCTGCGCTTCTCCTTCAGCTGCATGGCGTTCTCCACCGGGTTCCTGGCGCCGCGCTTACGCAGGCCCTCCACCGTGATGATGGGGTCAAGGGGCGGCCGGGTCGCTGTGGCAGAACCACAGGTCAGGGGGCGAGGGTCACTCAGCCGGTCGCTGGCGCGCCGGCGCCGCTCACCTTTGGTCTTGGCGCTAGACTTGTCGCCGTCCGGCCTCAGGGTGGGGGGACGGTTCTGGACCAGCTTCCACCAACCCGGCTCGCCGAACTCCTGCGCTCCGGACCGGAAGAAGGCGGGGCTTCCGACGGACAGGCAGCCGGCCACCGTGCTCCACCAGGTGGACGTCTTCTTCCTGCCGACATCAGAGCAGCAGCGTCATCACAGGAACTGCACCATATATGGACAGAGCCGCTTCCTGCGACCAGGTCTGGGATGAAACTCACCTGTTCCCCAGCAGGAAGTTCCAGTGTCGACCAATGAAGGCGCAGATATCCTCCTTCCACCTGAAGTAGCCCTGCCGCCCCGTTCCCTCCAGAGACAGGTTGTACATGGCCAGCATCACCACCTGCGCACAGGAAGCCGTTTCAACCTGCAGGACAGGTGTGCAGCTGCTGAGGGGGCGGGGCCTTACCTGCTGCCAGGTGAGCCTCAGCCTCTCAAAGCTCTCCTTGCCGTCCTCCGAACAGTCGCAGCACAGGAACTTGAAGAAGTTGTCTCCCTTCAGGTAACTGGGCTGGTCGCCACGGAGCTGACCTGGAACCATAACCGGGTCAGGATGCTAACCTGCTAGCAGCGAAGCTAACTTGTGGCTTTGCACTTTTGCCAATGTTGAGCATTTTTGGTGCTCTTGGCTCAAAGTTTATTTGTCTGGATAAATTCTGAAGCAATAATTTCCTGGGATGGTTTGAAGTTTAATTCTCCAAGTAGATTGACATTAATATTCATGCTTTTATTTTGAAGGGCTGCCTTTTCCCTCCCAATGTCTTTATTAACAGTAGAAGCAGAGCTGTGATTGGCTCACCTGCAGGGACCCACTTGTGGCAGCGGTCGCAGTAGAAGGACATGTCCTCGCAGGCCCAGCCGCCGTCCGCGTCTTCGCCCAGGTCGCTGGTCAGCGAGTCTCCGCTCTGGTCATGTGACAGGTCCTCCTGGTCCTCCGACTCCACGATCAGCAGCGTCTCCCCCTCCACTTCCCCTTCCTCCAGCCCCTCTGCCGCACCGCCGCCGCCCTCCATCGCCTGGACGAGTCACGTGACCGGCTGCCGGTTTGGACCCTGAACCGGGTCAGGATGTCCTCAGAACGATCCGTCACGGTGAGGGTCTTTTTGAGGTGTGCTACCTGGCTCAGGTGTCCTGTGGGAGGAGCCTGGCCTCCTGGCCCCGCCTCTCCTCCTCCAGCTGCCGGGTCAGAACCTTCTGCTCCTCCAGCAGGTTCTGCTGCTTCCTCTGTAGCCGGTCCAGATCCCGCAGGACGCCCTCACGCAGACGCTGCACAGAACCAGGCCCGGATCAGAACCAGAATCAGGACAGGATCAGAACCAGAGCCGGTTAGAGTTTGACTGTTAGGGTCAACTGGACTACAACCAGAGTTATGACCTTTGACCTGTAGAGGTGAAGCTCTGGGTTCAGCTGGTCCCTCTGACCTCTGCCTGGCAGTTCTCCTGCTGGCAACCATCTTCCTCTCTTAAGTAAGGATTTAGAAGTGGACCAGAACCAGCTCTTTCTTCCGGGTCACCAGCTTTTCGCTCATTAAACCACAGAAGCACCCGAACCGTGAGAGTTCTATCGGAACCTGATCAGTTCTGGACTTTACCTCTACAGGTCTGTGTCCGGAGGAGCCTGGATATACCCGGTTCCGCCACCTGGTCGACCTCTCCGGTACGGCTCGGTTCCGGTCCGCTTACCTCCCGGTCCCAGGCCTGCTTGAGGTGGACCCCGGCCACCGCGCTGACAGTCAGAACCACAGAAACCGTCAGAACCACCTTGGAGGCCGTAGACATGCCTCTGGGTCGCTGCAGTTAGCACGAAGCTAACAGACGCTGCTGCCGCTACTTCCGCCTCCTCTTCTTCTTCTGCGGAGTGCAAGTGGAGTGACCCCTGCTGTTGGAGCGGGGTAATTACCATTCTGCTTCCTCTGATCAGTTGCCAGCCAACATCGCCGTGAGTCAGAACTCGGTGATTATTGGGGCCCTGCCCATAGCAATGCATAAGGAGGCAGTTACTGCTTGCGAAGCAAGCAGTAACTGCCTCCATGCATTGCATGGCAGGCACCTATTAATCTACACCCAATAGAACGTTTCTTTATTATTATTATTATTATTATAACTTCTTCTTCCGTGACCGTTAATGCGGCTCGTACCGCTGCGTGCCCACCCACAAAAGTGGTATCAAAACGTGCGGCTCGTCGCCGGCATTGGAGCTATTACTGGTGGTGGGATTCGGAGTTACGATGGCGACGTAAAAAGCGAAAAACGATCAAAAATTTTGGTCAGTTGGAAACTGCCCAAACTAGAGTGTAACTGACGATTCGTTAGAGTGTGGGAAGCAGTGCGATTCTGACCCCAAATAAATTTTGAAATCGCCGTCACGCCCACAAATATCGCCCGATCGGTATCAAACTCGGTCATGACATTGATACGCATGCCTGCTCCGGTAAAATGTTTTTGAAATTTTCCTAGGCCTTACGGTTTTCTGTCAAGGTGCTTCAGAGCGAAGTCATGCGACAGGATTTTCACACGCTCCGCCAGGATCACTTCCATGTATTTCTGAAAAATGTCAGACCCCCAGCGCACACCATTTTTATCTCGTCGCTGTTAATACTGTGAGTGATGTACAGATATGAATCTCGGGATTATCGGAGACGAAAGATAGGCCTCTCATACGCTTCAAACGGTTTTCCGATACGTATCACGGTTTCCGAATGGGAAGGAGCTGTTCGGACTGCTTTTTTCATTCAAACTGACTGAGGTGTCTCACAAAGATAGAATTCTTTCTCCACCATTATGTCTCACACTCCACAGCTGGCAGAGAATCCATGACCATAGCAACGGAACACACCAGGGCCGAGCAGCTAATTAGAACTACAAAAAACGCATCATTGTAGTTTTTACTGTGGCAGAGCTCTGAGGAAGTCGTTGGCCTTTAGAACTACTTGTGTTTTGGGCATTTTATAACTGATTTTAACCAACCATTGTTACAAATGGAATTAGTATGTCAATTTTAAATTAACCTTAATGAAAATGTCAAAATAAAAGCTTGAATATTTCAGGCCTTTCAGAAAAACTAACTGATTCAAGCATCTAATTAAGTCTCTCCTTGTGTGTCACACTGACATGACAGTTGACTTCCTCTTTAGAACTACAATGACTGCAGGTTAGGACTACAACATGGCGGAACACTCAGTGCCTACAAAAGAAGTCAGAGCTGATTCTCAGAACTACAACATGGTGGAACTGTCAGTTACTACAGAGGAGGAATGAGCTGGCCTTTAAAATAACATTGTGTTTGGGCATTTTATGACTGATTTTAACCAAGCATTGTTACACACATGATTAATGTGAGAATTATAAATTAAGCTTAATGAAAATTTCAAAATAAAAGCCCTGACATTATTTTATATGACGTAATTGCCTTCTTTGGCATTATGTGACTTTTTCAACAAAACCACTGTTACACATGGGTTCAGTTTGGCAATTTAAAATGAAGCTGACTGAAAATTTCAAAATAAAAGCCCTGAAAATCTTTAGATCAGATTATTGCTTTTTTGAGCATTAAATAACTGTTTTAATCCAATCAATGTTAATTATGGTATTAGTTTAGAGATTTGAAATGAAGCTTACTGAAAATTTCAAAATAAAAGCCTTAAGATCAGTCTGTGGCTAATGCAGCATCTTGCATAGCAAGACAGTGCATTAGCTTTAGCCTTTTACCTTAAATGAGGTATTAGCTATTTGTCTGACTTATTACACATGTTTGGTATAGTGAATAGAGTAAGTCAATTACAGACAACATGCTAGTGATGCGCCACATGCTACTGATAGTATTCATGCTAAAATTAGCATTTTGGCTAATTTTAGCTTATACACTTATTTTAACATACTGAATAGTGCAAGTCCATGTTAGGGAACATTCTTGTCATTCTCCACATGGTACGTTTGTCACTTTTGTCAGCCAAGGTTATCATTTAGCATCAGAACGCTGGCTCCAAACCGACGAGCACACTTTGGCAGGGCCCCGGTTAAATTTCTTCAGGAATTTTCTAGTTATTTTTTGATCTTTCCCGTCAAAAAATATTTTAAATAATTATTTGTAGCGGGTGGCACCATTAGGTGTCGCACTCTCCACAGCCTGAGGCTCCATATAAGGGAAGCGGGAGGATGATGGCCAGGTGTTGATTTCCTGTGTTGATTCAGGTGTGGTTGGGCCATAAGTTGTTGGCGTTGTTGATTTTGGTAGCGTTCCCTGGGTGTGAGTACTCGACGCCATAGGTACGTTTTTATATTGTTGTTGTACTAAAGATGAATTGCATGTTTTTTATGTATTGTTTTTATTCGATAGGATCCACTGGATTGATGACATCGGGTTTGAGTTAGAGTGATTGTGCCATGCAGGTAGGCAGTGATTTTAATGTGTTTTTAGATTGACTTGATTAAAGTGATTTAATAACTGTTTAGTCGTTTTTTGTGTTTTACAGTGGTCACACTGCCGCCTGCTGTCCTTTTTAGAGTTTTTGTTTTCTTTTTGTTAGTCCGCTTATTTATGATTGTTTTCCTTTTGTAGTAGTTGTGAGGGCGGACTAACAACCCCTTTTTTGTTTTAGTTTTGTTGTTTGTCAAGACACTTCCCTAACTTCTAATGGATAAGCTTTATATGTGAATCAATAAATATTATTAATTAGCATTTTGGTGAATGTTTATTGCCTTCCGGCCTAAGTTGAACCTGTAACATATTTATTTCTTTTAAATAAATAATGGGTTGATAAACACCATCAATATCATAAACACAGAACATGCCAGTGGGGTAATTATTAAAATAATACATGGCTAGCTAGCCAGGGAGCTAGCCATACAGCAGTGATATATTTTTAATTTTCTCCTCTTACCACACTATAACTGATTTATAATGAAAAAATAAACATTAAGCCTAAAATCAAACTACCACAACTGGCAGTAGAACATCCAGTTCTGCGTTTTGTGTGGGAAATATTTTAGTGATTTTTGTTGTCAGTTGTTATGGCAACGAGGCTGCTCGAGAAAGACGTGGTTTTGACTTGAGCAATATTAATATGTCCAAGTTGAGTTGATCCGGTTCTTGTGGCGGCAGCACTGATATGAGAATCGTGTTACAGGTTGTCTGTATTTGTAACTATGATTATTGTTGACATTATGAATGTTTTTGTGCTCTCATTTGTTGTTTTTGTTTTTCCCATTATTGGATTATTGGTGTCACGTGACCTGTCTAATTGAACACACTCGTGTATAATAAAAGGGTGTGTCCTCCAAACAATGGAGCAACACGAAAAGCCAAAACCTCGTCAGTCTCTTGTCACGCTGAACGCTGCGCCCAATCAAACTGACTCTGCTAACAATTATGATTAAGTCAGAGCCTCATCAGCTGTGAACCTCACTGGTACCGAGACCAGAACCCGACCAGACAGAGGGGCGTGTCCAGAGGGGCGGAGCGGTTTGGATCAGCTGCTTTATTGATCTTGGAACATAAACAGGACAAAAGTTCACTGTACATCCGGAGAGCAACGTAAAAATAAATATTCACAGCAATAAATAAAGCCTGACATGAAGCGCCGTGTTCGCCTCAGGCGGTGCAGTCCACTGCTATTTACACTCATCATCATCATCATCATCATCGGGTCACTTCCTGCAGCAACGCTTAAAAAACTAAGAAAAGCAGAAAGTGGCGTTTAAAAACCTTCCAGCTTCTTCTTCTGTAACACAGTCAGGTATCAAACACTGCAATCAGCAAGATACAAAAATATCACACAGCCGGTCCACCTGCGGTCCAGCTCAGAACCAGAACCCAGCGGGCCAGATCATCTGCATCCAGCGAGACCCAGAAGAGTCTGAAGGGTTCTGGAGGTTCTGACCCGGATTCTCTGCAGGTTCTGCTTCCTGTGTTACAATCGAGGCCGAGGAGACGCAGCGACACGACACAGAGGCTGCAGGTTCTCCAGCGTGCAGCCGCCGCCAGGAGGGGGCGCTGCAGCTTTCATAGTCCAGCTCAGTGTCTGACACACACACACACACAGGCACGCACACACGGACACACACACGCACACACACACACACACTCTAAAACAAAACAGATGTAAACATGAACTCAGAAAAAACAAACACCTGAATCTTCCCGTTGTTGCAGCTCTGGCGGTTTCCGTTACCATGGAAACCACCATTGGTGCTCATCAGCTCAACCAGTAAAACGACAGCATGGGCATCATTGTCTGAATGGACCGGTTCTGGTCCGCAATGAAAACTGGGATGAAGCCACAACCCAACTGGACCGGGTTTGGTTCAGACCGGGTCGGCACCAACCAGGTTAGCAGAACCAGTAGTGAAGCAGTGGTTCTGTTCAGATCCGGATGATGCTGGACCAGGCTGACCGGTTGAAACCACAGGTGTCGAATTCCAGTTCTCCAGGACCAGGACCATGACCTGGACAAGGACCTGGACCAGGACCCAGAGCCTTGATGACCTAATGACCTCCTCTACGAGGTGCAGGACTCCGGTCCCCAGGACTCCGGTCCCCAGGACTGGACTTTGACACCCCTGGTATAAAGGGGCAGAAACCCCTGTAGAAACATGTATGTTCTGTAGCAACATACATGTTTCTACGGCCAGTCAGGGACTGTGTTGCCTTGAGTTATGAAAATGTTTGATGCGTCTGAAATGACTAAAGAAATTGGACTTTGCAGTTGAAGGTTTGAAATTGGGCCTCTGTCTCTTTAAGAAGCTCCTGCTCTTTCTGACGCGCTGTCTTCGTCATCATGTTGCTCCTCCACTAAGACTCCAGGGATGTTCTTGATGTGGAATAACACTAAGGTGATCAAACAGGAGTTTTTAGGAGAAAAGTTAGCGTTCCAGGAATACCAGCCAGTAGGGGGCGGCCCAGAGCTGCAACATACAAATTCTGACCCAGCTGGATCGTTGAAAAAGAAGTTTGGTTGGGAACAACTGCTGCCATCTAGAGGGCAGGTTGGAGACTGCAGCTGTTTGAATACCTGTGCAGCTCAATGAGCTCACCTGTCTGACAGGGAACGACGCAGTCCAGCATCACTGGGATCGACTGGGATCGACTGGGATCGACTGGGATCGAACCGATCCTCAGGATCCATCACTAATCCATCATCAGAACCACCCGGGATCAGAGGAACCGGAACTGTTACCTGGAGACGGTGCTGGACTTTACGAAATGAATGCCGGAGAGCAATCGAACACACACACACACACACACACACACACACACACACACACACACACACACACACACACACACACACACACACACACACGCAGTTCACAAAAGACACAACAAAACGTTTCCCTTGAGAGTCCAAACAGCTTCAGGCATCGGACCGGACGAAAAGCGCTGCTCTTCCGTGTCTCCGGACGTCCGAGCTCTCTGCCGCCGGAAGAGTCCGAGAGTCTTGAAGGAGTCGAAGCGCTACGCTACCGACACCAACGTCCCGTTCCCTTATTCACAACTTAAGGTAGTCCAGGTGAGAGAATCCGGGAGGGGAGGATCTGGACGGACAAGCTGCTGACAAACAAAGAAATCCGGGTGAGTTTGTTCCTGTGATGAATGACGTCGCCCCTAGGTGGCGACGTCACGACATGCAGCAAGAAGCTCGGTGGGTCGACACCAAACCAAAAGGATGTGCAGAACAGACATCGGAGGTTTGGGAACAGAAGGAAGGTGGGGCCGTTCTGCGTTAGCAAAGCTTCTACGGCTACGGGATCGGACGGTTGGAGAGTTCAGCGGTCCGACGCGTTCGTTCTTCCGACGGAACAGGAATCGATGGGGATCAAGACACAAGTGCGAACAAACGGAAACCAGCCCAGGCACAAGTTGGACCCACCCTCACCCGGATAACGGACGACAGTTTTGGCGTTGTGGGTATGTACAGTGACTTTCTGTGGAGGGCTGGATGGTGGCGATCCGGCGCCGGCATCAAAGGTCAGGGTCGAGTCTTCAGGCTGAGGGGGGCGGGGCTAACCCAGCCACACTACCGTTTGAGTGCGAACGGTGAATCTCCAGTTAGCTTTATTGGTAGCTGTGGTGTGGCTAGTTCCGCCCCTTCCTCTAGCTCCGCCTCCAGCTACTGGTGGACCTCGTTGGCGATCAGACTGTCCTCCCCCGACTGGAAATCCGCCTCGTTGATGCTGTTCCCTCCGTTCAGCATTTCCTCGTCCTGTGACGAGCCCCGGTCCTCCTCGCTGCTGGCGCCGCCCGGCTCGTCCGAGTTCGGGTCCTGCAGCACCTGGGCGATGTACATCTGCTGCTGCGGTGCCACCTGCTGCTGGACACACAGAACCGAAAGTGAGTCAAAGCCGGACCCAAACGGTTTGTGACCCGCTGGAGTCTGGTCAGAACCTGGCAGGAGGACTCACCTGAGACTTGTTGGTCGGAGAGGACGAAGAGCGAGCCGGTCGTCCGTTCTTCACGGCGTCCACGTCGCTCTCCTTTGTGTCGATCTGAAACAGAACCGCTGGGCAGTGAGACGACCAACCGACCAATCAGCGCCAGCCTCTCACTGGAGCCAGAACTCACCTTGTAGTTGTGGGCGCTCAGGTACTTGAAGTGTCCAAAGCAGACGTGGGACAGACAGACCACGATGGTGACAACAAGAACCACCAGCGTGAACATGGAGGTGGGCGTATCAAAGCCTGGCGGGATGGAGAGCAGTTAGAATGAGACCACAGAACCGGGCCTGGTACCAGAACCCACCCAAAGGCCCCGAGCTGCAGGCATCCAGAAGCAGAGCTGCTCACTTGTGCGGACAGTGGAGAAGAAGAGCAGCCAGAAGAGGCAGAGGATGGGCGCGGCCACCACCTGAGTCACTGCAGCTGAGTGGATCTTCTTGTCCAGCTTGGACGGCAGGTAGGCGTAGTACATGTTGTACCTGTCCACCAGGTGTTTCAGCAGCATGTACATGAGACCTGGAGGAACAGCACAGTTGAGTTTCCTGCTCAGGTAATACCTGCTGGTGGAAGTGCTGCATACTGACCAAAGGGGACTATGATGGGGCAGGTGATGCTGTAGGCCATCACCACCGTGAAGACGTTCATCATCCAGGCGTAAGCAGCGCCGAACTGGAACTCGTAGGCCTGGTGCTGCAGAGACAGAGTTGCAGTCAGAAAGGACAGTTCTAGGACCAGGTGTCCAGCACCGTCTCCGCCCTCTTACCCTCTTCACGTTGCGGCGGTCGGCGGCGGAGCGAGCCAGGCACAGGCGGATCATGTACATGAGCAGGCCGGGGATCCTCAGCAGGTCCATGGCGTTCCCAATGAAGGCTGAGGCGATGACGTAGTTGACGAAAAACGCTCCGTTATCCGGTAAGAAGACGCACCTGAAGACAAAATCCTTTCTCATCGGCTGATCAGAACCCGACCACATGCCTTAACGCTCACTTCCTTTTCTGCTTGTGCTTCAGTCTGATGGTGGATGGAACTTGGTTGGGTTTGGTCTTTCCTTCACGTTGTCCTTGGCTTTGACTGAATCTCACTTGGAGTCCTGGTTCTTCCCGATTGTGTTTATTTAAGGTCTGGACTCGGGTTTCATCTCCGAGTCTTTGTCTCGGTGGCTCATTCTGAGAAATCCTAAATCTGGTCCCGACCCGGAAAAGTCTGTCTGATTTTTTTCGTACTTCATAAAGTTTTGGTTTTCACCTGAATGCACTCTAATTATTCGGATGTCATTCAGCCTCTGTGCACGAGGCACCAGGATCTCACCTGTTCCCAAGTCACGGCAGTCGGGGCAGTGACTTGACCGCCGTCTAAAAACCTTCATCAATATGAACTTGGGTCTTGGTGTCTAGATGTTAATTCACTTCTGGTTCCAGCTCAGGTTCTAACTCAGACTGCATACGCCCCCTGGTGGCGGGAACCTATGGTCTTGGTTTATCAGCTCTTCCTGCGGTTTGTGGTGAGCAGTTTACAAATGGAGACAAAGTGACTTACTCAAATCTGACTTTAGCGTCATCCAGGAACTTCTTATCGAACAGCCAGCGAAAGAAAACATCCAGACTGTAAAGAGAGACAGGATTCAGTGACAGCAGAGCGGACGGGCGCTGCGGCGCCACGACAAGTGCAGGCGTCCCACCTGCTGAGTCCAAGAGACGGCAGTAGCAGAACCATGAAGATCAGGAAGGTGTAACATTTGTGCATGGTGGTCCTGTTTTCTCCAGACCTGCAGGAACAGACAGAGGAACCGGTCAATACCCGCCATGGTTCTGGTTTCATTCACCGCTCCAATCACCGGAATATCGGAGCCCGATCCGGACGGGCCTCAGCAACCCGAGTCCTGGCTGATGCCAGAGATGTGAGGAAGAGGCTGAGAGGAAGCAGCGGTACCTGGTCCAGTGAGCTTCAAAGAAGGCAGAGTAATAGACGATGGTGGGCAGCAGAGCAGAAAAGGCCCAGAGCAGCAGGGTGGGGAAGAACTGAGTGATTATGGGGTTCTGTCCAGAAGAAAGCACAGAGTCAGAACCAGAACCAGAACCAGAGTAGAACAGAGCTGGCCCAAAGAGTTGCTCAGCAGAGGAAGACAAACACAGGGCGGTTCTGCTTACGTTCAGATACTCCACAGGCTTGGTGACGTTGAACTTGTCCATGGTGGAGATGATGATGGCCGGCGTGGTGAGGAAGAAGAGCAGGATGAAGAGGATGCAGTTGATGATGAAGCAGCGGATCCACCAGGAGATCCCGCCCAGCGACAGGTGCTCCCTGCAGGAAGGAACCGCAACACGTCACCAGGCAACACGTCACCAGGCAACACGTCACCAGGCGACACGTCACCAGGCAACACGTCACCAGGCAACACGTCACCAGGCAACACAGCCACGGGTCTGTTTTACAGGCTCCACCTGCTTTACAGTGGGCGGAGCTTAAGGGTGGAGTATGTGGATGGAGTCTAGGGGCGGAGCCTGGGTACTTACCAGCGGACGTTCTGCGGGTCCGGTGCGTACGTTACGCTCCAGTTGTGAACATGGAGAACTTCACTGAACTGAGAGGAACACGGCTCCTGGCGACAACGGCAACCCTGAACCTGACAGGCGTTGAAGTCCTTCAGGATGCTGTGGAGGAAGGGGAGGAGTCAGAGAAGGGGGAGGAGTCAGGGAAGGAGGAGGAGTCAGAGGAAAGGGGGAGGAGTCAGAGAGAAGGAGGAGGAGTCAGAGGAAAGGGGGAGGAGTCAGAGGAAAGGGGGAGGAGTCAGAAGCATGACTAGCAGGAAAGAGATCAAATGAATGAAATCGTGTCGATCAGTATTTCTGATGGAAAATCTGATCAATGCTTTTGGATCAGCTGCTCACATGGCGGTCATGGCCTCGTTCTGGAAGGTGACGAAGGCCATGCCCAGGGGCTTGGTGTGGACTTTCTCCTTCTCCTTCCTGTACTCCTCCTTCAGCTTGGCCTCTCTCTTGGTGTAGTAGCTCACAGCCTCCTCCTGTAGGGGAACCAGATGTGTTAACGGCTCGGTTCTGAACCCGGCAGCTGCTGATGAACGAACGAGGGACTGGCCCGGCACAGGTCACCTCCTCGCAGCCGGCGATGGCGCAGCAGCACAGGTGTCCGCAGGGCTTGGGGTTGATCATGGTGGGAACGTGCTCCTTAGCCATCAGGTCGGTGAAGAACTTCTTGCTGCGCTCCGTCTTCTTCCTGCAACCACATGAAAAGTCCTGAACGCTCAGACAACAGGCCCGGTGACCCGGGACCGACCCGGGACCGACCTGGACTCACCTCTCAGCGCTCAGCGCCATCAGTTTGGCCACGTTGTAGCAGATCCGAGCCTCCAGAACCACACAGTTTTCATAGGCCTGCCTGCAGAGCAGCATGAGGGAAGGGTTAGCACAGCTGCTGCGGGCCGGCTGCTCCTCGTTACGGTAAAACTCACTCAAAGTGCTGCTTGATCTGACTCTCATCAGCATACTTGGAGATGCCGTTTATGAATAAAGTGCGTTTCACCTGCAAGACACAACCCTGGGATTACTGGCCACTTCAGCTCAAACCCAGTAGGCGTTCTCAGTACCAAGTGGATCAGATGGTGGGCAGCAGCCTCTCCTACCAGATCGTCCTCCTTGTAGTGCATCTTAGACGTGTGTCTCCTCATGCTGTAGACCGTCAGCAGCAGGTACATGAAGGCAAAGGTCGTATGGAGCCACAACAGCTTGGTCCTGGAAACGAGAGCCGGTTCAGTTTCCGTTGGGCTGCAGCCTGCCATGCTACGCTGCAGCCTGCCATGCTACGCTGCAGCCTGCCATGCTACGCTGCAGCCTGCCATGCTACGCTGCAGCCTGCCATGCTACGCTGCAGCCTGCCATGCTAAGCTGCAGTCTGCCATGCTACGCTGCAGCCTACCATGCTACGCTGCAGCCTGCCATGCTTTGGCAAATCTTTATGCTGAGCTAGCAGTTTCCGAAAACTTGTCCTAAAACGAGGCAATTCCAGTATCCATGCTAAGCTAGACTAACATTTAGCTTGTGTTTTAGGTCTTCATGCTAAGCTAGGCTAACATTTAGCTTGTGTTTTAGGTCTTCATGCTAAGCTAGGCTAACATTTAGCTTATGTTTTAGGTCTTCATGCTAAGCTAGGCTAACATTTAGCTTATGTTTTAGGTTTTCATGCTAAGCTAGGCTAACATTTAGCTTGTGTTTTAGGTCTTCGTGCTAATCTAGGCTAACATTTAGCTTGTGTTTTAGGTCTTCATGCTAAGCTAGGCTAACATTTAGCTTATGTTTTAGGTCTTCATGCTAAGCTAGGCTAACATTTAGCTTGTGTTTTAGGTCTTCATGCTAAGCTAGGCTAACATTTAGCTTGTGTTTTAGGTCTTCATGCTAAGCTAGGCTAACATTTAGCTTATGTTTTAGGTTTTCATGCTAAGCTAGGCTAACATGTGGTATGTGGCCTAACGTCTTGAGTCTTCGTGCTAATCTAGGCTAATTTGTGGTATGTGGCCTAACGTCTTGATGAAAACATGCAAACAGATGGTGTGTGTTCCTGGAAGCAGACTGAGCGCCCTGCACTCATCGTCACTCACTCTGACTTCAGGTTGGCGATTGTGGTGCGTCCGAAGCTGTAGGCGTTGTTCTCTGGAACAGACAGACATGACAAAACGAGTCACGATCCCACAGATCTGACACGGTTCCAGACGAAAAGGTCGAAATCGAAACAGCATCAGGGTTTGCTGTAGTGAGAATTCACCAGAACCAGACTCGGGTCACAACACTCAGTACAGCATCTACAGACCGGACGGGACCGAGTCCGGGTCCAGCTAGAACCACCAGCTAAATCACGTCTACAGCGGCGCAGAGCGCCTGCCGCCCTGCAGCCGCCGCCTTTACCTTCTTTGGAAGGAGGTCCAGGAGCTCCCTGGCTGAGGAAAGCATCTGCACTGATAATTCTGACTAAAACCAACCAGAAACAAACGGAGAGCATCATGAAGGGAGTCCTGCAGACCGCAGCCCGTCCAGAGTCTGCAGCTTTGGGCCTCTGAGCCTCAGATGGAGCGCTTACCCAGCAGGTCACCGGAGAAGTTCACCGGCAGGACGATGCCCACGGAGAGGACGCCGACGACCACCAGCAGGCCGATGATGTGGCGCTGGAAGGACAGGTAGTGCACGGCGTCCTCGCCGCACTTCTCACGGATCTCCTCGTCCCTGAAGCGCCGACGAAGGAGACGGATCTCAGATCAGACATTTCCAAAGCAAAGAGAACCTGGCGGTTTGTTGAGAGCCAGACTTACTTTATTCTGAAGATGGCCGTGAGCCAGGAGCAGAAGCCCTGCAGGAGAAACCAGACGGATCAGAACCAAACCCCGGAGCACGAAGAGCAGCGCTGCACCATTTATTCGTTGTACAGAAGAACAACGTTTCATTTCAGGACATTTTCGTCGCAGGAAAGACAAAAGCAAGCAGACGAGGCGGCGGTCCGTCTGCACTTCATGGCGCAACCCGGCGGCCATGTTGTCTTCAGCTCTTTGTAATGCTTTACATATCAAATATCACTTAAATTAATAGCCATTCTCTAAATGCTATTAATGTAAAAGCTCCGCCTCCAGGAAGTCATCCAACATGGCTCCTCTATTAACCCTTTGAGTGCTGGCACATTGTGTGGAGGAGCTGGCCTGGGAGGCGGGGCTAGGTCCACCCAGGCATTTGGCAGCTGTTGCCATGGAGATTAAAGGATTTCTCAAACATGAAAGAATCACAGCAGCACAGCAGGAAAAACAGGATCATTGACTGACTTCATGGTCAGGATGCTGTCGGTGTAAATACTGGCTCTCAGGTAAAGTCATCAACCCTCTGAAAGCTTTACAGCTTCTGCTGATCTTTGTAGTGAAGTTTTCAAAACTGTCAGCCGGCTCTGTCCTCTGTCCCATTTGTCCACTGCAGCTGGACGTCTGCGGCCGCCAGACTGTCCGCTGGATCCTCTCGGGCCGTGTGTCCTGCCTCGGTAAATATCTGTGCTTGGACCGGACGGGTCCAAAGTGGTCCGTCCACCAAAAGCCCAACTTACACCACAGACCCATTTCTAAACTGCTGTTTTTATGAAAAGTTTTAGAGAAGATTGTTTCGATGTAAATGTGGACACAGAAAGGCTCCTGCTGAGTTCATTGGTCTCCTAGTGGCTGATGCAGCGGCTGATGCAGCGGCGCTGCGGTTTCGTCGCTCCTGCATCCTGCGGCTCGTTCTGCAGCTTTTGGTTCTCTTCGTATTTGTAAGAGACGATTTTCTGTTCCTCTGTGGCGGCGCCTCTACATGAGGAGAACCTCAGGGTTCGGTTTTAGGTCCTATCCTATTTATTTTGTATCTTCTGCCTCTTGGACATATTTTTAAGAAACTGAATCTCTTTTCACTGTTTGCTGCTGATGTGCAGATTTACAGCAGATTGCTTAACAGCATCAGCCAATGGATGAACCAAAACTTTCTTCACTTGAATCAAAATAAAATTTGTTCTGTTTGGACAAAAGAGCCTTTTCAATAAACCTGATCAGATTCTTGGCTGCTTCGCTCCTTCTGTTAGAAATCCCTCCGTCTTAAATGGGATCAGTTCTGGTTAAATCCAGCCTTCATCGTTTAGACGAAGCAACTCGCCGTATGAAAATGTGGACCAATCTTCTCTACATTTGGAATCCAAAATGCCACAGCGAGACTTTAAACTGGAAACCAGAGCGCATAACTCCAGGATCTGCTTCTTATCGGATTGATAAATAATAAACTGCTGTTAAATATTCCCAGAACGTCTGGCTGCTGCTGTGTGGACGGATTCGCCCTCCAACATCACATCTCTCCTGAAAACTCATTTTTATCCTTTAGCCTCGCATGGTAATTTACTGTATGAATTTGTGTTTTTATCTGCAGGTTTATGAATACTGTCCAGCACCTTGCAGCAGTTAATATTTGTTTTTAAGATCAAAAAGTTCATTTCAGATGACATTTCATAATTTTCTATTTGTAATTTACAAAAAAAAATTGTAAAACTACTTTTAGACGAGTTTCTAATGTTTTTTCTGACAATATTTTACATTAATCTGCTTAACTGATGCTAAGCTAAGCTTGTTTTTACAGTACTATGCTAAGCTAGGCTAACAGTTTCCCTCTGTTTGCAGCATCATGCTAAGCTAGGCTAACAGGACAGGTCTGTACTGAAGGCTGAGTTTTATATGCAAACATGACAGCAGAGAAACTGATCGGACCTCCGAAAAATATCAGAACCTGAAGGAAACTCCAACAAAGAGGCCATTAAACATCTGAAGGTTCATATGAGACTGATGATGGTGAGGAGGAGGAGGAGGAGGAGGAGGAGGAGGAAGAGGAGAAAGAGGAAGAGGAGAAACAGGAGGAGGAGAAAGAGGAAGAGGAGGAGTGATGAAGACGTCCTTACGTTGTCTCTCTGGTCGAAGTCCACAGAGCTGGACACCGAGGTGAGGCGTTCGTAGCGATCCGGAGTCTCTGAGTGCATTGCTGAGGCAACGCTGCAAACAGACGGGAAGCAGCTAGTTAGCATGTGGTCGCCTGACCTTTGACCTCTAGGCTGAAAGCCGGTTCCCTCAGACTGACAGGAGGAGGGAGACACAGACGGAGCTACTTGAAGGTCGAGACCTCAGGACAAACAGCCCCAAAGGGACAGGAACTAAGACTGCGCCCCCTAAAGGCCGACCCCAGATTTACAATGAAGATCTGGATCAGATTTCAGGTGAATGAAAACATGAAAATGTTGAGCTAAAGGTTTAAAAATCCACCAAAAACATCATGAAATTCATAAAACCTTTCCAGATAGGCCCCGCCCACTTCTCTGCTGTGACCAGATGTATGGGGTTTCCTGACCGCCCTTCCAGGGACCGATCTGCAGAAACCATGAACTTCTTGGCTCAGGCGGGTTCTGAGTTCAGTCATGATCCACTTGTTCTGACTCGGCCCAAGGTTCACTGAAGTCTAACCTACTGACTAGCACGGGGTCACCACGAGGTCACCAAGGGGTCACCACACACTGAGCTGCAGCCACAGCGTTACCTTTTCACCGGCTCATAGTTATCTGTGTCTCGTCTGCGGCTGAGTTAAAGATGGAGAGAGGAGCGCAGAGTTAGCTTCACCTCACACACACACACACACACACACACACACACACACACACACACACACACACACACACACACACACACACAGAGTACGGAGGGTTAGTAGGGCCAAAAGTCACTCATTAGTGAGCAGAACATCTGATAGGAGAAGAAGGAGCCAGCTGTGCTAGTGGACCAATCAGAGCGCAGCATCCTGTTAATGGAAGCAGCAGCAGAAGAAGAAAGAGGAGGAGGAGTTAGCAGACAAACCAAACAGCCGACAGGCAGCAACATACTATTCCTGCTCCTCCAAGTCGCTGAAACGCTTCTTCAGTCTTCAAGAAGGAAAAACAGGAAGACGAGGAAAAGTTACTGAAGCAGAACCTTCCGCTTCTGCAGACGTTCCTGATCCTCAACCCAGCGTTCTCCAGACACATTTACACGCCAGCAGTCCAGCCACCGCTGCGCCGCTGAGACCACAGGAACCAGTCACTTCCTGCTTACCTGTCTGCATCTGTGACCAGCGCCAGACGGCCATAATCCCACGCAACCTTCCTCAGGATGGAGAAGACGAAGAGGAGCACCTGAAGAAAAAGAGCATGTAGAGCTGAATATGGAGCTAGACGTAGATTCTCCAGATTGAACCTTCTCTTTTCCTGCTAGCTTTCAGCTGAGGGTGGAGCCATTTGCGCCGCTTGCAATTAGCAGAAATCAATACAGAAATGCAGCTTTCCTAGCATAACATTTATCTGA
This sequence comes from Poeciliopsis gracilis, assembly GCA_911649635.1. Lineage (NCBI taxonomy): Eukaryota > Metazoa > Chordata > Actinopteri > Cyprinodontiformes > Poeciliidae > Poeciliopsis > Poeciliopsis gracilis. Next base: position 150,414 of record CAJVRI010000370.1, read on the forward strand.
TCCAGCCAGAGAAACACGCTTTCCTCGCTGAAACCATCTGAGCACCATTTCAGAATCAGAAGCTCACATTAGCAGAGCATGCTAATGATCTGCTAACAGCTGTGCTAACAGCTCTGCTAATGCTACACTAGTTGCTGTGCTAATGGTTTTTCTAATGCTCTGCTAACGTTTCTGCTAAAAGCTCTGGTGATGCTATGCTAACTGCTCTGTCAACATCTCTGCTAATGCTCTGCTAACGTGCCGCTCGGCGTAGCGACGAGTCTCACCAGGAAGCACATGAAGTCCAGGGCGAGCACAGTGGGCACGCCTCCGAACGGCAGCCCCTGCAGCACCGTGCTGCGGATGCGCGCTGAGTAGCAGTAGTCTTTGGATTCATCGTCGCCTGTACAGTTTTTCTGTTCGCTGCAGGCCGGGCTGCTACCCACTGACTCCATGGTGACAATCAGCGCACTGAGCATGCTCACTGCCACATCCTCACTGGGAACCTGAAGAACAGAGAGGCCAGAGGTTTGGGATCTGGGAACATGCCACTGGATTTCCAGCAACATCCAGAAACAGCAGGCTAACGCTAGCATGCTAACACAGCAGGGTAATGCTAGCATCCACAGCTATATATTGTAATTTCCTATAATTTTTTAATGTCTGAACGGTGGAGCAGAAATCTGTCAAAGATAGATAGAAACATAGATGTTGTACATAGAGACATACTCGGGCTGGGCAATATGGATTAAAAATAAAATCACTTTTTTACCTAATTAAATTTTATTCACTACACATGACAAATTATTTTTTAAAGGATCTTCTTTTATTTTGATCATTATCTCAGGTCAATTCACAATTCTCTGTGAATTGACCTGAAATCAGTCTAAAACATGGAAACATTTGTGAAACAAGATGTCTGCATTGACTGTGATCTTCAAACTCAGAAAATATGATTAATCAATAAACTTGATTTCTCACCCAGCCCTAGTGATAAATCAGAAATATTCCACCAATAATAATCTGTTTAAACATACAGATATGAGCAGCTAAAGGTGGAGGGCTAGGCTGCGGGCGCTTTACACGGCTAGCTGTAATATTAGCATGCTAACGCTAATAACTCATTTTTTAGAGGCGTTGGAGTCAAAACCTCTCCACTGAGTCTGACATAAAGGGGTTCTGCACAGATATCGTCATGGAAACCAGCTAGCAGCTGAAAGCAGCTTGCGAGCTAACGTGCTAGCTATGTGTACACTGTGGCTAGCATTAGCATTCAGAGCCACAGCGCAGAAGAGGAGGAGCTTTCCTCTGATTGATCTTCATCACCATGGTAACCAGCAGCAGCGGGCAGCTGATCCAGGTGTTCGGCTGCCAAAGGTCCAGGTCCGACATCATCTGGTACCGGTTTGGACCATTTGAGCTGAAGGAACCATGAGAGCCGAGGATCCGGCGGTTCTGTTCGGCCGCTCCAAGATAACCACGTCTGGTTCTGGTTGGTTCTGTTTATTACTGATGAAGATTCAGAAAGGTTCTGCTTCCAGAACCAGCAGGGTTCTCCCTGCTCTCCCCCCGGGCCCCCCCTCCCCGTCGCCATGGCGCCGCGGCAGCATGACTCATCGTCCAGGCCCCGCCCCCCCCCAGTCCAGGCTCCTGATTGGTCCGCGTGGACCGCCTGCAGCCGGCAGATAACGATAAGGAGCCTCAGATCAGAAACAGGAAGTGGTTCTGCTGCAGTCCGCTCCAGAACCAGAACCACCACGGCCCGGTCAGAACAGGACCGGCAGAACTTCTGACTGTCAGCAGAACATGGCCTAATGTTGCAGAACCATGAGAACGGTTCTGAAGTCCAAACGTCTCCCTGGTTCTGGTTCTAATCTGGACCCAAATGGATGAAATCCCTGGATTCCTCCATTCCGGACCCAAACTCCTTCTCAGAACCGGGTCAGAACTCTGGGAACGCTCCCAGAGTTCTGACCCGGTTTCCTTGGTGTCCAGAGAGGATGAAGGTCAGAGCTGCAGCCAACGATCGATCAATCAATCAATCAATCAATCAATCAATCAATCAATCAATCAATCAACTCCTTTTGCAGATTTTATTCCACATCAGAAACGCCTTGAAGAAGCAAATGAATTCACTTCGTCCTCCGACAGGAGAAAACTGGACATCAGTAGATATCGATTATTGATTAATAACTGGATGCTGAAACTGATTCATTGTTTCCAGAATGTGAAGCTAAAGTGGAACCAGAGTTCAGACTAAAATGATTTTATTTTAATTATTGATCCGATTTTCTTTCAGTCTGGATTCAGTTTTTTTTATTCGATAGTGACAGGAAACGACAGAAGATCAAACCGGGAATCAAACCTCCGGCGGCGGCGGCGGCGGCCCGCTGCGCCCCTGAATCATCGGTTCCTGCATTAATCCAGGATTAGTTCCATAGAAGACAGAACCAGAACCCCTAGAACCTTCTGTTCTGCTCCAGAACTGCTGAACAACTGGACTGAAACGGATCAGTAGAACGGATCAGAACCGGTCAACAAAACCGGTTCTGTCGGCTGCAGGCCGTTTCCTGACCCGGCGGACAGAACGTCAGCTCCTCCATGTTCCCGGTTCTGCAGATCCCGGTCCAGTCCGGTGGCTCTGCAGATTATCCTTCAAGTAAAGAAAAGTTTTGGGAGTTTTTCTGATCAAACTCTAGAAACAAAACTGTGGAGAAAAATGATCTTTAGAGTGAAAACCTCTGGAAGTAGCGAGTCTGTTGTGGAACGCCAAAGCCTGAATCTGATTGGTCAGTTTGCTGAAAGCGAATGTGGGAGTTTGATCCTCCTGTAGTTCTCAGAGCCGTTTGGATCCCGCCTGGACTTCTCGCCGCGCGCGGTTCTGGTGGGTCGCCGGTTTTATGGTTCGGCAACTGGAGAGCTGACGGGTCACCAGTTGGCCGACCGTGACGTCTGCCGCTCTTCCGGAGCGTGGCGCTACGTCTGCGGGTCAAACAGTTCAATCTGTGCAGATGTTACCCAAAGGGCAGAAATGAACAGACGTTGTTGCTTCTCCTCCTCTGGACGTCTCAGAGCCACCGGGATCTGGGAAGCCACCGGGATCTGGGGATCTGCTCCCGGTTCCCGGTTCCCGGTCGGCTTTGCTTTCTTCACGTCTTGTCATGCAGCCTGATGTGGCGTTTCAGGCGCCGTTAGCTGTGGTTCCGGTTTGCTTCATGGGCTCTTGGGGGTCCGCAGCAGCGATACTTCACTGCTGTCCTGGTCCAGCGGTTCCGTTTCTAGAATCGGATCGGAACCAAACGAAGAGCCTTCAGAACGCGGCGGTTATCGATCAACGGCTTTGGAGTTCAAACATTGGCAGCTGTGTGGAAAATAGACTTCCTGTTTTCAGCAGATTAAAAAGTGGATTTTCTCTCAGCACCAGATTTCAGCTCGGAACCAGAACCGGTCCATCATCACCAGGTCTAAGGAGGAAGCTGTGAAGTGATGGGTTGAAGATTTGCTGCTTTGTTTTTCCAGGTTTTCCAGGTTTTTCCAGGCTCATCAGTGATGGAAACTCCTTCCTTTAACTCTGGAAATATTCTGAAAAACCTGCAGCTCGTGTTGGACCGGGATCAAACAGACATCAGTTCCAGATGACGGACCGAACCGAGCCGAACCGAGCCTTCGGGTTTCAGGCCTGGCAGCAGGCTGATCCTTTGACTCACTGACCTGATTTCTGCGGGCCGCAGCACGTCCAGCTAGGCCCGAACCGAACCGGCCCTCCCAGCCAAACAAAGCGCAGAGACTCCGCACATCCCGCACATCCCGCCACCTGCGTGGATCTGCTCCATCAGATGCGGAGGAGCGCGCGCCTTGCGCGTGCACAGCGCACACATTATGTAACCACCCCCCCGCGGCCCCCCGGCCCCCCCGGGCCGGATGGATGCTGCCGGGGGAAGCGGCGCCGCCAGGCCGCCGGAGAGGCTCCAGCCGCGGCCTGGCGGCGCCCGGCGGCCCGCTGAGCGGATCAGGCGGAGCCGCAGCTCAAAGCCAATCATGGAGAATTAGAACAAAGCCGGTACCTGACCCTCCGAAGCCGAACCGAACCCCCTCTGCTGCTCCGCTCCGCTTCCAAAACAACCGCTAAATGAACAAATCCTCAGAAGAGCCGCTGCGCCCGAACTGCGGGCCGCCGCAGCGCCGCCATGCCGCAGAAACCCGCAGAGCCGCAGAGAGCTGGATCCACCGCCGGGACGCTGGCCGACAGTCCGCTGCGAGCCGCTGCGAGCCGCTGCTCCTCCGCCGGCTGTCCGAGGCAAAATGGAGGCGGAGCGGAGCTGCGGTGACGCGCCGCCGCCAGCAGGGGGCAGCAGGAGCTGACCTTCAGGCTGCGTCTCGCCCTGCGGTTACACAACCGGTCCACGCAGAAGAAGACCTGCTGCTGATGATGATGATGATGAAGAAGAAGAAAAAGATGATGATGATGATGATGATGATGAAATCAGGCCTCCGATCATCTGCACGCCTTATCACGTGATTTAATGAAGGTCTTCCGGTCTGACGCAGGTCCGGAAAAAAGGGGAAAAAAGTTTGGTTAAAACTCACAATGAGCTGTGGAGGCAGCAAGGTCCCCGGTTCGAATCCCAGCCGGTTCCGCCGAGGCGGTGGCAGCGTTCACCCGAACCGAACCCGAACCTCCACTATGATCCACTTTTTAAAGTTTTTCTGAGTTAGACTGCGACACACAAGGTTTGCTGCTGTCGCCTCGGTTCAGAGGGACAGAACCGGTCCAGCAGGGGACGGATGGACCCAGTGGACCTCTAACCTCTAACCTCTAACGGGCCAGAACAGGATTCAGAGCCGAGAATTAAATCCCGTTTATCATCAGTCTCGGCTGCTTCTGGTTATAATAGGACGGAAACATAAATATTATTAATATTATTATAACTATTATGAAACATATTTAATCTGGACTAGAGAAGAAGAAGATTTAACTTCAAAAGATGCCTGGACCTCCAGGAACCTGGCCAGAACCGGGCCAGAACCGGGCCTGTGCTGCTGGGAGGAACATGGTTCTGATGGTTCTCTGACGTTCATCTAAACTGGTTCCGGCCGGAAGACCCGGATGCCACCAGAACCGAACCTCACAGAGCCACGGCTCGGCAGCCGATGTGGAACCGGAAGCCGGTTTTCTGCCTCTTCCTCCAGCCTCTGCAGCTCATTGGCTGAGCCTGCGGCTCCGGGCGAGGGCCGCGCCGGAAGCAGCGGCTGCGCCGGGGGATGGAGTGCCGATCCGCCGCCGTCTCGTCCCTCAGCTGGGCCCTGGTGGTCGGCGGCGCGGCTTACCTGCTGCGGCAGACGCGCCGCTGCGGACAGTACGGCCGCTACGCGGAGCCGAGCGGCCGCTGCTGGCCCGCGGGCCCGGCCTGGTTCCTGCAGGAGGTTCCGGCCTTCCTGGTTCCGCTGCTGCTGCTGGGTTCTGCAGAACCGAACTCTGCCACCGGGAGGTCGCTGCTCGTCTGGACCTTCATGCTGCACTACTTCTACAGGTTAGACGGACCGGACCGGGACCGGGACCGGGACGACCGGACCGGGACCGGGACGAGTGGAGGTTCTGGAAAGGTTCGGGGTGTTTTGGGTGATTTAGTGACGCAGTGAGCTCAGGTCCAGAGTTTCGGAACCGAACCTCCTGGCGGGACGGTTCCCGTCAGATCAGCTGATTTATCCACAGGAAGTTAATGAAGGTTAATGATCAGAACCGCAGACCCAAAAGAACTTCAACAGCAGATCTGAAAGTTCTGATCACATTTGGTTTCTGATTGATTTTAGGAATGATGTCAAGAATCATGACGTCATTCCTGCTGAGAGTCCAGGAGTGAACCCCTCACCAGAGCCCAGGCTCTGGACGTGTAACTGGACTGAACAGAACCTAAGATGGTTCTGGTTCTGGCAAAACACTCAGACCTTCCTGCTGGCTGTCTCAGCTGTCCAGCTTGTCTCAGCTGTCCAGCTTGTCTCAGCTGTCCAGCTTGTCTCAGCTGTCCAGCTTGTCTCACCTGTCCAGCTTGTCTCAGCTGAGGCTGAAAGCTGAGCAGAGGGACATCATGTTCTTCTGACCTGGAGAAGTTCTTTAGGCTAGGTTGACCTTTGACCCAAGTTGTGGTTGATGCTCTCCATTAAACCGACCCAAAGCGGTTCCACCCTGGTTGGTTCTGTTGACCCGATGCAGACCAGGTTCTGCTGTGAGATCCAGCTGTGATGCATTTAAGGAGCCGCTGATCTTGTGGGAATTTACAGATTTCTAACAGCTTCAGCGTCTCAGCTGGGTTTACTTTGGGATTATGGATTATGGATTATTCTTCCTGCTGACTCCCTGGCTTTCAGCCGGCTTTGGTGGAGATGTTCTGAAGTAACTTTGTTCTGGTTCTGCAGGAGCTGTGTGTACTCCCTGCTGACCCGCGGACGGCCGGTTCCTCTGAAGATCGTCTGCTCCTCCGTCGTCTTCTGCTCTCTGAACGGCTTCCTGCAGGCTCACCACCTGCTGCACTGCGCTCACCTGCAGCTCACCTGGCTGACCGGCGCTCGCCTCTCTGCAGGTCAGACGCTCCGCCGGGCAGGAACCGGTTCTGAAAGGGTTCTGAAGTCCAAAAGCTGAACAAGCCACCAGAGGACAACGAGAAGCACCTAGAACAGGAATTGATTTGATTTTGTTTGGAAAGATGAGATGAGGAAGTTTGGCTTTGGCTCTGAAACAGGAAAGTGAGGAATTGGGCGGATCAGGAGAGACGAACCTCCTGCTGGACTTCATGTCCTGATTCTGTTTTTCAAGGTATTGTGGTGTTTGCTGTCGGTCTGACCATCAACATCCACAGTGACCACATCCTGCGTAGCCTGAGGAAACCTGGGGAGTTCGTCTACAGGATCCCCCGCGGTACGCCACAACCAGAACCGCAGCCTTAATCTGACTTCCTGTTGACCTCTTCCTGTGGACTGCTTCCTGTGGACTGCTTCCTGTTGACCTCTTCCTGTTGACCTCTTCCTGTGGACTGCTTCCTGTTGACCTCTTCCTGTTGACCGCTTCCTGTTGACCTCTTCCTGTGTGGACCTCTTCCTGTGGACCTCTTCCTGTTGACCTCTTCCTGTTGACCGCTTCCTGTTGACCTCTTCCTGTTGACCTCTTCCTGTTGATCGCTTCCTGTTGACGGCTTCCTGTTGACCTCTTCCTGTGGACCGCTTCCTGTTGACCTCTTCCTGTTGACCGCTTCCTGTTGACCGCTTCCTGTTGACCGCTTCCTGTGGACCGCTTCCTGTTGACCTCTTCCTGTTGACCGCTTCCTGTTGACCGCTTCCTGTTGTCCGTCTTGCAGGGGGGATGTTTGAGTTGGTTTCTGGTGCCAACTTCTTTGGGGAGATGGTTGAGTGGTGCGGCTTCGCCGTCGCTGCTTGGTCCTTTCCAGCTTTCGCCTTTGCCTTCTTCACCATGTGCTCCATCGGGCCCAGAGCCTTCCATCACCACAGGTACCGGTCCTTCCCGTCCTGTCAGGATCAGACACACTAAGCAAGGGTTCTGGTTGGGTTGTAGTTTGGGTTTCAGCTGGCATCAGAACTCGTGCTGAGTCGGTGCTCCTTGTGTTTCTTCCAGGGATTATAAGCGGAGGTTTGAGGATTACCCCCGCTCCAGGAAAGCCATCGTTCCCTTCATTCTGTAGGGATGGAGGCCCGACCCGTGAGAACTGGTACCTACTGCAGTTCCTCCTCCTCAGACGCCCAGCCGTCCTCTCCTGGAGCGGAACAGGTTGACGCTCCCTCCATCTGGGACTCTGTAAAGGTCAAGGGTCAGGACCAGGGCACGAACTTCCCCTCACATCCAGGCTCAAACTATCCAGGCTTTTGCCATCAGGTGGCGCCACAGAGACGGCGTGGGCGCCGCTCTGCAGTGAAACTAAATAAGCAGATTTGAAATGTTACAACCCGATTCATTTTCTTTAAAAATGGTTCTATATTCATATAAATGTACTTTTTATTCTTTTATTTCCTCTAAACATGATTTATTTGTCTTAATGTCGGTACTCCATCAGAATAAACATGAAAGCTGATTGAGAGTGTGAGTTTGGACTCAGGCTGTCGGCGGGTTCTAGTTCTAGTTCTGGTTCTGGTTCTGGTTCTGGTGCCGGTTCTGGTTCTGATCCCGGTTCTGGTGCCGGTTCCGGTTCTGGTTCCGGTTCTGGTTCTGGTTCTGGTCCCGGTTCTGGTGCCGGTTCTGGTTCTGGTTCCCGGTTCTGGTTCCGGTTCTGGTTCTGGTCCCGGTTCTGGTGCCGGTTCTGGTTCTGGTCCCGGTTCTGGTGCCGGTTCTGGTTCCATGGATTCCTCACTCATTCTTCCAAACTGAAGTTTTACTGTGACTTGTCTGAGTAGCAACCAATTTTCTTTTAGATTTATTAAATATTAATATGAATTTGTTGGTTGTTCTGAATGGTCCACAGGACTTTAATGTTGACATCAAATCAATTTAAACAATCTGGTTTGGAGTTAAATGCAGATGAAGTCATGACCATCATGTTGACACTGAAACTGGACGTAGCTTATAATGCTATCATGCTGCACTGGGCTCAGACGGTTTAGTGTCCGCTGTCCTTCCCACTCTTGTGGTTTTTTCATTTCTGGTCATTTAAGGTCATGAATATCATCAAAGGGCCATTAGTGGCAGAATGCGTCGATAAAACCAGATAGCTAGAATATTAATAAACAGCTCTTTCTACAATTTGACAAATACTTCTTGAAACGAGTTAATATTGAGAATCTTTTCACACTGATGTTATGTGGCAGCTCCAGATGTGGACCACGGCCTTCAGACCTCATCTTGAAACTTTAACCCAGCAGCAATGTCCTGCTTTTCTTGTTTAGGGTGAGGAGAACCACGTTTTAAAGGAAAGCTGCAACATTTTTCATAAACTCAGATTTAGCAGGAAACAGACCCAGAGGAGCTGGCGGGTCAGAAGAACCTGAGTGCTCCTCAGGTTCTGTCTGGTGTTGGACCATTTCCTGAACCTAACTCTGCAGAACTGCAACATCGGAAAACATTCATTAAATTAACCTGCTCAAAGTTATGGAGAATATTTATTCTGAGCCAGGATCTTAAACCTTTCCAAGCAGAAACCCGGTCTGCGGATCTAAAGCAGATTACTTCTTCTTCTTCTTTAGATTTCAACGGCAGCTTGCATACATTATTGTTGCACTTCTCCCATCTGTTGGGTCCCAATATCTATGCCTCAAATTTTCCTAATGAGCCCAGTATTTTTTTTAAATCTTCTCTTTCCCCTCATTACTATTTAACTGATCAACCACATTCTCAAATTTCAATTCTCTACTAAAACTTAATTCCATTTTTAATAATCTTCTTTGATTCACATGTTTCCTACAACTAATAAAAACATGTTCCATCGTTTCTACAGTATCACACCAAATACATAAACCAGGAAGAAGTTTCCCCATTTTAAAAAGAGTTCAGTTTAAAAACTGTGACCGGCCAAAGCAGATTAGGTTTTTCTTCAGCTGAAATCAATTGCTTTTATGCTATTACTTTGAAAGGGAACCGGAAACAACGTTGCTTTTATTTTGGAAGGAACGTTCCTGACGTAACGTCAAAGCAGAATCAGCTACGCCGGATTTACTGCGCACACTTCCACAACAAACATGGCGGACGGTGAGTTCATTGTTGAGCTTTAATGGTTCTTATCGGTGGGTTCTGGGGAGGTTCGGTCCGGTTGTTCGGTGGTTCTGGTTTCATCCGGCGCGTTACCGCTCAGCTCTCCCGCCGTTGGCCGCTTCCTGTCCTCGGTCCGGTTTATTTACCGGAAAGAGGAAAGATGCTAAGCTAACAACCCGCCGCGTACTGACCCACGTCGCCCGGTTCGACCTGGGTCCGGGTCCAGGTCCGGATCAAGGCCAGCTGTACGAATTAAGGCCGGGCAGAACCAGAACCGAACCCCTACTCTCGGATTTAATTTCAACAAAACTATAAACAACCGGATTTGTCCCTGCTTTTCTGAAACTGAACCAGAACCGGTTCCGGTGGTTCTGTCGGTGAGTCCGGGCGTTTCCGAATCAATGCCGAGGGTTCAGGTGGAGGTTCTGGTTCTGAGTCCAGTCTCCCTTCACATCAAGAGGCTGGTCGTCTGGGGAGGTTACCATGGTAACCCCTGCTCTGGTTCCCATGAAGCTGATCCCAAACCAAGTCGGTCCAGTTAGCGTTTTGGTTCTGGAGTTAGAGAACCAATCACAGTGAAGAGTTGCAGTGTGTTTCCGGTCTGAGGAGAACGTTCTCCCATGTTTCCCGTGATCAGGAGTCGGATCTGCTGCTAAGCTAACTGCTGCTCTGCCTTTCAGATCACACAGACCCAGACCAGTCCATGGAGGGACACACACCTGTGAGCCACACACACACACACACACACACACACGGTTTCCATGGGAACAGCTGTCTGAACCTGAATCCTCCTGCAGGTCTCTGAAAACCCTCACGCTGAGTTCGGCCTGACAGAAAACCTGCAGGTAACTCCATCTCCCAGCATGCTGTGCTGCACTTACTACTCTGTACAGGTTCTGTCCCATTCCAAGGTTCTGGATCCGGAACCTGATCAGAACCTTGGGACGGGACAGAGCCACCGACCCGCCTTCAGATTGGTCCCAGAACCAACGTCTGAGTAACGGGTCGGGTCGTTGTTCCCCAGCGGACGGTGGAGAACGAGAAGGCGAGCGCGGAGAAGCTGTCCAAGCAGAAGGTGGACCTGCAGGCGCTGCCGACCCGGGCCTACCTGGACCAGACCGTGGTTCCCATCCTGCTGCAGGGCCTGTCTGTCCTGGCCAAGGAGAGGTGGGTTCTGCTGCGGGTCTGGCCGGTACCGGCTAACCGCTCGCTGGTTCTGACATTGTGGATGTTTCTCTCCAGGCCTCCCAACCCTATCGAATATCTGGCGGCGTTCCTGCTGAAGAACAAATCCCAGTTTGAGGAGCGGAGCTAAATCTGTTCTAGAATCCAGAATAAACATGTTAAAAATGGAACGCCTCGTTTATTCAGAACACCGGTTCTGTTCTGGAGACCGGACCCGACGGGCTGCAGCATCCTGTGAAGCTCAGGATGGTCATGACCTGAGGAGCAGGAAGTCACTGAGAAGTTAAAAGATTTGAGTCTGTTCCAGAAAACTCCATTTAATTTGTTTATGTGAAACATTTACAGAACAACAAGTTAAAAACAAAACGCCTTGCAGACGTACGGAGGCCCAGACAGGCCAATGTTACACCAACACATACAGGGGATCAGATTCACCACTATCAACGTTCTAGGACCCAGACAAATACTATAAAATTATTTTCTGCTTCAATTTTGGCAGATCACCATCTGTTAAAACTACTTCATACCTTATGTAGTTTAATTGTGTAGTAAAATATCTCATTGAGGGGGAAAAAAAAGTAAAAAATCTTTGAGAGCATTATAGAAACTACAACTCCCATGATGCTTTTCAACAGGAATTGTCCAAAGAACCAGACTTCTTGACCTGAGGATTGTGGGTAATGTAGTGGATGTAGACGTAATAAAGTGGTCGCTCCAGCCACTTTGCAGCTCCACACTACTGGAGCGTCTGGTGTCACCTGCTCGATGATGCAGAGGCCAGGTCTCAGCCAATCGCAGAGTGACAAACTACATACATCAAACACCTGAGCAGACCACCAGGTAAGGTCACAGGGTGTATCACATCACTTCCTGTTCCTCAATGCTGCACAGGAAGTGGCCTTTATGTGTCATCAGATGACGGTCCGACAGACTGACAAGGAAGTGGGCGGGGCTTGGTCTCAGATGTAGAACTGGTGATTGGCCAGATTGTCCATGAAGGGCTGAACGAGGAAGTCAGTGGAGAAGTAGAAGATGAGACCAAAGGCAATGGAGATGGGCAGCGCGGGCAGCGCCTTCCTGAAGATGGCCAGGAGCAGCAGGGTGAGGCACAGACCCTGGAGGGAGGGGCAGAGGGCGTGGATAATGAGTCACATGACCAGCTCAAAGTTATCACACTCCATACCATTTTCTCTCTTCAGCTCATTCACTCCAAGTTGAATCCACTAGAAGAGACATGATGCTACCATCACCTCTCCCTCTGCTGGATCAGAGCCTCGCCTCAGAAAACACAGGAAGACTAAATCCTCAGACTCAACATGGCCGACTTAGATGACCTCCTACCACCCGGAGATGACTAAGAAACTTGCCTTACATCTGAAACCGATTTGGCACTCTGAATGACCCTAGAAATAATTGATGAAAAGTTTAGTGGAAGGAAAGCAACATGGCTGAACGTACGATGAGGATGGCCACGAAGCAGGCCAGGGTGGTGTTCCAGTCTCCACCAGTCGCTGCAGCCTTTCCCACCAGAACACTGTAGAAGATGAAGTCTCCGAGGCCGAGCTTCACCCCACCTGCACACACACATGCCATCATCATCATCGTCATGGTAACCAGACAACGGCTGAGCTCCCGCCTGCAGCTCCTCCACTCACGGTCCTCCTCCAGTTCCTCTTCCATGACTGGACTCAGCCGTCGGCTATGAGCCTCCGCCCTCCCTCCATTTAGCTCTGCCTCCTCATCTGAACCTGTTGCCATAGAGATAGCATTTAGACTGCAGGCTTGGACAGCAGAGCAGGCATTGCCACTACCGACGTCTGACCTGTTTCAGAGCGCTGGCAATCGGCCGGGTTCGCCATCGTCACCGTCCACATCATGGCAGCTGCAGAGAGATGGAGACGTTATGACCAATCAGAGGCCTCCAACTTCATATCCGGAGCAGACCCGGATCCATCACCCCGACGAGACCAGAACGAGACCCGGACCCATCACCCTGACGACCCAGAACGAGACCCGGACCATCACCCAGACGAGACCCGGATCCATCACCCCGACGAGACCCGAACGAGACCCGGACCAACCCCCATGGAGAACCAAACTTTTATTAGACCTAATCAGACGCCGACCAGATGAGATTCGGGACTTACAGGAGTAGATGAGGGCGGGGAAGATGGGTTCGTTGCGCTCCTGAGCCGTCTCCACCAGCATCCGTAGCGGTCCCTTCGGACTGAGGACGGCCACCAGGTCTGCAGGGGACCAAGGGATGATGGGAGAACAGTTAGAGGCACTATGTCGGCAGGCAGGAGGTGATGGCGTTCCAGTTCTCACCGTAGACAGAGATGGCGCCTAGGATGACCCAGGTGGACCACTCGGGGAGATACTTGATGAAGACGAGGGCCATGAGCGCGCTGATGAGGATGAGGTAGGCCTGCTGCAGCTGCAGCGGCCCCTTCCAGTGGATGCACAGCATGCCCACGGCGCCGAAGTTCCAGATCACCATGGCCACTGTTGGGTAGTCCACCGCCACGTTGTAGGTTCGAAACACTTCTCTGATGGCACAAAAGGACGGGCCTACTGACGGACCAGAACCAGAATCGGGCCGGCTGGGTCTTTCAGAACGGAAACTCACCCCAGATACATGAAGCTGAACCAGAATAGCAGCATGAGGGAGGACAGGATGAGCCAGCCGTGGATGAACTGAGGCAGAGAAAAGCCAGAACTTCAGGCTGAAAGGGACCCAGAACATTCAGCGGATCGGACCGGCTTCTAATTCAGAACCAAGGCAGCGATTCTCTGCGATGACCCGGTTACATCAATGTGGATCACAAGCCGAACCGGCAGGACCGTCTGCTGGAGAAATATTGTTTCCTGTCCGAAAAGCTGCTGGCAATGGCAGCGGCGCTAGGGGGCGCTAGATCCACCCAACGTGGTTTTATGTCACAAAATGTTAAAGAGTCGACAGGAAATGGAAAAATATAACTTGACGATTCTAAGGTGTAAGAAGGTTTACTGATGAACAAGCAGAATCTGAAGTAAAGCCGCCACAGAAACATAAATAAATGTGTTTATGACGCTGATCATGATGAGTCCGGTCCCGGTCCGGTCATGGTCCAGTCATGGTCCGGTCATGGTCCAGTCATAGTCCGGTCCCGGTCCCGGTCCAGTCATGGTCCGGTCCCGGTCCAGTCATAGTCCGCCCGGTCCGGTCCCGGTCCGGTCCGGTCCCGGTCCGTCGGTCCGTCATGGTCCGGTCCCGGTCCAGTCATAGTCCGGTCCCGGTCCCGTCCAGTCCGGTCCCGGTCCCGGTCCGGTCATGGTCCGGTCCCGGTCCGGTCCCGGTCCGGTCCTACCTTGTAGCAGCGGTTCTTGTACAGCACCACCAGGAGGACGGTCATGACCACGATGACGCTGATCATGATGGCGGTGTTGAGGACGGAGTGCAGCAGCCGGCGGCCCACATCGGGCGTGTCCTCGCTGAACGGCGTGTAGATCCTGCAGAGAGGCCGGGTGAGACCAGAACCAGAACCGAGACCATAACCTGGCGGACCTACAGCTGCTGCGTGGTCTTCTCCGAGTAGAAGCTGACGGACTTGATGGTGCCGACCACCACCGCCATGCACAGGGTGACGGGGACGAACAGCATGATGACGTGCTTGGCGCCGTACTTCAGTGGCTCCTCCTCCTCATCCTCAGGCTCCGCCCCCGGGGCGGGCCCGCTCCGCCCGCCGCTCTGCCCGCCGCTCCGCCCGGCCTGCGAGGGGAGCAGAACCCATCAGGACCAACACCGTCCTCAAACACGGTCAGCAGAACCGGGCCAGTACCGTTTTACTGTCGGAGTCCTCGGTGGGGCTGAGCTCCGGGTCGGGTCGGTAGGACGGAACCGCAGGGTTCTGGGCGGGAACCAGGGCGGTCCGTTCGTTGTAGAGCTCCTCATCACTGTCGGACACGCTCATCACTGCAAACAGAACCAAACGGAACCAGCTGAAACCAGCAGAACCCAACAGAACCAAGCAGAGCCCAATAGAACCAGCAGAACCCAACAGAACCATGCAGAACCAGCAGAACCCAACAGAACCATGCAGAACCACAGAACCAAGCAGAACCCAACAGAACCATGCAGAACCCAACAGAACCAGCAGAACCCAACAAACCATGCAGAGCCCAACAGAACCAGCAGAACCCAACAGAACCATGCAGAACCCAACAGAACCAGCAGAACCCAACAGAACCAGCAGAACCCAACAGAACCTGTTCTCCGTCCTGAAACAGGTACCTCTGTAGAAGAACCTGAAGAATCAAGCAGAACCCAGAACCTGGACTCGGAACTCAAACAGAACCATTAAACATCTTCTCCAACAGAACCGAACCTTCACTGTCTGTACAACCAGAACCACCAGAACCTGTGCTGCTACAGCGAACCGAACCAGTACTCCCTGCTCCGACAGAACCGATCGGAACAAACCTGTGCCGTATGGTGCAACAGAACCGGAACTCTACTGTCTAATCCAACCGAACCGAACCGCACTGGTAACGCCTGCCTCAACAGAACCGAACACACCGACTTTAGAGTGTGGCCCAAACGGATCTTTTCCGGAAGCCAACCGAACTCGGATGGTTCCGACCGTCACTCTGGTCGCTTTTTGTCAGAGTAAGTTAAGAAAAACGAACCTGTGCAGAACCGAACCGGGCCTGAACCGAAACGAAGTCCGAGAAATAAACCCGGAAACACCGCAGTCAGCTGATCCGAGCGACGCACGTGATACGTTCACTGACGTCACCCACCGTGACGTGCATGGAAGAACCGAGAGAACAAGAACAGAGGGAAATAAATCAAAGTCCCAATAACTTAGGCTGCTCTTTGACCTTAGGCTGCTCTTTGACCTCACAGACTAGCTGAAATCCCACAGGAGTCAAAGTTCAAGCGATGAGCAGCACCTTAGCTGAGCCCTGCTGTTCAGTAAACGTTGCATACAACTGAAAGCAGCACAACAAACTGATTCTGGGAACAGGATTTATTCAGAGAAGAACACACTTTAAAAAGTACAAAATATTTATTTACATTTTTACAGAGTGAACATCCACCTATGGGGGTGGGGCAGTGGGGGTTATAGGGGTTATGGGGGTTATAGGGGTTATGGGGGTCATGGGGGTTATGGGGGTCATGGGGGTTATAGGGGTTATGGGGGTTATGGGGGTTATAGGGGTTATAGGGGTTTGGGGTTATGGGGGTTATAGGGGGGGGTTATGGTGGTTATGGGGGTTGTGGTGGTTGTGGTTGCCTTTGCTGGCGCTGCTCTGCCAGCCAGGCCTCCACTTTCTGCCCACCAGCGCTGCCCGGGCAGAAAGTGGCGCTGCCGAAACAGCTGTGGCCAAAGTCTTTCATCTTTGGACGGCCACATGTCCCACACGTGTTGAACCCCACCTTCCTGGTGTACCTCCTTTTCTGCACACCGGCAGCCTCTTCCTCTGCCCTGCGTCGCCGATTCCTCTTTGTGGAGCGGGGTATAGGGGCAGCTGGCAGAGGAGCCACTGGCGCTCCCACCAGAAGGAGAGGTGGAGTGAGGACAGGAGCTATTGAGGGATGACCTGCACCTGTCAGTGCTGACCTGGGCTGACCCCCTAGCATGATCTGGAGTCCTGGCACCGGAGCTGCTGGGAAGATGGGCTGCAGCGCCGTGGCACTGGCTGGCTGTCTGCCTGGCCGCAGCTTGGGAGCCTGACCCGCCCTATTTGGGGGCAGGACAAACTCATATTTGGCCCCTGATGTTGTTGGAGTCCGGCTCAGTGGTTCTCGCGGAGCAGGAAGCTGGGAGCCGGCCACAGCGATGCGGTCATCACTGGCTAGGCCCTGGGTCAAAATACTCAGCTCCTGGTTGTTTTCTCTCGATTAAACCTGCAGTTACATAAACATCATAACATCATAAGAAAGACATTTCTTTAAAATGTCTGTTTAAAAAAAAAAAACAAACCCACAAAGAAACATGCTTCCCACTGTGTCGGGGTCGTCTGATTTAACAGAAACAGCTGAAGAGACGTGGCGTCCATGACGACCAGGTCCCGGACGTGGTGATAGTCCGTCAGGACTTTGGTCCATCGAGGAAGCCTCACACCAGCTCTCTTGGTTGGAGACTTATGCATGGAGCACAGCTTGATACACATGGCCTCCACCAGGCGACTGGTGCTGGGCCACTGGGCAGGCCCCCCGGATGGCCAATCAAACATCTCTTCACACTCTCCACTCCAGGTGTGACGCCGGTATTCTTGGGCGCCTTGAAGCGTCCGTGAGCCAGTTTGGGCTGGTGTCTTGGCTGGTAATGGAGCCTCCTCTTGTCTCCATCTGGAAGAGCAGCCCACAGGCGGATGACCTCTGTGACCTGCTGTTCTTCCAGGTAGAGCGCCTGACGGAGGGACACCAGGTACTCAGCCAAGTCCTGCACCTTGTCCCAGCCAGGGACGCCATCGGGGCCAAGAACCGGAGCCTGCACAGAAGAATTAAAATATGCCAGGTAGACTGTCAGCATTAAACCACGTACAATATGAGTCTCACTCTGCAGGTAGACAGGGTAGCAGCTGAAGAGTAATCTACTCACAGTGGCCTGGAGCGGACCGCTGGACCCAGAGGACCCTGCAGGAGCAGGCGCTGCGTCCGTCTGGGCGGGGGGCCGTGGTGGAGACGCTCCTTGGATGGATGATCTGGTCGGCCCTGAGGAAGACGAGGGCGAGGCCAGGGACACGCTGCTGTCCTCAGGGTTGAGGGCCTCAGAGAGGACAGGAAGCGTCACGTCCTCCAGTTCCTCCTCTACGAAGCCGTCGTCAGCCGCCTCCTCGTCTTCCATACTCTCCACCAACCGATCCTCTTCCTCCGGGTCGATCATGACAGTAAGGGAGCGACCGGACTGGCTGTACAGATCCTCCATCCCAAGGAGTTCTCCTGCAAGAGAACATAGTCCAGAACTGGAACAAAGTAAGGATTCATACATGCAAGTCAGCAGTGGCAGAAAAGTAAAGTAGAAGCACAACGTTAATGAAAAGGCAATTCAGTGCACTGAAGGAAACTTTCAGGAACGACCTGGTTAAACCTTGAAGCAGCCATCACTGCCCTTTGTGCCACAAAACCTAAAATGTTTCAGAAATGTTTAGAAAGAACGTTGCATTTAACTCTTTCAGCGTGAAAGAAGTCTAGTTTTTACTTACAAAGTACATTAAACAAGTGATGTTAAATCACATGCTGCTTTTGTATCTGTACTATAACATAACTGAGAGCTGAGAACATAAAGAACAAATAAAGAAATGCACTGTCTCACTTTGCAATTAGCTGACTAAGACTTTTGCACAACACTTCTGAGTCAGCGGTCATCATCCTGACCGTCGTCATCCTGACCGTCGTCATCCTGACCGTCGTCATCCTGACCTGTATACGCTGCAGGAGGCTGGTAGCGCTCATCCAACGGAGCCTTGAGTTTCTTCCGGCTCAGTCTGTCCAGCGCCTTCTTCTCCACGCTGCTGTAGATCCTCAACTTGGCGGCTCCCCCAACCGCTTCTTCCATCCGGTCCTGGTTCCAGCGCATCAGGCCTGGAAGTGTGCAGCACTGGCGCTGGTCCCTGCAAAAAGAGCAAATGTATCCTGTTTAAAACGAGCAGGGGAGAAGCAGAGAAACATTAAAGATGTCAATGAGCTGCCTGGGACGAAGCGGTTGAGGTGGAGGTGGAAGGACTCCAGGGAGGTGGAGCCACGAGCGCAGCGGTAGCAGCAGAGCTCCACACCACCTTTCTTCAGGTAGAGGGGGAAGCCCTCTGGGTCCTGAATGCAGGCCATGTGTCGCCGCTGGTCCAGCCAGATCTGCTGGATGCGCTCGTGGTCCAGCAGCGGCGCTCCCAGAGTGTCCTTCCCACTCTCGCTGTCCAGCTCATCGATGAGCGCCTCGATCCTCCTGGCCGTCTCCTCCACGCCCCGAGTCCTTCTCCTGCTTTGTAGCGCCAGCTCCCGTTTGGTGATCTGCCGGTCGAGCGCCTCCTGGGACACCGGGCCCGTCCCTCTGGCCGGGAGCCCGTCCCTCTGGCCGGGAGCCCGTCCCTCTGGCCGGGAGCCCGTCCCTCTGGCCGGCAGCTCGCCCCGCTTGGCCAGCCGGAGAGCGGCGACGTCCTCCGGGTCCAGCTCAAAGATACACCTGGACAGGGTTCATGTTGACAATGTGTCTGTTTGAGTTAAACACTTTTGATGAAACACAAAAACAGAAAAAAACACAAAAAAAGAATGTGCAGAGTTTTAGGGTTGATTTAAGCTACTGTCTAGTTTTACTCTAGATGTTAGTTGACAACATGCTCTGCCAAATGTAATCAATTACATCTGTTAACAGAAATCAACTTTACATTTCTGACATTATTTTATTCACCGGCATTTAATTATATTCTGTCTTGTTTCATGGAGCTTTGCACACATGAAGCCCAGACCTACAATTACACGCTAAAATGCGAGACCAAGCACCCTCCAGTCACGAGCCCGTGAAAACTCGACCCCTTTAGCGTCATTTTTTGCGTGAGGGGCGGGGCTCAAAGATCAGGCCCCTTTCTGAAGCCCAGACCTGCTCTGTTGGCAGAGATGTTAAATATGAGGCTGAAAATGAGAAAATATGCCACAGTTCCACCTTCACCTGGACAGCCGCGCCATGAAGGTGCCGTAGAGCGGGTGAGCCTCAGTGATGACGCCCGCTGCAAACCGGCGCATAAAGTGCCAGATGTCCAGGCGAACTTTCAGCTCTGGCCAGTCGCTGAACATAGCTGCGACCTGCGCCTGGCCCCCGAGCGTGCGGGCTGCAGCAGTCCCGGTCCACGTACATCACAGAGGCGGTGCCACTCCTGCCTCCCGGTAGCATCTCACCAAGCCTGCTGCCAAAGGCCAAAGGCCGTGCCCCTCCGCAGCTGTAAGGACAGACACCAAGACCTGGCCGTGCTCATTGCTGACACTGGGGCACCAGCCGGCGGTGTTGGCAGCAGCACCAGCCAGCTTCTTGGTGACCTAAAAAATGAGAACAACAATGCAAATGAAGCCAGATAACCAAAACTGTAAATTAAAACTACATTCAAACTGTTTTGTACCTTTTTGGTGGAGTCCATTTTGAGGACAGAGCCAAAGACAGATGTAATTTTGGCCCTGACCTCAGGCAGCCGCGAGAGCACGTCCCTGGCGTACACTGACAGCAACCACTTGGGTTTGGGAAGAGGTAGCAGAGGCTGCAGAGGGAGCAGAGGTAGCAGAGGCTGCAGAGGGAGCAGAGGCTGCAGAGGGAGCAGAGGGAGCAGAGGCTGCAGAGGGAGCAGAGGTAGCAGAGGCGGGGGTTGGAGAACAATGGCAGCTGGATGACGGTGGAGTCAGCAAAGGGCTCACAGGCTGTGAGATATTCCAAAGCGCGGTGCATCCACGCCGCGCTGTGCTCCTCCGTCAGCTTGTGATACAGCTGTGTGACACTGTTCCCCTGCTCCTCTCTCGCATCAGCACCACCACGCGGATGTCACAGGCGTATCTGCAGAAGGCCACATGTGTCTGGTCAGTGTCATGTGATGCCAGTGAAGCATGAAAGTAGCCCTTTACATGTTACACAGCACAAGCACATTAAAAATGCATTGCTGTTATCATTAGTGTGCTATACCTGTATGTGAGGACGGCTGGAAATTTGGTGCGGTGGCCCAGGTCCAGCTGCCTTAGGATGTCCTCTGACCAAGCCGGGTACTTCTTCTTGCATCCTTTGCACTCGAGATACTCCGTGGCCAGGTCACACCACCGTCTATGTCCAAGACCTTGCGGACGGTCGGCTACAGGCCGGCAGCCGTCAGCCTGTGGCTGCTACAGGCCGGCTGGACACAGACTAGTGGAACGGACCACATCTTTAGGGGCATCCAGAGAAACAAAGGGCGGGTGAAGAAGACATCTGCAGAGGCCGGAGGCTGAGTGAACACAGTCGGGGGGCTGAGGAGGATGCCACCAGAACTGAGGATGGGGCCTCAGCTCCGTCTTCCCAGTTTTTGCGTTTCTGCAAAAAATAGCTTTCCTGATCCAGTCCTGCTGGAAGGATGGGAGGTGCTCCTTCCAGCGACCAGGAAGCTCTGCAGGGGGCTGCAACACGGGGGAAGGCACGGGGCAGCAGCAGGAGGAGTAGCAGCAGCTGGAGCAAACAGTGGCAGAATTATTTCATTGTTAAATAAGGATTGTCAGCACATGCCTTTTTTCAGCACTGCGAGGCAGCTGCAAAGCCGACATTTTGTGAAAAGGACGACATTTAGTAGAAAGGTGATACGATGAGACAGTGATGTTACGGAGAAATCAGTGAAAGTCGCCTTATTTTCACCTGAGCACCATTTGGGTAAATACAAGAAAAAAAGTGAGATGGGAAGCAAAGCATCATAACGCATTACAAGCTAACTGACTACAACATGCTGCAGAGGGGGGTGGGGGGAGTGGTGAGGTGACAATGAGCTTTGATGATTAGGGTAATCATCAAAGTAATCAAAAATGAAATGAGTAAAGTTCACATACACCTTTAAAATGACCCTTTAGCTTTGAAGAATGACACTCAATCTGTAAAATGAAATACAAGACTGTCATTGAAGGCGTATATAGTAGGAATAATTGTAAAGCCTTGTTTGGCATTTACATACCTGGAGGAAGTTGCTCCTCAACTTGTGAGGCCAGAATGACCATTTCCTGGTCATCTTCCTCCTGAAAGAAAACCCCAGCAGGAGCAGGAGCTGCAGCAGCAGCAGCAGCAGCAGCAGCAGCAGCAGGAGCAGGAGCTGCTGCAGGAGCAGCAGCAGCAGCAGCAGCAGGAGCAGGAGCAGGAGCAGCAGCAGGAGCTGCAGCAGGAGCAGCAGCAGCAGGAGCAGGAGCTGCAGCAGGAGCAGCATCTATAAGATAAAACACAATTAAGCACACATCATCAACAAATCTGTGTGTCCTGATTTGTTCATTTTAAATTGGACCCAAACAGAGGCTGCAAGTAACTGATGAAACACAAACAAACAAGAAATATTAATCTAACAATAACAAATAATAACTGGACAAAATAACATATTGAAGGGCTGAAGTAAAGTAAAACAAGAACAAGCCAGGACCTGACACTATCTGCATGACCCGATACTCACCGTGGGTAAAGAGCCGTCTCCGGGCAGCGGACTCAGACAGAGGTGGGCAACGAGGGACTGCAGCTGTTAAAAAAGATATTTTTAACCTCAGACAGGGCATACACTGTATGAGGAAGTATGAGGATCATTTAGTACTTACAGGTTTGGGATGGAGATATTATTTTGTGTGCCAGCTGTGAAGGAGACAAATGCTTCCCGTGAGCCAACAGGGCCTTTACAGCGCCAGCCGTCAGGGGCCTGTTCTGAGTGGCAGCAGGTGGAGGTGGAGGAGGAGGAGGAGGAGGAGGAGGAGGGAGGAGCAGGAGGAGGAGGAGGAGGAGCAGGAGGAGGAGGAGGAGGAGGAGGAGGAGGAGGAGGAGGAGCAGGAGGAGGAGGAGGAGGAGGAGGAGGAGGGAGGAGGGAGAGGAGGAGGAGGAGGAGGAGGAGGAGGAGGAGGAGGAAGAGGAGGAGCAGGAGGAGGAGCAGGAGGAGGCAGTGACGGTGTGCAGGTGGGCAGGAGGAGGAGCTTGTCTCTTCTGCACATATTCTTTGAAAAGGGTCATGTTGGTGTTTGGCCGGGCGTTGGCCTTCTTCAGGTAGCTGATGAGAGCCGGGGCCTCCCTGCCGGGGCCTCCCTGCCGGGGCCTCCCTGCCGGGGCCTCCCTGCTGGGGCCTCCCTGCTGGGGCCTCCCTGCCGGGGCCTCCCTGCCGGGGCCTCCCTGCCGGGGCCTCCCTGCCCGGGGCCCTCATACACCTCCTTCATGGAGCTGCCTTTAAAGTCTCCCAACTCCACCGTCAGACACCCAGAGTCAGCGCTCTTCTGGGCCTCCAGCAGCACGGCCTGCTTCTTGTGGAGCACCTCCACAGCTTGGCCCAGCTCCCTGATCTGGGAGCTGTACTTGAGGAACAGCTGCTTATTGGCCCACAGCGGGTTGTCCTTCTCCTCTCCTCTCATCGTGCTGCTGACCAGATACACTGCATAGCCCAGCGAGTTCTCAAGAAGCCACAGGAACCTCTGGCCCTGGTACTTCCAAACTGGATCTTGCAGTGGGCCAGAACCAAGAACTGGTCAGTAGGATCCCGTCCACTGTGTCCTGAGCCAGAACCTGCTCCTGACGGCAGGCCCTCCCTGCCACAGGACCTTCGGTCCGGGTCGCCTCCTCAGTTGGGCCCATAAGGAGTCGACCTGAGGAGTTCTACGGAGAACTGGATATGCATGCATGTTCTGACAGGGAAAATAAGTATTCAAAATTACATATAAATATCATTTTAATTAATAACACAATCATTACACTGGATTTATGTTGCTTTTTTCACTCGGCATGCTCTGAAGCAAAACCACATAGCAGGATGACTTATTATGATTTATTGTAAAATGGACAAAATCGCACACGAAGCCCCCTTTTGCGCTTATGCATTGGCCATAGCAATGCATAAGGAGACCATGCAATGCATGGCAGGCCCCTATTGTTCTACACCCAATACAATCTCTCTCTCTCTATATATATATATAAATATTGTGTATTTTTCTTCCGTTACCGTTAATGCGGCTCGTACCGCTGCGAGCCCTCCCACAAAAGTGGTATCAAGACGTGCGTTTTGGCGCCGGCATCGAAGCTATTCTTTTAGTGGGATTCGGAGTTACGATGGCGACGTAAAAAGCGAAAAACGACAAAAATTTCAAACTGCCGAAACTTAAGAGTGTAACTGACGTTTTGTTACGAATGCGGGAAGCAGTGCGATTTCAAATCAATTTTGAAATCGCCGTCACGCCCACAGATATCGCCCGATCGGTATCAAACTCGGTCATGACATCGATACGCATGCCTGCTCCGGTAAAATGTTTTTGAAATGTTCCTAGGGCTTACGGTTTTCTGTCAAGGTGCTTGAGAGCGAAGTCATGCGACAGGATTTCCACACGCTCTGCCAGGATCACTTCCATGTATTTCTGAAAAATGTCAGACCCCAGCGCACACCATTTTTACATCAAGTAATTGCTCTCTTGGGCATTATGTGACTTTTTTTTTTAACAAAACCACTGTTACACTTTGGATTAATTTGGCGATTTAAACTTAAGCTCAATGGAAATTTCAAAATAAAAGCCTTGAGAATTTTTGCATCAGGTTATTGCTCTGTTGAGCATTATATAACTCGTTTGGCCATTTCATATGAAGCTTACTGAAAATGTCAAAATAAAAGCCTCCACATTGCTCTGAGCTTAGCACACCACCCGCCGTAGGTGGTGCAATGATATTAGCTTGCATTATGTTTTTCTCTCAGGTTAGCGCTCCGTAACATTAGCACAAACAGTGGATCAAGGCAGGCCATTAGGATTAGCCTTTTACCTTAAATAAGCTTCTAGCTATTTTTTCTACTTGTTAGCAATTTTTAATATACTGAATGGAATAAGTCAATTCCAGACATCATGCTAGTGATGCTCCACATGCTACTGAGAGTATTCACGCTAACATTAGCCCATTTTTGCTCATTTTAACACACTAAATGGTGCGAGTCCATGTTAGTGAACATTCTTGTGATTCTCCACATGATACTTTGTGATTTTTCTAGCCAAGCTTAGCATTGATGCTAATGTTTAGCATCAGAGCGCTGGGTCCAAACCGACGGGCGCACTTCGGCAGGCCCAGGTTCAATTTCTTCAGGAATTTTCTAGTTCACAGAGTTACTATCGGTCTCCTCCCCGCAATGAAATGTTTATCTAATTTCGGCTAGATAAACACGGAATCTGATACACTTAGCTGTTGCAAAGAAAAACATATTTAAACTTACCGATCGCCAACATTTTTCAAGGAATTATCGATGAAATGATCCTAGCTTTTCTCCGTCAAAGCTCCAGGACGTGGAAGGTGATTGGTCAAAAGTAAGCCAAAGTTAGCCACCAGCTCGGGATGTGATTGGCCCACCCGGACATGAAGCAGGCACCGATTGGCTGGTTGGGGCATACTTTGGCTTACTTTGCTCTAACATTGGGATGCTGCAGATTATGAATTTATTTTAGAAGTATTCTGACTTTATTCTCATTACAATTTTATCCTTTTAATATTCTAACTTTATTCTTGTAATATTCTGATTTCCTGTAGTTTTCTGTAATTCCTTGTTTCAGTTGCTGCTTTAGTTTATTCTTTCAGTTATAATTTATGGTTTCTGGGATTTTTTGGGCCACCAGAAGGGAATACACCAGGGTTTTCTGTGTTTTGTCGGGGAGCAGGTAGGGCTTTATTTGCAGTATTTATACTACATTTGAACTGTGGTTTGTGGGTTCCTCCTGCCCCAGAAACCAGAGTAACGCTGCTGAGGACTTCAGGGTTACTCTGGGCTTTGCAGTGCTCGGTTTGTCCAGCAGATGGCAGTCATAGACCAGAAATCGAATGGCTCCGTTTAACTGCAGCAGACCGGTTCTTTCCTGTGTTTCTCATTCAGTCTTGCCTTATAGATATTAATGTGCTCATATTTACCTTTCATAATCACATTTGATGGCAGGGAGAGCTTTGAGTCTGCCATTTGCTGTCAAAGCTCTGGTTCTTGTGAATTCAGCTGGAGGGTTACTTTGTAATGAAGTCCATGATTACCCATCATGCATCTGTGCATAGAAACTACCAAGTTACAAGAACAAACAGATTTGTGGATAGTCTGGGTATATTTTTTAAAGTAGTCAAGTACAGGAAGGAGGTAAAAGTTTATTTAGCAAAAACCTTCATGTTTGGAGGTTTTCTCTTGTTATGAAAGTGAAAGTAAAACCGCTGTGGAGACGGGGGTGGACCAGAGGGCTATAAATATACCTCCGACACAGCGTTCTACTGTCCTAGTTCTCTAGGACATATACTAAAAATTGGAACGATACAGAGAAGATTAGCATGGCCCCTGCGCAAGGATGACACGCAAATTCGTGAAGCGTTCCTCATTTTCTTCTTTGTCCGAAGAACAAAAAACATCTTCGAAGACGTCCCAGAACAAAACGGCCCTGTCAAACGAACACATTTCCTCCAGAAGCTCGCTTCCCGGAACCTTTAGCCAAGCCACGTAGGTTCTTCCACAGAGGAGGCTGGCAGGTTATGTGGATCACATCTTATAGCGGTCAGTGGGTTTGTGCCACCACCCCTTCGCCATTGGCAACAGGCTCACGCCATTCCCACATGTGTCCACTAGGGCAAACATCATTCAGGTCCAGTTTGGTGCCAGTCGGATCATTCATGTGCGAGTTACTGCCAACCGTATGGAAACGGCCAGGAATCGCGAGACGCCACTCTACCATCCCCACACGGCCCGTCCACCAATCAGCTTTCAGCTTCGGCATCACCTTGTTCTGTCACCAGATGCAGTCTGAAATCTCTCAGTCAGAATGTAATGTAAAGGACGAGGTCATCAGTAAAGTACTTGACTGCCAAGGTAGGATTGGGCAGGGCTAGGCTGATGTCACCAACTGACCATGTGACCGTGACGAGTGCTGCCCTGACACAGAAAGTTTCATAGAGCTGGGAGCTTCTGTGTGGGTGTTATTCCACCATGTTTCATGGCAAACAGTCCGATTTTGAGGCTTGGCCACACCCACATGCTTTGTTGCAGGAAAAAGCGTTTGATAACCTTTCATCTCCGATGCCTCAACTGTGTGCTGAGTGATTTTGCAATCTGCATATCACAAGGTGTAGGACAAGTTTCCTAAAATCCATGTGTAAAAGAGACAAAATGGTGACTTTGATCCAAAATGGCCGTCTTCCTTTGTCATTTGGACCATGGCTCCAGGAAACTTTCTTGTATGTTCTGAGAAGCTACACAGATTTTCCAAATTTTGTTATCCTTGGTCAAAAATTGAATTGATTCTTTTCTTCTTTTTTTTTTTTTTTTTTTTACAGCCTCAGTGTGTTCGCCATCCATCCATTTTTGTTTTCTGCGTATCTGGGGTCAGGTCACGGGGTTCGCAGCCTAAGAAGGGAGGCCCTCTCCCCAGCAGACGTAACGGTCGGACCGCGGGGAGGCAGAGGAGAAGAGGTTTTACCCTTAGACCAGACAAAAAGAGAAGCCAGTTAAAACAGTTAAACTCCAGGCATGACCTTAACATTAAACAGATTTTTAGATTTTTTTGTCCTTTGATTGTGGCAAATTTTAAAGTGAATAAATAGGTACTTTAGTGTGAGGAGATCTGGTTCATGCCCTCTGCATTTTCATACAATGAGAACAGCGGCAAAGTCTCAGGCAGAACAACTTGCGCTCCGACTCACCAATGACCGTCTTAGCTTTTTTCAATTCCCTACTCTAACCCTCAATTTCAATTATAACCACCTGTAAGCAGCGTTGGAGGCTGCTCAGCGCCGCTCCCTCAACGCCACCTGCTCGCCATGTAAACGCTCTCGTGCAGTTCCTGCATCTGTCCACCAGGCGACACGCATCAGTCTGTTGACTCATCCCTGATGATGCACAAAAAATCTGGTGCAGATCGTTTGATGTATTGAAGAGACATAGTTGTTGGAATACACTAGGGGCGCTGTGGACTCAAATTACAATTTAAAGCTATTCAGCTCTCCAGAGGTTAACAAAGGTCAATCATATCAAGCCTAGTGCAAGTAGCATGATGCATGTATGATTTAACGTGTTATTGTGTGTTGCAGGAATTACCGGATTCAAAGAAACTAGTTAATTAGGAACAACAGTAACATGAAAATTAAATTTGACATTGTTGATTTATTGCAAAATAGTTTAGGAAGCAGAGGACATGAGGCAATATTAGAATTTTTCAAACAAATAAGTTGTATAATAGTATCACTTCCACCTGTTCTTACTGGCAATGAGGAGTTTGTTGCACTGCTGGTGTTCAGTGAGCTTTAATGAAACTCTAAAGTTGTTCTTGTTACAGCTGCACTTTGTTTCCCTGCAGTGACGTGCGGTGAGGTTCACAGCTGGCGAGGCACTGACGTCATCAGAATCAGATTTGCAAATAGATGCATAGATTGACAGCAGTTTACAGGTTATGTTTCACTTCTGCACCCTTTACACATACAAACTGTAGCTCATAAAACGCACATTTCCTTAAAGAACAAAACAAATGTTATTGCTGTCTTACCTTTACTTATACATGAAGTCCATGCGTCGCTCCTTCTGCAAAAACCATCGTCACTTTGCGATAGAAGTTGCCTCATTATCTCTATCTCTAATAAAATATCGCTGCGCTTGACTTGCTTACCGTATCGTTTAGCCTAGCTCGCTGTCACTTACTCTGCAGTTGTGGACTGACAAGACGAATGTCTGGGATCTTGAGCGCCCCCTGCCATGAGGCAAGAGAACTGCCTGCCTCGCCTCCAACCTGTTCTCTGCCGTTTAGAATCGCTCAGCACACGAAACACGTTACACACACACAGTTGGTGGCAAAAAGCACTGTACATTATATACATAAATTATGGAGTTGACATAAAAATAACTATTTTTGAGTACAAACCACCGGATGAATATAACAATTTAAATGATTTTTTTATTATTATATATTTTCTTTCTTTCTATGATGGCAGTCACTGACCACAAGTCACTGTTTCCCGGACACCAACACCAAAATACAACAGTAAGAGAGATGGAGTCACAAATATAGAGAGATGGAGTCACAAATATAGAGAGATGGAGTCACAAATATAGAGAGATGGAGTCACAAATATAGAGAGATGGAGTCACAAATATAGAGAGATGGAGTCACAAATACGCCATAAAACTCTGCAGTATCACATGGACATAGGGGGCAGTTCCCCTGGATTGGCAGACTGGGGTGGTGGTCCCTGTTTTAAAAGGATGTCCTCTCCTCCGGTGTCCCCAGAGGTCTGTCTGCAGGTCCAGACCAGCTGTGTGCTTTCAGTGGGTGTTTGTGTCCTTCAGGGTAGAGACATGTCCTCAGACCAGGAGCACTGCTGACCACACTGATGCCCAGTGAGCTGATCCCAGGTAAGACCCCGTCTAGCTGCTCTCTGATTGGCTCCTACTCCTCCTGTAGGCCCTGCCCCCATCTTCTTTTGCTAAAATTTGTGTGACTTGATGAACACTCATGGTAAGAATTGAAGATATATAGGAAATATTAATTTCTGAATTACATCTCCATCAGTTGATGGCGGTAACACAAAGCTTGTAAGCTGCCAGAAAACGCTACAGAAGAAGAAGACTCACACTGCGTTAGTGTTTGGACTTCCGCTAATGCGCTAACAGTGGAGCTAGCTTCTCGTTTAGCGCCTTTGCTAGCTTAACCGTTTAGTGCGCTTCGTTTTGCTGGAATTAATTTCTCCAGATAAATTCTGAACCATCGATTTTCTTGGCTGTTTTAAGTTTTGATTATCATCTATTAAAACGTTTGCGGATGTTGTCCTTCTTCCTGCTGACTGAAACCGGGCCGAGTCACGTTCACACCTTCAGAAACAAGTTCTGCTCTGAGGCCCACCGGGCCAGAACCAGAACCTCCACAGTGGTCAAAGAAGCACCTCCAACCGGGCCAGAACCCCTGAGTGAGCAGAAACCAAGTCTTGTTCCAGTTAAGACCGGACCGTTTCTAAATAATGATGGCTTATTTTCATCTAAATTACCAGTTTATGAAATGATTCCCATAAGCTGTAATGATAATTATGAATTATTACGGACTAAAGCATCCAGTTTTCACCGACCCAGTTAGAAGATCCAAGACACTGAAGACAGAAATGACTCATCATCATCAATAAACTTTAATATTATGAGGAGAAACTGGATTCAAAAACCAATCACACGGCAGAATAAAGCCGAAGAATCTCTGGTGACTCACTCAGTGTGGCGGTGGGTTCAAAGTTCATGCAAGACAAAACATTGTGCACAACTGAAAGTGGAGGAGGAATCACACAGGGAAGCCAGCAGCCCCACACATCCAGAGGTTTCTGTCCAAACCGGGCCGGACGCCGAGCCTGGAGGTCTGAAAAGCTGCTCACATTCAGAGAAAACCGCTGAAGCTGTTTGGACCCGGCTGAACTTCGAAATGCCTGAAAAAAATCACTAAATGTAATCTGGAGGTATGAGATAACTTAGAGGAAAACATGCAGAACATTTTAAAGATGGTTCTACCAAAACCAGAACACAGAGCCAGCTGTCCACCAAGACACTGAAAACCCGAACAACTGGAACCAGAACCTGTGAAAATGTAACAGGAAGTCAAGAGCAACCAGCAGGGCTGACCCAAACATCTTGGTTAAAAGTAAATTCTGACTCTCAGGCCAGAACCTGAAGGAACCTGAAACCCACCAGAACCTCTCTGGAACTCAGTCTTTACAGAAACACACGTTATAGGAACCCGTTACAATCAGATGAACCGATGGACCGAAGAGAAACCGTCCAAAGCACATGGCCTAGAAGCCCTTGACGTGGCAGTACGCCTCCAGCGACGAGAAGACGATGTACATCAACCACAGGCTGAAGAACAGGCAGGAAGTCAGGATTTTAGGGACACGCGGCCCGCCGAGCTCCCCGCCGATGGCCGGCCGGCGCCGGTAGATCAGGACGGCGATGCAGATGAAAGCAAAAATGGTGAAGAGCGTGACGGAGAAGGCCAGCGTTCCCGGGTCCACCCTGAACTCCTGGCCTTTGCTGTA
Organism: Poeciliopsis gracilis; assembly: GCA_911649635.1. Lineage (NCBI taxonomy): Eukaryota > Metazoa > Chordata > Actinopteri > Cyprinodontiformes > Poeciliidae > Poeciliopsis > Poeciliopsis gracilis. Next base: position 180,975 of record CAJVRI010000370.1, read on the forward strand.
GTGGTAGACGGCGGCGATGGACCACGCCACGCCAATGCCCAGGAAAACGTTGACGGCGTTACTTCCAGTAACGTTCCCGATGGAGGCGTCTGCGTACTGGTCCTGGATCGCTGCTACTTTACTGGCAAAGGTGTCTGATGAAGAGACGAAGAAAACAAAAAGCTCTTTCAGTGGCTTTCCTCTAGAGGAGAGCGGTCAGACTCCTGCTGGTCTAACAGCTGAGCTGACTTCTTGTTCAGCTAACTTTGAAAATGCTCAGTGCACTTAGCTTCTCCTAAATTCATTTCTCCACAGAAATCTAAAGCAATAATTTCTGGGCTGTATTGTAAAGGTTCAGTTGAGTGAAGCTCATCGTGGTTTTCATCTGTGTTCATGCTCCTGTTTTGAAGTGGGATCTACAGGCTGCAGTTCTACAGTAAACTGGTTAAAACTTTCTGACTGAAGTCGGTCAATCCGGCCGACTCGGCAACAGCGTTAGCAAAGCTCTACAGCTATAAAACCGAAACGTTCCACGGATTCACGTAGCGCCTGGTGAGAACCAGCTTAACCTGACCTGAGAACTGGGATTTCTCTGTTTCAAACGTCGCATCGAAGAGGTCAGAGGTCACACTCGGTTCTACAGTCCTTCACTGGTCGTTTATAAATCACTGAATGGATTAAAGATCCAGCAGCAGCAGAAGCAACATTCAGCTTCTATGCACCACAGATCTGGAACAAACTTCCATTAAACTGGAGAACCACTGAAGCCCTGAGTGCTTTTAAAACTGGTTAGAGCTGCGTTAGGAACATAATCAATGAAACGGTGATCAATAATCTGACGTGTGATGATGGCAGAATGTAACGCTGTTCACTGAGTTTCCATGATTTTGTATTTTTATGATTAAAGCTCTTTGAAATGCCTTTTTGCTGAAATGTGATATACAAATAAACTTTGATTTGTTTTTGACGGTTGAATGTAGCGCGTTAGCATTAGCTTTAGAGCCGTAGTGCTTCAGTGCTAGAGGTCATGGTGCTGCTTTAGCTAACTCTTCTGAACAGATCCCACTGCTGGTGAAAAGATCCCGGGTTTAAAGATGTTTTCGGTCTGGAACAAGAAGCTAACCGTCAGCGTGAAGCCTCCATCTTTGCCTTCCTGTTCTTCAGTAGCTGCCTAGCTTAGCAGTAAAGTCTGGTGTCTAACAGAAGAAACTTCCTGTGTTCTGCTTTCTCTCAGATCTCTTTTTATTTCCAAATCCAAACTGCAGAGTTAGCCTGAACATGACTCAGGATCACGGTTTCCTGTAATTTGGGCCAAACCAGGAAAATTCCTCCTGAATTGCTGGACAACAGAACCCCAGTCTCTGTTTTCCCACCAAGACTAAGACTATTATTGATCTGCTGAGGGTAGATGTCAAACTGATATGGCTACCAGACCTCAACATAGACTGAGGTTGTTTCCCCAGCCTGTGCTGCTCCTCCCCAATCGAACCAAACTTTCTAATCAGACGAACTGGAGTTTCATTAAAGCCAACCAAGCAAGGCTGGCGAGAAGGCACCCTAAATGTGTTTTTATTGGCTGCGGGATCAACCGTAGCTTGTGTCACACCTGGTACTGAAGTACCCAATGCGACGAACACCACGGCGGTGACGGAGTCTTTGAGGCCCACTGTGCAGCCAAAATGCGACGCTAGGTCTCCGATGACGGCGGTCAGCATGCCGATGACGAGGATGGAGACGACGAAGCAGGCCCAGCCGTTCCAGTAGTCCGTTGGAGGAACGAAGGCAAACAGAAGCTTCCAGAAAACAGTCAGGAAGTGCATGACATAGTCAAAACAGGAAGGCATTTTTTCTTCACGGCAGTCATCATCATCATCACCACCTGAGGAAAGAAACAACATTTTCTGTTACTTTGTGTGAAAAACTCAGAGAAGCAGGTTTTCTTTCTGCAGTTTGTACCTGAGCTGACGGTGATGGCCTCCACAAACTGCTCCCTCCAGCTGTTCGTCCCGATCACCAGAGCCAGGTTGGTCTTTTTAATCAGTTTATCCACCGTGTTCTGAAACCAGACCAACCTTGAATGGAATGTCTGCCTTTTTGGCCATAAACCAGTGGCTGCTCTGAGGACAGACTGAATGCTGTAGAAAGTGGCCTAATGTAAGAACTGGAATATGTTGGACCAAACCACTGGTGGACAACCAGTGTTCTCACCAGAGCTCTGTCTCTGTACATCTAAAGCTGCAGCCTGGATCCAGTGCATACAAGACCTCCCAACATTTCAGAGCAACCCAAAAGGCAGAGGCGTGATTTTAGGGATTTACTCTCACCTTGAACTCATACGATTCCTCAATAATGACCTCCAGTCGGACATGTTCGCCCAACGTTGGTCTGCCCATCTCTGCGATCCGCCGCTCCTCCTCCTCCTTCTTTGTCAAAACCTCCTCACACACCCCATCTGACAAAGGTCACATGGTTTGTTTAGCTGCAGGCCAACAAAAGTAATGACTTTTTGAAGTTAATATAGGGTTGTTTTCTTGGGCTCTGGATACTCGGATCTTCTCTGAGTATGGATGGATGGATTGATGGATGGATGATGGATGGATGGATGATGGATGGATGGATGGATGGATGATGGATAGATGAATTGATAGATGAATGATAGAATAGATAGATGAATGATAGATGATAGATGATAGATGGATGATAGATAGATGGATGATGGATGATGGATGGATGGATGATGGATGGATGATGGATGGATGATGGATGGATGGATGGATGATGGATGGATGATGGATGGATGATGGATGATGGATGGATGATGGATGGATGATGGATGGATGGATGGATGATGGATGGCAACCTGTGATGCTGATGATGCTGGACGGGGTGGGACGGTCTCGGCCCTGGACCTTCCTGTAGATGTCTCGACCTGAACAGTTGAAGAGGAACTGAATGGACTGAATCCAGAACCACCCTACGATCAGAACCAGAACCAGTGAAGGTTCTGGTTCCAGCCGACAGCCAGACACACGTTAGAGAACACTGCCTGAAACAAAAGCGCTCTGATTAAACTGGACATGCTCAGTGCGACGGAACGTACTGAGCATGCTCAGTCAGAACTTCCTGGTTATGGTTCTCCATTCTGGACCGGGTGCAGGCATGCAGTCAGAATGTGACTTAGGTTGACCTCTGACCCCTCAGGAAGTGCTGAACTGGGCTGAACCCGATCAACCAGAGGTGATCGGGTTCCTCAGTGGGCCTCCAGAACTGTAGGAGAAGTGGCTGGTTCTGGTGTCAGGTCCAGCTAGTGGACCCGGTTCCCATCGGGCCACGAGGAGAATCCGTCCAGCCCAGTGGACCTGCAGGAGAAGCTTCCAGGTCCCAAAGACACGACTCCAGAACGTGCGACCAGTACCAGGCACCTGAGCCACCAATTTAACAAACTGGGCCCATTTCAATTCAAACCGAGCCCACACCAGAACCTGAGACGGGTTCTTTGGTAACCCTGGGTAGAGACATTTGTCCCGGATGAACAGACCCGGGTCGTCCGGGACAAATGGACGACCCGGGTTCTGGGTGGGTGCATGGATGGATGAATGCCAACCTGTGATGCTAATGATATTGGACGGGGCGGGAGAACCTGGTTATGGTTCTCCATTCTGGACCGGGTGCAGGCATGCAGTCAGAATGTGTTATGTTGACCTCTGACCCCTCGCCTCTGAGGCACATTCACCTCAGAGGCGAATGAGGCTCAGAGCACGGCGGTGGAGGGATTGTGGTGGGACCAGACCAGGGAACTAAAAAATGATGGTGTTCCAATGGTCTAGTCAAATTGAAATGCAGAGAACCCAGCAGAACTCTGTAGAACCAGAGCCTCCTAGAGGCCTGGTTCTGGTCCTGGCCCGGTTCTGGTTAAATGACATTTTCCTGGGGTTCAGAGGGTCAGACGGTCTGTACAATTAAGACACTCAAACATCCACCAGGGGGCGGCGTCTTACCAAACAGCTGCTTGTCTAATGAAACGTTAGAGAAAGGATCAGTTAATGTCGGCCGTCAGGTACCGGTACTGTCTGCCCAGACCGAACCCGATGGCGGTCCTACCTGTCTGGACGAAGCCACCTGTGAGGCCAGAAGACAAGAACATTCAGTCAGACATTTGTTTCTGAAGGGGTCAAAGTTGAAGCAGGTGACAGGAAGTCTGCTTACCGACTTCCTGCAGCAGCAGAGCTGGAGAGAAAATAAAGAAAAGCATGAAGCGTCAGAACAAGTAGGAGGTTTGACGACTGGATCAGGCGTTATAGCATCAGACAGTTAGCCGTTAGCATCCCAGGGCGTTTCAAAGCGTGGGACAGTTAGCCGTTAGCATCCCAGGGTGTTTCAAAGCGTGGGACAGTTAGCCGTTAGCATCCCAGGGTGTTTCAAAGCGTGGGACAGTTAGCCGTTAGCATCCCAGGGTGTTTCAAAGCGTGGGACAGTTAGCCGTTAGCATCCCAGGGTGTTTCAAAGCGTGGGACAGTTAGCCGTTAGCATCCCAGCTTTATTTCCTTCATTCTATGTTGATACGCCCTGACTGTGTAAAAATCTGACTTGGCTAAACATTTAGTTTCTTGTTGGATTTTTCCTCCAGATGCCCTGAAGAGCTCTGGCGCCCCCTGTGGGCCACATTGAAACCCTGCTGACCATCTGGGTTTCTACAGCAACACTATGGGGGAGTGATGGATGTGTCCGTCACTCCCCCATTCAGAACCCCAGTCTAAACTAAGCCCAGTAGATCTCTGCTGGGACCAGTTTGGGTTCAGACTGGGACCAGTTTGGGTTCAGACTGGGACCAGTTTGGGTTCAGACTGGGACCAGTTTGGGTTCAGACTGGGACCAGTCTCTGGATTGTTTCTGTTCCAGATAACCTGGAGCAGTGTCTCTAAACCCCTCCCAGTTAAACCAGTTCAGCTGCAGCCAATCAGAGCTGATCCCCTGACAGTCCTGGCCAATAGGAGGCAGCAGAATGACAGCAGGAAGAAGAGAGGTCAGAGGTCACCAGGCAGGTACGGCTCCCACCTGTCCGGCCCCTCCTGCCCCAGCAGGGTTCCTGCAGCTCCAGGTAGAAGCTGGCCTTCCTATCGTATTCCTCATGGTCCGTTATTCTAACTGACACCGTCTTCCTGTGGGGTCAGGGGTCATTAGTTCACAGGCACACAGGGGGGGGTTCAGAGAACCGTTGCAACCCTGAAACTAAAATCACGCAAAGGTTCACGGAAACCACAAACATCTGAGGGGGTCAAGATTAGGAAAGGTCAAAGGTCAGTGGGGCGGGGTCAGAGGTCAGGGTGACGACGCCCCCACCTTTCCGTTCACTCATCTCTAGCAGGTGAGGATCGCCGACCTCCAGGAAGAAGTTCTTGTTTTTCTCGTACTCTTCGTCATCGACGATGTTGATCCGAATCGACTTGCTGAAAGAGAAGAAAGAAGAGGAAGAGGAGCGAGACGTGATGAAGGACAGGAGGACGGGAGGACAGAGGAGGACAGAGAGACGGGAGGACAGAGGAGGACAGAGAGACGGGAAGAAAGAAAAGGACAGATGGACGGGAGGACAGAGAGACGGGAGGACAGAGGAGGACAGAGGGACGGGAGGACAGAGAGACGGGAAGAAAGAAAAGGACAGATGGACGGGAGGACAGATGGACGTGAAGAAAGAGAAGGACAGATGGACGGGAGGACAGAGGAGGACAGAGAGACGGGAGGACAGATGGACGTGAAGAAAGAGAAGGACAGCAGGACCAGTCGGTTCTGCAGAGACCCGGTGGAAAGGTGTCCACCCTGCAGCAGGTCGGGTCTCATTGTCTCTGCCAGCGTCCATTTACTGATAGGAACCGACCGGACCACATCTCCCAGCATGCACTGCGACACCTCAGGAAATCCACAGGACAAACTTTATTCATAAATTTGGCCTCTCAATGCTCCTCTCACTATGAGAAACACGCCCAGGTGTTCGCACACCTCCGTTTCCTAGGCAACGTCTAAACCCTATAGCAACTTTCCGTTTAAAACAGAAGAAACAAAGAGTCCATTCTTGGATTCATCTGATTGGTTCTGAATGGATCTGATTGGTTCTGAATGGATCTGATTGGTTCTGAATGGATCTGATTGGTTCTGAATGGATCTGATTGGTTCTGAATGGTTCTGGACTGATATTTTTCTGTTTCTGCTGTTCGGATCAGAACCGGCCTGCAGTGCAGGAGTGATTTGGTGCCGTTCTGTCGCAGTCTGTCTCTTGAATTTGATGTTTTTATCCAGATTTTATTGGGACTTCCATCAATAAATGAAGTTGAACCTTCATTTCTCCTCCAGGAGAATCTCATTTTGTGGCAGTTCCAGCAGCGGCCACTAGGCTGCCGACCCAAGACGTTCAGATGACATCATTTACACATTAAGCGACACACAGTAAACCCAACAGAATAAACTTCATAGAGGTAAATAAGGAGACGAACACGTTCACACGGCTGATGTCAGTTTTGTAAAACGTGTTGTTATTTTCCCCACCAGTAAATCATAATTGTTGAAATAATGAAGTTACTGTTTACTAAAAAGTGTAACATCTGTAATATTTTGACTATTTACTTGATGGAAAGTAGTGGCAGCTGCCACCAGAAGTGACGTTACTAGTGTGGAACTGGGAACGATGGGAACAATGGGAACGATGGGAACAATGGGAACAATGGGAACGCTGGGAACAATGGGAACGCTGGGAACAATGGGAACGCTGGGAACAATGGGAACGATGGGAACGCTGCGTTAGTGTAGTGAAGTTTATGGAGGATCGAGCCGAGGAGTTCCTCGGGGCAGAGATAAGACGGGTCAGCAGAACCTGACCTGTCTCTGAAAGACGGCGGGTCCACAGAGCTCTGCAGTGTGATCTGCTTCTGGTCTCCGTGGCGATGTGGGCCGGCGCCATGGCTACGGGCCAGGCCTGACCTCCCCCAGCGCCCTGACAGGAACCGGCTGCTTTATGGGCCGAGCCGCACGGCGAGCCGCTGCTGCAGCCGACGGCCTAATAAGGAAAAAGCTCCAGGCTGTTTATCTGCTTCTCACACAGGAGCTGCTGCGTTTGGACTAACCGCTAAATAAAACCCCGTCCTCTCAGCGAGGACATCTGGAGGACACGGAGGACAGACAGAAACCAGGAGCTGTCAGCAGCTCCCAGCCTGGAATAGGAGGTCCACCCATAGCTCTGTCTCTGCACTGTTGGACACCTGAAGACATGTCTGCAGGACAAACGGGACTAAACAACAGCTAGACTCCCTCTCAGTGGCAGCGTCCTCGCTGACAGTACATTAATTCTCCCTGCAGAAACTTCTCAGTTTCCAACAACGACAGCAAGCTGAGAAGTTTCCGGTCAGCTTGGCCTGCAGAGAGCAGCTGGAGTTTCTCCTTAAACGTGATGCTGACTGAAACTCCAGCGACATCAGGCCTGGTGGAGCAAACAGGTCTGAGGATGCTAACCTCAGGCTAACCCCGTGCTGACCTCTGGCTGACCTCAGGCTAACCTCAGGCTAACCCCGTGCTGACCTCAGGCTAACCTCAGGCTAACCCCGTGCTGACCTCTGGCTGACCTCAGGCTAACCCCTCTGGCTGACCTCAGGCTAACCTCAGGCTAACCCCGTGCTGACCTCTGGCTGAACCTCAGGCTAACTCTGTGCTGACCTCTGGCTGACCTCAGGCTAACCTCAGGCTGACCTCAGTCTAACCCTGTGCTGACCTCTGGCTAACCTCAGGCTAAACCCCGTGCTGACCTCAGGCTGACCTCAGTCTGACCTCGGGCTATCTTGAGGTTCAAGGTCAGCTAAAACAACCTGCTCAGGCAGAAGCAGTTCCTGCTGCCTCAAACAGCAGAGGCGGATCTGCTTCACCTGTCAGAAGAAACACAATCAGAACAGGAAGTGATAAAGATCAAGACCAGCAGCTGACCTGCTTCAAACTGCATGAGTTCTAAAAATATCAGCTACTGTAAATATAGAAAAACAATTACTGAAGATCTAGATGGTTCAGATACAGCCATTACAGAACATCATCATCGCCACCACTTGTACGGCATCAAACCGAGACACATAATGGTACCAGCAACAGAAAAAATCCTTTCTGAACAAGTTCTGCAGGACCATCTGAACCAGAGCACAAGGAACCACTTCTGTCACTGAAACCTGAACAATCCTGTCAGGATCCCGGACAAGCCCCCAATTATTCTATGAGTTGATGTTTGATCTGCAGCATTAAACATGGGAACCTTGACTTGGCCTGTGTCTGCTGCTAAACCCAGTGGACCCAGTGGTTCTGAATGACCTCCACTTCCTTTGCACCCCTCAACCTGAGAGACTAACAGCCTGTGGACTGGGTCAGGCTAGGCCCTGATTGGCTAATCAGGAGGTTCTGGATGGGTCCCAGTGGGTTTCTTTTGTCGTTTTAATCTGAAGCTGCTGTCAATTGACCGACATCTGCCTAAATTGTGGTGTACTGTGACGAAAAGTACTACATGTTGTAATGACTGTGACCACTAGGTGGCCCTACTATTGCTTGAACACTGTCCAGCGAGTTAGAAATGCTGCTGGACCCAAACTGCTGCATCTTAGTCTGCTGGCGTTACATCAACATACAGAGACGATGCTACGTGCTAGAGTTGCATAAAGTCACAACTGCAATGAAAGCTTTTCTTTTTCTCCGGAGACGCGTCGTAACAAACCGTCCTGATCTGAACTGAGCTGAGATCAAATATTCGGTTGGCTGACGTTTGAGAGCTGCTGGGATTTTATTCCAGCTGTTTGCAGAAAGATGGCAGGTCACATGACAAGATGGGGCGGAGCTACCAGATAATCTAACAGAATAAAATTTCTAAAATATTTCTAAACTGCAGCTGGTGAACAGCTTTTCATCCACAGAGCAACATCAGGGACAAAACCCAAACCCAGAAAAACCGGACGCTGGGAAAGACCGTTGTGTTCCAGGTGTGCTAAAAGGAGTTAGCCCATCAGAAGCTATGCAAGCCCAGAAAACCATCTCAATGCTAAACATGTAGCAGCTGATGGAAATGTCAGCATCGTTTTGAAAGCTTCCTGGTTTTGAGCTTATATTTCTATTTATTCAATGATTAGCAGCAAAACTGGTTTTGAATTGAGAGTCTTGCTGATGTTGTTCCGTTGTTTGATTCAATGTCATTAATTAACGACAAACCCAGAAGTGAACATTTTTAAGTGAGTGCCACCACTAGTACTTACACAATCTCATCGTTGTCAAACTCCAGGACTCCATGCGTGTCTTCGAAGTCTTCCCCGCCGCCCTTCGCCGTCCCCTCCACGGTTCTGTACGGCACCGCCACAACGCCACGGGCCCCCGAGTTCCTGGTCACCTTCACCTCCATCACGCCCACGCTCTCGCTCACCGTCACCACCGGCTCCTCAAAGCTGAAGATCCCGGCGTGGTCGTCGTCGAAGATGGTGACGGTGGCCGAGCACGGCAGGCCCAGCCCTGCCAGGCCGTCGCCGTGGTTCGCCTGATGGTTGTTGGCTCCGTCTGCTGTGACCCGCACGTTGGTGAGGTGAACCAGGAAGTGCTCGTCTTCCTCAAAAATATCGTCGTCAATGATGTTGATGTGGATTTCCTTGTCGGTCTCGCCAGGATTGAACACAACGGTTCCTTCGGTCAGCTGGTAGTCAGAGCCAGCGTTGGCGGTTCCGTCTTCAGTCCGGTAATCCACGCAGACCGTAGAGGTCAAGTCTCCTCCTCGGCGGACAACATTGAGCGCCACGCTGCCGCAGTTCTCCAGACACTGGTAATTCCCAGGGTCAAAGAAGACCTTCGAGGAGAAGTTGCTGGCGGATATCTCAGAGCAGATGTCATGCTGTGCGGCCCTCTTGGCCTGGTCAGCGGCGTGTTTCTTCAGGACGTTGCCGGCTCCTGTCATGATCCTGGTCGCCTGGCAGCGGTAAAAGGCCCGACTCTTTTGCTGCTGGGTCAGAACCTGGTAGTTAGCGAGTTCCATCAGCTGCTCCGTCTCCTTCTCTGGGTGTTTCTGCTTCAGCTCCTTCAGGATCCTGCCCAGCTCTTTGCGCGCCTCCTCTTCCTCCAGCTCCTTCGCCTCTCCATCGAGAAGTTGGTCTCTATGGGAGTTGAGCATTTTGCCGTCCATTTCGATGTCCACCTTGGACGGGAGATCCGGCTCGCCCTCGGTCTCAATAATCATTCCCTTCTGCTTCCCGGCTCGGTATCGTTTGTACACGTATTTGTAGAAAAGCAGCCTGCGGTCGGCCACATAAGCAAACCCAACACAGAAAGGGAAGAAGAAGAGTGTGAGAAGCCCCTCCCATATTTCAACAACACCTGGAGAGAAAACAGCCAGGATCAGGTACAGCCAGGTGTAAGCAAACACGCTCCAGGTGGCGGTGACGAAAAACACCCGCAGGTGCTTCACCTTCCTGGTCTCCCCGTCAGGGATGACGGACACGCAGAGGCCGATGATGACAAACATGTTGAAGGCGGCGCTGCCTACGATGGTGTTGGGGCCCAACTCACCGGCGTCAAAGTTGTGACCGCAAACCTCCACGACGGACAGGAGGATCTCTGGCGCGGACGAGCCGAGCGCCATCAGGGTCAGGTTGGACACCGTCTCGTTCCAGACGCGAACCGTGGTGGTGATCTTCTCCCCATTGGGCTTCTTTATGGTGATCTTCCTTTCCTGAGAGGTGATGACTTCGATGGACGCCATGAAACGATCAGCGATGATGGAGACGCCCAGGAACATGTAGAACAGTCCCACAAAGTAGATGGTGGCCCTGGCCAGGCGGTCGGGGAAGGCCGGGTTCTCCGGCTTCCACATCGGCAGGATGACGCCCTCAATGCAGTCGGTGCTGCCGCCGCATTTAGTCTGGTTTCTGGCTGTACTGTTGGACTTTGGGGTCGGACCGGCGGCCCCTGCAGCAGAGCATGGGGGCCCGGCTGAGATAGCGGCGAACAGGAGCATCAGGAACGACGGGCGTCCAGCGGGACTCATGGTGATGCTTCAGGCCTCCTCAACCTGAAACGGACAGAAGTGGGTTTATGAACGAGGCGAGGCGGTCAAACCCAAAACCACGACCTTCCTCCTGCTAATCTCCAGCAGAACCAACTTTGACCGACCAATCTGAGAAAGTCTGGACCTTTAACCTGCAAACACTTCCTCAACACTCCAGAAAACAAAACCTTACCAAGGATTTCTGTCACGTTTCCAGCCCTTATGCTTGAGATACACAAAAGTAACTTTTTAGCAAGAAATAAGTCAATGATTCCTGAATCCTGGCAACAAGCTGACAGATTATTTAACCTGGAAAGAAAAAGGCTTGGAAGGTTTGGAGCTTCCTTGTGGTCCAACTTAATGCAGAGGCTGTGGGCGGGTTAGTGAGGTCACCAGGTCACCAGCCTAGAGGTTGCCATGGATACCCGGTGGTTAAGATGCATCAGAATCACGTGAGGAGCGGCGATGAGGTTCTGGTCAGATCTGGTTTCATGGTTACTGAGAAACATTAAGGCTGATATCATCACCTCTGACCTCCAGCAGGTCTGACCTCCAGCAGGTCTGACCTCCAGCAGGTCTGACCTCCAGCAGGTCTGACCTCCAGCAGGTCTGACCTCCAGCAGACTGAAGCACAAGCAGCTTGACGCAGTCGGTCATCGGGCTGTCGGAGGAGGAACCTACCGTCAGATGAAGAGCAAAACGCTTTAAATCAGAATCTCCACAAAGTTCCAGAAAGTTTTCATCTTCGAAGGAGGAAAAACTCTCAGCCTCGCAGAACCAGCAGAACGAGAAGGCGGCGCGAAGACGAGAAGCAGAACCTCGACCCGGTTAGAACCCAGAAACAAGACGCTGCCTCCTCCTCTCTCTCCTCTTCCTCCTCCTCCTCTTCCTCGCGGGTGATGAGAAACGGTCCAAAACAACCGGCTGTAAACAGCCAGAACCTCTCCTGGACATGAACGGGCTCTGGGAAGGTTTTACTGAATAAATCCGGTAGAAATGAAACGCAGAAGAATCTGAATCGTTTTGTTTGAACTGTCGCTGTGGTTACATCAATAAACATCAACATGTTTTTCATTTTTCCCATCAGACACTTGAATTTCAAGATGGCTGTCACTTTTGAGCCTTTTAACCAATTATTGCAATAAAATGCATTTTCATGACGAGGATGAACTTTATGTCTCATCTTATTTTTTTGGCTCATCCAGTTTATAAATCTTAAAAGTAATTAAATGTGACAGGACTTTGCTCCATTCATCAACTGGAAGGAGACAGTTAGCCTGATTAGCATTAGCTTCCGCTCATTATTTTGATATGATTAGCAATATAATTAGCACTACTAGGTAGTTACCCTAACAGTTGGTTAACTGTCTGCCTTTAGCAACATCTACTGCTAGCTTTAGTGCAAATGTTCTCCAGACCAACCATGCTAGCCATCTCAGAAATCAAGATTATCAGCAAGTATTTTTATGAGTCCATTTATAATTTGGCACCAAATTATAAATGTTGATAAAATGTTGCCAAATTTAGTGAATGCAATGAGCTGAAGCCTGCAAAGGTCCAGTTCTACCAGCAGGGGTCAATATGGAGAAGTCAAGATGTTCCATCAGTTTTTATCTCACAGGAAGATCTGAAGAAACGTCCAACCAGACAATCTCAGCCCTGAAACAACATCTGAGCCGCAGATGGAGTCTGATCAGAAAACCAAAGCGTCTGAAACCTCCAACCTCTTCCTACAGCCTCCAACTGCTTCCTACAGCCTCCAACCGCTTCCTACAAACTCCAACAACCTCTAACAACCTCCAACCGCTTCCAACAGCCTCCAACCGCTTCCTACAACCTCCAACCGCTTCCAACAGCCTCCAACCGCTTCCTACAACCTCCAACGCTTCCAACAACCTCCAACAGCCTCCAACCGCTCCAACAACCTCCAACCGCTTCCCGCTTCCAACAAACTCCAACAACCTCCAACAACCTCCAACCGCTTCCAACCACTTCCAACAAACTTCCAACAACCTCCAACAACCTCCAACTGCTTCCAACAACCTCTAACAGTGTCCAACTGACTGCAGCCGCCTCCAGCTCTTCAGCTTCAGCTGATGTTGTCTCCGCGCCTCTTGCTGCAGGTTGAGCCCAGTGAATGAGGAGTTCTGTTCCCTGCGGCTCGGGTGAGCCGGTACTTACCTCGCTCCTGATGCAGCCGCTGCAGGAGAGCAGAATGCATCCAGGAGGGAGAACTGTGCCTGATAGCTGCTCTAAATTTAACAGCAACGCCCGCTGCTGGTCACACATCGTCCTTATCTCTGTCTCTCAGCAGCGGTGGCCATACAAGGCTGTGCCGGGCCGCGGCGTCCAGCCGGGCCGCGGCGTCCAGCCGGGCCCCGCACACACGTGGCCAGATAACCTCCGGCAGCTACAGTCAATCTGGTGACGCCTCCATCAGGTGACACCCAGAGATCTGGACACTTTGACCTCTAACCTCTCTCAGAGGTCTGCTGATGGGAACTGAGGAAGCAACCCGGAGCGTTTAGTTATGATCTGAAGTAATTTCATCAGCATCACGGTGCTGATGAATCTGGATGCATCAGCACCGTGATGCATCCAGATTCCGATAAAGGAACATCAGCCTTTATCCAGAGCGATCTGCTGTAAAGTTCCACCAGAACCCGATCAGAACCTGTTTCTAACTATCTATCAGCCCGATCACCGGGGACAATCAGAGCCATGTACCGGAACCAGGCCCGGCCCACATGAACCAGGACCAGAACCCTAACCCGAGGGTCACAAATCCAAACATGGTTTTAAATATTCTGCTATTGGAGCAGAATAATCCAGTCCAGGCTTGAAGAGTCTAGTTGTAGTTTTTTAACTGGAGCGGATTAAAGATGCAGAAGGCAGTGAATAATTAGGTGGAATCGCCCTTTAGCATTTCAGCTTGGTTCTGCATGCTGCTCTGAGGATGTTGTTTATTTCTGCCTCAGTTTTTATTGCACTAAAGTCTGAAGTTATAAAAGTTATAAAAGTTCTCATTAGAAGTCAGGAAGTTTCTAATTCAGTGCCTTTAAAAAGTTTTCACTGCCATCAATGTTTTAATAAATCAGGATCAACAAAGTTTGGCTCTTTTGACAAGAAAATACAAAAAATCTTAATAGTAAAATAAATCGTATTTATTTTACTATAAAATAAATTTCTATAAAATAATGACAAATATAAATATGTAGCTCTCCTTTATCAGGTATAAAGGTCCAGCAGAGCCGGAACCAGACCATGGTTCTGGAGCGGCCATCTTCCCGCCCAGCAGCCAGAACCGCTGACCCAGCAGAACCTTCTGCTCCGTTTGGGTTCCCTTCACCTCAGAGTTTCTGTGGTCACATCCAAAACTTGATTTTCATCAACTCTCCCAATCAGTGCACTGTAATGCACTTTACATTCAGTTGAGTCATTTTAAAATGATTTTCTTTGAGTCGTAAAGAAATGTAGTTTTTTTCTCTAGCATTCATTAAACCATCGCACTAATTGTTGGCTAATCATCTAAAAGTTTTTCTAAATTCAGTTTTTGTCTCACCACCAAAAAGCAATCTCATATGTTTGTTATGGATAAAATGATTCTGACTTCCCTCTGTCTCTTATCTGCTCACACGCACACTGCTGCTGCTTACATAACCATATCACATGAGACTGGCGACAGTCTCACAGAAACAAATGGGACTGATGAACTTCCTGCATGGAAGGATCAGAACGGGGAGAAGAAGAAAAGCTGAACTCTCCTTTCTGTTCCATTTGACTTGACACTGCCCCCTGGAGGATCCCACAGGAACTGTCCTAACAATAGAACTGATCTTGTTTCTTCGCAGTTTTTCTCACTAATTTATGAAACTGCTGGGATCGATTGTGTCAAATAGTCTTAGACGTTCCCGCTGCCAACTTCAGGTCAGATCCGGATGTTTTTACTTCGCTCAGCGCCACAGCTGCTGCTCTAGTTTCTCTCATATTTCTGAGATCTGACGACGTGAGAGCCATTAAAAAATAAACTGTGATACTAATAACTAATTAATAAACATTCCATGTCCACATGAGTATTTATTAAATGAGTGTCGAATATTAAAATGAAATTGTGAAATAAATAAAACTGTTATTGACTCCCCATTAAAAAGATATATTAAAAAAATGGATTTATTAATTAGTGATCGATATCAGCTCTGCAGAAATGCCTGTCGGGGAAACTGAAGGTTTGACTCCACCGGGGCTCCGTAGCCGCTCCAGAGGGGATTTTTCTACCTTTCCAGATAAAGTCCAGTAAAGATTTGGAGCCTCCAGTGCACAGAGGGTGGTTCCGCCCAGAGGTCGCAGCTGTAACTGGTTTCCAGGTCAGATCCAGTCCGCCGGAACTACCTGTTCCACCTGGAAACTTTGGGTCCGCTGCAGCCCGGGAGCGCTGCATGCTGGGAGGAACTAAGCAGCTGACTGACTCCACCTTCACCTCCAGCAGTCACACAGCGCCCGGCTGGCCGCTCCGACCGCCGCTGGACCCCTCTGTCTTCACAACGAGTCATGGAGCTGCGGGAGCGGCGTCTCACGGTGAGCTGCCCCGCCTGTCCGGGCCACACGGTGCCGCCGGAGGTGCTAACGCTCTGGCTAGCTGCGGGAAACAGGATTGTTGTGCTTGGAGTTCGGCTCGGTTCTGTGTGGATCTGCTGCTTCACGGAGCCAGACTGGGGCGAATTTACGGGTTTAATTTCTTTCCAACTCCCTGACCGGTTCGGTACCGGAGATTTGAAACGTTACAAGGTTCAATCTGCCTTCAGTTCACAGGTTAGCTAAGCTAAGCTAGCTGCAGTGAAGCAGGTGTTCGGTGAAGCAGGTGTTCGGCCTCTTAGTTTTTGTTCTGCTGCTGATTGGACCGGACTGGTTCTGGGTTCAGAGTGTCCAAACATCCACCGCCATGAGCGCCGAACCGCCGACCACCGTCCAACCTCCTCCGGTTGCCGGCGGGCCCCGTTAGCTCCGTTAGCCTCTTAGCTGCTGCTAGCTGCTACACACACTGTCAGGCACCGAGGGGTTCGGTGGAGCAGAACCCCGGGGAGAGGTTCGGCAGGTTCGGAAAAAGCTGCTGTCATGGAAACCATCACCGAGCCTGTGAGCAGATCTCGGGTCAGATTCTGACTTTAAGACTCCTGGTTCTGGTTCTGATACTGGTTTCCATGGTAGCACAGGGCTTTGACACGTCACTGAGTGACGTTTCCTGCAGGTGAACTGGTTTTTCTGGTCCTCCTTGTTTGTAGTCCAGATCAGCTGCTGGGTCATGCACCTGCCCACAGGTATGTTGGCCCCGCCCACTGCCACCGTTTCTTTCAGGTAGAAGCGGAAGCTGCTCACAGATGAATTGGTGAAGAAGAATATGAACTGATGGTGGCGCAGTGGCGCTGTTGCCTTGCAGCAAGAAGGTCTTGGGTTCGATTCTTTCTGCAGGGAGTCTGCATCTTGTCCCTGCATGGTGGGATTGCTCTGGTTCTCCGGCTTCCTCCCACAGTCCAAAAACATGACTGTCAGGTTAACTGGTCGCTCCAAATTCTCCCAGTCTGTCTCTGTGTTGCCCAGCAACAGACTGGCCACCTGTCCAGGTGCTGCTGCACCTCCTGTCCCAGTAGGGACAAGGGGTTAGAAAATGGATGGATGAATGAATATGAACTGATTCTCCGCTGACATGAGGAAGCAATAGTGGTGGACGTGTCCCTCAGGGTGGACAGCCACCCTGAGGTGTCCCTGAATACGGAGCAGATTTTCCGATCAGGAAGCAGAGATGGGAAAGTTCCCCAGAGTAGCTGTTAGACAGGAAGTGATGTCATATTTGGAGGTGAGGTTGGTCAGTCAGGTTTCCTGGTCTGATACCAAATTTATGTTGAGGTTCTGTTGGGACTTGAAGCATCTCTGTCTCCTGCTGACTTCCTGTCTGTCCCTGTCCCAGGTGTAGCCGCGGCGCGTCCCGTGGGACCGGAGTGTGATGGAGCCAGACGTGATCCGGATGTACTCTTCGTCGCCGCCGCCGATGGAGGACGCCGCAGAAGAAGAGGATGATGAGTTTGGGGACTTTGGAACGTTCTCCGGCGTCCCCAGCAGCGTCAGCTTCTCAGAGTTGGACACGCCAACGTCCTTCGACCAGAACCAGGCGCTGACTGCCACCTCGCCGCCCGACCTTCATAACGGCAGCGGGACGCTGGGCTTTGGCCACGCCCCCTTTGGCGAGCCGTCCAAGGCCAACGGCCGCCTGGAAGTCCGTCCCCCAGAGCGGACGGACAGCAGGAAGACGGCGTCCTCCTCGCAGGATGTCTCTGTTGATTGCAACGGCGAAGATGCAGAGGTCCTGACCAACGGGTTTGTGACCTTTGACCTTCAGGGAAGCCCCTCCTCACAGGAATCTGTCCACTCTCATGCCAGAGGACCATCCACAGAGGACGGGGACGACGTCCTGGTCCAAGAGGAAGGCGTCCAAAAGGACGAGTTTGCAGACTTTGCTGATTTTTCTGACTGTGAAGAGACGCAGAGTCAGAGGGACAGGGCCGGTCCACCGGGGACATCCGTCCACTCCAGGGACCTGGACAGTCCAGTGGAGACACCCGTCTGTCCCCAGGACAGTGAGCAGGGAGCAGAGGACGCACTGAGGGACGTCCACCGGGCCATGGCCCCCGTCGGCTCCTGTAACATGGACCGGGGCCCGGATGGTCCCCTGGGGGACGCGTGTCTCTCTGTTTGCACTATGGGGCGTCTGTCCCCGAACGGGACGGAGGACGAGGACGAGTCCCGGGAAGCGGGGGACGAGCGTAGCTCGGAGACGTCTCTGGGCCGGCTGCTGTCCACGGACGGCCTGGAGGACCTGGGGGACATCAGCACCACTGGATCGTCCCCGCCGCCGCCGGGGGACGCCGCCATGCCCACTGGGGACGACTTTGGAGACTTTGGGGACGCCGCGTCCTTCGGCACTCAGGGCTTTGCTGACTTTGAGCAGAACCGACCGGACGGTCCGGAACCTCCAGAACCCGCCGGGTCCGAGTCGGAGGACGACTTTGGGGACTTCAACTCCCCTAGGGTCCTCGGCGGACAGCGGGACGGGGACGGGGGGACGTTTGCTGACTTTACCAGCAGTGAGAGTTTCGGGAACTTTAGCTCAGCGAAAGACGGAGAGGATGACTCGGGCTGGAGCGCCTTCAGCGAGCAGAACCAGAACCAGAACCAGAACCTGAACCAGAACCTGAACCAGGAGGATGGAGAGTCCTGGGCGGCGTTCAGCTCAGAGCCGAGCGGCGAGGAGGACCGGGACGAAGACGGAGAGGACGCTGGGAGGACGGTACCGCTGCCGGTAAGATCCAGACGGGTCGGGTTCTGATTGGTCCAGACGGGTCGGGTTCTGATTGATCCAGACGGGTCGGGTTCTGATCCACAGAGAAAACAGTTATCTGGTTCTTCCTGATTGTTAGTTTCCTCCATTTGTGCAGATTTAGCTGTGATGCTAATTGGAGACACCAGGATGTCGAGGAACGATGCGGTTCAGTCTGTTGTAAATGTTTCTGAACAGCTGTTAGTTTTTCATCAGTTTATTGTGATGCAGCAGATTTTCATTCCTGCTATCAGCTTTTATCTCCTCTTTCATATAAAAATAATATTACATCAGGTCAGTGTTTTTCAACCACTGTAAATGATCCAATTTCACCTAATTGGTCTAAAAAGGTTTTTTGAAAACAAATGAATTAAGTGTAAATAATAATCCATTTTGGAGTCTGTCGTCGTAGTGACTCGCGGCTCATCGGGTCATTTCCTGGTGGCAGGAGGTTCACAGCGTCGCTCGTTAAAACGAGACAATTAGTGAAGCATGAATGTGATGCATTAATGCTGGTGAGACTGTTGACACATGGAAAAGTTTCTGAAAAGAAAAAAAGCCCTAATATGAGTGGAAATCAACTTCCTGTGAGCTTTTTCTTTTCCAAATGTTTTTGCTTCTCTCAGAAAAGGATTATTTTCTGTATTGTGGCTGAAAGAATCAGTCGCTGTTCATGTTAGTGCAATTTGAAATATCGAGTATAAAATATGATTTGATTCTTATTCAAGACACTTTGATAAGAACTACTATATATTACATTTTTTTTAAATTTTCATTTTATATTTTTGGTTGGTGGTGTGCCTCGTGAATCCAGGTTGAAAAACACTGCATTGGGTGATAGACTTATGAAAATAATTTAGTCATCAATAGTTATTTGTCTTTGGATGAGAAGTTGCTCAGGTTACTGTGACGTTTTGCAGTAAAATCTCATCTGTTGCTGAAAAGTTTTAAACCCAAATCAGCAATGACTTTGAAATCTATTTTAATGTAAAATAATTAGTCAGCCTGAATCTGTTATTGAACGACCAGGGACTAAGATATTAATCAGACGTAGTTCACACTCCAACCACTAGATGGCACCTCCTACAGCAGCTTGAGAGGAAGACGGACTCCTCAGGCTGTTCTGTTCTGGTTCCCCTGCAGGGGGCGCTGTCCAGCCGTCTGGAGAAGTTATTCCTCAGCAGCTTCCCTGTTAGCTCCGCCCACAGCCTGCAGCAGGTGGGGGAGGGGCAGAGGGTGGAGACCCTGAAGGTCCTGCTGGAGCTGCAAGGCGAGGAAGAGGAGCGGCTGAGCAGCAGGTGAGTTGTTGTTGATGATGATGATGACTGATCTTCATCTTCTAGCTGCTTCCTGTTTCACTTCCTCCTGCTGCTCTTTGATTGGCTGCAGCTCGGCGCGTGGCGGCGCCGTGTGGACGCAGCTTCAGGACGTCCACGAGGCTCTGGGCCTGCGGTACCAGTGGGGGGGTTCCCATGGCAACAAGGTGCTGCTCTGCTGCCTCGGCATCGACACCAGAAACATCGTAAGTCTGATGATGGTTCTGATGGTTCCCAGCTGAACCCAGAACCATTTTACTTTGCACCATCTCAGGATAATGACAGGAGCAAAGACAGCCGGAGCCGGACCCGGAGCCGGACCCGGAGCCGGAGCCGGCCGGACCCGGAGCCGGAGCCGGACCCGGAGCCGGAGCCGGAGCCGGAGCCGGAGCCGGACCCGCGGCCAGAGCCGGACCCGGAGCTGGAGCCGGTCCTGCGGCCGGAGCCGGTCCCGGAGCCGGTCCCGGACCCGGAGCCGGTCCTGCGGAGCCGGGTTCTGTTGTGGTCCATTTCTGAACGTGTGGCTCTTTTCCCTCCAGCTGTTCACGGGTCAGAAGAAGCAGCCGGTCATCGTGCCGATGTACGCGGCTGGCCTGGTGAGTTCCTCTGCCCCAGAATGACCAGAACCTCCTGCAGGTTCTGGTTCTGACTCGGTTTGGTTTCAGGGGATGCTGGAGCCGACCAAGGAGCCGGTGAAGCCCGTCTCTGCTGCAGAGATGATCGCCTCCATCGCCCTGACGCCGCCCGCTGTCGCAGAGCAGAGCTCCATCCAACCCGACTCGGTGCAGGTGTGTCAGCGGTCCGGCCCGGCACGGCCCGGTCCAGCCTGGCCCGGCCCGGTCCGGCACGCTTGCCGTCCTCATGTCCTGATGCTAATCTGACTGTTTCCCCATCCCTCCAGCAGGAGGCGCTCCCCCCGGTCCAGTTCGACTGGAGCAGCAGCGGCCTCACCAACCCTCTGGATGGTAGGTGGTCCAACCGGGCCGTCCAGAACTTCAGTCCACAACCCAGCAGAACCACGACCAAACGCTGAGTCCAGATGGTTCTGGAGAACCACCAGCTCAAGCTGGCAGTCCAGCCCTGTCTGAACCGGTGCTGTTTGATCCGGTCCGTATCAGAACCGCAGTGAGGCTCGGTACCAGCAGCATCATGATGTGGGATCTCCCACCTGGTTTGGTGTTCTGGTTCTGCTGTGGCTGAACTTTGACCCCTCTCTGAGGTCAGCCCAAAGCAACTCTGCTGCATGACTCTCTGTCTCTCTCTCTCTCTGACCTCTGACCTCTGACCCGGCCGTCCAGCCAGCGGAGGCTCGGCTCTGTTGAACCTGGATTTCTTTGGTCCGGTGGAGGATTCAGGCTCCAGCAGCTCAGCCTCCATCCCAGGTCAGAACCAGAACCACCGGATCCACCCGACCACCAGAACCACCAGAACCACCCGACCACCATCCGACCACCAGAACCACCAGAACCACCCGACCCGACCACCAGAACCACCCGACCCGACCACCAGAACCATCCGACCACCAGAACCACCCGAATACCAGAACCATCAGAACCGCCCAACCCGACCATCAGAACCATTTTGCATGTCTGTCGTAGAATCTGGTCCAATGTTCCTCCTGGACTGGGTCGCTCCGGTTCTGCTCTTCGTCCTTTCAGCTTCTAGAAACTAACATGGTTCCGCTCGGTGAACGGGCAGCAGGTCCGCTTTCCTGGACCGGACCGGGTTCTGCAGTTTTCATTGTTGCATCAATAATTGCAGTAATAATTGATTATTAACTATTAATTTGATTGGGAAACTTTGAGATGCTGGTAGAAGAAAAAAGATTTCTGTGAAGAAAATTTTCAGATATTTTCACAAATTAATACTTTTTGTGTCACCATTTTGCTGGGCGATAAATTGTCTCAAAAAGTATTGCGATAAACGATAATATTGTATTGTTACTTTTTACATTGATTTAATGGAAATTGCGTAATAATTCATGCGATTTCCTGCCAAAGATAGATACACTTTACTTTCACTGGGACTGATACACAAAATAAATAAAACCAAAAATAAAATAGATTCTCAGTCTCCATTAACAATAAATGTACCAGAATAAAAACTAAACATAAAACCAAAGTGGAAATAAACACTTCCTGGCCAAAATAAAAGTTGCCACCAATAAGTGGCCTCACTCTCTAGTATTTTGTTGGAGCGCCTTTAGCTTTGATTACGGCCTGCATTCGCTGTGTCATTGTTTCAATAAGCTTCTGAAGTGTCACAAGATTTATTTCCATCCAGTGTTGCATTAATTTTTCACCAAGATCTTGTATTGATGATGGGAGAGTCTGACCACTGCGCCAAGCCTTCTCCAGCACATCCCAAAGATTCCCAATGAGGTTAAGGTCTGGACTCTGTGGTGGCCAATCCATGTGTGAGAAAGATGCTCCCTGAACCATCCTTTCACAATTTGAGCTGATGAATCCTGGCATTGCCATCTTTTCCACGTCCACAGGATGTGTCTTTTGCCATGGTTGTTTGAGACATGAGGAGTTACTCAGTGCATCAGCTGGGGTTAAATAACTTGCTGCCAGCTGAAAGATAATCGCCTATGCAGTAATTATCCAATAGGAGGCTGGTACCTGATTGCTTAGTTAAATCCAGGTGGCGACTTTTAGTCTGGCCAGGCAGTGTAAATACTGCATTCAACCAAAAGAGTGCAGATTATGAAGTCTGTATAGTTTATTGGCCTTCAGTAATCATTAGATTTAAATAGAGAAGACATCCCACTGCCTGATCAATAGTTCAAACTACAGGATTTTTTACCCCGAACGACAATCTTAGAACGTTCTTCGTTCTGAGATCGTCACTAGTGTTGTGTGTTACGGTAGATCGTTGTGCCGCTCCGATCTAAATCAAGGATTTATCCAGACTGGGAGAGTGACGCAGCCTGTTGAATGTGACCGGTAGCCAATCAGAAAGCCCGGATTCCCCTCCTGCTTTCTGAGGGGAAACACGGAGGGAATCCCGAACAGCTGACACGGTGCAACCCGAAGTCCAGCAGACATCGGAAACAACATGAATGTTTATTCAACAGTTCGTGCAAAGAAAATATCAATAACTAGGGGAGGAGTTGGAGCGAAATTTCTACCAGAAAACCCGGTAACTTTTCAGCTGTTCTCCGTTAACGTGACATAAATAGTTCTAATGATTTTCATTCAGTCAGACTGACACTAGCTACATGCATTGCAGGTAGATTGCAGTAAGAAATTGATTAATGCCTGGTTTCAAAATTAGTGAACTGGACTTATTATTTTGTGTCCATTGTTGGACACAACACGGTTTGATCGAACCGTTATAGCGAGGATTTCTGTCGCTAATGTGTCTCTCAGGTTTTGATAATGGGCCGACAATCCGCGACATAAGATGGTGCAGCGCGCGCTGGGCACTACACTAAGGAAGTAAGGAAGGGAGGAAGGAAGTAAGGAAGGGAGGAAGTGGAGAGTACCGGAGTTGAGCCTTTTTTCATTCAGTGTCATCAACAGTCAGAGAAAAAGGCAGGAAGAAACGATATAGCCGATAATTACAATGAGGTGGATAGTTTTATCGCGACAGGCCTAGTGTCAAATCCTCCAGAGTTGGACCCAAAAACACCACATTGAAGTTTGATTTTTCTTGGTTCTCGGTGAAAAGATCGAAATCTGCCAGGATAAAGTGATGTGGATCATGATCTGCTGTGGCATGAAGGTGACCAGAGCCACTGCAGCTAGACCTGGAGCGGGTCCGGTTGGATCCAGTGACTTTCTGGTAAAGGTCCTGCTGACCTCTGACCTGTCTGACCCATTCTATCCTCAGGTGTGGACCCGGAGCTGTTCGAGCTCACCACCTCCAAACTGGACCCCAGTGGCGCCGGCAGCCGCATGGCCGACGCCTTCGCTCGCCTCATGTCCACCATGGAGAAGACCAGCACATCCACCAGGTGAGTGTGCGGCCCGGTCCCGGCCCGGTTCTGGTCGGAGTCGAGCTGAGGTCCATTCGTGTCTGCGCTCCGACAGGAAGCCCAGGAGGGAGGAGAACCTGAGCGAAGAGGCGTCCAAGGTGATCGCGGCGCTGCCGGATCTGTCCTTCATGCAGGCCAAGGTTCTGATGTTCCCCGCCACGCTGACGCCGCTCTGCTCGCAGGCCACGCCCAACTGAAGCCCCGCCCACACGCATCACTTCATCGACATCCTTGTTTTTTCATGTTTCTGTTTCTCTTGGTGGAGGTGTACATAATCAGGGATTTAATGTTTTATTTGAATGATTCTTTTATTCTGGCGGGACTATGAAGGAAACACTGGCTGAACATAGAGATCTATAAAGTATGAATACATTTATATCAACATATAGAGTCTTTATAAGAATATTTATGGACTGAAACCACACTGCCTGCAGAATCCAGCTGAATGTTCGTCCTCGTTTGTTTCCGAGGCCTTAGTTCGTCCCGCCGCTTCCTGTCCTCCCAGTCCGTCTCGTCCGGGACGCGTGGCCGGAACCGCAAGGTTCTGGAGCAGTGAAGGAGTTAAGGGACCAACCCGTCTGTCGTTTTGTTTTTGCTCTAACTGCTGTGGCCGTCTCCCTGGAGGGTCTTGCACATTGTGAAGATGAGTTGGATGTAATCGTAGTTCACTGTGGCTTCAGGCTGTAAACCCAGGAAGTTCCTATGGAAAACCGCTGAATCACTGGAAGAGCCTGCGAGGAGTCGCCGTGCATGCCGGGTCTTCACAGACTGGAAATGTGTAAATTTTAGTGTACACAAGATATTAAAATAATTTAAGAAGAAACTCTGTGTCTCTAGTTGTGTGGGTCCAGACTGAATCGGCGCTGGGAGGCAAAAATGTTTAATATCTCGGTTTGTAATTTTAATCTCAATCAAAACAAAGCAGCAAATTTTCAAATTCAGCTAAACTGCTGAACAGACCTATGAGTTTAATAAACTTAAATATTTTTAATCTGTAAACATCACATTGGGGTAAAGTTTGATCATTCACGGAGCTTGTTTAGAAAGCTGGACATTAGCTGCTACAGCTTTAGCATTGAGATGCTAATTTAGGCTAGCATAGATTTCTTTTAGCACATCTTGAACACAATGTTTTCCAGCATCAGATCTGTTTGAAGCAGAAATTAACCGAAGCCGCTCCATAGCGGCTATAAGCGGTGTGTCAGATTTACGGTTGTACCAGAAACCAATACAAAGGTTCCGGGCGCGCCAGACTTTTGTATGAAATTCTTTAAAATGTTAATGTAATTAACCTAAACTTCCCTGAAAAAAACAAACAACAAAAGTGGCATTGATTGTTTTAGTTTAGTTTTTTCCAAAGAACTGCAGACTGCTGATCTATTCTGGAAACAGGAAGTGGTCAGCAGAGGAGACAGGAAGTAAACAGAGGACCAGCATGGCAGTGATGGAGCCTCCATGTTTAAACCTGTGAAGTCATGTGGCTACATGTCTTCTGATTGGTCACTAATTTAGTATCAATACCTCATAAGCTAAACAGGAGCAAACTTCCAGAAAACTGCAAAGATGCTGAAACCCAGAGTTCCTTTAAATGAAAGCTAACAGCCTGGTTAGCGTTCAACTGTTGGGGCAGAGACATCAGAACCAGGCTGAACTAACAACCTGCTCTGGTTCTGTTCTGGTTCTGTTCTGGAGATGATGATGGTGAGACTTGCTCTACAGTCAGAGGTTTCTTCCGGTGACAGACTCATTTAATAACAATCAATTATCAATATATTTAATTATTCTTGATTAAATGTTTGTTGCTAGGCTACAGTGACTTTTCTATGGACTGAAGCACTCTGAGCATCTTTGGTTCTGTACAGATAAACTGGACTTTCAGAGCAGAACCCTGTCAGGGTCTGTGACTCCTGACAACATGACCTCATCTACAAACGCTGAGTCGCCCCCTGGAGGCCTTTCAGGGGAACTGCTGGAGGATCGTCCTTCCTGCAGAAGAAGAGACCAGACAGGCGATCTGTTATCAAACATCTCCTTCATTGTTTAATAGACTCTGAGCCGCAGAGCGTCCGCAGCCAATCAGCTGCTCAGGTTTCTTCTTCTACAGCTTCTGCAAACATTTATGTATAAATATATACAGTTTGTGGCAGCGCCGCTCCGACCGGGCCGGCAGCGCGCGCACCGCCTGACGGGAATGTTGTCTGGGCGGCGCGGGTTCTTCTTCTGCCCTGAAGGCACGTGGCTGAGGGGGCGAGGCGTGGAGGCGCGCGCGCTGCCGGTCTGAGCGCGCTCCATCCGAACCCAGGAGACTTAAAAATGGTTCCGAGTGACGAGGAGACGGCGGGGGGGTTTGGGGGCGGGGCTTATCGTCCTACTGCTGGCCGGGGGAGGGGTGGCAGCGGCGGCGGCTCTCAGCAGCAGCCCCCAGATGAAGTGTTGACCGGCTTGCTCTGGATCTTCACGTTGGACCTGTCGGCGGCGCCGGCCGTGGCCCCGGGGCCCATCCGCTTCTTGATCTCAGCCGCCATGGTCATGAAGGCCTGCTCCACGTTGGTGGCGCTCTTAGCGCTCGTCTCCAGGAACGGGATGCCCAGGTGGTCCGCGAACTCCTGCAGGGGTCACAGGTCAGAATGCTACACGGCCTCCTTTAGACCAGAGGCCAGGGGTCAAGGGTCATACCTTGGCTGTAGTGTAGTCCACCACCTTCTTGGTAGTCAGGTCGCTCTTGTTGCCCACCAGCAGCTTGTTGACATTCTCGCTGGCGTAGCGGTCGATCTCCTGCAGCCACTGCTTCACGTTGTTGAACGACTCCTGAGGACCAGCAGAACGCAGCGTTACTGAGGGGGCGGGGCTAGCGGCGGCGGGGCTAGCCTAGCAGTGGCGGGGCTAGTGGTGGCAGGGCTAGCCTAGCGGGCGTGGCTAGCGGGGCAGGGCTAGCCGGGGCGTGGCTAGCCTAGCGGCGGGGCTAGCCTAGCGTGGCGGGGCTAGTGGTGGCAGGGCTAGCCTAGCGGCGGCGTGGCTAGCGGCGGCAGGGCTAGCGGTGGCGTGGCTAGCCTAGCGGCGGCGTGGCTAGCCTAGCGGCGGCGTGGCTAGCCTAGCGGCGTGGGGACTCCAGATGAAAAACACAAATGTATACTCAGATCTTTCAGCAATTATACCTAAACTTTACATATCGCTCCTTCATACAAATTAGAAATCTCTTCTTAAATCCCGTTTATTTACCACTAGGGGTCATCAGAGCAGAAGCCTTAGAACCACAGGAAGAGGTATCAGCCAACATTTGTAGCACAATAAATTAAAGTTATCGACCTCATTTTGAGTATCGGCTTCATCGTTTCTTCCTGCCTTTTTCTTTCTTTTGATGACACTGGATGAAAAAGGCTCCACTGCCTTGCTCATTTCCTTACTGTAAAGCCCACAGGACCCGACAAAAACATGGAAGGTATAACGGGTTCGATAGTGCAGTGTGTCCAGCCACTCGGCAAGAGAGACACACCACAAGAACCGATGTTCCATACAGGATGTTTTCACCCTGTAAAAGCTCAACATCACAGTGAATTCAGAGCAAACAAACACGGCTGATGACGCAGAAGCAATAGCGGCAGTTTGTGAGCTTATTTTACTTTCATTGAGAACCATGGGCGCAAAATAATGGCTACTAGTCCAGTTAACTCATTTTAAAAGCAGTACTAATCAGTGCTTTCCTAGAATCTACCTGCAGTGCATGTGGCTAGTGTCAGATTAAAGTCCTGACTGAATGAACGTCATTATAACCCATTTACGTCACGTTAGTGATGATCAGCTGAAAGTTACTAGGTTTATCAACTGCAGCACCAATTTCACTCCAACTTTGCACAAAACGTTGAACATATCATCGCTGATGTCCGCTGGACTTTGGGTTGTTTGGTTGTCAGCTGTTTGGTTTTTCTTTCCATAATTTGTCCTCAGAAAGCACAGAGGTGAATCTGTGCTTTCAACAGGCTGCAGTGATAAACTGGCCAAGACAATATGATATATTGAATATGGCTGGTTTGGATTGGGCCGCTGTTCTGTCAGATTGTCATGCTTCGCACAAACTGATGGCGATATCCGTCAGACACTGTCATTACCAAATGGATTTATTTTACTAGCTACATAGAATCGTGAACTAGAGCGTCACACAATTTGTTATTAACAGCTGTATGACATCCTGACTTTAAACAGATTAATGAGTTTTACACAGGCTGTGTTGCATTTGACTGCAGCTGCACTGCTTTAAATACACTTTGTAACCATGACAATGCATGTATATCCATCTAGTCATCATTGAAAACAATTTATTGATTTATTTTGGTCACAACTAGTCGCATTTGCTGAACTGAAAGCTCCTCTGACAGTCGGACTTCTTAATGCTCAGGAACGCGTCCTCACTGCAGGTGTGCTGTTCTGACGGCGTCTGATGATCCGACTG
Source organism: Poeciliopsis gracilis (assembly GCA_911649635.1). Taxonomy (NCBI): domain Eukaryota; kingdom Metazoa; phylum Chordata; class Actinopteri; order Cyprinodontiformes; family Poeciliidae; genus Poeciliopsis; species Poeciliopsis gracilis. Next base: position 209,103 of record CAJVRI010000370.1, read on the forward strand.
GACCCGATCAGTACAAACACACCTCACACTACAGAACCATCGGTTACGATTATCGCAAGCGACAATCCTAGAACAGTAGACATTCTAATATTCTAAAACATTCTAAGGGGCAAACGATCATCTGGGCAAAAAATCATGTAGTGTGAACTATTGCATCAGGTAGTTGGATGTGCCCGTCTACTCGATCTACATCTAGACCAGCCGTCTACTCGATCTACATCTAGACCAGCCGTCTACTCGATCTACATCTAGACCAGCCAGCAGGACAACACTATGCAGACTTCATCATCTCAACTCTTTTGGTTGATTGTAGTTTTTATTTCCACTTTGGTTTTATGTTGTTTAAAAATAAACAACATAATGTGCATTTTTGTTTTATTTTTATTTTTGGTTGTTTACTACATCTATTGTTAGGAGTTCTTTTGAAAATAAAGTTTTTTTGGCAGGATGTGCTTGCTACCATTACATCAGCTTGAAATGGCCTTCAAACAATATTATCGTTTATCGCAATACTTTTTGAGACAATTAATCGCTCAGCAAAATTTGTAGTAGTCGTTTGCTCCTAACCTGAACATGAAGCAGAACTTAACTCAGAATCTAACCAGTAAAAAATAAAAGCGGGTCAGCAAAAGGTCAGTGACCTCCAGCTGTTGGAAGAGGTCGAATATCTACAAGTACACACACCGATAACAGCATCAGGAAAATAAAACAATTTCCTGATGACGGAAGCTAACATCAACTAAGCTAATGCTGCTGATTATAGGTCAAAGGTCACTGACCTGATCCGTCACATCATACACCACTATGATGCCGTGAGCTCCTCTGTAGTAACTGGATGTGATGGTTCTGAACCTTTCCTGACCCGCCGTGTCCCACTGCAAAGAAGCAGGTCAAAGGTCAGCTCAGAGCACATCACAGTGGCGTCCTGCTACGATCGGCGGATCCTTACGATCTGCAGCTTGATGGTCTTCCCGTCCAGTTCGATGGTCCGGATCTTAAAGTCCACCCCGATGGTGCTGATGTAGCTCTCTGTGTATGTGTCGTCCTGCAGCCAATCAGAGACGGGTCAGACAGCGCTGCAGCCAATCAGAGACGGGTCAGACAGCGCTGCAGCCAATCAGAGACGGGTCAGACAGTGCTGCAGCCAATCAGAGACGGGTCAGACAGCGCTGCAGCCAATCAGAGACGGGTCAGACAGCGCTGCAGCCAATCAGAGACGGGTCAGACAGCGCTGCAGCCAATCAGAGACAGGTCAGACAGTGCTGCAGCCAATCAGAGACAGGTCAGACAGTGCTGCAGCCAATCAGAGACAGGTCAGACAGTGCTGCAGCCAATCAGAGACAGGTCAGACAGTGCTGCAGCCAATCAGAGACAGGTCAGACTTACTGCAAACCGCAGCAGGAGACAGGACTTTCCAACACCGGAGTCACCGATCAGCAGCAGCTTGAATAAGTAGTCACTGCAAGGGGAGACACACACACACACACACACACACACACACACACACACACACACACACACACACACACACACACACACACACACACACACAAACACACACACAAGTCATGGTTGTTGGCTCTGACATGATTCAGGCCCAGCCAGTTGTCACCAACTGGACCTGAGATGTTCTGATTGGTTTAAAGAATCCTCTGGAACACAACTGGTTTCTCTAAACTGGTTTGTTTCAGAAATCTGAAATCCATGTTTGTAGTGTGAAAAAATAACTTGATTTTTTTTTCCTCCCTGTTTTCTTTGTTTTGTTTTTTGTTTGTTTTAAATCGTCCTCCTATAATAAATCCGTGAGATTATTAATGTCAGATGTCACAATGGTTTTATGGTTTGTTTCTATCACCAGGAGCAGCTGATTAACTTCTTAAAAGCTTAAATAAACTTGAACTTTGACCCCTCGCCCCAGAGGAGCTGGAGCAAGTCCAAACCCTTTCACATCCACGACTCCATGTCTCTCTGCTCAGCTGTCTGACCAACAACTGATGACGTCATCCAGGATGTGACTGTTGAATATCAACTCTGCATTCTGAGCTGTTAGCATGTTAGCATGTGATGAGGCTGTCACACAGCAACAGTCTTCAGTCAGAGGCCTCTCCATATTCATACACTACTGCTACTGGAAATCCAAAGAGTTACAACACTTAAATTCCCTTTGAAAACAATAAAGGATTTCATCGCCTGAAGTCATTTATTTAGTTAGTTTAACAATTAAATAAATAAAAACATTTGGTAATAATTTAATTATTTAAGTTTAAAATCAGAATTACTGACTGAATGTGAACACAACAAATAGACTTAAATGCACCTGTTGGCTAAATCATCTTAGGCCCAGCAGATTTTCATTGTTTAGGACAAAAATAAAAACTAAAATTAGAAATAATATACATCTTCTAGTTTCCATGGAAACGGATCAACGAATTTGATTAGAAAATAACTAACCCATCCCTGAGGCAAGTAATAAACCCTCAGAAAGTAACTAACCCGTCAGAAAACAACTAATCAGTCAGGGAGTAACTAAACCATTAGAAAGTAAGTAATTAGTCAGAAAGTACGTGACCCGTCAGACAGTCCTGACCTCTTGGTCACACAGCAACTAATTAGAGTAAACACAGTTAGCCGTTAGCCGCTAACAGCTAGGTGTGATAGGACCGGTCACTCCCGTCATTTCTCGGCCTTCTCCCGGCTCAGCTTCGCTGTCAGGAGCCGCTTCTGACTTCCACTATACGGCAGTCGGTAAGTGTCCGGTCGGGCGGTCATGTTAACGACTGAAACCGAGGAGAAAAGCAGCGAAGGCGACGCTGCGCCCGGCTAGCTATGCGTTAGCCTCCCCGGTGAAGTGACAGTTCAGACCGGACCTGGACGTGTCTGTCCGGACCAGAACCAGACTTACTATTCCGGATTCATGGTTGTCTGCTGGTTGTGAAGTGTGTCGTCCGTGGAAGCAGTTGAAGGTGGTTCGGAGAGATTCTGGACTGGTTCTGTCGTTACTTTGAAGCGAGTAGTTGTCAGAACAGAGTAACCGAATCAAATATGGCCGTCTGAGTACCACCAACCCGGAAATACTGGCCTAAAGGAATCATGGGTACTGTAGTGTTCAAATTAAATGAAATTCAAAACTACTTTATTGATCCCAACGGGAAATTAAATATTTAACATTTAAAATCATTCTTCTCCTTCACTCTGTCTGTCTTCATAATTAACTTAGTAAAAGTTGGAGTTACAAGGACACGTATGGAGTTTGAAAAGTCCCAAAATGTTGACTCGAGTCCAACTAACCTGGGAAAAAGTTATTTTGACTTGTTTGAAGCAGCCAATCAGTAATCTGATTGGCTGCTTCAATTAGCGTCAAGGAGGTCCTGGGTTTGATTCCCAGCCTGTTTCTGTGCCTGTGTGGGAACCAGAGTGGGAACTTGACCTCCTTCACCTGGAAACTGTGCTGGTGAACATTTTTAACTCAGACTTGTTGCATAACAAGTTGCTGTCAGTAAAATCAAAACAAACTCAGTAAATTTGAGCTTTTATTTTATTTTTCAGATATTAGTCCTTTTCTTTGTATCTTTGACATCCATCATTTTACAAACAATAAAAAAATAGAACTGAAAAATGTACATTGCTGACCTGATACATATACATATACAGTATATATTAATATATTCAGTTTTTACACTGGTATAAATGTAATTATGTATAAAAAGACAAACTAATGGACTGCACCTTTGCTTTTTTCATCATAGTTATTAGACTGATGAAGACACAATGAAGAGGATTCAGGCACTTTCCCTGGAAAGAGCCAGCGCCGGCCGGCACACAGACAGGAAGTGGCTTCTCAGACGCCGGACACACTTCCTGTTGGACACTTCATTTTTTTATTGGGGACTCATCTCTGATGGCGGACATGACGGTCTGGACTGCTGCTTCTCTCTGGAGAGAAACCAGCTGCTGCGCTCCGACGGTTTTCACAGATGTTTTCCTTCCACCAACTTTACAGTATGTACCAGGAAACGTCTGGAAAAGCAGCTGGAACTGACCTCATCTTGTCCTGACTTCCTGTTTTTCACTGAGCTTCAGCAGAACATTCCAGCTGCAGCACCATGTGGCCTATGTTAGCATGATGCTAACTGCTAGCATTGCTAATGATTATACAGGAACTGGATCACTTTGCACAAGAACATCAAAGACAACCAGGAAGCTAGGTGCTAGCAGGCGCTGCTAAGCTAGGCCACATGGACTGGACCGGACCGGACCGGAATGGAACTCATCATCTGTTAAACTTAAAAATCACAAATTAATTTCCCAGCCGCCATTCATCCTGATGTCAAGCTACACTGAAAAACACATTCAGCCCATAAACATCAATTAATTTATATCAGAATGAACATCTGGATCGTTTCCCCACCAGGTTCTGACCCGATGTCAGGTGAACAACTCAAGTTGACTGCTCAGCTGCTGCCATTATGGCCCAGTTTCTGTAGCTTATGTTGCATCAAAAATATCTGTAATAATATAAGTTATAAGTTTGCCCTGAAATGCTGGCTGGGAGCTGGGGGAACTGTCGTTACACCAATAAAAAAATAGATTTCAAACTTCAGCTCTGATTTCTGTTAGTTGTTCTTTAACCCGGATTGTGATAATCTGCATGTGTTCCAGACAGCAGAGCTGCAATGCTCCTTTAAACTTCACACCACTTGGGCCAAAATCATCAATTCTCAGGAATCTGGGCCCAAAAATCCTGATCATGTCTGGACAGCCTGCTCCAGAACCGAATCGCTGAGCTGAGGATTCACTGGCTGGTTTTCACCACACGCCTCTGCAGACACACTTCACCTACCGCCATGGTGTGTGTGTGTGTGTGTGTGTGTGTGTGTTGGTAATAAACCAGGAAATTCTCCATTATAATAAGCAGTTAAATGCATCATTTTACTGTAAAAAAATAAATAAACAACAACAATAAAACAGTGTGGATACAAGCATAAAAATTCAGGTCTTGGGTTTTTAATTTTTCCCACCAGCCACTTGAATGTCAGGGTGACAACCCTTTTTCAAGATGGCTGTCATCATCTTTGACCCTTTTAAATCAGTTATTGCTATTAAATATTACCATTTTCATGACTTGGATGGATTTTATGTCATCCACGTCCAATTATTTTTAAATTTGGTCATCCTGTTCATACAAGTTAGCAACTTAATGGTTAGCTTCTGCTAATTTTTGTGTTCATACAAGTTAGCATTAGCTCTGCTAATGGTTTTATGACTTTATTGTAGCTGAGCTAAGGTTTTTGTTTATCGAATATGTCAATAAAAAATGTAACTTTTAGTTTTGTGGCCACTGCTGATTGTGCTGCAAACATATTTTCTCCTTCACAACCATGGCGGCCATCTTGGACTTTTCAGTGACTGTTTATTTTTCCAAAATGGCAAGTTAAGAGAAGTTCTAGAAAGATGAAATATTAAATTTCAATCAGATCTCATATTTATGCCACACAGAGGGATAAACATCCAGTTTCAGATTTTTTGTTCACTCTAAAAACCTGAACCACCAGACTAATGAAACGATCCAGTTTTGTCATGAAGAAGACTGCTGCCATGACAACAAGGAGGGGAAGCTGCAAAAGCTAACGAGTCTGTGGCTAACACACCCCTCTGTACAAGTCTACTAAGGGAAAATTGAGTGGAAGGAGAAAGTGTGTAGAACAGGTGAACAAGCAACAACACAGAGAATAGTGAAGAGCTCATCTCAAGGCTTGGAAGAGTTATTTTCTTCTTTTTTTGGAAATAAAATTTTCTAATCTTTAGAATAAGATTTCGAATGTTATTAGCTGTAGGCCAGAAATAACAGAAATATCCCTCTGTGCAGAATAAATATCTGAGTTGTTGTGACATTCTGGCTGGAGAAGAGAATGAAGCAGCTTCTTCCACAGAGCAGCTCCACCTTCACTGACCTGCAGGAACCTTCTGGACCCGAAACCTGGCGGCTCCAAATGTCCAAACTTTCATAGAGACATTTTCTTCATTTGGTCCTCAGAGTGACAGAAAAAGCACAACGGTTGACACGAAGTTTCACTTCCTTCTACAGATGAACCACATCAACAACAGAAAGAACAGCGGTGACGGTCTCTGTGGAGTGGGCGGGACCTGCGGCGGCTCAGCCCACGGCCCTGTGCTTCCCGCCGCAGCAGCGGCAGGCCACGCCGCAGCGGTGGCACGCCCTCAGGGGGGCGTAGCAGCACATGCAGGGCGCCAGCAGCGACAGGCCGACCAGCGCCGTCCAGCGCAGGCAGAAGCGCTCGTCGCTGGTGTCGCAGGAGCAGGGGTCCGAGTAGTCGCCCTCCGGGTCGGACATGCAGTGGTACAGCAGGCTGTCGGCGCACCACATGAAGCTGACCCGGCGGATGCAGGTCTGGATGGGGTCCGGCGCCTCCTGGCACTGGCCCCGCCCGTTGTCCTCGTGGTTGAACATGTCCTGGCAGTAGACGCAGCGGAGCCGCTCCCTGTCCTCCAGGTGACACTTCCCTTTGGACGCCGGAGGCCGCGGCTGCAGCGTGACCACCGCCCTGCGGCCGCCGCCCGGCTTGCTGTCGAAGCCCCGCTGCACGCCGCAGCTCAGCGGGTACGGGTACGTGTAGTCGCGTTTGGGCGCGTCGCTCTTGGTGAAATGCACGCAGGTGTCCGGGTTGCGCGGCTGCGGGATCTTGACTCGCGTGGCGTTGGCGTGACGGTAGTCCTCGTAGCCGGTCAGCCAGCTGCGCTCACGGGGGCTGAAGCGAACAATCTCCTCCTCCTCCAGAGGGAAACTGGCGTGACGGGGAAAGATGTGGACCGCCTGGCGGAGCCGAGAGGAGCGCATGAGTCAAACCTTGATGTTCCTACAAGCTGATGCTGCACGATGCTGGAAAACCTTCCAATCGTGATAATATTGGTTCCTGATGTGCGATAAAGACATCAGGAGCAAAATATGCCCGGTTTTTAATGCTATTTGTGTCTAATTTGAGTTTTTACTGCCAGGACTTTCTGTCCTACTGGCTAAACGTAAGACCTAGTCAAGTAAATCAGCCAGCTGTTTTTCTCTCCACACTGACACTATATTTGTATTGTGCAGCTCTGATGCAGAAGCATCAGCACAAGGCGCTGCGGACTCACCGGGTCCAGGAAGTAGTGGTCCGAGGGCCGGTGGTGCTCATAGAAATGACCCAGGATGCAGTGGTGCCGCCGCGGCTCGCAGAAGGGAGCCTGCGGCGTGTGCATGGCGGGCTCTCTCCTCTGGGACGAGTTGGACGAGCTGTCGGTGGCCGTCTGCAGGAGGACAGGAGGACAGGAGGACAGGAGCGACTGAAACCCACAGGAACTTCAGGCTGTGATGCCCAGAGCGTCCACTAGAGGGCAGCTCCAAGGCTAGCAGGGGGCCTCTTTACAGAAATAGCTTGTGGGAACTCGCTCACTTAGCATACCGTTAACGTAAAGCTAACCTACACAGCTAGCTACCAGACACTGAAAACCTCTACAAATAAACACATCTAGAGTTTTCTGGACTTTATCATGATGTTTTAAATACCTTTTACGTCATTGCAGTGCTATTGTTGTAGAAATGCTAACGCTGCTAATGATGCTAGTGTTAAGGGTCTGTATCCTTTGACTAGTCCAGAATTGGCTCCACAATGAGAGAGAAAGTGCTTTTTATTGGTCCAGTAAAAACAGCTACAGTTCAGAACTTAAAGCATCTGAAAGCTACTACAAAAAATACAAGTACTGCAGACTGAGTACTACTGCAGACTGAGTACTACTGCAGACTGAGTACTACTGCAGACTGAGTACTACTGCAGACTGAGTACTACTGCAGACTGAGTACTACTGCAGACTGAGTACTACTGCAGACTGAGCACTACTGCAGACTGAGTACTACTGCAGACTGAGTACTACTGCAGACTGAGTACTACTGCAGACTGAGTACTACTGCAGACTGAGTACTACTGCAGACTGAGTACTACTGCAGACTGAGTACTACTGCAGACTGAGTACTACTGCAGACTGAGTACTACTGCAGACTGAGTACTCTTCAGTAGGGTCTGAAGGAGTGAGTACAAGTATAAACGTATTAAAAGCCAACTTTCAAAAACATGTCAAATGATCTCATCCTCTTTATGGATATCGTTCATTCAACGTCGATTAAATAACTATTCACTCAGATTCTTGCTGAATCCAATACATGCTGTGTAACAAAATAATAAATCAAGATGTATTTATTGTAAACTATTTCCTGATGCAAAAGTTTGATTTGTTTAATGAAATAATTTCATTTATAAATGAATTACTTGTTACTGGAAACATTCTAGCTGTGATGTTTATTCATTTCAGGTCATGGGAGGGTTACTGGGTTAGCTGTCCGTGTATTATTGATTTAGCAGAAAATGTGCTGCTGATTTCATCTCTGAAGAAACTATAGTAGCTCTATGATGGATCTATAGTAGCTCTATGATGGATCTATAGTAGCTCTATGATGGATCTATAGTAGCTCTATGATGGATCTATAAAAGCTCTATAATGGATCTATAGTAGCTCTATGATGGATCTATAGTAGCTCTATGATGGATCTATAGTAGCTCTATAATGGATCTATAAAGCTCTATGATGGATCTATAGTAGCTCTATGATGGATCTATAGTCGCTCTATGATGGATCTATAGTAGCTCTATGATGGATCTATAGTAGCTCTATGATGGATCTATAGTAGCTCTATGATGGATCTATAAAAGCTCTATGATGGATCTATAGTAGCTCTATGATGGATCTATAGTAGCTCTATGATGGATCTATAGTAGCTCTATGATGGATCTATAGTAGCTCTATGATGGATCTATAGTAGCTCTATAATGGATCTATAGTAGCTCTATGATGGATCTATAGTAGCTCTATGATGGATCTATAGTCGCTCTATGATGGATCTATAGTAGCTCTATGATGGATCTATAGTAGCTCTATGATGGATCTATAGTAGCTCTATGATGGATCTATAGTAGCTCTATGATGGATCTATAGTAGCTCTATGATGGATCTATAGTAGCTCTATGATGGATCTATAGTAGCTCTATGATGGATCTATAGTAGCTCTATGATGGATCTATAGTAGCTCTATGATGGATCTATAGTAGCTCTATGATGGATCTATAGTAGCTCTATGATGGATCTATAGTAGCTCTATAATGGATCTATAGTAGCTCTATGATGGATCTATAGTAGCTCTATGATGGATCTATAGTAGCTCTATAATGGATCTATAGTAGCTCTATGATGGATCTATAGTAGCTCTATGATGGATCTATAAAAGCTCTATGATGGATCTATAGTAGCTCTATGATGGATCTATAGTAGCTCTATGATGGATCTATAGTAGCTCTATGATGGATCTATAGTAGCTCTATGATGGATCTATACTAGCTCTATAATGGATCTATAGTAGCTCTATAATGGATCTATAGTAGCTCTATGATGGATCTATACTAGCTCTATAATGGATCTATAGTAGCTCTATGATGGATCTATACTAGCTCTATAATGGATCTATAGTAGCTCTATAATGGATCTATAGTAGCTCTATGATGGATCTATACTAGCTCTATGATGGATCTATAGTAGCTCTATGATGGATCTATAGTAGCTCTATGATGGATCTATAGTAGCTCTATGATGGATCTATAGTAGCTCTATAATGGATCTATAAAAGCTCTATGATGGATCTATAGTAGCTCTATGATGGATCTATAGTAGCTCTATGATGGATCTATAATAGCTCTATGATGGATCTATAGTAGCTCTATGATGGATCTATAGTAGCTCTATGATGGATCTATAGTAGCTCTATGATGGATCTATAGTAGCTCTATAATGGATCTATAAAAGCTCTATGATGGATCTATAGTAGCTCTATGATGGATCTATAGTAGCTCTATGATGGATCTATAGTAGCTCTATAATGGATCTATAGTAGCTCTATAATGGATCTATAGTAGCTCTATGATGGATCTATAAAAGCTCTATGATGGATCTATAGTAGCTCTATAATGGATCTATAGTAGCTCTATGATGGATCTATAGTAGCTCTATGATGGATCTATAGTAGCTCTATAATGGATCTATAGTAGCTCTATGATGGATCTATAGTAGCTCTATGATGGATCTATAATAGCTCTATGATGGATCTATAGTAGCTCTATGATGGATCTATAGTAGCTCTATGATGGATCTATAGTAGCTCTATGATGGATCTATAAAAGCTCTATGATGGATCTATAGTAGCTCTATGATGGATCTATAGTAGCTCTATGATGGATCTATAGTAGCTCTATGATGGATCTATAGTAGCTCTATGATGGATCTATAGTAGCTCTATGATGGATCTATAGTAGCTCTATGATGGATCTATAGTAGCTCTATGATGGATCTATAGTAGCTCTATGATGGATCTATAGTAGCTCTATGATGGATCTATAGTAGCTCTATGATGGATCTATAGTAGCTCTATGATGGATCTATAGTAGCTCTATGATGGATCTATAGTAGCTCTATGATGGATCTATAGTAGCTCTATGATGGATCTATAGTAGCTCTATGATGGATCTATAGTAGCTCTATGATGGATCTATAGTAGCTCTATAATGGATCTATAGTAGCTCTATGATGGATCTATACTAGCTCTATAATGGATCTATAGTAGCTCTATGATGGATCTATAGTAGCTCTATGATGGATCTATAGTAGCTCTATGATGGATCTATAGTAGCTCTATAATGGATCTATAGTAGCTCTATGATGGATCTATAGTAGCTCTATGATGGATCTATAGTAGCTCTATGATGGATCTATAGTAGCTCTATGATGGATCTATAGTAGCTCTATAATGGATCTATAGTAGCTCTATGATGGATCTATAGTAGCTCTATGATGGATCTATAAAAGCTCTATGATGGATCTATAGTAGCTCTATGATGGATCTATAGTAGCTCTATGATGGATCTATAGTAGCTCTATGATGGATCTATAGTAGCTCTATGATGGATCTATAGTAGCTCTATGATGGATCTATACTAGCTCTATAATGGATCTATAGTAGCTCTATAATGGATCTATAGTAGCTCTATGATGGATCTATACTAGCTCTATAATGGATCTATACTAGCTCTATAATGGATCTATAGTAGCTCTATGATGGATCTATACTAGCTCTATAATGGATCTATAGTAGCTCTATGATGGATCTATAGTAGCTCTATGATGGATCTATAGTAGCTCTATAATGGATCTATAGTAGCTCTATGATGGATCTATAGTAGCTCTATGATGGATCTATAGTAGCTCTATGATGGATCTATAGTAGCTCTATAATGGATCTATAGTAGCTCTATGATGGATCTATAGTAGCTCTATGATGGATCTATACTAGCTCTATAATGGATCTATAATAGCTCTATGATGGATCTATAGTAGCTCTATGATGGATCTATAGTAGCTCTATAATGGATCTATAGTAGCTCTATGATGGATCTATAGTAGCTCTATGATGGATCTATAGTAGCTCTATGATGGATCTATAGTAGCTCTGTGATGGATCTATAGTAGCTCTATGATGGATCTATACTAGCTCTATAATGGATCTATAGTAGCTCTATGATGGATCTATAGTAGCTCTATGATGGATCTATACTAGCTCTATAATGGATCTATAGTAGCTCTATGATGGATCTATAGTAGCTCTATGATGGATCTATAGTAGCTCTATAATGGATCTATAGTAGCTCTGTGATGGATCTATAGTAGCTCTATGATGGATCTATAGTAGCTCTATGATGGATCTATAACGGATCTATGTAGAAATCCTCCCAGGAAGCAGCAGATCTACCTGCTCTTTTTCTCCCTGTTTCTGCTCTGCTTTAAATCCTGGAAGCCGATGAAGATCTCGGCTCCTAACGCTCCAGCTGCTGTTTTATCTGCTTCCTGCGTTAATCTGGACTCTACCAGAACCGGTTCTGCTGGTTCACCATGGAACATCCCCTTCATCAGAGCGGCTCCTCACCGTGAACACGTCGTCGTCCCCGAGCTCGGCTTCGTTCTGCAGCGTCGACGAAGACGTGGTGGAACCTGCGGAGCAGAGAGCAGATCAGGGATCGGCGATCCAGGGCTTTCCTGCCTCTGGACCGCTACAGGAACCGCCGTGGGTCCGGTTCAGGACGGAGCAGGAAGGTTGGCCTCACTTCAGGCTTCTGCTCTCTTTTGACACGGATCCTTCTCTGGTTCCGGGTTCGCTCGTTTCCTCGGAGGCCTCAGAGATGAACCTCCATCTGTCCCCATTGGCTGCTGCTTGTCAGAGACCAGGTTGGCATGGCAACAGGAGGGAAATCTAACATAGCAGGACACAGCTCTAGCTTTGAAGACGCAGCCAGAGATCCTGTCTCACCCAGGGACACTTTGACTCTGGAAGGACACCGTCCTTTAACAGAAGGACCCAAAGATCTAGCTGTCCTCAAGATGTCCTCAAGATGTCCCTCTCATGTCCTCAAGATGTCCGTCTCATGTCCTCAAGATGTCCTTCTAATGTCCCTCTCATGTCCTCAAGATGTCCCTCTCATGTCCCCAGTCGCCCCCTGTAGGACGGCGGTTGCCTCGTCAAAGCGTTTCCTGTCGTACCTTCTGCCAGGTCCTCCAGCGCTCGCCTCACGCCGCGGTCGAAGGCGCGGGCGTCGGACGAACACTGGAAGGTCAGGCCGCACTTCTTGTTGTCCACCTGCCAGTGGTGGAAGGTGGGCGTGGCCTTTGTGTAGACCAGGTCTTTCTTTAGGAAACACTGCAGAATCACCTGAGAGCCGAGAAACAAAGACGGAGCAGAAAACAGAAGCAACAGGATGAAAGTGGTTCAGTTGGTTTCCAGCATCATTTCTGTTTGTTTGAATCTTGTCAGTATTTGTGTTGCAGTTTGAAGCAGCTCTATACTAGATCTAGAAATCTAGTTAGCACTTTAACTGAGCAATGAAAACCTGAAGCTGCAGTTTTTCTCCTCTGAAAAACCCAAACCGGCTCAGGACGGTTCTGCCTGACTGGATGTTTCATTTGTTGCAGATTTATGGGACAAAGTTCTGATCTCAAAACGCTGCTGGTTGTTTTTCACCTGGTGTTCTGGACCGGTACCGGCCCAGCAGAACCGGTGCCGGCCCAGCAGAACCGGTACCGGCCCAGCAGAACCGGTGCCGGCCCTGCAGAACCGGTGCCGGCCCAGCAGAACCGGTACCGGCCCAGCAGAACCGGTGCCGGCCCAGCAGAACCGGTTGCGAGCGATCCCACCTGCCGGTCCTTGAGGCGCTCCCCGTGGATCAGGAAGCTGTTCCGGCCCTGCAGCCCGTCGGGCCGCAGCCGGCACACCCCGACCCGGCTCAGGCAGCCGTCCAGCGCCAGCCAGCCGCCGCTGGACTCGTCCCGGGTCATCACCACCGCCGTGACCCGCACCACGTAGCTGTCACTGCAACACAGGTCAAAGGTCATCAGAACACAACCCACACAGGGAGGAAACAGCCCTTACCAAAACAGAACCAAACAGAACCAGAAGATCAGGACGGGTTCGCCGTGTCGGATCGACCCAACAGCCGAGAGAGGGGGAGCAAACCAGAACCAGAACCAGAACCAGAACCAGAACCAGAACCAGATCATCAGCCCAACTCCATCTGAACCTCATCCGTCTGGATCTCTCTCACAGGCTGGTTCTACAGAACCAAGTATTGGACCTGGTTCTGCTGGGTTTTAATTCTGTCAGGTCCTGGAAACAGAACCGGGCCCAGCCAACAAACATGTCCTGTCAGAACCTCTACACTGAGATCAGAACCACGTCACAGAACCCGTTCTGATCAGAACTCGTTCTGATCAGAACGGGTTCCATGGACCGACCGGCCCAGCTGACCAGAACCTCCAGGGTTCTGCTGGGTAACTTCCTGGAGCAGCTGAGGTCCACATGGAACCGGAACCAGCAGCCCAACTCTGACGATGACTCATAACATGCAGCCTTCCAGGAACCGGAGCTTCAGAACCGAACCGGGTCAGCCTCATCCCCCAGAACCTCTTGGCTCGGTGATGAAGAAGAGGCCCTCCTCACCCTCCTCTTCATCACTGGAGCTCAGACCGAGTCCACGTGACGAGACGCTGACACCGCACCAGAACCAGAACCACGAACAGAACCACGAACAGAACCGGTACTCACTCGTCGGGCCGCGGCTCCTCGTTCATCTTCTCCGGTTCAGCTCCGTTTGGGTCGAGCCGCCGCGGCCGCCGCGCGGTGCGGCGTCTTCATGGTTCCGCAGCAGCGGCGGTGGCGGTGGATGCGGTTCTGACGCCTCCGCCTCCTCCACCCATCGGACCGTCCTCCTCCTTCAGCCCCGCCGCCTCCTCCGGACCGGGCCGGGACCGCTGAGACCGAGCAGGAGGTTCTGGTGTCGGGGAGGAAGGCGCCGCACGATCCCCATCCTCCTCACTCCATGGTGGACTGGGCGGTGACGTCAGACCCGAAGGACCGCAAGGATCACGTGTCTTCACCACAACATCATCATCATCATCATCATCATCATCATCATCATGTTAATGATTCTGGTTCTGGGCTGGTGGTACCGGTACCGGGTCCTGATGGAAACCCATTTCCACCCTGAAAAATAAATAAATAAAAACAAAGTCATAATTTAGAGTTTTAAATTTATTTCAAAAATAAATGTATGAATTTATGTTTCATATATTTAACATCATGTTATGACGGTTTAATATGAGTCATGAAAACATCAGTCAGAAACAACCAATCAGAGTCAGGGGGCGGGTCTTAGTGCTGTCAATCAACCACTGCAGCTAGCATAGCCTGCCATGACTGCTAATGCTAATTAGCAATGCCACCAATACACAGCTTTCCTGTAGCAGAAAGTTGTTTGTCCACCATTAACACATTTAGCAGCGAGTACATGAGGTAATTGACAGCGCTAAGCTCCTCCTTTTCATTGGGCTTTTATTTTTTTATTCATGGCAGAAATGAATAAGAATAAAACTATGTCCCAGAAATAGGAAAAAACAAAAGTATAAATTAAAAGTTATTACTTTTCTGTCAACATTTTGCCCAGACTAAATTATTTTACTATCAAAAAAAACTGGTTCCATTGTTCACCTGCTGGAGGCAAATATTTGTCTGATGTCCTTAAATGACGCAACGTGCGTTCTATGGCAAGCTGTTTTAACATAAATTCTGTTTTGCCGCCCTTACATTCCAGATATCCCAAATTATTTTATGACTAGACGTTTTAGCAATTTAAGATATCGCTAATTACATTCTGACTAGTCAAAATGACGTCAGATTTATCATTGAGCTGTCTGGAGACTTCAATTCAAGATATCGACAATGAATTACTGACTATCTGAAATACACGTCAGATAAATACAATTAAATTATGACTAGTCAAAAAGTAAATTCAAGATATCTTGATTGTAGTTTTGATTAGTCATAATTCTAATTAAAGATATCTCTAATTAGTCCATAATTCAAGATATCTTAAATGTATTTTTGGATAGTAGAAATGTAGCTTTGACTAATGGAAATTAAATTATAGCTATCTTAAAAGCAAATAATGACTAGACAAAACTAAATTAGAGATATCTTGACTTATTCAGCTTTTCTATTTAAGATATCTTATATGAACATTGTGACATTCAGGACTTTTTGGAGTCCTTAGAGGGGGTACTGGAGAGCGCCCCTCCTGGGGACTCCCTCGTTTTGCTGGCCGACTTCAACGCTCATGTGGGCAATGACAGTGAGACCTGGAGGGGCGTGGTTGGGAGGAATGCTCCCTCCGATCTGAACTCGAGTGGTGTTCTGTTGCTGGTCGTCTGTGCTCGTCACAGATTGTCCATAACGAACACCATGTTCAGGCATAAGGGTGTCCATATGTGCACTTGGCACCAGGACACCCTAGGCCGCAGTTCGATGATCGATTTTGTCATCGTTTCATCGGATCTGCGGCCGTATGTCCAAGACATACGGAAGAGAGGTGTGGAGTTGTCCACTGACCACTACCTGGTGGTGAGTTGGCTCCGGTGGTGGGGGAGGATGCCGGTCAGACCTGGCAGGCCCAAACGTGTTGTGAGGGTCTGCTGGGAACGTCTGGCGGAGTCCCCCGTGAGACGGAGCTTTAACTCCCATCTCCGGCAGAGCTTCAAACACGTCCCGGGAGAGGCGGGGGACATTGAGTCCGAGTGGACCATGTTCCATGCCTCCATTGTCGAGGCGGCTCATCGGAGCTGCGGTCGCAAGGTTGTCGGTGCCTGTCGTGGTGGCAACCCTCGAACCCGTTGGTGGACACCTTCGGTGAGGGATGCTGTCAGGCCGAAGGAGTCCTATTGGGCCTTTTTGGCCTGTGGGACTCCGGAAGCAGCTGATGGGTACCGGCGGGCGAAGCGGCGTGCAGCTCAGGTGGTTGCTGAGGCAAAAACTCGGGCATGGGAGGAGTTCGGAGAGACCATGGAGAAAGACTTCCGCATGGCTTCGAGGCGATTCTGCTCCACCATCCGGCGTCTCAGGAGGGGGAAGCAGTGTAGCATCAACACTGTTTACAGTGGGGGTGGTGTGCTGCTGACCTCAACTCGGGACGTTGTGGGTCGGTGGGCAGAGTGCTTCGAAGACCTCCTCAATCCCACCAACATGCCTTCCATTGAGGAAGCTGAGCCTGAGGACTTTGGGTTGGGCTCTCCAATCTCTGGGGACGAGGTCGCTGAGGTAGTTAAAAAGCTCCTCGGTGGCCGGGCCCCGGGGGTGGATGAGATTCGCCCAGAGTATCTTAAGGCTCTGGATGTTGTAGGGTTGTGTTGGTTAACGCGACTCTGCAGTATCACATGGACATCGGGGGCAGTTCCCCTGGATTGGCAGACTGGGGTGGTGGTCCCTGTTTAAAAAGTGGGATCGGAGAGTGTGCTCCAATTATAGAGAGATCACACTCTTAAGCCTCCCTGGCAAGGTCTATTCGGGGGTCCTGGAGAGGAGGGTCCGTTGGATAGTCGAACCTCGGATTCTGCAAGAGCAGTGTGGTTTTCGTCCTGGTCGTGGAACACTGGACCAGCTCTACACCCTCAGCAGGGTCCTGGAGGGTTCTGGGAGTTCACCCAACCGGTCTACATGTATTTTGTGGACTAGGCGCAGTCGAGGTGTTGAGGGGTTCCATTTTGGTGGCCTTAGGATTGCATCTCTGCTTTTTGTGGATGATGTGGTCCTGTTGGCTTCATCGGGACATGATCTGCAGCTCTTGCTGGAGCGGTTTGCAGCCGAGTGTGAAGCGGCCGGGATGAGGATCAGTGCCTCCAAATTCGAGACCATGGTCTTGAGCCAGAAAAGGGAAGAGAGCTTCTCCGCGTTGAGGGGGATGTCCTGCGGAGGAGTCCAAGTATCTTGGGATCTTGTTCATGAATGAGGGAAGAAGGGAGCGGGAGATTGACAGGTGGATTGGCGCAGCATCTGTACCGGTCCATCGTGGTGAAGAGAGAGCTGAGCCAGAAAGCGAAGCTCTCGATTTACCGGTCGATCTACGTTCCTAATCTCATCTATGGTCATGAGCTTTGGGTCATGGCCGAAAGAACGAGATCGCGGATACAGGCGGCCAAAATGGGTTTCCTCCATAGGGTGGCTGGGCTCTCCCTTAGAGATAGGGTGAGAAGCTCGGTCATCCGGAAGGGACTCAGAGTAGAGACGCTGCTCCTCCACATCGAGAGGAGCCAGTTGAGGTGGCTCGGGCATCTGGTCAGGATGCCTCCTGGACGCCTCCCTGGTGAGGTGTTTCGGGCATGTCCCACCGGGAGGAGGCCCCGGGGAAGACCCAGGACACGCTGGAGGGACTACGTCTCTCGGCTGGCTTGGGAACGCCTCGGGATTCCCCCGGAGGAGCTGGAGGAAGTGGCTGGGGAGAGGGAAGTCTGGGCCTCCCTTCTTAACCTGCTACCCCCGCAACCCGAGGAGCTGTAAATATCCTACACCATAAAGTCATGATTAAAAGGAGAACAACAGATCATCTAGCAGTTTTTACAGTTGAATTATCTGCCATCATGTTAGCTTTAGAATGGTTGCTTGATCATATTAGGGAAGAAAGTAAATATATAATTGCATCAGATAGTCAAGCTGCGGGGCTGCACAGTGGCGCAGTGGGTAGCGCTGTTGCCTTGCAGCAAGAAGGTCCTGGGTTCGATTCCCGGCCCGGGGTCTTTCTGCACGGAGTTTGCATGTTCTCCCTGTGCATGCGTGGGTTCTCTCCGGGTTCTCCGGCTTCCTCCCACAGTCCAAAAACATGACTGTCAGGTTAATTGGCCTTCCCAAATTCTCCCTAGGTGTGAGTGTGTGTGTGCGTGGTTGTTTGTCCTGTTTGTCTTTGTGTTGCCCTGCGACAGACTGGCGACCTGTCCAGGGTGTACCCCGCCTCTCGCCCGGAACGCAGCTGGAGATAGGCACCAGCAACTCCCGACCCCGTTAGGGAGAAGGGTGATTAGAAAATGGATGGATGGATGGATAGTCAAGCTGCGTTATTATATGTAATATCTGGCAAATCTTGTAGATTAGATTTATTATTAGGTATATATCAGAAGTAATAAGAAATGTTTTGTTTGATTTCTCTGGATTCCTGATCATGTAGTTATACAAGGATATGAAGAAGTTAAATATTATATTAGTTAAACAGGCCTAGAAATCAGATATTATTATTAACTTAAGAATTCCTATAACCAGAAATGAGAGGAAAACTATTATTCAAAATAAAATCCTTAAGGTTTGACAGGAGTTAATAATGACTCTGGTAGAGATTTATATAAAATTCAGAAGACTGTGGGGGGAAATAGTTGTGGAAAGAAGATGTTGTCATATCTCGACTTAGAGCTGGTCATACATGACTTAATAGTTCTCTTTTCTGAATAGGGAAACATGAAACAGGGATATGTAATTATTGTAATCAGATGGAAACAGTGGAATTAAATTCTAATCAGACACTAATCTGATGTTCCTCTGAATACTTCAGATGAACATCGAGTATGTTCCTCTGAACACGTATATTCTGTATTCAGATGAATACTTCATCTGAATACTTCATCTGAATACATCTGAAGTATTCAGATGTTCCTCTGAATACTTCAGAGGAACATCAGGATTTAAAGTCCAGACTAAATAGAGAGAAAATAGGATTTCCTATGATAAATCTTTCAGGACTGCGACAGCCTGGCGACCTGTCCAGGTGACCTGTCCAGGTGACCCCGCCTCTCGTCCGGAACGCAGCTGGAGAGGCACCAGCAACTCCCGACCCCGTTAGGGAGAAGGGGGACGGAAAATGGATGGGATCTTTCAGGAAATAAATCAAATTCTGTTAGAAATCAATTAATTAGATATTAATTCATGAATAACATTGGGTTATTTAATCGTATTTAAAGTATGTATGTGTTTGTGTGTGTGTGCGCCCGCGCACACACACACAAACACACACACACACACATATATATGTGAGTGTGTATGGATTTGAATTTGTTACAAAATTCCCTGAGACCATTGATAACTACACTCCAGTCTGGTAGGTGGCGGTAAATGCTCTTTGAGTTGGTTGCCATCCGCCAATAAAAACAAAAGAAGACCTTCTCTTCCGGAGCAGCAGGGGGCGATAAGCTGTCTGGAGGCGAGCTGCCGGTTCAACAGGAAGAAGACAACAGTGTGGCTCCTGCCTCCCGCTGATCAGGTGAGTTTGATTTGCTCCTTTAACTCCGATTTAAAGATATATTGGTATAGTGACCCAGGTTCGGTCTGGTCCGGATGGTTCTGACCGGGGATGACACGCGCTGCTCCAGCGGAAGTGGTTTAAACTGCAGCTATTAGCCGTAGAGCTAACAGATGCTAACATTAGCCTGGCGTGCTAAAATAGACTGAATTAACGAAAACCAGACAAAAACATAAATGTACTGATGAGTGTCGCCAGAATATTATAAATAAACAAACCGTTTCACAGTTTGTTCAATATTTCTTTAAACTCTTTGCGACAGAAACAGTTGATCAACCTGAAGGTGATAAATGTTGAAACAGAAACTTCCCGTTTATTATTAATTTATAGAATAAAATATTTTATATTCGATCTTTTCTATTTTATAATTGTTTGTAGCACTCAGGTCCTGTCGGTGTATAAATAAAGGGCTTCATAAATAAACTTGGTGTTATTATTATTAGTTCTCATTTTAAATGAGATAACTGTTTTATCTCGTTTTTATTTTAAATTTAAAACTACAACTATTAATCCTAAAGTGAAATTAAATGCCAAATGAAAAGAGCTAACTGTAGCATCTGAGCGTTACCATGGAGACATAAGGGTCTGTTGGTTCTTCAGCTTTGGACCAGCATGGAGGAAATCATTTATTCTTCTTTCGTTATCTGATTGTCTGTTGAACGACATCATTTAACCCATAAAATAAAGAGGTTAAAGGTGAGAAACCTCCTTAATGAGACTCAGGGTAACCTTTGACCCAGCAGCAGAGGTTAGGTGTCTTAGGGTTTCAGAACCATCAGTAGACCCGATCCGGTTCTAAGGATGCTGAGCGGGTCCAACCTGTCAGGACGGCGGGGCGTCAGCATCTCTCCTCATGTTTCCTCAGATTCAGACATGGACATCCGGCCGAATCACACCGTCTACATCAACAACATCAACGATAAAGTGAAGAAAGAAGGTCAGTGCAAACTGCTTTGTTGTCTTCATCTTCCAGCATCTAGATGAAGCATTTCTATATTTTGAGGAAACGGTTCGGGGTGGGGCATGAAGTCCAGATTTCTAGGTCAGAACCTGCTGACGGTTCTGTCTCAGAACCCACAACCCAACCCGGACGACTTGGCTCAAAACTAAAGTCTCTGATTTTCAATTAATTATTTCATTTTCTGACTTTTTAAAAAACAGAAATATTTTTTCTGTTTTTGTTTAATTCTGAGAATAGGGTTGTAATTTTAGTGGAATAAAGATGCATCATCTCACCTGAAACGTCTTAAACTCCTGAGAAAAAGTCGTTTTAAAGGGAGAAAAGCTTCCAGGTATCAGGATCCGTCTGGTTTCTAAGTCCTGCTGCTGATAAAATATGAAATATGTCCTTGTGTGAACTAGAGGTGTGCCGATCAATCTGCCACCAATCACAATCAGCCGATTTCTGTGAAAAGTCTGACGGGTGATCGATCACTGTCTCCTGTTGCCGATCACAAACCGATCACCTTTATCTCGCTGATCAGCAGCTGATCTCCTGCTTCCTTCTCGCTGCGCAGCAACAAATCCTGTTGTGTGAAATGTTGACGGCGAGTGAATGGAGACGTTTGCGTGCTGCGGCGGAGAATGACCTCGGTGCTGACGCTCGTCGCAGTGCATCAGGGCCGTGCAGAGAGCTTTGGAGGGGCGGGGGCTCAAAGTTAGAAAAGGCTCATTGACCAAGATCTTAAAAGACCGAACAGCAACGTAGCAACAACCCAGATTCATCAGTGATTTCCCAAGATGCTTATTTTTTTTTATAGTTCTCATAAAATTACTTCTTCATTCTCCTCATATGTTGACTTTATTTTTCTAATAAATGAAATGACTCTGAAAAGCAAAAATTGGATTTAGTTTATTAAAATAAAGACATTTTGTCCAGGGAATGTTTTAAAAACAATTTTATATTGTTTGTGACAATATAAAATTGGCTTCAAATACTGAGTGGCTTCAAATATTAAACCATTGATATACATTAAAATACAACAAAATTCATGGCTTTTGGTAATGGAGATTATTCTTCTATGATGTCCAGGAGTAATCGGTTCTGACTTCCTCCTGCAGAGCTGAAGCGTTCGCTTTACGCGCTCTTCTCCCAGTTCGGCCAGATTGTCGACATCGTGGCCATGAAGACGATGAAGATGAGGGGCCAGGCCTTCGTCGTGTTCAAGGAGCTGACGGCTGCAACCAACGCGCTGCGCCAGCTGCAGGGATTCCCCTTCTACAACAAGCCCATGGTACGCCGCCACATGCACCGTGCAGCTGACTGCCTCTTTAGCCACAATGCTAACCCCTTTAGCCGTGGCGCTAGCCTCTTTAGCCGTAGTGCTAGTCTCAGTGGCTGCAGTGCTGGTCTCTTTAGCTGTGCTTCTACCCTCTTTAGCCATGACGCTAATCTCTTTAGCTGTAATGCTAGCTGGTTCTGCTCTCTTCCAGAGGATCCAGTATGCTAAAACCGACTCAGAGGTCATCTCTAAGATGAAAGGTACCTTCAGCGATAAGGAGAAGAAGAAGGAGAAGAAGAAGAAGGCCCAGGAGGCGGCGGCGGCAGCTAACGCCGCTAAGAAGCCTTCAGCGGTGAGTGACTCTGGCTGACCCCTGCATGACCTCGGGCTGAGGTCACAAATGGTTCCTTTCTGTTGGATCACAGCTGCTGTTTGTTTCCTGTCTGCAGACTCTAGCTGTGCCTGCGCAGACGCCTGCAGTTCAGGTAAGCCATCTGCGCTCACCTGAGCCGGTTCTGGAGTTCGCCGCCGACCCATCCGATCAGAACGCGGCATTGAACATCCATGGCGTCAGTTTGGTTTACAGAAATCTGAACAGTGTGGCTTAATCCAGTCCACAGGTTCTGGTCTCAGTAGAAACCAAACGGCATCATGGAGGAACCCAGAAGCAGGTCGGGAGATTCTGGTTCTGTTTTCAGCCGGGAAGGCCGTTTCACATTAGCCGCGTAAAAGTTGGATAAAATCCTACACAAGCGTTCAGACGCTGTGAAAACTGATCTCTGATCTCCTGCTTCTTCTCGCTGCGCAGCAACAAATCCTGTCGTGTGGATTATTAACGGCGAGTGAATGGAGACGTTTGCGTGCTGCGGCGGAGAATGACCTCGGTGGTGAATCGGAAATGACTTAGGTTCACGTTTCTAGCAGATCGGACTGTTCTGGGTGGAACGACACGAATCGGGCCGTTCAGAACCAACCTGTAGATGTTTTCGGGTCAGAACCAACCCGTCTCTTTTCTGTTCTCAGGTTCCAGACAATCCTCCAAACCACATCCTGTTCCTGAACAACCTGCCGGAGGAAACCAACGAGATGATGCTGTCCATGCTGTTCAACCAGTGAGTGTTCTGCTCCTGCAGACTAGCCAGCAGCAGTTAGTAAGCACTGCTGAGCTCGTTACAGCAGCTGCTGCTCAGAGCATCGCTAGTAAAAACATTAAGGGGTTAAAAGAGGAGCCATGTTGGGATGACTTCCTGGAGGCGGACCTTCTTAAAGAGACAGAGACTCAAAAGAGACGTTAAATCAGGAAATCAAATTCCTTTTAAGTTGACTTTTAAGTCAAGTCAACAGTTAGTAACTGTTTTCTAACAAGTGAAGAAAACAGTTACTAGATTAAAATGATTCTGTGTCTCTGGTAAACAGATGATGCTAGTCCTTTAACAGGAAGAAACATCCAGCAGAAGCAGAGTAGAAATCTGCTGGTGCTAAGTCAGGCTGAGTCACAACTCAGTGACGGCAACAAAAACTTTAGTTTGTCTCCGTTTAAATGAAACATTGTCCAGGTCTTTAAGTCCCACCTGTGGCCTAAACAAAGTCTCTGCAGTTGAGCTACGGACCGCCCACCTCATTAGCATAATGAGCTTGATGTCGGGTTTTCGTGTTTCTGTTGCTCTGCAGGTTTCCGGGCTTCAAAGAAGTGCGTCTGGTTCCGGGGAAACACGACATCGCCTTCGTGGAGTTTGAGAGCGAGATGCAGGGGGGCGTGGCCAAAGACGCGCTGCAGGGCTTCAGGATCACCGCCACCTGCGCCATGAAGATCACCTACGCCAAGAAGTAGCTGCTCCGCCCACACTCTGGACTCTTTTACTTTGTTACTGTTTTTTGACATCTGGATTTTTGTAAAATAAATGAACGAAGCAACTCATCAGTTTCTGCCTTGTGGGACAAAATATTGATTCAGAAAAAAATTATTATAAATAAGACAGGATAATTTTCCCCTAAAGGAAACTGAAACAGTTTCCATAAAGCAGAACATAAATTCAGAACATTTTGGTTCTGGGAGGGGTTTTAATCTGAAAAGGCAGATCTATAAACAACATGGATGAAGCAGCTGATGATCATCAACTGTTGGATGCAGTCGATTCTGGTTCAATTCCTCCACATGGATCAGAACCAATCCATCTCTAACCCATCTATAGATCAATAGATCTATATCTGATATCATGTCATGACTATATTGTCTTTGGTTGGGTGAACAAACTCCTGTCTAAGATCGGCAGCTCTTAGCGATGAGTAGCTGTTAGCGATCAGTAGCTATTAGCGATAAGTAGCTGTTAGCGATCAGTAGCTGTTAGCGATCAGTAGCTCTTAGCGATGAGTAGCTGTTAGCGATCAGTAGCTGTTAGCGATCAGTAGCTGTTAGCGATCAGTAGCTCTTAGCGATAAGTAGCTGTTAGCGATCAGTAGCTATTAGCGATCAGTAGCTCTTAGCGATCGGTAGCTGTTAGCGATCAGTAGCTATTAGCGATCAGTAGCTCTTAGCGATCGGTAGCTGTTAGCGATCAGTAGCTGTTAGCGATCAGTAGCTGTTAGCGATCAGTAGCTATTAGCGATGAGTAGCTGTTAGCGATCAGTAACTGCTAGCGATCGACAGCTATTAGCGATAAGTAACTGTTAGCAATCAGTAGCTGTTAGATATGGAGCTAACTATGGAGCAGAAAGCTGCCATCGTTGTTTCTCCCTACATCCAGGGGGTGGCGCAGGTTGCTACAATCGATGGTAGCCACACAGGCTCGCCACACAACTCTTTCATTCTATTGGCCGAGAGGTTGCCAGGCGAGCAGAGACTGCGCGCCAGGAGAAGAAGATTTGAGTACAAGTGTTACAAGTTTTAAGAAGGAAGACATGAAGTCCTGCTTTCAAAATTAACATGTGTGCTCTTGAATTATGGCAGGAAAATTCCCCCATACAGGAACACGGGCTTTAACTGAGCCGTGTTCCTGTATGGGGGAACATACAGGAACACCAGCTGCTGTTCCTCCTCTGGTCCCGGTTCTGATGGTGGTCCGGTTCAGTCTGATGTGGATTTTATTGTTTGAATTAAAACTTCTGTTATTTATGGTCAACTTCCAACAAGATGCTGGGAAAATGAGTGAAACCCAGATTTATTAAGATAAAATCTAAGATGATAGAAGTCCAGTTTACTAGCCGCGTCTTCATCCAACTTATAACTTTTAGGAACTTTTCACATTAAAAGCCTATCAAATCTGGCGAGACTTTTACTGTGAAATAAAAATAAAGAGAGGCTAAAAGAAATCAGAAAATGTTTATTTTGTTCAACTCTGACCTTTCACAATAAAAGTCATTCATCCATCCATTTTCCATCCCCCTTCTCCCTAACGGGGTCGGGAGGAGCTGCTGCCTCTCCTGCTGCGTTCCGGGCGAGAGGCGGGGTCACCTGAACAGGTCACCTGGACAGGTTGCCAGTCTGTCGCAGGGCAACACAAAGATAAACAACCACACACACACACACACACACACACACACACACACACACACACACACACACACACACACACCTAAGGAAAATCTGGAAAGCCCAATCAGCCTGACAGTCATGTTTTTGGACTGTGGGAGGAAGCCGGAGAAACCGGAGAGAACCCAGCATGCACAGGGAGAACATGCAATCTCCGTGCAGAAAGACCCCGGGCCGGGAATCGAACCCAGAACCTTCTTGCTGCAAGGCAGCAGTGCTACCCACTGCGCCACTGTGCAGCCAATAAAAGTCATGTTAAACTAAATTTCTTGTGATTATTATGTCACACAGCTTCAGCTGCGCCTTCTTGAAATAACGGTTTCTTCTTCTTTTGAAGAAGAAACTGTTTAAAAATAAGAAATTGATTCTTGTTTAACATTTCCTGATGTTTCCACAATAAAAGCATCAGCAATAAAACTGCTGGACAAAAAGCAGAAATATTTCCCTTTTCTGCTTCCAGCTGCTGCCGGCTCCACATCTAAAGCTTTTAATTTGAAAACCCTCCTCCTTTAGTGTTTCCTGTTGACAGGCTGTTGATCAGTTTCAGCTGGACGAGTCATGTGACCCGATCTTCCTCCTCTACCTGCTCCTCTTCCTCAGGAAGGCCTTCTCCTCCCTGTGCCGCTGCAGGTCGTCCTGCGGCTCGTAGTCAGAGTCGTCGCCCGAGTCGTCGCTGATGAAGATGTCGTCGTCATCGTCAAGCTCGTCACGGGGCCTCGTGGCGGCGGAGCGGCGGGCTGCAGGGAGGAGTCTGAGTTTCAGAACCAATTGGATCTCTGCACATGTTTTAAGACCAGAAACATTTTCCAGCTGACAGAAGATGAAGAGTTTCAAAACGCTGCTCCTCTTCTTCACTTCCTTCCCAGAACTTTACTGGCATCCATCCCTCATCCATCCGTCATCCATCCGTCATCCATCCCTCATCCATCCGTCATCCATCCGTCATCCATCCCTCATCCATCCCTCATCCATCCGTCATCCATCCGTCATCCATCCCTCATCCATCCGTCACCCTCATCCATCCCTCATCCATCCGTCATCCATCCCTCATCCATCCGTCATCCATCCGTCATCCATCCCTCATCCATCCGTCATCCATCCGTCATCCATCCCTCATCCGGTTTGTTGGCGGACTCACCTGGTCTCTCTGTGTGTCTGAACTGCTTCCGGTGGAGAGGATTCTTCCTGAAACCAGAGAGGTTCAGCCGTGACATCACAGAGGGTTTTATTACTTCATATGTAAAGTGATTCATGAAGAACAAACGGATCAAAGTCACTGATCAAGGCTGGAACATAACGAGCCAATCAGGAAGAAACATCTACCATAAATAAATAACTATTAAATGGATAACGGAAAAAATGTGGAGATGAAAATAATATTTTATGTTTGTTTAACTTGGTGTCGGTAAATCGTTACATCGTTCCTCACTCTGAGAAGGTCAAGAGGTCAGATCCTCCATGTATGGCTTCACTGTTAGGGCACTTTTTTATCATTGCTGATCACTGAAGTTTATGGTGAATCTGTGGGAGATGTCCAGTGAAAACCGGGAAGCAGAAATCTCATTTTGATGAGCAACAGGCAAATTTTGGCAACAGGAAGTCCAAGTATGGCAATTAGAGAGCGACTGTGGTCTAAATCTAAAGGGAAGATTTTATAAAATAGACTTCTGTGAGCTGTAACCTTAAAATAATATTTAAATATAATAAAGCTGTAACCTCTGCTGTGTCGCCATAAAACAGAAGAAGTTTCTAGATTTGCTGCTAGACGCAGTTTTAAAATGAAGTTTTAAAACTTCATCTGCAAAGTTTCTAAGGAGGAAATGGGCCATAGCGGTTCTGTCGCTCTGAGCAGTCGAGCCCAAATGACAGAATCGGTTCTGCTCGTTGATGAAAATCTCATTTTGTTGTCAGTCTTGTGGTTTTATCTAACGAACTCCCCCCACCCCGCATGGCCACGCCCCTCAGAGTCCCTGGCTCCGCCCACTTTGGGGAGTCTTCCTAATTGAGCCTGTGGGCGGGGCTTAGCTTTCTCTGCACCCGTCTGACCTGTAGCAGGCGGTGCCGTACTGACACTCTGGTCGCTCCTCCTCTTCCTCCTCTTCCTCCTCCTCCTCCTCCTCCTCGTAGTCGGCGTCTCCAGGGTGACTGCTTTCCTGGAAGTGAAGCGGGTTCTTCCTGCAGAAGCAAACAGCGGTTGCTGAGGGCCGGCTGGTCTCCAGCTGATTCCCCGCCTCCCAGCAGGGGGTGCTACCTGTAGCAGTCTTTCCCATAGGGACAAGCGGTTCTGACTCCAGACCGGGTCTTCTTCTCCTCCTGCTCCAATTGCTCAGCTGCTGCGCTCTGTGACGGCGCTGAGCTGACCTCTGACCTGCTGGGTCTGATGTGACCTCTGGAGCTCGACTCATCGCAGAGGTCATCCTGAAATCAGAGAACAGCCGCTTCAGTCTCAGAGGGACGGACAGCCGTGTCCCCCATGTCCCAGACTCTCGTCCTTCTGGCTCTGTTTTGGTGATAATTAATCTCTTAATCTCAATAATCCCAATATGAAAGAAAACTGAAGCAACAAGAACAAGTTTGTGAAAATCATTTTGACTCACTTACTGATTTTAATGTCCAACAGAAAAGTCGGGACACTTTGACCGACCTGCGTCTCCTCTAACCGCCAATCTGAAAACATTCACCTCTGATTGGCTGCCCAACACATTCTCTCATTCTGATTGGTCTAGATGAAATGGCTCGGCGGGCCCCGGGCCCCGGGCCCGTGGAGGGGACCGGCTCTGCCAAGTCTGTGCGCGCAGCCTGCATCTGAAAGCGCCGGCTGTTGGGCTGATCTAGAAATTTATCACATTTTCAACAGAACTGAACTTAATTTACCACTTCAGTCCTTCAGGTCATCTGGAAATTATTGTTACAAGTTTCTGACATTATCATGTTTTCAGATTTTGGTTATAATCCTTTAATTACGGAACCTAATCTTTTTTATTGCAAATATACGAGTTGTTGGGTTCAGAGAATATTTGGGTTTTTCTCAGACGATGTGTGAAGTCGGTCTGTTTTCTCCTCCATTCGGACCTGAAGCTTCCCGTTTCAGGATCGTCGCTTCGCTCATTTTCTGGAAAACCTTTTTCTTTTCTCCGTTCAAATTTTTATTGAGGAACAACATGAAGAATCTGGTCTGGTTACAGAAGGTGGGACCGTCTTAAACAATCCTCTGTTCAGTTTCCTTCTTTCCTCTCAGAAGAACGAGGAACGAGGAAACGGAGCGAAGAACTCTTCCGAACCGTAGAACCAACGGTCTACACGAACAGAGCAGCCAATGGGGGTCACCTCATTTATTAGGTTCAGCTCTGGTGTTCAAGAAGTCCAACATTTGTCCAATCTGTCTTGATCCAGTTTCAATGCAAATGTCCTGCATGATGTGGGTCCAGTCTGCTCCTAAAGGGTTCGGGTCATCCATTTCAGAGTCATTGCTTTTGCACTGGCAATTAGCCTCATATTCAATAAGTATGTTTTACAGAACCCTTTACACAGTTTGGTCATTTGCCAGGAACATAGTCTCAAAGTCTAGAGCAAAGGTGGAGGAATAAGTCCAACCCGCTAGGTCGGGTCCATACAGCATTAATGGCCAGCTTGTTTCGACCCACATGACCTCCAGCATCTTGTGTCGGCGCTGCTGTTTGAAGAAGCATGAAACCGTCTTCCAAGCAAATTGCCTTTGTGTTAGTGATGATGAGCATCTCCAGCAGTTATTCAAAATGTTCTTCAATGCTTGTCCCGTCTCTCCTTTAGATATAACGCATCCCTCCCTCCAGGTTTTGTACTTCATTATACATTTTGGATGTTAACTTATTAATGGAGGTTGATGGATATAATTTTTAGAAAGATATTCAATATGCCAACAAATGTTCTGTCTGGTTCATCTTTATCAGTTTTTCTAAATAGTGCAGATTTGTAGATAATGAAAAAAATCTCTTATCATATTTTTGCTTAAGGTGTTGAAAGGACAGCCTTTCTGATATAAACCTTTGTATTTTATCAAACCCTTTTCAATGCATTTTTTAAAAGTATTCTCTGTTTTATTTGGGGTAAATCTTGATCATTTTCTATCCATCTGATTGGCAAACAGGACTTTTTTACTAATATTGAGCAGGACTTCAGTGGCATTTCTGAGTTTGTTAAGGTTTTTTATTAAATCTGTGTTTCCAATGGCTGCTTGCGAGGCACACGACTGTTGCTCATTCAATCTCCTTCCAATGTGCTGCAGGAGTCACACATCTGAATTGTAATCTGAACATTTCCTGTAGTCCATCAAGATTTTCTGTAGTTCTGGGAGATTCCCGGGTCGTTCCAGCTAGACTGAAATATCATCTGCAAAAAGCACAAATTTGTGTTCATTATGGTTTATCTTTCTGCCGTGTTTTGGTGTTTTGCCTGATCTATTATGCAGATATGGAACATCCTTGTCTGCATAAGGCTTAATTTGTATTTTTTCTGCTAGCCACCCGTTAATCCCAATCTTACCTGAAGGCTTGTTGTTCCTGAATTATCTTTACAAATTTATTGGAAAAATTGAATTGGGTCTAGAATCTGAGTAAGAATGATCAGTCTGCAGAATCGAATGCTTTCTGTGCGTCTGGAGCCAGTGTTGCTGCTCGTCTTGCTAATCTGGTTGAGGTTGGTCTCTTTATGAACCTGTCTGGTCAAAATGATTATATCTGGGAGGATATGCTCCAATCTTTTGGTTAATATGGATGTAAAGGTTTTATGACCTTGGTTAAGTAAACTAATTTGAACAGTTTATTTTGTCTTTACCTCCTTTTTGGATAACTGAAATCACCGTTTCCCTCCAGGAGGGAGGAGTTTAGGACGCAGTTAAATGTTC
This sequence comes from Poeciliopsis gracilis, assembly GCA_911649635.1. NCBI lineage: Eukaryota > Metazoa > Chordata > Actinopteri > Cyprinodontiformes > Poeciliidae > Poeciliopsis > Poeciliopsis gracilis. The sequence goes on from CAJVRI010000370.1 coordinate 239,541, forward strand.
TGAAAAGATCAGGATCGGTTCTTTTAATAGATACCAGTCAGCATTGATTGGTTAAGTTGTAATTTATTTATTGCTTTTTCAATTTCTTGAGGTTATATTTTTGCTCAGAGCTTCATTTGGTTCATTTGGTTCAGTAGTGAATTAGCTGCAGCCATTCCTTCTTGTACAGTTCTTGGTCGTATTTTTGGAAGCATTTTCTTATTTCTATAACTTTAATGGTAACTTTTTCAGTTATTGGTTTTATTATTTTGTATTTAGTTCTTTGCTCTTGTTGTTTTTTTACTCTGTAAGCTAAAACTATGACAGAGTTTCATAGTAATGCTGTCTTAAGAATAAAGTTTCTTCTGCATACTGGACTATAATTCTTGATTAATTACATCTCTGGTTTGTTTTATTTTATTTTTCCTCTCAGGACAGCTTTACAGGCATCCCGTAATATTACAGCAGAGACTTCTCCATTGTGGTTGTCTGAATTTCTTGCCTCAACTCTTCTTTAATTTTGCTAGAGTTAAGTCTCCATAGCAACGGGGTTTTGTTTTGTTAACGTTGTATGAAGCAGCACAATACGACTTTTTTCCCCAAGTCCTTGTTATACGTGAAAAAGTTATCAGTTCTTGAATGTGAATGGTGAGCAGCTCTTTCTGGGGTTGAATTCAATGATCTAAAAACATTTTTAAATGTTTTTAGATCATCAAGCAATTTTTACAACAAATAAAATTCCTTGGTATTGTGGAAATGTTCTGATATTTTCTGATGTTTTCATCAGCAGCTGTACTGACTGTTTGTGTTGGGAGGATTTCTTTCTCGCTGCTGATCGTCCGACTCTTCTTCCTTGGCCTCTGGGCGTCTTCCTCGCGAAGCTCCGCCCCCTCAGGTGGGGTGGATTCAGTGGGCGGAGCCTGAGTGGCAGCAGGTTTACTTCTCTTCACCCCTGGATGAACAAACAGTCAGCGAGTCTCTGGCCTGCAGAAAATCACTAAATATGTGAAAACAAGCAGCTAAAATGTTTAATATTTTAATTCTGAATAAATGATGTCCTCATTAAATGATAATCTGATCAACTAAATGTGAAACTTTACTGTAAATAATTAAGGCTCTCTCTGCTCAAACTACCTTAGCATATACTTTTCAAACTCCTATTTCCAAACCAGAAAAGAACCAGAAGATATCAACTTAAAGTGATACCATACCAACTTTATTTATAAAGCACTTTAAAACAACCACAGCTGATACAAAGTGCTGTACACAATAAAAACAAATAAAAACTCTTACAGTTTAAAACAAACATACAATATAAAACTAGATCTCGCTGGAGTTGAAAGCCAAGTAAAACAGATGTGTTTTAAGACGAGCTGTAAAAGTGGACAGTGAAGGGACCTCTGACCTGCAGGTCATTCCATAACTTAGGACCCTCTACAGAGAAGCTCTGTCCCCTCTGAGCTTCTAGATCTCGGTTCCTCCAGGAGCAACTGATCTGCAGACCTGAGAGACCGATAAGGTCTGTAAGGGTGAAGAAGCTCAGTGAGGTAAACCGGGGCAAGATTATGTAGTGATTTAAAAACAAACACAAGAATTTTAAAACGGATCCTAAAATATACAGGCAGCCAGTGAAGTGAGGCCAGGACAGGAGTTACATGCTCTCGTTTTCCAGTTCCTGTTAAAAGTCGTGCAGCTGCATTTTGAACCAGCTGCAGACGTGAGAGCAGAGACTGACTGACTCCCAGATATAGAGAGTTACAGTAATCCAGTCGAGTTGAAATAAAAGCGTGGATCACTGTTTCAAAATGCTGCCTGGAAAGAAAAGATTTCACTGAAGCCAATCGCCTCAAATGATAAAAACTGGACTTAACCACAGCTCTAATTTGGCTGTCCAATTTAAAATCACTGTCCACCTTAAAACCAAGGTCTGTAATAACAGGTTTAAAATACACCTCCAAGGGTCAAAGGTCAACAGAGGAGGACTCACAGGAGCCACTGGGTCCGAACACCATCAGGGTTAGGGTTAGATGTAGCAACCTGAACAGGAGGATCTAGTTTATTCACCTTGGATCAACATTAGTTTCTTTTTCTTCTGCTGCTGCTCTTTCCTTTGGTTTCTTATTTTATCTGTATTTCCTTTTAATTCCTGTAAAGCACTTTGTGTTGCCTTGTTGCTGAAAATGTGCTATAGAAATGACCTTAAATGTAAATCAATATTTGGAGGAAAACCAATCATTAGATCAGGCCTCAGCTGACCTAACCCTGACCCCAACCTGACCCCGACCCCAACCCTGACCCCAACCTGACCCTAACCCTGACCCTGACCCCAACCTGTTTATAAATATTTATATCCTGTATAGCACTTCTGGATAGATGCAAACTACATTTCGTTGCTTTGTACATGTGACATTGCAATGACAATAAAGTTGAATTCTATTCTATTTTATGTTGCCATAACGATAGTTGCCGTGTTACCTTTGGAAGCTGGAGCCACGGCAACCACCATCATCCAGGCAGGTAAGACCCGCCTCCTGGGAGGGGGCGGAGCCTCGTCGCTCTGAACGCCGTCCAGACGTGGAGTCGAGACTTCCTGTCAGAGAAAAACAACTTCCTGTTGAGTTGCACACAGAGCTCAACCAAACACAGAAATTCCTTCCACATATTATTGAAAAATACTGTGATTTTTTAAAAGTTGTCACATTTCAAGACAAAATGATAATTTTCCATGATTAAAAGCAGAATTTTATCAAATTTAAACTGAGAAATTCTAATTTTTAAAGTCCAAAAGTGTCAGAAATAAGGGAGAAATTTCCAGAGATTATAAACTCAGATTGGTGTTTGGAACGCAGCAGACGGATCTGGAGAGCCATTCTTCTGGCAGAAATTGACACCTTTAATCAATGAAAATTATCATGTTTTACTTGCAGATTTATGATTTTGAGTGTTTTTTTGTAAATATGTGAAATTTATCTGGACATTTCTGAGTCTGGCACCGTCTGTAGGGAACGTCATTCTGAACATGGCCGCCTGTGGACCATGGCGCTCAGTCTCCTCTGAGGACAGACCTGCCTGAAATCGCTGTTGTGCCGGTTCCTGTCTGGACAGAAAGTCTGTTCCTGACCCGGCCTGACCTCCAGAGGAGCCGCCGCATCAGACCCGGTATGAGGAGGAAGAGCTCCAACGTCTACCTCAAAGTTTTGACTGTTCCTGCAGTCAGAGCTGCAGCGGGACGTGAGAACAAAGCACCGTAATTAATCTCATCCTGGTAGTGAGACGCCCCGCCATCGCCATGACAACGCCTGGCGTACCTGGACGCACTCCTCTCCGCGCCAGCAGTCGCCACCCTGTAGATGAAGCGACCTGGCAGCAGAGAGAACTGATCTCCAGGGTGAAGCCGGTGCCAGGAGTCCCTCTCCAGGGGTCGGGGGTCATCGTTCGGGGACGACAGGAGGAAACACGGGTTGACGTGGGTCTGCTGGGAGGAAGTGATGTAAGAGTTTCTCTGTGCCATAGCACCACTGCTGAGTACGATGTGTAGAGCATCAAACTGACACAAAACTAGAAAAAAAAATCCTTTTCTAAATTCATTTTTACCAATTTAGAGAAATTCTGCTGCTTTCGAGAAAAACATGAAGAAATGAGGAAGTTTAAAGGCAAACCCTTCACAAGATTATGGAATACCATCAAATATCACCAAACCGTGAACTGATCAACCAATCACTGAAAAGAGTCTAGTGGTTCAGCTAAAATTAGGAGAAGCTAACACTAAACCGCTAACCGCGGCCATCTTGAAAAATCATCCTTAAGTCATGAGTCTAATGGGAATTATGAAAACCCTTCAACCTGAGGGCTGATCATGCTAATTTCTGGGCTTGAATCAGCTCAGTTTTGACAGTGATGTTGAGCTCTGATGATGGGAATAACGACACGTGCAGCTGTTCCTGAACGCACCGGTTTGAGCCGCAGCTGTCCGTCCAGGTTCTCCAGCAGCCCGTGGCGGCGGGAGACTCTGCTGTCACTGATCTGGGGCACAAACAGGAACATCTTCATGTTTACCACATATAAACGTTCTGTCGCAGGGTTTCTCTGTACAGTTAGACACAGCTCTGTACTACATCTATGTCATATAAACGTAGCAAATACATCCAGAAGCAGGACGTCTCCAATGCGGCGTCAACTGGTCCCAGTAAACCCAGCTGCCTCGCAGTATTCTGACCTTTGAACCTCTTCAGATGAACTGGGAAGTGCGGGAATAGGATAAAACCATTTGAAACCCCCAGAAGAACTCACCCCGAGGAAGGGCCCCCGACCCAGCACCGTCTCACCCGGCGGCAGCGGGACCAGATCTCCGCCGTCCACCGGGACCAGGCCGAAGCCGGACATGAGGCTCTGCTCCGGGCGGGACAAAGAGCGGCGGCCCGCTCACTCAGCCGGAAGACAGCGGAAGGTTTTAAAGTCCGATTCTGGAGGACTTATCGGAAGAAATTAGTTTTAAGAATAAACAGTTGGAAAAATCAAAAATGAAAACAATTTAGCTCCACGGGACAGCAACTTTCAGATTCAAAACTTCCGGGGTCCAGGAGAGCATGCGCAGTGTAGAACAACCAAACTCCACTCTGAAAACATCAACTTTTAACATTTTTTTGGTTAACTGAAAAATGTTCCATATAAGAAACATTTCAACGCACTTTACATCATAATGGATAACGAAGTTTAATTCTGCACATCTGCTTTCACTTTATTGCGTTCATAATTTTAATGGGTTGGCTGCTTGTTGTATTACTGAAAATACAACTAAGTTGGTAAATGAAAGCAAAAAATATTTTCAAAATTATAGTTTTTGATTAATAAACCATCTGAATATTCTTATGTAAAAATCGCTTTTAATAATTTACTTTAAAAGAGGAAGAAAATAAATTTAAAAATAAATAACAGCCGAGTGTGCTTTGTACGCATGCGCCAAACCTTCATGACGTGTTGACGTCATATCGCAGTGTAAACAGCCGTTAGGACATTTAAAGAGCTCTGCTGCGAAGCCTTCCTGTAGTGCAGGTAACATAGTCACTTATTTTTTTGAAAAGTCGACATGTTTTTATGAACTCTGATAGAAAGTTTACTAATTATTGTCGCAGTTTATCTGGGATTAAGAGCCTGAAAGAGTTCCCGAGGAACTCCGGAGAATAGAGGAAATGCGGCCGAAAAATGTAAAATATTCTGTCAATAATGGACAACAAAGTCTTCTGTGTCCTCACAAACCCACTAATGACAAAAACGAACTGGTTCTAATACTCTGAAGGGACGTTGTGGTCCAAAGAGAAACACCTGCAGGGCTGGTCTGAAGTCCGGAGGGGCCCTGGGCTCACTGTACCCCTATAACCTCCAGTTTTATCCTTTTCAAGTTTATGTGTTTGTATTGACTTGTTTATTTATTTATATATATCGACTTAATTGTTTATTATGAACATAGTAGGTTTTAAAAGAAATCTTAATATAATAGTAAAACTGCAGATGTTCAGTCTAAAATACCTTCGATGTTCCTTACAATCAGGGATAGCTGGTATAAGTGGGCTAACAGGGCTAAGCACCCCCTGACATTTACAATAAAGTTGTTAAACAACTTTCAATTAAATACCTAAAAATAAATACATTTTAGAAATAATGTATCACATTTTGTAAAATTTTCAACAACCCTGGTGTCAAACTGCCTGGGGAAAATCCCAGGGTCTTTCTGAAGGGCTAACTTCTGAGAGCCCCATTCTGTCAGGCTCAGAATGATTGACATTCGTTTAGCCACGCCCCCTCGGTTTGTGGCTCATTGGTGCTAAATTGGGCTGGTCCAGGGCCAGCCTGCGGCCACAGGAGTCATCCAATCAGCATGGACTTTCCTCAGCTCCAGTGTGTGTGGGCGTGGTTTGGCATAGACTAAGTAGGTGTGATAGCGAGCAATATTAGCATAACTAATATGATTATTTAACCTTTTGCCCCAGAAAAGTTGTCAGAGTGAGTTTCTCTTTATATAAGGTAAGCCTCATATTGTGTCTTGTTTCATTTCATAAGTGTGATTGTACAGAAGCGCGTTGCTACAGAAACGCGTTGCTACAGAAGCGCGTTGCTACAGAAACGCGTTGCTACAGAAACGCGTTGCTACAGAAGCGCGTTGCTACAGAAGCGCGTTGCTACAGAAGCGCGTTGCTACAGAAGCGCGTTGCTACAGAAACGCGTTGCTTCAGAAGCCGCGTTGCTACAGAAACGCGTTGCTACAGAAACGCGTTGCTACAGAAACGCGTTGCTACAGAAGCGCGTTGCTACAGAAACGCGTTGCTACAGAAGCGCGTTGCTACAGAAACGCGTTGCTACAGAAGCGCGTTGCTACAGAAACGCGTTGCTACAGAAGCGCGTTGCTACAGAAGCGCGTTGCTACAGAAGCGCGTTGCTACAGAAGCGCGTTGCTACAGAAACGCGTTGCTACAGAAGCGCGTTGCTACAGAAACGTGTTGCTATCACGCAGGAATAAACATTTCGAGCACTATCACGTTATAACGTGATACGTATCTTTTTTAAACGTGATGGTTATCTTAAAACAAGATAAGTATCACGTTTAAACAAGATAAGTATCACGTTTAAACAAGATACGAATCACATCATATCGTGATAACACTCAGAATTTTAAATGTATCTATTACCCTAATACCTAACCCTGTCCTAGCCCACCCTTCAAATATCACCACTGGCTGCCACTCCTCACTATTGCTTGTTTTTAGATTTGTTGACAGCTTTAAATTAATATTTATGTTTTCTTCTTCTTCTTTGTAATTTCTGGGTTTTGTTCAGATAGTTTCCTATCTGATTATTTTACTGAAAATGAAACCATCTTTACTTCCAAGGGAAGCTTCCTGTCTTTGGAGGAAGATTTCTCTCTCCTCGCTCCTCTGGACCTGAGCAGTGGTTCTGGTTCTGCTCCAGGACTGCAGCTCCCCTCCAGGTGTGTAAGTGGGTGTGTGTCTCAGGTGGTCCACCCTGTTGCAGTATTATGCAGCATGAGTCTGCGGGGCCCTCCTCAGTGTTTCTGCTCTGTGAGCGAAGAGCCGGCCTGACATCCCTGGAACCTTGCGGCTCCCAGAACTTCGCAGAAACTCTTCCCACGGAGATGAGCGTGAGGATTTTCAGAGAGCTGGACGCAGAAAGCCTGTGCCGAGCCTCGAGGACATGCAAACTGTGGCGCTCCATCATCGATGACAACGAGCAGCTGTGGAGGCAGCAGTGCATGCTGGTCCGGGCTGTCTGTCGCCGGGAGGTGGACAGCGACCGCAGCGACGGCCTCTCCTGGAAGGTGAGTCTGCTGCTAATTTACTTGGCTGTTTTGTAAACTTTCAGTTGAATAAAGTTTGATATCCATGTTGAAGCTGGTTATCAGCTGTCGAGAGGTCTTTGAGCTTTTAGCAGTTGGTATTCATTACGCTCTTATTTTGAAGTAGGTGAAGTCTGTTTAGGCAGCATTTCCGTTTCCTGTCCTCATGATGCGCTGCAGCTAAAGACGTTTATTCAGGCTGGATCATCACAGTTGAAGCTAATGCTAACACACTAGCTTCTGCTAAATACCATGGTGGCGTACCGCTTTAGTGTTAGTGGAACTAATGTTTATGATTAGCGCTTTAGGCTTTGTGCAGCTAACTTCAGCTAGCACAGTGAGTAACTAGGAAAACATGAAGGAAAAGTCAAATTTACAGTAAAGTTTTGATCTTCAGCTGCTTTCTGGATGTTTGTCATCAGATGGTAACATTTTCAGTGGAACAGAAAGCTCCAGTTTGATGTTCAAACCTGATGGAGCCTCACGTTTTCGTCTCTGAGCCTCTTCCTGTTTGATTGGCTGCAGATCGAGGCTCTGCTGCTTCCTGTTTCCTTCTTCCTGTTTCCTTTTCTCTGTGGTCGTTTTAACGGCGGCCGGTCTGCAGACAGGAAGCTGATGGTGCTTCCTTTGCCACCAGGTGACCCTACTGAGGAACTACAGCCGCAGCCGGGTGAAGGCGGCCTGGCTAGCCGGCCGCTACAGCGGCGTTCGCTCTGCAGATGAGCTGCTGGGCAGCAAGATGGCGCCGCTGGACGCGGAGACCTGGGGGGAGATCCTGCAGGCGGAGCTCGACAGATGATAAAGACGATGATGATGCACTTCTCCCTGATTTTGAGTCTAACATGTTTTTTTCTCTGAGTTCACTTTAATGCAACACAGATAACTGTATATACATATTTAATGATTTTAAAGAAATCTGATCATGGTGGATGAATTTGGTGTAAATATATGTGAGCTGGAAGTTCTGTGTAGGGTCCACTTCCTGTTTCGTGTCTGAGATGTGAGTGACGTCACTGGGCCATCAGCCTGCAGAACCAGCTGGTCCGGGTCGGCACGCCCCCTGGTGGCCGGTCTGGACATGGCAGCATCATTCCTCCATGTCTTATCCTGCTGGGTTCTGATTGGTTCCTGAATGCAACAGCCAATCATCATGCATCAATCATCATTTATCTACAGAGAAAGCTTCATCAAACACATGTATTAGGGGGAGCCGGCAAGATGGCGGCGTGAGTAGTCGATCTTTACAAGCTCTTCCAAGAATGTTTTAATAAGGAGCCTTTATAGCTACTTTAATACAGAGAAACACTTATTTTGAGACCTTTGCTATATATTGTGTTCAAATAGACATTCCGAAGACTTCAAAGAATGGCTGCTAGTGGTAAACGTAAATCCGTGAGCACAGAAAGTACACCAACTAAAATGTCGGCTAAAAGTCACAAGTCGGCGGAAGACCAGGACCTGGAAACATTATAGCAGCTTTAAAGTCGACGATAAATGAGAGAGCGGACGGTCTTCAAGCCAGCATAAATGATCTAAAAGATTTGGTGGGTTATATTCATGCCGAAATGAAAGAAATGCAAGAAAAGATGTCTGAAACCGTCAGGAGAGTGGAGAAGTGGGAAAAAAGGTTGCTGCAAGTAGAAACACGCTGCTCGAGCTTTCACGTTATAAAAGAAGATGGAACTTACGTCTTTCAGGATTAACTGAAGAAGAAAGGGAAGATGTTCGCAGAAAGGTTATTTCCATTTGCCAGAAGACAGCGCCAGAATGCACAGAAAAACTGCCAGACGTCATCGACAGTGCACACCGGCTGGGTCGCAATAAAAGCGCGGGACGTCCTCGAGAAGTGATGGTCCAGTTCTCCATGAGACACTACAGGGATACGGTATGGAAGGCGGCTAAGCAGTCATCTTTCCTGAAGTCAAGTAACCTGCGCTTTAAGGAGGACCTCTCTCCACAGGACCAGGGAGGAAACCTGCTGTGGCCGCTGGGGGAAAAAGCACGCGAAGAAGGGAAACAGCCTTCCACATTGGTCCCAAAGCCTTCGGCATTGACAGGGAAGGAAAAAGAAAAGAACTTGTTCCTGCTAATGACTAGCAGACATTTTGAAACAACGAGCTAACAGTTAAGTAATGACACTTAAATATTATACAGGCTCCATTTATTATTGAATGCTTTGGACGGGAGAGTTTGTAAGATTTCCTGCAACTTAATTTTCAGGGTTAGAAGCTACAACTCTCTTAGGGGAACAAAGATTGAATCTGTGGCTCCAGCGAGATCTCTCTCTCTCTCTCTGTCTCTCTCTCTCTCTGTCTCTCTCTCTCTCTCTCTCTCTCTCTCTCGCTCATTATTGGTCAAAGCTGAAGGAATATCTAGACTCGTTTACCCAGCCCTTGCTCTTGACGTTCCCAAACAAATCATTACTAACATTAATAAAATAAATTTTAACTTTATTTTAAAGGAAAAATAAATGTCATCTCATTAAGAAAAGTAGTTTGATGAATAAAGTTGAAAAAGGTGGAATTGAAGCCCTTGACTTCATATCTTTAAATAATTCATTCAAAATTAAATATTTAAAAAATCTCCTACAAAACCCAAATTCTATATGGAATGTTATTCCAATTTACAACTTGAATAAAATTGGAGGTTTACCTTTTCTTCTTAGATGCAATTACAGTATATCCAAAATACCCTTAAAATTATCGACGTTTCATAAACAAATGCTGTTAAGCTGGACACTTTTGTACAAACACAATTTCTCTCCTCATAAATATTATATATGGAATAATGAAGACATTAAATACAAAAATAAGACAATATTCTATAAAAAATGGTTTGACAGGGGAATATTTCCTGTAAGCCAGTTACTAAATCCAGACGGCGATTTGTTGTCTCACTCTGACTTTATGCAGTGGTATTTGACACAATCCCTAGTGGGTCATTAAAGCTTTTATCATCTTCACCTCCAAGTCAAACTTACTCTGTACCAAATTTAGATCCAAATTCAATTTATATTGATTATGATTGTCCTTTTATAAGTAAGAAAGCAAACAAAATGTTAAGAAATATTCTATTAAGAGATATGGTTTTTTCACCAGCTTCTGTATTTTATTGGCCCAGAATTTTCAAAAATATAAATTGGAAGTGGACTTGGTTGCTCCCTAAAAAATGCTTAATAAATAATAAAATAAAGGAAATTTCTTATAAAATAATTCATAGTGTGTATCCCAGTAAAACATTTTTGATAAAAAGATATAAATGGGATCTGGATCCTATGTGTACTTTCTGTAAAAATAATGAAGAAACACTTGTTCATCTTTTTTGGGATTGTAATTACACCAAAATATTCTGGAGAGATATGTCAAATTATTTTCATCAAAAAAATGTAAATATTACTTTTTTTTCCCAATATATTTTATTGAATTTTCTCTTTTTGACATAACAAATTTACACACAACATACTTAACATTACAACATGTACCCATACACTCCCGCATTCACTCCCACACTCACCCTTCAAACCTGCATTTGTTTGGTTCCAAAAACCTTTTAGATTAACTTAGAGAAAAAAGAAAGAAAAACAACAGAACAACATATGAATAGAAACTGTAGACAAGACATCCATTAATAAGTTCCACCTTCAGTCCCTATGCTCTTCATATATGGCTCCCAGAGAGTCTCAAAATCCCGTTGTTTACCCTTGGCGATGAATGTTAGCTTTTCCAGTCCGAGCAAATTTGCAATTTCCTTCTTCCAGAGTCGGAGGGAGGGTGAGTCCATGCCTCTCCAGCATGTCGCTATAGATCTTCTGGCTTGAAGAAGCCCATAGTCTATCAATTTAGTTTTCCTCTGTGATTGTTTAAATTGCACTGGGTTTATTCCTAGAACACAGATTTTAACCTGTAATGAGACTTTTACCTTAAACAATTCAGATAGACGCCCAATAACAGGACGTTCCCACCAACAATGGAGAAGATTTCCTTTTTCAAACAAACATTTAGGGCAAGAATCTGGAATATCACTGGACATATGATGAAGCTTAACTGGTGTTATATAGGTTCTCATAAGCCATTTATATTGCAAAAGTTTAAATCGTGTGTTTATCGTTTGTTTTTGTGCTTTTAAACTGATTCCAGTCTTCCTCATCTATATCTTTGAAAGAATCTCTTCCCCAAGCGTCCAACTCATCTATTGCTGAATCTCTAGAGGAAAGCATTAACAAATTATAGACCACAGAAAGAAAACCTTCCCTTTTGAGTCTCCAACTCACCTCTTCTATTTTTGTTAGGGGTGGAATGTCAACTATTTGTTTCAGTTTTGATGACATAAAGTTTTTCAATTGCAAGTATTTAAAAAAATGTTTCAGGGGTATTAAATACTTCTTACATAGCTGATCAAAAGTAAGTAACTTGCCATCAACATACAAATCTTTAATTTTCTGAATGCCTTTGGTTTTCCATAATTTAAATCCTCCATCATTTTTTCCTGGGATGAACCTTTCATTACCCAGATTAGGGTAAATTGTGATAGCTCTTGTCGCTCACCTACATGTTTGTGTGCTGCATGCCAGTTTATAATCGTATTTTTTTAAAAGGGATTTTTTGTGGTCTTTTTTAATGTCTTTAGGTCCGAAGAATATAGAAAGGTATTTAATCTGGAACAGATTGCTGTTCAATATCTACCCAGGCTGGAGGCGCCATCGGGTCATCAGGTCATTGGGCCATCGGGCAAAAGTAATGGGTAGCTGATGTTAGTTGGGCGGCCATATAAAACCATCTGAGATTAGGGACTTGAAGTCACCTCTTTCATAGGGCAGATAGAGTAGTTTTAAACGGAGTCTTGCTTTTCTATTATTCCAAATAAATTGATTAAATAGTTTGTCCAGACTGTCATAAAATGAATCTGACAGCGGCAATGGAAGTGTTTGAAAATAATACAAAAATTTGGGCAAGATTGTCATTTTTAATCAATTTATTCTACCTATCATAGATATAGGCAGGTTTGACCATCTATTTAGCATTTCTGTGACTTTTTCCACAAGGGGATTATAATTTGTTGCGCTTATTTCATTAAGAGACGGGGTGACCTTAATGCCCAAGAATGTAAAACCTTTTGTTGTTGTTTTAAATGGGGTAGTCACAATAGGACTTCTCCTTTCTTCTTCATTAAGAAACATTAACTCTGATTTAGAATTATTAATTGTATATCCTGAAAATTCACCGAATTCTTTTATTAGATGTAATAATTTAGGAATACCGATCTTCAGATTACTCATGAAAAATATGATATCATCCGCAAACAGGGAAATGAGATGATCTCTTCCTCCGATTCTAATACCAGATATTCCTGTATTTGCTCTTCAGAGGTTCTGTTGCCAATTCAAAACGTCGAGGTGACGGGGGCAGCCCGTCTAGTTGACCGTTGTAAATTAAAAGGTTTTGACATGTTATTATTAGTTCAAACTTGTGCAATGGGATCAGTATATAATTAGAAAGGTTTCACCAAATCCATATTTGGGGAAACTTCAAACAGATAATCCCACTTTATTCTATCAAAAGCTTGACGTGCGTCTAATGATAACATTGCTGTGTCCTTACAATTATGTTTTTCATGCAATACATTAAGAACCCGTTTTATATTATGGCAGCCTTGTCTTGTTTTAATAAATCCTTGTTGGTCATCTATTATTAAACTGGGAAGGTACTTATCTAATCTCCTGCTTTACACAAAATCTTTGTATCACCTCCCATAAGACTGATTCCTCTAGAAGAGGAGCACTCAGTTTGTTTGGTTGTAGCAGGAGTTATTGTGGCTAACCTCAGTGACTTCATATGATTCCTCATACATGTTGAGAAGTGGTAGGATTCACTTATTTTTAAATGTTTTATAAAATTCTATTGGAAGTCCATCAGGACCTGGGGTTTTACCACTATTCATGCTGTCTATTGCTTCAGATAGATCTTTTATTGTGAAAGGACTAGCAAGTTGTTTTCTCCTCCTCTAAAAGGGTTTTGAATTGTAATTGATTAAGAAACGCAGCTTGTGTGTCTTTGTTTCCAGAATATTCAGACTTATACAAGTTTTTGTAGAATTCTCTAAAATTTTCATTTATTTCTGAAGGTCTCTGGTTAAAATGTCCGATTTGGATTTTATGCTGTTAATAGTTCTTTCCGCTTGCATCTGTTTTATCCTCCAAGCCAATAATTTACCAGCCTTTTCTCCTTGATCATAAAATGTTTGCTTAGTCCACATTCATTTTCTTGCCACTTTCTCTGATGTTAATTTATCACATCTGGTTCTTAAAACATTCAATTTGTGCAATTTTGTCTGATCATTGCTCTGATAAAGTTCTGCTTCGCTGGATTTAATTTGTCTCTCTAATAAATTTAATTCTTTAAATTTTAATTGTTTATTTTTATTACTGCTATAACTGATAATTTCTCCTCTAATATAAGCTTTAAAAGCTTCCCATCTAATACTAGCTGCTTCATCTTTATTCATTTCAAAATACTGGTCAATGCAAGTTCCTATAAATGTAACAAATTTTGAGTCTTTTAGCAAAAGTGTCTGCATCCTCCATCGTTTCATCCCTTGGTCAATCTGATTTACTTTCATTTCCAAGGACATGATCACTAATTACGATGCTGTTGTACCAGCAGTTCTCCACGTGAGGCAATAACTCCACGGAGATAAGAAAATAATCAATACGCGAATGGGATTGATATGAGCTTGAATAACATGAAAATTCCTAATTAGTTGGGTTTCTTGTTCGCCATACTTCATTTATTCTTAAATCTTTTATATAATTAAGGAGTATTTTCCTGGTTTGTGAATGACTGGTATCAATTTGAGTAGATTTATCCAGGCTTGGTTAAAATTAAAATTAAAGTCCCTCCAGGTTGACAAGGTTAAGAATAAATTTTCATAAAAGGATGGGTTATCATTATTTGGTCCATAAATATTGATCAAATTTAGTTTTAATGTTGAAATATGTCCCTGCACAAGAATATATCTCCATATGGGTCTTTAATTGTCCTTATAATTTGAAATGTTATTGACTTATGTATAAGAATAACTAAAGGGAGAGTGGTATACCTGGCCCTGCCATCTTTTACTTATCCAATGTATTTCTGACTCAATCAAATGAGATTCTTGTAGAAAAATTATTTTAGATTTCAAATGTTTTAGTCGGTCTAAACAATTTAGTTAGTTTTCGTATTCCTCTGACATTCCAGCTTGTAATTTTGATATTCAAACCATTTCCTTTGGGTGTTTTTTCCATATCAGGTTAATTTACTGTTATACTAAAATAAAGTAGGCAAAAATAGTGCAGAAAATGCAGGTTTGCACATACATTCACACATTCAACCATACAAGACACAGAACTAGTCATGAACAATCTTTTGCATTTCTTTATCTGAAATGCCTCCCCTCCCCTTGAACCCAGTTTCTGGAGGACGTTGATCCACATTACTGAGGAGCAACTAGTCAACATGACGTCACCAAAGACCTAACCAAAGACCTAACCAAAGACCTAACCAAAGACCTAACCAAAGACCTAACCAAAGACCTCCACAGCAGACAGTGTCTCCCTATAAAATAATACCATTAACCCTTGATAGAACGGTAATAACTTGCTTAATGCTTAACTTTTAGCATTAATGCTAAAACAGTTCAGATTAGACTACAATATGTGAGCACGTAAGAGCAGTCGGCTATGTTTATATTAACTTCCCATTAACTTAGTCCGCATCCTGATTATGATCAGGTTGTTGAGAAACAGCCACATAAAATGTCTTATCGGTTCTTAACCACGACTCACTGATCAGAGGCATCCGCTGTGTTTATTTTGGAAGAGTCTTGTAAAATGTTTCAGCTTCTTGAGGAGTTGAGAAGAGATGGATCTTTCCACCGTGGAGAACTCGAAGTTTGCAGGGGTTGTGTTGGAATCCGCGGAATGCGCCGATGTCGACAAACAGCTTCACTACCGGGTGGGAGCCGCGTCTGATCCGTACGGTCTCCGCCGATAGGTCCTGTGCAAACGTGATTTTGGCCCCGTCTTGCATAATATCTCTTTTCCTTGCCTCTCGGTACACAAATTCCTTCTCTGGGAACTTTAAGAAGCGAATCAGAACCGCTCTGCCGTGGTTTGGTTTCCCGCTCTGCCGTGGTTCGGTTTCCCGCTCTGCCCTGGTTCGGTTTCCCGCTCTGCCGTGGTTCGGTTTCCCGCTCTGCCCTGGTTCGGTTTCCCGCTCTGCCGTGGTTCGGTTTCCCGCTCTGCCCTGGTTCGGTTTCCCGCTCTGCCGTGGTTCGGTTTCCCGCTCTGCCCTGGTTCGGTTTCCCGCTCTGCCCTGGTTCGGTTTCCCGCTCTGCCGTGGTTCGGTTTCCCGCTCTGCCCTGGTTCGGTTTCCCGCTCTGCCCTGGTTCGGTTTCCCGCTCTGCCCTGGCTCGGTTTCCCGGAGGCTGGTGTGCGGTGAACCCGTTCCAATGTGAATGTCTTGTCCGGTACCAGTTCCAGCCACTTCGGTAGCATGTTGCTAATAAAGTCGAAAAGCGACTGTCTTCCTTCTGCTCCTTCTCGGAGGCCAAAGACCCGCAGGTTCTTTCGCCTTCCTCGGTTCTCCAGGTCATCTGTTTTGGCCTCAAGGAGCTGGATTGGTTTCATAGTCAACGATGTTTCTGCTTTTTCAAGCGAGCCTTCTACTTCAGCAATGCGAGCCTCAGCCTCTTCCATATGAGCCGCCTGGTTTAATAGGTCCTGTTTAGCCTCCAGTGCAGTCATAGCGCCCGCCACTCCAGTCAGTCTTTCGTCTATACTATCCAGCTTAACTCCAAAGTCCGACCGGAGTGACGTTAGCTCCTCCAGTACTTCAGCTATGCTAGCCATGTTAGCTAGCATAGCCATATTAGCTATGCTAGCCATGTTAGCTTCTTCACCGCACGTTGAACTCGGTGCTGTTTGGTGGTTGTTTTGCGTCTTTTTGAGAAAATTTCACACTGTTTCACAGACGAAGCTTTAGACATATCAGTGTCGTATCTTTTGAGCCTTCTGTAGTATATGTAGTGGATCTATTTGCTTTAGCGGAGCCACTCCCTTTTTTGATGGACAAATGTAAACTTACTAAAACAAAATCATTATACGTTCACTTTTTTATTTTTTACGGTAAATATCATATTCATACCTCCAAATATTCAGAGCACAAACCCAACCTTAAGATTTTATTATCCTCTATTAATATTTATATAGAATCTTTAAAATTGAGCTCAAATGCCAAAGCCATTCAAATCTTAGATGCCCTTAAGGAAATACAACCTCGAGCACTGATTCCATGTTAATATTGTAAAAATTTGTTCTATGTTCTGTAAAGCCCTTTATTGTTGTAAATGTATCTGTTTGTAATTAAGAGTGTTATATGTTGTTTATGTTTGTTCTGTTTTTGCAATAATAAAAAAAAACACGTATTAATGCTGCTGTTGATCATAGCGGTCTCACATTCATCTAGTAAAATGAATTAAATGTAACCTTGTAACTAAATCATTGACATTCTGCTGAATGAACCGACCAGAAGGTTCTGGAGGAGTGAAACTGACCCTCAGTCTGAAGAGCAGCAACTGGTATAAACGGAGCTGAGAGTCAGGACTCGTTAAACTGAAACCCGGTTGGGCCCGCGGAGAAACCCGCGTCTCCAGCAGCCATTCCCCACGTCGTGAGGAAACATGAATCATCATCTTCCCCGGAAGCAGAGCATCACGTGTTTCAACTGGAGCATTTTGTTTGTGAAAATGTGGTGAAGTTTGAAAAAGCGCGTTAGCATTCAGCCTCTAGATTACACTGTAAAACTGAAAACCTGAAAAATTGCATAAAACTTCAGTCATGATGTAAAAACATAAGACACAAAATCTGAGTAATTTGACAAGAGCTGAACGGCTGATTAAAAGTTTGATGGTTTTCCATGTGGCTGAACTGTCAACACTATTTGAAATGTTTCAAATTGTATAATAGTTGAAACGACCAGAAGTCAAAGAAGAAGCTGAACATTTTGATATGAATTATTGAACACTGATAATCGATCACCGTAAATTATGTTTCAAGGAAATTAAAAACACAAGAAGAGAAATAATGTGAGTTATGATAAAAACTGAAACGATTCAACACTTTATGGGCTGAAATAACTAAAATGGAAAAAGTCAGAATCCTAAAAAATAAACAAACCTAAATTAATAAATTCGGAAATGACGTCATCAGTGTTGAGCCAGGGCTGGCTCCGCTCTTATTGTGAAAGGTGCGACCGGAAGCCGCTGGTCCCTCTCAGCATCCTCTCCTCCAGCAGCCGGAGCCGCATCCCGGGAACATGGACGACGTCCCGCCGATCATCACCATCCAGGTCGCGCTCCGGATCCAGCCGAACGACGGGCCCGTCTTCTTCAAGGTGGACGGAACCCGGTTCGGCCAGAGCCGAACCATCAAGCTGCTGACGGGATCCAAGTACCGGGTCGAGGTGGCGGTGAAGCCCGGAGCCCTGGAGGCCACGTAAGATCCCTGCGCGCTGCGCGGCGGGGGGGAGGGGTCAGAGGTCATCAGGAGAGGAGAGACCCGCTGGATCTGCTACCTCCTCTTCCTCCTCGTCCTCTTCCTCCTCCTCTTCCTCCTCTTCCTCTTCCTCCTCCTGCAGGCCGCAGCATCCGACACCCCCTGAATTAATGATGCGGGATCAGGTTGGATGTTTCGGTCCGCAGATGGTTGAAGCCAATCAGCCAATAGTCCCAATAATGTGATGCAGGTTTACCTGCGGCTCTCACCTGGAGTCACGTGTTTTTTGTCGTCACTGCAGGGCGGCGCACAAAAACATCCATTTCAATAATTCCGTTTTCTTCTTTATTTTTTATGATGTGGTTATAACAAAAATGTAATTATATATAATTTCCTCTTTTAATCTCTTCAGCAAAAAGAAAAATAATTTTTTTCTTTTTACTAAACAGCAAAGAAGAAATGTCTAATTTCATTTTTTTTCATTATTTCTTGGTGTAACTTCAGAAAAACAGAAATGATAAATCATTTATTAGGGTTTGAAAACAAAAGCAAAATATTTTTTAGGAAGTTACAACTAAGAAAGGGAGGAAAAAGAAGAAAAATAGAAGTTAAATGTATGTAATTATTTTGAATTTATTTCTTTATTGATTAGGTTTTTGTCTTGATTGTCAAGACAGTCTTTGTTTGGGGCCAGGGGAGTATATTCCAGGTGGGGCCACGGCCCCCTGAAGCCCCCCTCAGATTATTCCAGAAGCGTTTCTGAAAAATCGATTCCAAATTCAACAGGAAAACTTCTGGAAAACTTCTGACTCACATTCCTCCGGCTCTGAATCCAGGTTCCGGTTCAGAGTCCGGGTCGGGCCGTGAGTCTGACCCCTGAGGTCATGTGACGAGCCCTTCCTCTTCCTCCTTTTCCTCGCAGCAACATGAACATCGGAGGAATCGTGTTCCCTCTGGAGCAGCAGTCCAGAGACGAGGAGTCGGTGGTTTACCACGGGCGCTACGACACCGAGGGCGTCCCACACACCAAGAGCGGAGACCGCCAGCCCATCCAAGTCAGCATAGAGGTGAGGTCGTGACCCCAAGGAGCTACTGAGACCTGAGAGAGTTCAGAAGAACATGGAGGTTCTGATGCTGGTTCTGGTTCTAATGCTGGTTCTGGTGCTGGTTCTGGTTCTGTCTGTGCAGTTCAACAAGGCCGGGTCGTTCGAGACCGTCTGGCAGGTCAAGTTCTACAACTACTACAAGCGGGAGCACTGCCAGTTCGGCAACAAGTTCAGCAACATCGAGTACGAGTGCAAACCCAACGAGACCCGGACCCTGATGTGGATCAACAAGGAGGTCTTCAACTGAGCCGGACCAGAACCGCTCCCCGTTCCTCTGCCCCGCCAGAACCGGGCTGGTCTTCAGCTGAACCGGTTCTGACCCAGTCTGAACCGGAGCAGAACCGGTTTGCATCTGTTCACTAAAGACCAGAATGAAGAGCGGTTCTGTTTAAAGGTTCTGATCCAGTCCTACACGGTTTACTTCAATGCAGCCAAATTAAACTGGTCAAACTGGTCCGGTTCTCCAGATTCAGTCCATCCCACCCCCACCAGAACCGGGACATCTGAGCCGGATTGGGTCATGTTTGATTTATCTGGCTGCATGGAAGGAAAACCTGGGCCAGATCAGAACTTTGGACCAGGACCGGATCCGTTTGAGTGTTCTGATTGCTTTCTGTCTGTTTTTGTTTCATTGAGAAACTTTAAGTCCAGTCACAGAACGATGAAAACCAACCAGCTTCACGCCGACACTCGGACTTGTGTGGGACTACTTTCAGCGGCGGAGGAATCCGTCATCTGTCTTCTGCTGCGAGGAGGACTTCTACTTCTTCTTCTGTGGTTTTCTCCTCCTGCGGCGCTTCTCTCTGCTGCAGCCGCTGATTTCATCGATTCATTTTGCCAAATCTGAAATGTTGCTTCTTGTTTTGTATTCATCTGTAACCGTGAATAAAGCCGTGTTCTGGACTTCCTGTGGGCCTCATGCGGACCCAACCGGATCCGGTCCAGGTCGGGGCTGACGGATCAGACAGGAAATCAGAACCAGGAGCAGTCCTCTTTATGTTGATAAAAACTGATTCACTTTAGAGCTCGATCCATTGGAACGGGTCAGAACCAGAACCAGGCCCAACTGTAACCACGCCCCTTTATTTTAAGGATTATTTAGTTAAAAAAATGAAAAATGAAATACTATGGACGGATAGATGTTAATATTCATTGTCAGACTTCATCGTTGCAGGTCACGATTCCAGGGAATCACAGGAAGCGCAGCGGGCGGCCCGAAGTTTTAATCTGAGTCTGTCTGGAGCTGTGAGTTCTGCTGTGGTTCATCAGGATAATCTGCTTCATGGCGATCAGCTGGCCAATAGAGTCACATGACCCGGTGCTGGCTCGGACCAGACCCGGCAGTCTGCAGGAAACAGCTGAGGCAGCCAATCAGAGCGCAGCAGGAAACCGTTTTCAGAGGAAGGGGGGGTCAGGAGGCTGGGGAAGATGCTCCAGAAACTGGACCTGGAGGGATCCGGGTCCCTCAGTGTGGATGAGTTCATCACGTTCACTCATGATATTATTGACCCAACAATAATGGTGTCAAAAGTTAAAGCAGCTAAATTATTTAACAATTAAAGCATCTCGACCAAATGAGATTCTTTCAGCTTCAGGACCTGCGACCCTAACCCTAACCCTAATGCCCCTGCAGTGTTTTCTCAGACCCAGAAGGATCAGCGTCCCAGAACTGGTGAAGCACTGGTTTGTTAGGCCGCCCAGTTTGGACTGTTTGTCTCCTCGCCGGGTCACAACCCTCCAGTATTTTGTCTTTGGGTCACTTCCTGAATTCTCACATGTCAGTAAATGTTAAGTGTCTGGGAGCCGGACCTGTTGGAGGGATCTGGAGTTCAGTCTGCAGTGAACGTTTCAGAGCTTTATAGGTCGAACAACGAATGGATGAAGTTAACAGGAAACAATCAATATTGGTAATTCACTTCATACTGGTTGTTTGTTGCCTTTGGGCTTGATGGAGTCATAACACTAACTGAATATGTTTTTAATGGTCAATTTAATATTTACTTAGCGACTTGCCTTGCTAACTAGTTTGAACTGGTGACATTTATAAATGAACTGGATGCTGAAAAATGATTCAGCATTTTGTTTTCTCTGCAGCTGCTAATAACCCAAATCATTGCTGTTAGCTTTTGACTTGGTCCTCAGTTTGGAGACAGGAAGCTGCCGGAAGCATCACTTCCTCTCACCTGGACATGGTTCATCAGGTCACTGCAGCTCAGGAAAACTTTTATTAACATCAGATTCAATAAGGTGCAAATCGGTGACGGTAACTGAGCGCTCAGTGGGAAGGAGGCTGCTGAGGCCTTAAAGGGACAGTACAACAGGAAGCGCGTCCAGAAACGCAGCGTCTGCTGCTCCTGATGACGTCACAGAAGGTAGATCGATTCCAGGCCGCCAGAAATCATCACTTTATGGATAAAACATAAACACAGAGGATGAAATAAACTGTTGATGTTTCTGAAACTTGAAAAACATTTTGAAGGAATTTTCATTTCAGAACCGAAACAAACAGAACCGATAGAGAAAGAGTCCAAAGTTCTGCTGCGGCTTGTCCTGTGGTCCCTGAACGCATCATCACCGGTTTAAACCTACAACATAATCAACCGGTTCCGGTCCGGGCCAGCCGGTTCCGGTCCGGGCCAGCCGGTTCCGGTCCGGGCCAGCCGGTTCCGGTCCGGGCCAGCCGGTTCCGGTCCGGGCCAGCCGGTTCCGGTCCGGGCCAGCCGGTTCCGGTCCGGGCCAGCCGGTTCCGGTCCGGGCCAGCCGCCGCCGCCTCTCCAGCGCCTGCTGCTTCTTCAGCTCTATTTCTGCGGCCGAACATTTCCCTGCAGCAACAGGAAATGACATCATCAACTCCAGCTATGACATCACACTGTCTGGCTGTTTCCATGGAAACAGGAGGTTGGGCAGGTTATCTGATGACAGGGGTCTCACCTTTCTCGGTTGCCATGGTTACCCCGTCGCCGGGTCTCCTGAAGGTGAAGTACCGGGCGTCTTTGGGTCGCGGCGCCGCAGACGGTTCTGACCCGGTTCTGTTCCTGAACACGACAGCAGGCGGAGGCAGCTGGAAGCCGATTGGCTGCTTCAGCGGCGCAGCAGCCAGTGAGCAGCTCGCTGGTCCGGGCGGGTCCGGTTGGATCCGGTTTCCAGAGGTTTTGTAGGTCGGCTGTAGCGCCGCACTCTGGTCGGACCCGGTCCGGTCCGTTTGGACCAGGATCCGGTTCTCCAGGTCTTCACACATCTCACACAGCAGGTCGTCAGCCAGGCCGTCCCAGACTGGTTCCGACCGAAATACTGAGTCCAAATCGCGCAGAACGTCCAGCCCATCAGGACCGGCCCGGTTCCTTGGGTCGCTCCAGGACCATTGGGGTTCTGGTTCCAAGCTCTGTTCTGGAGCTCTGGAGGCGGAGGAGAACCGGTTCTGTTCTGGTTTCGTTTGGACCCACTTCCCAGAACCAGAACTCCAGCCCTGGTTCCAGGATGGATCCAGGTTTTCTTTCTCAGTTCTGGTTCCGACTAACGGAGCAACCCAACCCTGACCAGAACCAGCCGGGTGCTGGGTGGAGCAGAGCTTCGGAACCAGGAACCGGTCTGGGTTCTGAGTCATCTCCAGAACCAGCACATCGTTCAGCAGGTCATCGTTCTCCCAGTCGTCTTCTAACTGGTTCTGAACCAAACCGGGTCCACTGCGCGTCCCGGAGTCGGCTGGACCAGAACCACACTGGGACGCTGAACCGGGTCGGTTCTGAGTCGGACCTCGACTCAGGGTTCTGCTCGGCGTCTGGGTCGGACCGTCAAACAGGAAGTCCGGGTCGTCCTGCAGGAAGTCTGGGTCAGACAGTGGTTCCGGTCCAAAAGAACCAGGGCCCTGACCTTCCCCGGTCAGCAGCTCCTCCAGGTTCTGGTTCTGGAACAGGTTCTGGTCCAGCTGCCTGGCGAGTCGCAGCAGGTTCTCCACTCCGGTCGCTCTGCAGGAGACAGAACCAAAGTTAAATTCTGGTTCTGGAGCGTTTCCATCCTGCCACGCCGAACAGAACTCGGCCACTTGGTTCTGGATCTCAGCTTCTGCCAGAGTTAATCTTCAGAACCGGGCCTCCAGAACCCACCTGGGAGGGCGCCTCTTGGCCCGCGGGCCCTGAGGGTCCGGGGTGCAGGACATGGCGGCGCTGTCTCCGATCCACTGCTGCAGCTGCTGCAACTGCTGCAGCGCCAGTTCGCTGACCCGAGGCCGGCCGTGCTGCAGACACAACCAAAACATTAGCCGAGGTTCTGGTCTGGCCCGGTTCCACCGGACCCAACCAGACGCCGCTGACCTTTGGAGCGATCCTGCTGACGATCTCTGAGATGTTCACGGCGCCTCCAGCGGCGGCCTTTTTCCCTACTGTTCCTGAACGCAACACAAGCAAAGTCAAGAAACTGGAGAAGGAGGCGGAGAACCGGGAGGTTCTGCCAGAACCTTACCGGATCGGCGGGGCGGCGACAGGGACGCGGCGTCCCAGACGATGTCCTGCTGGAGATCCGGGTCGTTATACGGGGAGTCCGGACCCGGAACCGAACTGGGTTTGGTTCTGGGGATTCTGGTGGGAGTCTTGAACTCTATGAAGATGAAACTGTTAGAATCTCATCCCCGAACATTTCCACGAACAGAACCAAGTGAGCAGAACTCTGCTAGTGGATCAAACATCCCGATTACAGTCATCAGATTTCACCGAACCGAACCGAACTGTCTGGGTTCTGACAGACAACTAAACTCAAACATTTCGAGATATTTAAATCGGATCTGACAAATCAGAAATCTGTTCGGTGCCGAATAGAAGTCTGAACAGAACTCTTTGTAATATCATTGTTTCTGGATCGGAACCGGCTCACCAGCGAATAAATCTGGAGAAAAACTAAAACCAACAGATTCCTGAATGGAATCAGGCGGACAGCCTGAACCCTGCCCCGAACAGAACCTGTCGGTTCCGACCTGGCTCTGTCTGATTCCGGGCGGACTCCAGGACCTCCGCCGGTCTCGTGTGGCTCCGTCTGCGGCTCAGGCGGTTCCTCCTCGGAGCTCCAACCGCCGCCGGCGGCTCCCGCCGCCTTCGGCCTCCGATCATGCGGATGAAACTCTCACTGACGTCAGTTCAAAATCATTTTGGAATTTGAACATCGCGCCATGTTGTCTGTTTCCCAGAGTTCCTTTCGGCAATGGGTTCAAGAGCGTCGACGTAACATAAAGAGGAGACCCCGCCGTCCAGGAAACCCGGCGGCCATCTTGGAGCGGTCGTCCCTCCTCCTCGGCACCGCCGGATGTTTCTGTTCAGATCGACACGTTGTTGTCGTGAGATCTCGGAAGGAAACGTTTGACAAGGAAGATGAACGTATTACCATTTATATTTTGTGAATAGAACAATACTAAACTGCAGTATATCCACCTGCAAAATGCCAGCGAATATTTCTTTGCTTTTTTTACCGAGCAAATAACCGAGGCTTTGTGAATCTTTAAAAGTTTTAATTATTTCCTAACAAGTGTAATTCCTTCACTTGTCTAAAGTTTTTGTGTTGAAGGTTTCATAAAGACGATGTGAGGAAGACTGATGAATCTCTGAGCTGCAATGAAACCTAATATATGTCTAGTTTAATGCACATTGTTCAGTATTGATCATTATGTAATCATATTTGTTTCTCTATGATTGTATTCTGTGTTTACCTATTCATATTACTAAATAATAAATCAAAAATGATGATGGTTGTGTGCTTTGTAAAATAATCATCATACATCAATATCAAAACATATTCCAACTGTATCCTGTTTTCTCCAGTAAGAATATTGAACCATGCATCCATCCATCCATCCATCCATCCATCCATCCATCCATCCATCCATCCATCCATCCATCCATCCATCTGTAACCCACTAGTGTAACTTACGAATAGATAAGTTGAGAAACTTAGATTTCAATGTTGAAGTTACAGTTAGTCTTTCTAAGTTCAAAAAGGAGGATAATAAGCACAAACAACCATATTATCAAGAATAATGAACAGATTGTTTAATACAACTTTGAAACAGAATGTTACTGTACAGTTTTTTGTTCCAACATAAAATGTCCACCCTTGTTATATCAGGCAGTGTATTTTCTTTTAGTTCAGATTCCTTATTGTTCAGTTCGTCCTTTAGAAGTTTTGTTTTTTAGTAATTGCAATTTAAGTCAGTCAGTCAAGTCTTTGTTAAATGGCCACGTGTCTCTTTGGATCCAAAATCTTATCTTATCCAGTGCAAAGTAGGCAGAGGATCCAGTGGTCCCAGGTCTTGGGTTGAAACCTGGAGCTCAGCAATCCAATCCAGGCCTGCGATGCTGTGCAGCTGGACAATCTTCCAAGTTGAATGTGGTTCTAAAAAAACCAACCTGCATATATATAGAACTTAATTAACTATTAAGTTTCAAAAGTATGCAGGAAGTAATAAATTCCATTTATCACAAAAAATAATATTCAACTAATGGCAAGCTTGCAAAACAAACATATCACACTGTACGCGACCCATTGTAAGTTTGTACATAACAAAAATACAATACAGTGAAAATCATCATTTTAATCTCACACGTTTCTCCGATTGGTTTTATTTACGTTTCTCTTTTCTTCCTTGTCGGAATACATGAGCAGTAATGCCTGTGACGCCAGTTAGCATTAGCTTAATTTCAGTTGCAAAAACACGTTACAACACTCACCAGAGAAAAATCACAGTAAAAATGTGTTTTACTGCCAGGGATCAGGTCACGGATCTTCTTTTCTCTTAACCGTTACCAGAATTCATCAAGAATTATCTTTTAGCATGCAATAATTCTGCACAACGTGCTACAGCCAGCTACGGTTTTCTTCTTCTTCTTCTAATTTTCTGCTGTCTAAACCAGACTGTAACTCACAAGCCACCTGCTGGCGGTTTCTGGTATGACAAGAAAACTCAAAATTAAAATATAAACTGAATTGCTGGGAGCATTAAATAACAAAACAAAATCCTACAGAAATAAAATACTACTTACAATAGTATCACACAAATACATGTGGGTTACATCCTCCCCCCCATTAATTGCATAAGTCCCTGCATGTCAACATCTCCTAAGCACCAAATACGGGGGCATAAAAGTCACTTTCAAGGGCTATTTGTAGTGCTTTGTCTAAGTCACCAAGTAAAGACTGCATAACTACCACAAGTGGGTTTCCTAAGGATGGATAGGTGAGTCTCTTGGGATGGGTTCTTTCTCTTGTTGATCTCCTTACTTCAACATTCTCTTCATGGTTGTCCGTTCCAACAGGGTTAACAGTTTCAGATGTTTCAGGGTTGTCAATATCTATTATTACATGGTCTGGTGGTTGGATGGACATTCGAGGTGTGGGTGACTGGGTTAACTCACCCTTGAGCTGCTGCTCTTCTGATATGGTCTCTTTTGGCTCAAATGGTGAAGCTTCAGGATTAAGTGATGGCACTGAAACATGTTTGTTTGTCACATCCTGTTCTGTATTGTCAGTTTCTGTTCTCTCACTGGCAAGTTCATTTGTGTCCAACATTTGGTTTTCAGATTCAATTTGCATGTCTCTGTCCTGTTGATCATCTTTTCGGGTTCCAACATCAGTCACCATCTTTGTTGGAGGATAGTAATAATACTCCACATCTTCATCCTCGCTGTCCAGCAGCGAATCCTCTGGAACTTCATTTCCAGCACCTCTTTTTGTTGCACTTGACTGAAGTCAGGTGCAACAAAATACTACTTACTACAAAATACTACTTACAATAGTATCACACATATACATGTGGGTTACACATCCATCCATCCATCCATCCATCCATCCATCCATCCATCCATCCATCCATCCATCCATCCATCCATCCATCCATCCATCGTCTGCTGCTTATCCGGAGTCGGGTCGAGGAGGTAGCAGGTTAAGAAGGGAGGCCCAGACTTCCCTCTCCCAGTCACTTCCTCCAGCTCCTCCGGGGGAATCCTGAGGTGTTTCCAGGCTAGCCGGGAAACATAGTACCCCCAGCGAGTCCTGGGTCTTCCCCGGGGCCTCCTCCCGGTGGGACGTGCCCAAAACACCTCACCAGGGAGGCGTCCAGGAGGCATCCTGACCAGATGCCCGAGCCACCTCAACTGGCTCCTCTCGATGTGGAGGAGCAGCGGCTCTACTCTGAGTCCCTCCCGGATGACCGAGCTTCTCACCCTATCTCTAAGGGAGAGCCCAGCCACCCTATGGAGGAAACCCATTTTGGCCGCCTGTATCCGCGATCTCGTTCTTTCGGCCATGACCCAAAGCTCATGATCATAGATGAGATTAGGAACGTAGATCGACCGGTAAATCGAGAGCTTCGCTTTCTGGCTCAGCTCTCTCTTTACCACGATGGACCGGTACAGATGCTGCGTCAATCCACCTGTCAATCTCCCGCTCCCTTCTTCCCTCATTCATGAACAAGATCCCAAGATACTTGGACTCCTCCGCAGGACATCCCCCTCAACGCGGAGAAGCTCTCTTCCCTTTTCTGGCTCAAGACCATGGTCTCGAATTTGGAGGCACTGATCCTCATCCCGGCCGCTTCACACTCGGCTGCAAACCGCTCCAGCAAGAGCTGCAGATCATGTCCCGATGAAGCCAACAGGACCACATCAACTGCAAAAAGCAGAGATGGATCCTAAGGCCACCAAAATGGAACTCCTCAACACCTCGACTGCGCCTAGTCCACAAAATACATGTAGACCGGTTGGGCGAACTCCCATGCGCCCTCTAGGACCCTGCTGTGGAGCTGTTCCAGTGTTCCACGACCAGGACGAAAACCACACTGCTCTTGCAGAATCCGAGGTTCGACTATCCAACGGACCCTCCTCTCCAGTACCCCCGAATAGACCTTGCCAGGGAGGCTTAAGAGTGTGATCTCTCTATAATTGGAGCACACTCTCCGATCCCACTTTTTAAACAGGGACCACCACCCCAGTCTGCCAATCCAGGGGAACTGCCCCCGATGTCCATGTGATACTGCAGAGTCGCGTTAACCAACACAACCCTACAACATCCAGAGGCTTAAGAAACTCCAGGCAAATCTAATCCAGCCCCGGGGCCCGGCCACCGAGGAGCTTTTTAACCACCTCAGCGACCTCGTCCCCAGAGATTGGAGAGCCCAACCCAAGGTCCTCAGGCTCAGCTTCCTCAATGGAAGGCATGTTGGTGGGATTGAGGAGGTCTTCGAAGCACTCTGCCCACCGACCCACAATGTCCCGAGTCGAGGTCAGCAGCACACCACCCCCACTGTAAACAGTGTTGATGCTACACTGCTTCCCCCTCCTGAGACGCCGGATGGTGGAGCAGAATCGCCTCGAAGCCATACGGAAGTCTTTCTCCATGGTCTCTCCGAACTCCTCCCACGCCCGAGTTTTTGCCTCAGCAACTTCCTGAGCCGCACGCCGCTTCGCCCGCTAACAGAACACCACTCGAGTTCAGATTGGGAGGAACGTTCCTCTCAACTACACCCCTCCAAGTCTCACTGTCATTGCCCACGTGAGCATTGAAGTCCACCAGCAGAACGAGGGAGTCCCCAGGAGAGGCACTCTCCAGTACCCCCTCTAAGGACTCCAAAAAGGGTGGGTAGGCTGAATTGTCGTTCGCCTGTAAGCACAAGCAACAGTCAGAACCCAGAGGCTACCCTCTCGTCCACCTAGGGTAAATGCCCGGCCACCAGGCGCTCGCCAACATGCCCCACCTCCAGGCCTGGCTCCAGGGTGGGGTCCCGGTGATCCAGGTCCGGGCGAGGGAACACGAGATCCAAAGTTGCCGTTCATCAGTAGGGTCTTTGGGTTGCGCTTTGTCTGGTCCCTCACCTAGGACCTGTCTCCCTTGGGTGACCCTACCAGGGGCATGAAGCCCCAGACAGCAAAGCTCTTAGGATCATTGGGAGACTCAAACCCCTCCACCACAATAAGGTGGCAGCCTGAGGAGGAGCTGTACATATAATTATACTATCTTTAAATCTTCCAAAAGTAATTACTAACTATAACTGGATTCTTTCCCTTTTTAAGAAATTTTCCTGATGGCAGATCAACTTGTGGTGTGATGAATAACTCTGGTGGCATTGGTGACAGTGGAATGGAGAAACTATACTGGAACTGAGTCAAACCGAAATTTGGAGGAGAAGGTCTTCTTTTTCTTGAAATTTATTGGCGGTTGGCAATAAATGTTAGGTAAGCTTTAGCGCCACCAACTGGTCTGGAGTGTGGACCGCATGACAAAAAACAAAAGAAAAATGTATGCTCTTTTTTACTGCCATAGTTTTAGTTTACATGTTTTATTTTGTATTATGCATATTTTTTGTTATTATGACTCTTATTTTGAAAAGCTAAAGTAGGAAGTGACTCCAGCATGTTCGCTGAGGCAGCAAGAAGATGCACGTGCTATGCTAACGTAGCAAGTGTCTGTATAAAGGTAGTTCAGGTGTGAGTTTATGTGCAGCCTCATTTCTGCCTCACAGGTAGCCTCAGCTAGCGAGGTATGTTTATGTGTGTTTATATCATTTTATGGCGTATTTGTGACTCCATCTCTCTATATTTGTGACTCCATCTCTCTTACTGTTGTATTTTGGTGTTGGTGTCCGGGAAACAGTGACTTGTGGTCAGTGACTGCCATCATAGAAAGAAAGAAAATATATAATAATAAAAAAATCATTTAAATTGTTATATTCATCCGGTGGTTTGTACTCAAAAAATAGTTATTTTTTATGTCAACTCCATAATTTATGTATATAATGTACAGTGCTTTTTGCCACCAACTGTGTGTGTGTAACGTGTTTCGTGTGCTGAGCGATTCTAAACGGCAGAGAACAGGTTGGAGGCGAGGCAGGCAGTTCTCTTGCCTCATGGCAGGGGGCGCTCAAGATCCCAGACATTCGTCTTGTCAGTCCACAACTGCAGAGTAAGTGACAGCGAGCTAGGCTAAACGATACGGTAAGCAAGTCAAGCGCAGCGATATTTTATTAGAGATAGAGATAATGAGGCAACTTCTATCGCAAAGTGACGATGGTTTTTGCAGAAGGAGCGACGCATGGACTTCATGTATAAGTAAAGGTAAGACAGCAATAACATTTGTTTTGTTCTTTAAGGAAATGTGCGTTTTATGAGCTACAGTTTGTATGTGTAAAGGGTGCAGAAGTGAAACATAACCTGTAAACTGCTGTCAATCTATGCATCTATTTGCAAATCTGATTCTGATGACGTCAGTGCCTCGCCAGCTGTGAACCTCACCGCACGTCACTGCAGGGAAACAAAGTGCAGCTGTAACAAGAACAACTTTAGAGTTTCATTAAAGCTCACTGAACACCAGCAGTGCAACAAACTCCTCATTGCCAGTAAGAACAGGTGGAAGTGATACTATTATACAACTTATTTGTTTGAAAAAATTCTAATATTGCCTCATGTCCTCTGCTTCCTAAACTATTTTGCAATAAATCAACAATGTCAAATTTAATTTTCATGTTACTGTTGTTCCTAATTAACTAGTTTCTTTGAATCCGGTAATTCCTGCAACACACAATAACACGTTAAATCATACATGCATCATGCTACTTGCACTAGGCTTGATATGATTGACCTTTGTTAACCTCTGGAGAGCTGAATAGCTTTAAATTGTAATTTGAGTCCACAGCGCCCCTAGTGTATTCCAACAACTATGTCTCTTCAATACATCAAACGATCTGCACCAGATTTTTTGTGCATCATCAGGGATGAGTCAACAGACTGATGCGTGTCGCCTGGTGGACAGATGCAGGAACTGCACGAGAGCGTTTACATGGCGAGCAGGTGGCGTTGAGGGAGCGGCGCTGAGCAGCCTCCAACGCTGCTTACAGGTGGTTATAATTGAAATTGAGGGTTAGAGTAGGGAATTGAAAAAAGCTAAGACGGTCATTGGTGAGTCGGAGCGCAAGTTGTTCTGCCTGAGACTTTGCCGCTGTTCTCATTGTATGAAAATGCAGAGGGCATGAACCAGATCTCCTCACACTAAAGTACCTATTTATTCACTTTAAAATTTGCCACAATCAAAGGACAAAAAAATCTAAAAATCTGTTTAATGTTAAGGTCATGCCTGGAGTTTAACTGTTTTAACTGGCTTCTCTTTTTGTCTGGTCTAAGGGTAAAACCTCTTCTCCTCTGCCTCCCCGCGGTCCGACCGTTACGTCTGCTGGGGAGAGGGCCTCCCTTCTTAGGCTGCGAACCCCGTGACCTGACCCCAGATACGCAGAAAACAAAATGGATGGATGGCGAACACACTGAGGCTGTAAAAAAAAAAAAAAAAGAAGAAAAGAATCAATTCAATTTTTGACCAAGGATAACAAAATTTGGAAAATCTGTGTAGCTTCTCAGAACATACAAGAAAGTTTCCTGGAGCCATGGTCCAAATGACAAAGGAAGACGGCCATTTTGGATCAAAGTCACCATTTTGTCTCTTTTACACATGGATTTTAGGAAACTTGTCCTACACCTTGTGATATGCAGATTGCAAAATCACTCAGCACACAGTTGAGGCATCGGAGATGAAAGGTTATCAAACGCTTTTTCCTGCAACAAAGCATGTGGGTGTGGCCAAGCCTCAAAATCGGACTGTTTGCCATGAAACATGGTGGAATAACACCCACACAGAAGCTCCCAGCTCTATGAAACTTTCTGTGTCAGGGCAGCACTCGTCACGGTCACATGGTCAGTTGGTGACATCAGCCTAGCCCTGCCCAATCCTACCTTGGCAGTCAAGTACTTTACTGATGACCTCGTCCTTTACATTACATTCTGACTGAGAGATTTCAGACTGCATCTGGTGACAGAACAAGGTGATGCCGAAGCTGAAAGCTGATTGGTGGACGGGCCGTGTGGGGATGGTAGAGTGGCGTCTCGCGATTCCTGGCCGTTTCCATACGGTTGGCAGTAACTCGCACATGAATGATCCGACTGGCACCAAACTGGACCTGAATGATGTTTGCCCTAGTGGACACATGTGGGAATGGCGTGAGCCTGTTGCCAATGGCGAAGGGGTGGTGGCACAAACCCACTGACCGCTATAAGATGTGATCCACATAACCTGCCAGCCTCCTCTGTGGAAGAACCTACGTGGCTTGGCTAAAGGTTCCGGGAAGCGAGCTTCTGGAGGAAATGTGTTCGTTTGACAGGGCCGTTTTGTTCTGGGACGTCTTCGAAGATGTTTTTTGTTCTTCGGACAAAGAAGAAAATGAGGAACGCTTCACGAATTTGCGTGTCATCCTTGCGCAGGGGCCATGCTAATCTTCTCTGTATCGTTCCAATTTTAGTATATGTCCTAGAGAACTAGGACAGTAGAACGCTGTGTCGGAGGTATATTTATAGCCCTCTGGTCCACCCCCGTCTCCACAGCGGTTTTACTTTCACTTTCATAACAAGAGAAAACCTCCAAACATGAAGGTTTTTGCTAAATAAACTTTTACCTCCTTCCTGTACTTGACTACTTTAAAAAATATACCCAGACTATCCACAAATCTGTTTGTTCTTGTAACTTGGTAGTTTCTATGCACAGATGCATGATGGGTAATCATGGACTTCATTACAAAGTAACCCTCCAGCTGAATTCACAAGAACCAGAGCTTTGACAGCAAATGGCAGACTCAAAGCTCTCCCTGCCATCAAATGTGATTATGAAAGGTAAATATGAGCACATTAATATCTATAAGGCAAGACTGAATGAGAAACACAGGAAAGAACCGGTCTGCTGCAGTTAAACGGAGCCATTCGATTTCTGGTCTATGACTGCCATCTGCTGGACAAACCGAGCACTGCAAAGCCCAGAGTAACCCTGAAGTCCTCAGCAGCGTTACTCTGGTTTCTGGGGCAGGAGGAACCCACAAACCACAGTTCAAATGTAGTATAAATACTGCAAATAAAGCCCTACCTGCTCCCCGACAAAACACAGAAAACCCTGGTGTATTCCCTTCTGGTGGCCCAAAAAATCCCAGAAACCATAAATTATAACTGAAAGAATAAACTAAAGCAGCAACTGAAACAAGGAATTACAGAAAACTACAGGAAATCAGAATATTACAAGAATAAAGTTAGAATATTAAAAGGATAAAATTGTAATGAGAATAAAGTCAGAATACTTCTAAAATAAATTCATAATCTGCAGCATCCCAATGTTAGAGCAAAGTAAGCCAAAGTATGCCCCAACCAGCCAATCGGTGCCTGCTTCATGTCCGGGTGGGCCAATCACATCCCGAGCTGGTGGCTAACTTTGGCTTACTTTTGACCAATCACCTTCCACGTCCTGGAGCTTTGACGGAGAAAAGCTAGGATCATTTCATCGATAATTCCTTGAAAAATGTTGGCGATCGGTAAGTTTAAATATGTTTTTTCTTTGCAACAGCTAAGTGTATCAGATTCCGTGTTTATCTAGCCGAAATTAGATAAACATTTCATTGCGGGGAGGAGACCGATAGTAACTCTGTGAACTAGAAAATTCCTGAAGAAATTGAACCTGGGCCTGCCGAAGTGCGCCCGTCGGTTTGGACCCAGCGCTCTGATGCTAAACATTAGCATCAATGCTAAGCTTGGCTAGAAAAATCACAAAGTATCATGTGGAGAATCACAAGAATGTTCACTAACATGGACTCGCACCATTTAGTGTGTTAAAATGAGCAAAAATGGGCTAATGTTAGCGTGAATACTCTCAGTAGCATGTGGAGCATCACTAGCATGATGTCTGGAATTGACTTATTCCATTCAGTATATTAAAAATTGCTAACAAGTAGAAAAAATAGCTAGAAGCTTATTTAAGGTAAAAGGCTAATCCTAATGGCCTGCCTTGATCCACTGTTTGTGCTAATGTTACGGAGCGCTAACCTGAGAGAAAAACATAATGCAAGCTAATATCATTGCACCACCTACGGCGGGTGGTGTGCTAAGCTCAGAGCAATGTGGAGGCTTTTATTTTGACATTTTCAGTAAGCTTCATATGAAATGGCCAAACGAGTTATATAATGCTCAACAGAGCAATAACCTGATGCAAAAAATTCTCAAGGCTTTTATTTTGAAATTTCCATTGAGCTTAAGTTTAAATCGCCAAATTAATCCAAAGTGTAACAGTGGTTTTGTTAAAAAAAAAAGTCACATAATGCCCAAGAGAGCAATTACTTGATGTAAAAATGGTGTGCGCTGGGGTCTGACATTTTTCAGAAATACATGGAAGTGATCCTGGCAGAGCGTGTGGAAATCCTGTCGCATGACTTCGCTCTCAAGCACCTTGACAGAAAACCGTAAGCCCTAGGAACATTTCAAAAACATTTTACCGGAGCAGGCATGCGTATCGATGTCATGACCGAGTTTGATACCGATCGGGCGATATCTGTGGGCGTGACGGCGATTTCAAAATTGATTTGAAATCGCACTGCTTCCCGCATTCGTAACAAAACGTCAGTTACACTCTTAAGTTTCGGCAGTTTGAAATTTTTGTCGTTTTTCGCTTTTTACGTCGCCATCGTAACTCCGAATCCCACTAAAAGAATAGCTTCGATGCCGGCGCCAAAACGCACGTCTTGATACCACTTTTGTGGGAGGGCTCGCAGCGGTACGAGCCGCATTAACGGTAACGGAAGAAAAATACACAATATTTATATATATATAGAGAGAGAGAGAGATTGTATTGGGTGTAGAACAATAGGGGCCTGCCATGCATTGCATGGTCTCCTTATGCATTGCTATGGCCAATGCATAAGCGCAAAAGGGGGCTTCGTGTGCGATTTTGTCCATTTTACAATAAATCATAATAAGTCATCCTGCTATGTGGTTTTGCTTCAGAGCATGCCGAGTGAAAAAAGCAACATAAATCCAGTGTAATGATTGTGTTATTAATTAAAATGATATTTATATGTAATTTTGAATACTTATTTTTCCCTGTCAGAACATGCATGCATATCCAGTTCTCCGTAGAACTCCTCAGGTCGACTCCTTATGGGCCCAACTGAGGAGGCGACCCGGACCGAAGGTCCTGTGGCAGGGAGGGCCTGCCGTCAGGAGCAGGTTCTGGCTCAGGACACAGTGGACGGGATCCTACTGACCAGTTCTTGGTTCTGGCCCACTGCAAGATCCAGTTTGGAAGTACCAGGGCCAGAGGTTCCTGTGGCTTCTTGAGAACTCGCTGGGCTATGCAGTGTATCTGGTCAGCAGCACGATGAGAGGAGAGGAGAAGGACAACCCGCTGTGGGCCAATAAGCAGCTGTTCCTCAAGTACAGCTCCCAGATCAGGGAGCTGGGCCAAGCTGTGGAGGTGCTCCACAAGAAGCAGGCCGTGCTGCTGGAGGCCCAGAAGAGCGCTGACTCTGGGTGTCTGACGGTGGAGTTGGGAGACTTTAAAGGCAGCTCCATGAAGGAGGTGTATGAGGGCCCCGGCAGGGAGGCCCCGGCAGGGAGGCCCCGGCAGGGAGGCCCCGGCAGGGAGGCCCCGGCAGGGAGGCCCCAGCAGGGAGGCCCCAGCAGGGAGGCCCCGGCAGGGAGGCCCCGGCAGGGAGGCCCCGGCAGGGAGGCCCCGGCTCTCATCAGCTACCTGAAGAAGGCCAACGCCCGGCCAAACACCAACATGACCCTTTTCAAAGAATATGTGCAGAAGAGACAAGCTCCTCCTCCTGCCCACCTGCACACCGTCACTGCCTCCTCCTGCTCCTCCTCCTGCTCCTCCTCTTCCTCCTCCTCCTCCTCCTCCTCCTCCTCCTCCTCCTCCTCCTCTTCCTCCTCCTCCTCCTCCTCCTCCTCCTCCTCCTCCTCCTCCTCCTCCTCCTCCTCCTCCTCCTCCTCCCCTCCTCCTCCTCCTCCTCCTCCTCCACCTCCACCTGCTGCCACTCAGAACAGGCCCCTGACGGCTGGCGCTGTAAAGGCCCTGTTGGCTCACGGGAAGCATTTGTCTCCTTCACAGCTGGCACACAAAATAATATCTCCATCCCAAACCTGTAAGTACTAAATGATCCTCATACTTCCTCATACAGTGTATGCCCTGTCTGAGGTTAAAAAATATCTTTTTTAACAGCTGCAGTCCCTCGTTGCCCACCTCTGTCTGAGTCCGCTGCCCGGAGACGGCTCTTTACCCACGGTGAGTATCGGGTCATGCAGATAGTGTCAGGTCCTGGCTTGTTCTTGTTTTACTTTACTTCAGCCCTTCAATATGTTATTTTGTCCAGTTATTATTTGTTATTGTTAGATTAATATTTCTTGTTTGTTTGTGTTTCATCAGTTACTTGCAGCCTCTGTTTGGGTCCAATTTAAAATGAACAAATCAGGACACACAGATTTGTTGATGATGTGTGCTTAATTGTGTTTTATCTTATAGATGCTGCTCCTGCTGCAGCTCCTGCTCCTGCTGCTGCTGCTCCTGCTGCAGCTCCTGCTGCAGCAGCTCCTGCTCCTGCTCCTGCTGCTGCTGCTGCTCCTGCTGCAGCAGCTCCTGCTCCTGCTGCTGCTGCTGCTGCTGCTGCTGCTGCAGCTCCTGCTCCTGCTGGGGTTTTCTTTCAGGAGGAAGATGACCAGGAAATGGTCATTCTGGCCTCACAAGTTGAGGAGCAACTTCCTCCAGGTATGTAAATGCCAAACAAGGCTTTACAATTATTCCTACTATATACGCCTTCAATGACAGTCTTGTATTTCATTTTACAGATTGAGTGTCATTCTTCAAAGCTAAAGGGTCATTTTAAAGGTGTATGTGAACTTTACTCATTTCATTTTTGATTACTTTGATGATTACCCCTAATCATCAAAGCTCATTGTCACCTCACCACTCCCCCCCCCCACCCCCTCTGCAGCATGTTGTAGTCAGTTAGCTTGTAATGCGTTATGATGCTTTGCTTCCCATCTCACTTTTTTTCTTGTATTTACCCAAATGGTGCTCAGGTGAAAATAAGGCGACTTTCACTGATTTCTCCGTAACATCACTGTCTCATCGTATCACCTTTCTACTAAATGTCGTCCTTTTCACAAAATGTCGGCTTTGCAGCTGCCTCGCAGTGCTGAAAAAGGCATGTGCTGACAATCCCTTATTTAACAATGAAATAATTCTGCCACTGTTTGCTCCAGCTGCTGCTACTCCTCCTGCTGCTGCCCCGTGCCTTCCCCCCGTGTTGCAGCCCCCTGCAGAGCTTCCTGGTCGCTGGAAGGAGCACCTCCCATCCTTCCAGCAGGACTGGATCAGGAAAGCTATTTTTTGCAGAAACGCAAAAACTGGGAAGACGGAGCTGAGGCCCCATCCTCAGTTCTGGTGGCATCCTCCTCAGCCCCCGACTGTGTTCACTCAGCCTCCGGCCTCTGCAGATGTCTTCTTCACCCGCCCTTTGTTTCTCTGGATGCCCCTAAAGATGTGGTCCGTTCCACTAGTCTGTGTCCAGCCGGCCTGTAGCAGCCACAGGCTGACGGCTGCCGGCCTGTAGCCGACCGTCCGCAAGGTCTTGGACATAGACGGTGGTGTGACCTGGCCACGGAGTATCTCGAGTGCAAAGGATGCAAGAAGAAGTACCCGGCTTGGTCAGAGGACATCCTAAGGCAGCTGGACCTGGGCCACCGCACCAAATTTCCAGCCGTCCTCACATACAGGTATAGCACACTAATGATAACAGCAATGCATTTTAATGTGCTTGTGCTGTGTAACATGTAAAGGGCTACTTTCATGCTTCACTGGCATCACATGACACTGACCAGACACATGTGGCCTTCTGCAGATACGCCTGTGACATCCGCGTGGTGGTGCTGATGCGAGAGAGGAGCAGGGGAACAGTGTCACACAGCTGTATCACAAGCTGACGGAGGAGCACAGCGCGGCGTGGATGCACCGCGCTTTGGAATATCTCACAGCCTGTGAGCCCTTTGCTGACTCCACCGTCATCCAGCTGCCATTGTTCTCCCTCTGCAGCCTCTGCTCCCTCTGCTCCCTCTGCAGCCTCTGCTCCCTCTGCAGCCTCTGCTACCTCTGCTCCCTCTGCAGCCTCTGCTACCTCTTCCCAAACCCAAGTGGTTGCTGTCAGTGTACGCCAGGGACGTGCTCTCGCGGCTGCCTGAGGTCAGGGCCAAAATTACATCTGTCTTTGGCTCTGTCCTCAAAATGGACTCCACCAAAAAGGTACAAAACAGTTTGAATGTAGTTTTAATTTACAGTTTTGGTTATCTGGCTTCATTTGCATTGTTGTTCTCATTTTTTAGGTCACCAAGAAGCTGGCTGGTGCTGCTGCCAACACCGCCGGCTGGTGCCCCAGTGTCAGCAATGAGCACGGCCAGGTCTTGGTGTCTGTCCTTACAGCTGCGGAGGGGCACGGCCTTTGGCCTTTGGCAGCAGGCTTGGTGAGATGCTACCGGGAGGCAGGAGTGGCACCGCCCTCTGTGATGTACGTGGACCGGGACTGCTGCGCCCGCACGCTCGGGGCCAGGCGCAGGTCGCAGCTATGTTCAGCGACTGGCCAGAGCTGAAAGTTCGCCTGGACATCTGGCACTTTATGCGTCGGTTTGCAGCGGGCGTCATCACTGAGGCTCACCCGCTCTACGGCACCTTCATGGCGCGGCTGTCCAGGTGAAGGTGGAACTGTG
Source organism: Poeciliopsis gracilis (assembly GCA_911649635.1). Taxonomy (NCBI): domain Eukaryota; kingdom Metazoa; phylum Chordata; class Actinopteri; order Cyprinodontiformes; family Poeciliidae; genus Poeciliopsis; species Poeciliopsis gracilis. The sequence continues at coordinate 278,094 of CAJVRI010000370.1, forward strand.
GCATATTTTCTCATTTTCAGCCTCATATTTAACATCTCTGCCAACAGAGCAGGTCTGGGCTTCAGAAAGGGGCCTGATCTTTGAGCCCCGCCCCTCACGCAAAAATGACGCTAAAGGGGTCGAGTTTTCACGGGCTCGTGACTGGAGGGTGCTTGGTTCGCATTTTAGCGTGTAATTGTAGGTCTGGGCTTCATGTGTGCAAAGCTCCATGAAACAAGACAGAATATAATTAAATGCCGTTGAATAAAATAATGTCAGAAATGTAAAGTTGATTTCTGTTAACAGATGTAATTGATTACATTTGGCAGAGCATGTTGTCAACTAACATCTAGAGTAAAACTAGACAGTAGCTTAAATCAACCCTAAAACTCTGCACATTCTTTTTTTGTGTTTTTTTCTGTTTTTGTGTTTCATCAAAAGTGTTTAACTCAAACAGACACATTGTCAACATGAACCCTGTCCAGGTGTATCTTTGAGCTGGACCCGGAGGACGTCGCCGCTCTCCGGCTGGCCAAGCGGGGCGAGCTGCCGGCCAGAGGGACGGGCTCCCGGCCAGAGGGACGGGCTGCCGGCCAGAGGGACGGGCTGCCGGCCAGAGGGACGGTCTGCCGGCCAGAGGGACGGGCCCGGTGTCCCAGGAGGCGCTCGACCGGCAGATCACCAAACGGGAGCGCGCACAAAGCAGGAGAAGGACTCGGGGCGTGGAGGAGACGGCCAGGAGGATCGAGGCGCTCATCGATGAGCTGGACAGCGAGAGTGGGAAGGACACTCTGGGAGCGCCGCTGCTGGACCACGAGCGCATCCAGCAGATCTGGCTGGACCAGTGGCGACACATGGCCTGCATTCAGGACCCAGAGGGCTTCCCCCTCTACCTGAAGAAAGGTGGTGTGGAGCTCTGCTGCTACCGCTGCGCTCGTGGCTCCACCTCCCTGGAGTCCTTCCACCTCCACCTCAACCGCTCGTCCCAGGCAGCTCATTGACATCTTTAATGTTTCTCTGCTTCTCCCCTGCTCGTTTTAAACAGGATACATTTGCTCTTTTTGCAGGGACCAGCGCCAGTGCCGCACACTTCCAGGCCTGATGCACTGGAACCAGGACCGGATGGAAGAAGCGGTTGGGGGAGCCGCCAAGTTGAGGATCTACAGCAGCGTGGAGAAGAAGGCGCTGGACAGACTGAGCCGGAAGAAACTCAAGGCTCCGTTGGATGAGCGCTACCAGCCTCCTGCAGCGTATACAGGTCAGAATGACGACGGTCAGGATGACGACGGTCAGGATGACGACGGTCAGGATGACGACGGTCAGGATGATGACCGCTGACTCAGAAGTGTTGTGCAAAAGTCTTAGTCAGCTAATTGCAAAGTGAGACAGTGCATTTCTTTATTTGTTCTTTATGTTCTCAGCTCTCAGTTATGTTATAGTACAGATACAAAAGCAGCATGTGATTTAACATCACTTGTTTAATGTACTTTGTAAGTAAAAACTAGACTTCTTTCACGCTGAAAGAGTTAAATGCAACGTTCTTTCTAAACATTTCTGAAACATTTTAGGTTTTGTGGCACAAAGGGCAGTGATGGCTGCTTCAAGTTGTTTAACCAGGTCGTTCCTGAAAGTTTCCTTCAGTGCACTGAATTGCCTTTTCATTAACGTTGTGCTTCTACTTTACTTTTCTGCCACTGCTGACTTGCATGTATGAATCCTTACTTTGTTCCAGTTCTGGACTATGTTCTCTTGCAGGAGAACTCCTTGGGATGGAGGATCTGTACAGCCAGTCCGGTCGCTCCCTTACTGTCATGATCGACCCGGAGGAAGAGGATCGGTTGGTGGAGAGTATGGAAGACGAGGAGGCGGCTGACGACGGCTTCGTAGAGGAGGAACTGGAGGACGTGACGCTTCCTGTCCTCTCTGAGGCCCTCAACCCTGAGGACAGCAGCGTGTCCCTGGCCTCGCCCTCGTCTTCCTCAGGGCCGACCAGATCATCCATCCAAGGAGCGTCTCCACCACGGCCCCCCCCCCGCCCAGACGGACGCAGCGCCTGCTCCTGCAGGGTCCTCTGGGTCCAGCGGTCCGCTCCAGGCCACTGTGAGTAGATTACTCTTCAGCTGCTACCCTGTCTACCTGCAGAGTGAGACTCATATTGTACGTGGTTTAATGCTGACAGTCTACCTGGCATATTTTAATTCTTCTGTGCAGGCTCCGGTTCTTGGCCCCGATGGCGTCCCTGGCTGGGACAAGGTGCAGGACTTGGCTGAGTACCTGGTGTCCCTCCGTCAGGCGCTCTACCTGGAAGAACAGCAGGTCACAGAGGTCATCCGCCTGTGGGCTGCTCTTCCAGATGGAGACAAGAGGAGGCTCCATTACCAGCCAAGACACCAGCCCAAACTGGCTCACGGACGCTTCAAGGCGCCCAAGAATACCGGCGTCACACCTGGAGTGGAGAGTGTGAAGAGATGTTTGATTGGCCATCCGGGGGGCCTGCCCAGTGGCCCAGCACCAGTCGCCTGGTGGAGGCCATGTGTATCAAGCTGTGCTCCATGCATAAGTCTCCAACCAAGAAAGCTGGTGTGAGGCTTCCTCGATGGACCAAAGTCCTGACGGACTATCACCACGTCCGGGACCTGGTCGTCATGGACGCCACGTCTCTTCAGCTGTTTCTGTTAAATCAGACGACCCGACACAGTGGGAAGCATGTTTCTTTGTGGGTTTGTTTTTTTTTTTTAAACAGACATTTTAAAGAAATGTCTTTCTTATGATGTTATGATGTTTATGTAACTGCAGGTTTAATCGGAGAGAAAACAACCAGGAGCTGAGTATTTTGACCCAGGGCCTAGCCAGTGATGACCGCATCGCTGTGGCCGGCTCCCAGCTTCCTGCTCCGCGAGAACCACTGAGCCGGACTCCAACAACATCAGGGGCCAAATATGAGTTTGTCCTGCCCCCAAATAGGGCGGGTCAGGCTCCCAAGCTGCGGCCAGGCAGACAGCCAGCCAGTGCCACGGCGCTGCAGCCCATCTTCCCAGCAGCTCCGGTGCCAGGACTCCAGATCATGCTAGGGGGTCAGCCCAGGTCAGCACTGACAGGTGCAGGTCATCCCTCAATAGCTCCTGTCCTCACTCCACCTCTCCTTCTGGTGGGAGCGCCAGTGGCTCCTCTGCCAGCTGCCCCTATACCCCGCTCCACAAAGAGGAATCGGCGACGCAGGGCAGAGGAAGAGGCTGCCGGTGTGCAGAAAAGGAGGTACACCAGGAAGGTGGGGTTCAACACGTGTGGGACATGTGGCCGTCCAAAGATGAAAGACTTTGGCCACAGCTGTTTCGGCAGCGCCACTTTCTGCCCGGGCAGCGCTGGTGGGCAGAAAGTGGAGGCCTGGCTGGCAGAGCAGCGCCAGCAAAGGCAACCACAACCACCACAACCACCACAACCACCACAACCACCATAACCCCTATGACCCCCATGACCCCCATAACCCCCATAACCCCTATAACCCCCATAACCCCCATAACCCCTATAACCCCCATGACCCCTATAACCCCCATAACCCCTATAACCCCCCATAACCACCACAACCACCATAACCCCTATAACCCCCACTGCCCCACCCCCATAGGTGGATGTTCACTCTGTAAAAATGTAAATAAATATTTTGTACTTTTTAAAGTGTGTTCTTCTCTGAATAAATCCTGTTCCCAGAATCAGTTTGTTGTGCTGCTTTCAGTTGTATGCAACGTTTACTGAACAGCAGGGCTCAGCTAAGGTGCTGCTCATCGCTTGAACTTTGACTCCTGTGGGATTTCAGCTAGTCTGTGAGGTCAAAGAGCAGCCTAAGGTCAAAGAGCAGCCTAAGGTCAAAGAGCAGCCTAAGGTCAAAGAGCAGCCTAACAGTGGAGTTACACTGAGGTGTCAGAAGGCTCAAGTTCTCATAAGTTCATACACTTCCTGGCCAAAATAAAAGTTGCCACCAATAAGTGGCCTCACTCTCTAGTATTTTGTTGGAGCGCCTTTAGCTTTGATTACGGCCTGCATTCGCTGTGTCATTGTTTCAATAAGCTTCTGAAGTGTCACAAGATTTATTTCCATCCAGTGTTGCATTAATTTTTCACCAAGATCTTGTATTGATGATGGGAGAGTCTGACCACTGCGCCAAGCCTTCTCCAGCACATCCCAGAGATTCCCAATGAGGTTAAGGTCTGGACTCTGTGGTGGCCAATCCATGTGTGAGAAAGATGCTCCCTGAACCATCCTTTCACAATTTGAGCTGATGAATCCTGGCATTGCCATCTTGGAATATGCCCGATCCATTTGGGAAGAAAGAATCCATTGATGGAATAACCTGGTCATTCAGTATATTCAGGTAGTCAGCTGACCTCATTCTTTGGGCAAACAATGTTGCTGAACCAAGACCTGACCAACTGTAGCAACCCCAGATCATAATACTGCCCCCACAGGCTTGTACAGTACTAGGCATGATGGCTGCATCACTTCTGGAACAGGGTAAATCTGGACTCGGACCACATGACCCTCTTCCATTCCTCCAGAGTCCAATCTTTATGCTCCTACAAACTGAAGCCTTTTTTTCTGGTTAGCTTTACTGGTTAGAGGTTTTCTTACAGCTACACAGCTGTTCAATCCCAACCCCTTGAGTTCCCTTCACACTGTGTGTGGAAATGCTTTTGGGTTCAGAATTAAACACACTCCTGATTCTGCTGTCGTTTTTCTTCGATTTGATTTGACCAAACGTTTAAGTAATCACCGATCGCGATCATTCAGGATTTTTTTCCGACCACATTTTGTCATGGTGGATTTTAGGTTTTTAACCCACATGCAAGAACAATCAGGAGTCGAGATGAAAAATAACAGGTTTATTGTGTTCGGGAAGGGGATAAGGAGTGCGTTCTGGATCAGGTGTCCGGATAATGTGACTGTCAACGAGAGGTAACCGGTTAGCAGCAGGGCTTCGAGTCTTTCCAGGATAAACAGGTAAGGTCTTACTTGGTAGGTGAGTTTGGTAAAGCGTCGGAGAAAAAAGACTTGGTTGGAGGGCGGACCGGTAGGAAGGCGACCGGAATGGAGTTCGTTTAGTCCAGGACAACGAACCCACAGGTGGAGCCGGGCTCGAGTCGGGAGTCCTAGAGCGAGTTGACGGAGCGTCCGAGGCAACGGGGAAGACAGCGTGTTCCGATTCCTGAGCTCATCGGAGCCACGAGGAGACAGCGGGTTGCCTGGAGTGGAAAACACAGGGATTAGCGAAGAGGAGATCACCGGGGGGCCTTGCGTGAAACGATCGTTACCGAAGTAAACACTCAGGCGAGGAAGCGAAGTGCTGCTGCTCCTAAATAGCCCGACCGCGCCTCCCAATTCCGCCACAGGTGTGTCCACGGGGTCGGCAGAGCCAAACTCCAGGGCTAAGTCTCCTGGCGACCTCTGGTGGCGGCCACGGAGACCAGCAGGAGTTCCAGGGAGGAAAAAAAAGGAAACAACAAAAGAAACACAGATCCTGACCCATTTCTTCCTGGAAGACGATGGTTCCCCACCATCCTTCCAGTTTTTTATGATGCGTTGGACAGTTCTTAACCCTATTCCAGTAGTTTCTGCAATCTCCTGAGATGTTTTCTCTGCTTGATGCATGCCAATGATTTGACCCTTCTTGAACAGACTAACATCTTTTCCACGTCCACAGGATGTGTCTTTTGCCATGGTTGTTTGAGACATGAGGAGTTACTCAGTGCATCAGCTGGGGTTAAATAACTTGCTGCCAGCTGAAAGATAATCGCCTATGCAGTAATTATCCAATAGGAGGCTGGTACCTGATTGCTTAGTTAAATCCAGGTGGCGACTTTTAGTCTGGCCAGGCAGTGTATTACTATGTAGGTGCATATTGACTTTGATTTATTTACATATGTATTTTACACTCTGAACTTAATTGAACCTGATACATATTATAAGCCAGGGGAGCTCAAATGTTTTGAGACCAAGATCTACTTTTTCTCTCACCAACCGGCTGAGATCCACTCATGACATGAAGACATAAAAATAGTAAATTAAACCCTATTGACTCGTTGGGTTAAATCAGAAATGATAAAGTGATAGAAAACCTGATGCAGTTTCTTCCTCAGTGAGAATCTGACACTGGGAGCAGCTTACTGGTTTCACAGTCAGGTTACTGGTTTCACAGTCAGGTTACTGGTTCCTCAGTCAGGTTACTGGTTTCACAGTCAGGTTACTGGTTCCTCAGTCAGGTTACTGGTTTCTCAGTCAGGTTACTGGTTGCAAACCTGAGGCCAGCAGGTGTCAGTCAGTTCTGGTAGATCTGAACTTTGGTTTGATGACGTCGGTATGAGAAACTACAGACTGACAGGAGAAACCAAAGAGCTCTGCAGAGGTAAAGGCAAATCTTTTGAATCTGGGATATAATTAATTTAATTTCACATAATTATCACGGTAGAAGCCATTTGTTTGTTAAAGCTTAATCAAATATATGTGTCCAATTTGATGTTTGTTGTGACGTTTACTGCAAATGAACGAGGTAATGAGTCCAAGTTTGTCGTTTATTGAACGTTCAGAAACTCGTGCGGCTGTGATGAACCACAGCGAAGGAAAACAAAGGTAAAATAACCCGAACAGGTGATCCACTCAGAACCACTCACACCTTTTTACTCTCTCTATTGTTAAGCACACCCGTTGCCGTGGCAACCACCTGCGCCCCGCAAGCCGAGCAAAGATTACGTTAAAAATGTTCAGTCCGTTACGATATCAGGTTTCCAGGCTTTATTATTATTGAATGAAGCTACAAACGTTTTGGATCTTAGTGAATATTTTGATAAGCGCATCAGAAGAGGAAGTTCTGCTCTCAGCTTCCTGGAGGCCTTCAGTTTCTCACCTGCTGCCGAGATCCACTCAAAACCTTCCCAAGATCGACCACTAGATCATGATCGACGTATTGAGCTCCCCTGATATAAACTATATAAAATGGGCAGGGAGCAAAGACACATCTTGCAGTGCGATGAAGACCCACTCCAGTTCGCGATGAAGACCCACTCCAGTTCGCGATGAAGACCCACTCCAGTTCGCCAATGATAAAACGTATAAAAATACGTTTTATTCCAGGTTTGACACTCATGACTTTCAAAAGGAGTGTGATGATGTTTGTGCTGGCTTGACATCTGATCCTATGATTATTCAGGAGCATGCAGTGGTTTCCGTATTCCAGAGTCTGAACCCTCATAAATCACCTGGCCCAGACGGACTTCAGGGGAGGGTTCTAAAGGAATGCGCTACCCGACTAGGTCCCACTGTTACAAAGATATTTCAGATACTCTTCAACAGTAACCTCTATCCTAAAGCCTGGAAGACAGCAACCATCATCCCTGTGCCAAAAACTCCCCATGCCAAAACTAATAGTGACTGTAGACCCATTGCCCTCACATCCATCCTTAGCAAATGCATGGAGTGTCTAATTCATAATAACTTGACCCGCCAGGTAGCAGGTCAATTAGACCCCATGCAATTTTCCTATAGAACCAACAGGGGGGTGGAGGATGCCACACTCACTCTTCTAAATAACATGCAGTGTCACTTGGACAAACCAAAGACCCACGCCCGTGTTCTTTTCATGGACTTTCTCTTCTGCCTTTAACACGGTGCAACCACACCTCCTTCTACAACGCCTTGGTGACCTGGAAGTCAGTTCTGGTCTGGTCCTCCTCATCAGGGATTTATGAGGGACCGAGCACAGTGTGTGTGCACTAAGAACTGCCTCTCTGACTCTCTGGTCCTCAACACAGGAGTTCCCCAAGGATGTGTGTTATCACCTTTGCTCTTCTCCATATACACCAATGAGCTACAATGTCAAACTGATGACCTCTCCCTCGTCAAGTACGCAGATGACATGACCACTCATTGCCTGCCTATGGGAAGCAGACACCTCCCCCTACCTGCAGTAAATTAACATCTTATCTGGATGGTTTGACAGCAGCTTCCTGGACCTTAATGTCTCCAAAACCAAGGAGATGATGCTGGGAAGCAGCAAGAAGGGAGGCAATAAAGACCAGGGGCAGACCTTCAGCCAATCAGCATGAAGGCTCAGGAGGTGGAGCAGGTGACTCAGTTTAAATACCTGCAGTCACCTACAGTTTCAAGACCATGTGGACTACACATTTAAAAAAGGTAGACGGTGCCTGGCTCTCCTGAGGAGACTCAGGGCCTCAACACCAGTCAGCGCACTATGTCCATGGTCTACTAGTCCCTGACCGAGAGTGTGCTGACATTCAACACCGTGTCATGGTACGGGTTCCTCTCTGTCCTCTCTGTCAAACAAAAGAACAAGCTGGGACAGATCGGCAACCAGGCTGCAAAGATTATTGGACTTAAACAGCAGCAACATGCGGGCCTTAACGAAGACGGCACGCCAAGTCTGTCTGGACCCGACTCATCCTCTTCACTGTGCTCTCCAGTTGCTGCCATTGGGAAGGAAGAATGGCTACAAGCGGTCATTTGTTCCATCAGCTGTGGATATTCTGAATAAATCTGACTATATTAACTGAGAATAGATAAGCTTATATGTTCTCTAAGTCTGCTAGTAGTATTCTACTGGTTTTAATTTTTACACAGTAACAGTGCATTGAGACTCAGTGTAGAAGCTCTGTTTGTTCTTAGCAGTAACATGGTAAATTTTTTGATGATTAACTGGATGACATGAGTAGAGTAGTATGACTTGATTTTATTTTACAGACTTTGTTCATTCAATTTTACATACAGTTGGTAGTGATTGTGTTGTGTGTTTTTGTGCTATTACCAAAGATAAATTTCCATTTAATTTTATGTAAGTTTAATGGACAATAAAGGAGTCTAAAGTCTAAAGAATCAGTAAAAAGTATATAAAGGTGAAACGAAACAATACAACAAATAATAAAAATATCCACGACTGAAAATCCCGACGTAGATTCTGCGCTTCTGCGAGCGGCTTCTCAAAGTGGCAGAGGACCGGCGCGGCCCCGCCCGCGGGTCGCTGGCTCGCGGCCCCGCCCGCGGGTCGCTGGCTCGCGGCCCCGCCCGCGGGTCGCTGGCTCGCGGCCCCGCCCGCGGGTCGCTGGTTCGCGGGCCCACCTTCGATACCTTTAGATAAACGATTTCAAACCTATGAACTACAATTACTCGCTAAAATGCGAACCAAACACCCTCCATTCACGAGCCCGTGAAAACTCGACCCGTTCAGCGTCATTTTTGCGTGAGGGGCGGGGCTCAAAGATCAGGCCCCTTTCTCATAATAGGATACTGCAAAATTGCAGTTACTTTGGCTTCCACTGGACGTACTGTCCCTTGCCCCACCACCTTACCCAGATAGGAAACAGTAGCCTTAGCAAACTCACACTTCAACAAGTTAATGGTCAGGTGTGCTTCCACCAGTCATTCAAACAGCTTCCATATGCGAGCCAGATGTTCTTTCCACATATCACTAAAAACCACCACATCATCCAGATATACGGCACACCCCTCCGCCCCAGACACAACCATGTTCATGAGACGCTGAAATGTTGCCGGTGTATTTCTCAATCGAAACTCATCACAGAATATGAGAACAGACCAAAGGGAGTTATAAAAGCAGAAATCTTTCTGGCTCTCTCAGACAATGGAACTTGCCAATAACCCTTCAATAAATCAAATTTACTGACAAACTGAGCTGAACCCACCTGATCAACACAGTCTTCCATGAGTGGCATAGGATAAGCATCGGATTTTGTAACCGTATTTACTTTTCGGTAATCTGTACAAAATCTAAAACTCTTGTCAGCCTTCACCAACAAACAAGGTGATGCCCAACTAGAAGCAGAGGGTTCAGCAATACCATTATCAAGCAGGTACTGAAGCTCCTCTTCCATAACCTTCCGCTTCTCTTCAGATATCCTGTAAAAGTGCTTGTGGATTGGCTGTGCCTCACCTACATCAATGTCATGTTGGATTAAGTGAGTTCGACTGGGCACATCACCAAACAAACAATGATATTCATGAAACAGCAGTCAACTCAATTTACTCGGAGGTTGTGAAGGTCTCACAGCATCATGCAACAATTTAAGTGGCCTTTGCATTGCATGTCCAAAAACAAGTTCATTTGGACTAAAACCAGTGCTCTCCTGCACCACCTCACGAGCAGCCAACGAAAGCCATGGTAGACCATCCTCCCAATCCTGGTTTAACTGCACACCGTAACTACGCAACAAAGACTTGAGGGTCTGGTGGAACCTCTCGAGAGCACCTTGACTCTGAGCATGATACGCAGAAGCATGATTATGTTTCATCTGTAAAAGTTTCAAAACTTGGGCAAACAAATGAGATGAAAAATTTGACCCTTGATCAGACTGGACAACTTTTGGAATACCAAAGATAGAAATAAACTGGGTCAAAGCCTTCACCACATTCTTGGCAGTAATAGTACGGAGCGGATAAACAGCTGGATATCTTGTTGTTTGATACATTACTGTCAACAAATAATTACTCCCAGCCTTAGAACGTGGTAAAGGACCAACACAGTCAATAATGAGATGTTCAAAGGGTTGCATAATTACTGGAATTGGATACAAAGGAACCGGCTTAATGTTCTGGTTTGGTTTCCCTGCCATCTCACATGTATGGCACGTTTTAATATACTCAGACACATCCTTTTTTAACCGAGGCCAGAAAAAATAATGCAGGATATAATTATAAGTCTTGTGGACACCCAAATGCCCTGATTGGTCATGGGAAGCCCGCAACACTTCACTGCAAAATTTAGAGGGAACAACAGTCTGCCAGAGTGGACCACCAACAAAATTTTCCCCATGTAACCACCATTTCCGCACCAACAATCCATCCTTCAACACGTACCCACTGGCCACACTCGCTTCCTCAGCGACAACCTGATCAAACAGATGATGAAGAGAAGGATCTGCTCTCTGCTCCACCATCAGGTCACTAGGAGAAACAGACAAAAGAGAATCGGGGACATATGTAGAGATAAAGTCACTTTCCTCTGCTCCCCCACTTTCATGATCAGGGATAGATGCAGACTCAGCACGGCACATAGCTCGAGTCACCGCACAAGCTGTAAAAACCCCAGGGAAACACTGAACACTCTCATCCAACTTCCCTAAAACAGGAGAAGAAGTTACTATAGGTCAGTGCTTCTCAAATAGAAGCACTGAGGGGGCGCGGTGCGATACCTGGGGGGCGCGGTGCGATACCTGGGGAACAGGCTTTTTTTTTGGCCGTACTAGTATAAAGTGTAATTGCGCACAGTAGGCAGCAGTGGCGCTCTCATTGTTACTTCTGTCACGTTTGCGACAGTGCAACATTTTACGACTTACAGGACAACAGGTTTGCCTTGGTTAGCAGTGTTAAGTCAACAAAAAGCTCCGACTGCGTTCTGTCTATGGCCTCCGTTATTCAACAACCCCCAACATGAAAAAGTTTTTAACAGGGATGAAAAGAAAAGCGGAGAGAGACAAAGATAATGAGACAACAGAAAGTCAACCGAAAGCTAAGAAGAGGAAATACGACGGAGCGTATTTAGCGCTTGGCTTCACTGTGACTACAGTTGGAGAAGAGGAAAGACCGGTGTGTTTGCTGTGTCTAAAAATGCTCGCAGCGGACAGCATGAAGCCAAATAAATTAGCACGTCACTTAAATACGTTACATCCCAATCATGCTGATAAGCCGCTAGAGTTTTTTCAGCGAAAACGTGCTGAATATTGCCAACAGTCATCCCGCTTTGTGAAGGCTACTTCAGTAAACCATCGAGCCATTGACCATATGTCTTTCTTTTTTTCTTTAATGTTAATAAGGAAAAAATGTTATGCAGAGATGGATAGTCACGGTGGGGAGTGGGGGGCATGAATAGTTTTCTTCTTGCTAGGGGGGGCGTAACGGAAAATAATTGAGAAGCACTGTTATAGGTGCAGGTGGTGGACAATCAACCCAGACCCGGCCACCAGCCAGATCATTCCCCAAGATTACATCCACTCCCTCAAGAGGCAGTGCAGGGCGCACCCCCATGATAACCTCTCCTTGAACCAGTCCACAAGTCAATATCAGTTTATGCAGTGGAACTGGTTCCACCGTAAGCCCCATTCCTCGCATTAAAACGTGGTCTCCAGTGTTGGTTTCTTCAGGGCAATACAGAGCTCACAATATATGAATTAAAAGCCCCAGTGTAGAAGCCTAAATTCAGTTTCCGAGGATATCTTGTGAATTTGCATATCTAATTGTAGTTAAAAGATTTGGGGTGTGGCTAAAGTCAGTGAGTTGGCAGTTGGAGTGGAGCCACACAGTTTTTTCACCTCGCTTTTTCTTTCTCCTTTTTACTTACTTTTTATTAGTGGAATGTAAAATTTTGTAATGTTTTTATTTCTGAAGTAAACTGTTCAACTTATCAAGAGGATTCAGTCTGTTTTTCGTTTTGTTTTTTATCGAGTGAGATGAAGAGGAAAGACGGAGAGCGTCAAGCTGATGGCTTCAACAATTAGGAACCTACATTAGTCAAAAAACTTGCTCTACGTGGACCATGGCAACTTGGAACAGCCCAACTAACAAGGAATTACTTCAAGAAAGCAGCACGGAGACTTTGGAAGAGGAGTAAATTGGATAACAGGGTTCGGGAAAAACGTGGCCAGCTGCAACTGAAATACGTGAGTAAAAAAAAGGCTAGCTTTTTGTGACTCGGTGGAACTGCGAAGTGGAACGGGACGTGCTGTTGACATTATTATTCATAAGCCACAGACGTTTGGCTCGTTATGGAGGAACGAGAGATTGAAAAACGAACAGTAAAAATGACCGAGAAGAACTAAAGTCTAAGCTAGCATGCACGCAGGTCCAAGCTAGCCCATGTGACAAGCTTAACGAAGCAAATTGAACAGTTAATGGAAAGTGACGCCAACGTTGATGCTGTAAAAAATAAGCTTCGTGTGGATTTTAGTGGCTTGCAAGAAGAGTTTAAAGAGCTCAATTCTAGTCTGCAGAAAGTGATGGATGATGAAGAATACATGAAGGATCAAAAGGACTGGTTCAAACCGAAGCATGATGCTATGGATGAGTTGTTTTGGCGCTGTGAAGGATGCAAGACGTTTTGAATGGAGCTGAGCAGGCTGAGGAGTGTGACAAACGGATAACACCTGCAGACAGTAGATCTATGACATCTAGGCGGTCAAGCAGAAACAAAAGTAGTTCCTCATCACAATGTGGAAGCTCAGTCTCATCATCTTCATCAGTGAGATTAAAAGCAGAATTAGAGCGGGCTGCTTTAAAGGCAAAGGCTGCTGCTTTACAGGAAAAACTAGAACTTGAAAAAGAAGAAGCAGGGTGGCATGCAGAGCAAAATTTCAGGAAGATTCAAATAGAGGCTGAAGAAAAGCAGCGAGAGGCTGAGTTTGAAGCTCAGCAAAAGATTTTTGAAGCTACTTTAAGAGCAAAGAAAGAAATGCATGCAATGCAAACAGCATTGGCTGAATCTATTGCTAAAATGGAGATTTTACAAAAATATGAAAACGTTCAAGACAGCTGCATTTTTCAAGCTGATCAGAAAGACAGTGAAGAAGATATAAAACCTACATTGCAGCTACCATCACAGAACACGTTAAAACCAGCCAGCATTAAACGCACTGCTCCAGCTGCACATGTTCACATGACTAGATCTGCATCAGAAGTCGAACCTAGAGATCAGCATGGGCCAGTGCTGGGCGGGCTTTGCCAAGCTGCCTCACAACAAGCCCATAAGGCATCGCTTCTTCCAGATCTCACCATACCAATATTTAATGGGGAACCATTGGAATATAGATCTTTTATTGGAGCCATCGAACATGGAATCGAGAGTCGTACCGATAACGATCGTGATCGACTTCAGTTTTTGCTGCAATACACAAGTGGACAACCACACAAGTTGGTTAAGAGCTGCATTCATATGGAACCTTCAGCAGGATATACTAAGGCTAAACAGATGTTAAAGGAGTTCTTTGGAGATGACTTCAAGATCTCAGAGGCCTATATTAAAGAGGCTTTGGATTGGCCAGCAATTAAACCAGAATCCGGACAAGCTCTTCAGTCCTTTGCACTTTTCCTCACTGGCTGCTCCAACACAATGATGGATATTAACTATCTGGAAGACCTGGACAATACAGCTAATATAAGATCTTTGGCAAATAAACTGCCATACAAGCTCAAAGAATCATGGAGAAAATCTGCCTGTGACCTACAAGAAAGGATCAAGAAAATAGCTAAATTTAAAGACTTTAACTTTTTGAACCAGCAGGTTAAGTACCTTTTACATCCTCTCTATGGAAACTTAAAGGACACGACCATAACCATGAAATAACCTGCTAAACCAAAAGCAAAACAATATACGGAATCATTCAAACCAAAGAAGGTATTTACCACAACTGTTGTACGACAAAGGACAGAAGATAACAAACAAGACTCTTCAAAAACACCACGTACAACAACAGAGACAACCATCAAACCTGCGCTTATTGTGGTGAAGAACGCCACAGCCTCACAGTTTGCAAAAAATTCAAGAGCAAGCTACATAAGGACAAAATTGAATTCTTGAGGAGCAAAGGTTTGTGTTTTGCATGGTTGAAGCAAGGACATATGAGTAGCAGTTGCAAACAGAAACTTAAGTGTCAAGAATGCTCAAGATGTCACCCCACAGCTTTACATATTACAACCAAGGCTGATAAAGAAGAACCAGTAAAGGAAAGTTGTGATCAGCAATCTGTAACGACTGCGTTTGTACAAACAGCTGAAACCTGTGGTGTCACCGGGGCCGGTAGAGACGATTGTGTCTTGTCAATCATTCCAGTGTTTGTTAAGGCACAAAAGGGAACCAAGACTGTGAAAACTTATGCATTTTTAGATCCAGGTAGCTCAGCTTCCTTTGCTACAGAGTCACTGATTAATCAGTTGAACATGAACGGGCGCAACGTCAACATTTCGTTGCGAACTATGGGAAACAGTTGTGAACACATGCATCGTGACTGGTCTGGAGATCAGCAGCTTGGACGATAACCAATTTGTGGAACTTTCTGAGGTTTATTCACAGAAAGAGATTCCTGTAACTAAGGACAATATTCCCTGTCAAGAGGATATTGATGGTTGGCCTCACCTAAAGGAGGTGAAAATCCCCACTATCCAAGCAGAGGTTGGATTGCTTATTGGAGCAAATGTTCCCAAAGTTATGGAACCATTGCAAGTGATTAACAGTGTGGACAAGGGGCCATATGCAGTAAAGACAATCTTGGGCTGGACAGTGAATGGACCGCTTAGAGGCAAAATGGAACTGACGAGCGAAACATTGACAGGAATTACTGCAAATCGAATCTCTGTGGCTAAACTAGAGGAACTCTGGCAACTGCAGTTCAAGCAGGACTTTCCTGATGCTGGACAAAAGGAAACCACAGAGATGTCCAAGAATGATCATCAGTTTATGAGAATGGTGTCTCAATCTGTGAAATTGGAAGATGGTCATTATAGCATTTGCCTCCCTGTGAAGGAGACGGCTGTAAAGATGCCAAACAACAGAGCAGGTTCAGAACAACGTGCACTGAATTTACGCAAGAGGTTTTCAAAGGATATTGAATTTCATGAAGAGTATGTTGGATTTATCAATGACCTGCTCAAGAGAGGTTTTGCAGTGAAACTTGACAGTAATACCTGTGGACCAGAGGGAAGAACATGGTATCTGCCTCATCATGGGGTTAGACATCCAACCAAGCAGAAACTGCGAGTCGTCTTCGACTGTGGAGCAAGCTTTCAAGGAACTGCATTGAACCAGCAACTATTGCAGGGGCCGGACCTTACAAGCTCTCTATTGGGGGTTCTTGTGAGATTCCTCCAAGAACCTGTGGCAGTCATGGCGGATGTTGAGGCCATGTTCCACCAAGTTAGAGTCCACAGTGAAGACACAGATTTCCTTAGGTTTCTCTGGTGGCCTGAGGGGAACTATGACCTGGATCTGGTTGAACACAAGATGTTAGTGCACATTTTTGGTGCAACATCACCACCAAGTGTTGCCACCTATGCACTTCAAAGATGTGCTACAGATTTTGCAGATGAGTTTATGGAGGAAACGGTCAAAACAGTTCAGCAAAATTTTGATGTTGATGACTGTCTGAAGTCAGTTTCTGATGAAGACAAAGCCATTACACTATGTTCTGAGTTAAGACGTATGTTGGAAAAAGGAGGATTTCGACTGACTAAATGGTCAAGTAACAGCAGAAAAGTGCTCAGTTCAATTCCAGAAGAGGAAAGGGCACAAGGATTTAAGAATCTGGACTTAGACGAAGACCATCTGCCGATGGAAAGGACATTGGGCATCCATTGGTGCACTGAATCAGATAAGTTCAGGTTCAAGATCAACCCCAAAGATCGACCACACACCAGGAGAGGTCTGCTTTCCTTGGTCAGCTCCATCTTTGACCCTTTGGGATTTCTCGCGGCAGTAATACTTCCAGCAAAAAGAGTAATACAGAATTTATGTCGGCAGAAGTATAGCTGGGATGAAGATCTACCTGATGATGTTGTAAAAAGTTGGAAAAGTTGGATTTTAAGTCTGTCTCTGCTCGAGAAGTTTGGAATCAACCGATGTGTTAAGTCAAAGCAGTTTGGTGTGTCAGTCTTCGCACAGCTTCATCACTTTGCTGATGCAAGCGAAGATGCCTATGGAACAGCAAGTTACCTGCTGCTGCACTCTGAAACTGGCGAAACTCAATGCACTTTGATCATGGCCAAGACCAGGATTGCACCTTTAAAGTCACCAACCATCCTAAGAATGGAATTGACGGCTGCCACAGTTGCAACAAAGATGGACACACTGCTACGAAAGGAGCTAGATCTGGAGCTTGCTAAATCGGTCTTTTGGACTGACAGCACGGCTGTGCTAAAGTACCTCAGGAGTGAAGGCACTAGGTTCAAGACTTTTGTCTCCAATAGGATCTCTGGCATTCTGGAACATTCTGAAACATCACAGTGGAGATACATCAACACTAATCTGAATCCGGCTGATCATGTTTCAAGAGGACAAACTGTGGAAGAATTTTTGAAAAACGATGTTTGGCTATCTGGACCCAGTTTCTTGCATGGCTCACATGACCAATGGCCCAAAAATCCAGACCCTGGAATGCCCGATACTGATGACCCAGAGATCAAAAGAACGACTCAAGTGCACATCATTCAGGTGCAAGAATCAAAGGATGTCCTGGATCCGCTGATGAGCTTTTACTCTTCCTGGACAAAGCTAAAACGTGCTGTAGCTTGGTTCTTAAAACTGAAAGAGTTGCTGAAGGAACCTAAAGAAAAGAGGAAGGAACTAAAGGCTTCAGGAGAAGAAAGCAAGATGAACAAGTTCAAGAAGATTTTCAAAGGAAAGAAACTGACATGTGACAACTTGGTTGAAGCAGAAACGAAAATCATTAAATACTGTCAAAAAATTTAAAGAAGATTTGGCTATGCTGCAAGAACATCGGAGTGTAAAGAAAAGTAGCTCACTTTTTAAGCTAAATCCAGTGCTAGAAGAGGGAGTTATGAGAGTTGGTGGAAGGTTTCACCGTACAGCAATGCCTTACAACTCCAGACAGCAAGTCATCCTACCGAAGGAGTCACACGTCACAGAGCTTGTGCTGAGACACGTTCATGCCACTACGGCTCATGCAGGAAGGAATCACATGTTGGCTCAGCTGCTGCTGAGCCAATAAAGATTTTTGGATCCCAGGAGCCAGTGGAGCCATCAGAAGATTTCTATCCAAATGCATAATCTGAGAAAGATTACATGGAACCACTGGCAAACAGCTTATGGCAGATCTACCTACCTGCAGGACCCTGCCGGACGATCCTCCATTTACCAGAGTTGGCGTTGAGTATTTCGGTCCACTTCTGGTAAAGAGGGGTAGAAGTCAAGTAAAGAGATTCGGTGTCATCTTCACCTGTCTTGCTATAAGAGCTGTGCATCTAGAGATTGCCTCTTCACTTGACACTGATGCATGTCTGAACGCAATCAGAAGATTTGTTGCCAGAAGAGGACAAGTGAGAGATATATTCAGATAATGGAACCAACTTCAAGTCAGCTGACACCGAGATGAGAAAATCAATTAAGGCATGGAATACAAGCAAGATTGAAAATCATTTGCAACAGGCTGGTGTTCAGTGGCATTTCAATTCGCCAACAGGTTCACACCATGGAGGAAGCTGGGAGCGTCTAATCCGTTCAGTGAGGAAAATCCTGAACATCACAGTCAAACAGCAGCTTTTGGATGAAGAGGGTCTACACACCTTCCTTTGTGAAGCAGAAGCAATCATAAACAGCAGGCCCATTGTAAAAGGCTTCATCAGACCTTCACGACCTTGAAGCACTGACCCCTAATCATCTGTTGTTGCTAAAGGTCAAACCTGAGTTACCACCAGGAGTTTTTCAGAAGGACGATCAGTACACAAATCGCCGTTGGAGACAGGTGCAATACCTCGCAGATATCTTCTGGAAACGCAGGTGCAGAGAGTACCTCTCCCAGTTCCAAGAACGTCAGCTGTGGTCTTCCCCTAAAAGAAACTTCCGTGTTGGAGACGTCGTTCTGATTGTGGATGACACCTCTCCCAGAAACTCCTGGCCACTTGGAAGAATTGTAGAGACATTTCCAGACAGAAATGGCTTTGTTCGACAGGTGAAAGTAAAGACTAAGACTAACGAGTTTTGTCGCCCAATAACAAAGCTATGTCTTCTGCAGGGATCAGAAGACGACGGATAAAGGATCCAAGGTCAAGGCCTCAATCATGAGGTGACAGACCATGGACTTGATTTTTTGTTTTGTTTTTGATAGTTGCAATGTAATTTAGGCTTTTCTTGTTCATGTTTAAACTCTTATGTTTGTAATTGTTTCAAGAATGTTGATAACAATTAGGGGCCGGTAATGTAGAAGCCTAAATTCAGTTTCCAAGGACGTCTTGTGAATTTGTCCGGGTCCGGGTCCGGTCCGGTTCGGGTCCGGTCCGGTCTGCTCCGGGTCCGCTCCGGGTCCGGGTTTAGGTCCGGTCCGGGTCCGGGTTTGGGTCCGGTCCGGGTTTGGGTCCTGTCCAGAGGCCAATCAAGCAGGCTGGCGACTGACTGGACGTCAGTGTATAAGAGCCTCCTGGTGCGTTCAATTAGCAGCTAATCATCTGCTTCCTGAAAAGAACAAAAGAATAAGCAAATTGTAGATTAGAGACATCTGCTGGACAGGAGGGGATCGTCACAGGGCGGATCTAGAAAAATATCTGGCAGGGCAAGGTTTTTATATAGATATATATAAATAAGTAATAATTTAAGGATTAATATAAATGTTTAAAATAAAGATTGAACTATTGGGAGTTTATCATCCTTATGGCCTGAGGAGCGAAAATGTTGCTGAATCTGAAGCTGCTGAGCCCAGAGGGCAGCAGGAGACCGGACCTGCTCAGGGTGGGAGGTTCTGGACGGGAGGTTTTGGATGGAAGGTTCTGGACGGGCGGTTCTGGACGGGCGCAATAGATTCTTATTCCGCTCATTGTAAATTTCCACACCTCCATTTTGTAAACCTGGGGCATCAAACTCATTTCCATTTCGAGCCACATCCAGATCATACATACGGTCAAAGGGCCGGTTGAGGCAGAACGCATTAACAAAAGTAACTAATAACTGAAATACTATAACTTGTCTGCTTTCAATGAGTAGTTCTAAAAATGAGCTATTTAACACTGAAGTATCTTGGCTCTATACACATGAAACTGATTTCATTTGGCAGAATAATAATTAAGCATTATTGCCAAGTCCTACCAAAGACTGACCTGCCTGAAGTCCAGAGGGCCAGAAACGGCTTCGATGGGCCTTGGGTTTGACGTGTGTTGCATGCCGTCACAGTGATAACAAATGTACATTTAAAATTGCACAAATTCATTTAAAGATGCTAAGTGAAAATCTTTGTATACATTCTTAACTATTTATTGGACAAAATTAGCAGAAAATTGATCCAACTGCACCTTCCTGTTTGTTCAAAATTTTAAACAAACTTCTCATGAAAACCCTTAACCTTTTTTTAGATACTTTCTGTCATGTTTTTGTCTTAGAGCAGGTATGGAAAGCCCATGTTTCACCTGGTTTTCCAGCAGTATTTTATTTGTGAAATATTTTATTAAACTCAAAAATAAGATTAATGTGTAAAAGCCTTACAAAAATATTATTGTGAGGAGAAGCAAAAGTTTTGCATGGGAGTGTAAGGCTTTTGTGAGGAAATGTAAAAAATAAAAACTATTTTCCCACAGGATGCTTTCTAGGGAAACATTTTTTAAATGTCTCCCGTTTTGGTAATAATTGTTTTTCGTCCAGAACATCGACGGCCCAGAAAACATTTTTGTCCCTTCAGGCCTTCCATAGGTCCTACTGTTTACATCAGCTGATGAAGCGGCCGGTCAGGCTAAGCTAGCGCTCTGTGGGTGACTGGGATCCGGGTCGTGATCCGGTTCCGGCTGCGACTCGGTGCTCCTGTTCCCGATAACATTTATCCATTCCTCGCCTCCTCCCCCATTGCTATCAACAGAGTTTGGCCCTGAGACTGCCGGTTATCTGCGGACCTTTGCCCCCGGCGCCGTTAGCCAGCTGCTAGCCGCTAGCCGCTGTTATAAAGAGGAGCGGGAAGCCGCAGGCTGCGTGACCGGGTCAGCGCGCGCTGCAGCGGGATGAAAGATGGCGTCTGTCCGGGTGGCTGTGCGGCTCAGGCCGATGAACAGGCGGTGAGTGGCGGACGCGGAGGTTTCCTGGTCCCTCCCGGAGTTTCGGGTGGATGTTGGTTAAAGGTGATTCTGTGGACGTTTTGTCGCAGTTTGCGGCTGTTTTTGGCCTGAATGCGGGCAGCAGGTGTCCGCAGGTGACCAGGCTGCTCCACCTTTTTCTGCTCTAAGTGAATCCAGACCCGCAGGTTCTGGTTCCGGCCGTTCCCACGGCTCGGCTCGGGAGTTTGGGATGTGGAGATTTAACAACATTTAACATTTAAAGTTTCTGCATTTTGAGGTTTTGGTAACCAATAATCCCAAACAAAGGAATTAGAGAGGCTGGATTAATTAATCCATCCTCCAATATTCCCGCGGCATCAACATTTCGACTGTAATCTGGTTGATAATCTGAATCATTCTGGGTTATGATGACGTCAGAGGAGTCATCTGCCTCTTCCTCTTCCTCCTCTTCATCAGTTTGATGGTCTGCATCCAGAAGCAGTTTCATGTTCCGGCAGAAAGTTTGATTTTATGGAAATAAATTCATCGTAAAAGTTTATTAATTGAGTTAAAAATGTGTTCAAATAATTTCTGAACAAAAGACTAGAAACATTTTGAGGAATTGATTTGATATTGATTATTAATCTTATCTCATTATTGCTTTGCCCAAACAGCAGCATTGATCTGCTAATCTCTAATCTGACACAGTTTTAACATTTACTGTTTCTAAACCGAACTGAAAAATGATTCCATGTTTTATCATGAAATCAGTAAATCCTGTTAGTAAATGTGTTAAAGCAAACCAGGCGTCTTGGTGAGGACGATCTCTGGCTTTGGACTCTGAGGTTCTTTACACGAGTCCGGCGCTCAGACCAAAGCCAACCCGGTTGTTCGCCTGCAGAGCAGTGACCTTTGACCCAGTTTTACGTAACGTTGCTGTTGTTGCTGTCAGATAACAGATTTCTGGTGAAGTCGGGCCGGTTCCCCGGTCCAGAACCTCTGAGCCTCAGCAGAACCTGAGTCTGTCTGGTTCTGTTGTCACTTAACATCCGACTGGTTTGATATATTTTGGCTGTTTTTAGCAGTTTATTAATATTATTTTCTGGTTGTGAAAGTATTTCTGTTTTTTCATGTTGTTGGTTAATAATTGTGGTTTTATGTGTATTTTTGTTTGGATGTGAGTATCGGATGAGTATCGGATCCGGCTGCAGGTTTTTACTAGTCAGCTGATTGGTGCGGCAGGCAGGCAGTTAAACATCATTAAACTGAATTTGTGGACGTTTTGTTGCTCCATAAACCTCGATCCATCGATGTACCAGGGACTTCTTTCAGCTTCGTTCTCCTTCATGAATCTGTTTTATTGATCTCATGTTGAGTCGGGTTCTGCAAACCTCCATGTCTTCCTGTCGCTTTTCCAGACGTGTTCTCTCCGGTTCTCCGGCTTCCTCCAGTCCTGGACCGGCCTCGGTTCTGATCGGTTCTGACCGGTTCTGACCGGCCTCGGTTCTGATCGGTTCTGACCGGCCTCGGTTCTGATCGGTTCTGATCGGTTCTGACTGGCCTCGGTTCTGATCGGTTCTGACCGGCCTCGGTTCTGACCGGCCTCGGTTCTGACCGGCCTCGGTTCTGATCGGTTCTGACTGGCCTCGGTTCTGGTCCGTCTCTGTTGCCTCTCAGCAGGAGGCAGCGGCGCCTCCTGACCCGACGACCCAGAAGGTTGTTAGAAATCAGATGGATGGATTTTAACCCTTTCCAGTGTTTTGAGTGAACCTTCATACTCCTGAATTTCTTTGCGTGGGATAATAAATGGTATTTCTGTTGTTTAAAATCCACGTTTTGCACATTTTGTTCTTGATTTTGGTCTCTTCTGTCTCTTCTAACAGATGAAGCACTTAAACAAAACCACCAGGCTGCTTTTACAAATGAAATCATGTTTTTTCAAAAACCTCCAGAGTGTAACGTCACAAATCAGCAGGAACAGACAGTTACCTAGCAACCCCAACAGAGTTCGGCTCCCGTTACCTAGCAACCCCGGCTGAGGCCATCCCATTGGTCAGCTGGTTTCCCGCTGTACAATGGCTGCTGGAAAAGACCAGAGTTTTTCTCTTGACTCACCATCCAGGAACCAGTTGCTGCACTCTGGTTGGATGTGCAGGAGGCTCCACTTCTGCTTGTCAAAGATATACAGTTGTATGATTGTTTATTTGTTTGCAGCCATGTTGACATGCGAGTGTAAACGCTAAGTTGGGCGCGTGGCCAGCAGCAGCTTGATTGGATTTAAAGAGACAGAGGCCCTAAAACAGCTCAGGCTGAAACCTCTTGGTCTGCAAATGATTTTAGGAAAAGACCTGCTCACCTGTTCAGGAAGCGTGACGCGTCACCTGTAAATGTCGTTCAGACTCGAGAGTCTTTAACATTTAAACCAGAAGCGGGTCGGAACCAGATGTTGATCCAGATGTTTTCTCCTCCAGGGAGAAAGAGCTGGAGGCCAAATGCATCATCAGGATGGAGGGAAGCAAGACCAGCATCACCAACCTGAAGGTTAGCTGGGTTCTGGTTCTGGTTCTGGTCCTGGTCCAAACTGGTGCCAGTCAGAACCAGAACCTCGGTCTTTCTGCCCCTCAGGTCCCAGAGGGCGTGGTCGGCGACTCGATGAGGGAACGGGTCAGAACCTTCACCTACGACTTCTCCTACGACTCGACGGACGGACGGAGCCGCGCCTTCGTCTCCCAGGAAACGGTGAGGCCGGCGGCACGGAGCGGTGGCGAACCGCGAAGGTGCTGCTGTGACCTTTGACCTTTGACCTCTGACCTCCGCAGGTGTTCAGGGACCTGGGCTCCGACGTGCTGAAGGCAGCCTTCGAGGGATACAACGCCTGCGTGTTCGCCTACGGACAGACCGGATCCGGGAAGTCCTACACCATGATG
Organism: Poeciliopsis gracilis; assembly: GCA_911649635.1. Taxonomy (NCBI): domain Eukaryota; kingdom Metazoa; phylum Chordata; class Actinopteri; order Cyprinodontiformes; family Poeciliidae; genus Poeciliopsis; species Poeciliopsis gracilis. The sequence continues at coordinate 301,748 of CAJVRI010000370.1, forward strand.
GGCGTCCCAGTAAGAACTCGCACTGGTTCCCAGTAACGGCTGGACAGCTGGTCGCCGTGGAGACGGCTGATCGATCTGTTGGTTTGGACGTCTGGCTGAGTTTGGTCTGGACGAGAGCAGAGAGGGAAAGTTTGTCCAGTGGAAACCAGTAGCTGCTCAGACTGGTTGGCTCAGTGGGAGAAATCCAACAACTGAAATATTGGAGTGATGGCCTAGTCCAAGTCAGCCTTCCACAGCGCTGGGCTTTGGTTGGATGCTCCTCCATTTATGAATGTGTGGGTTGATTTCTCCAAGAGAACTGAAGCACGACCTTTGACCCTCAGCTTCTAGCTGAGAGTCCCAGCAGGGTTTGGTCTGAGATCCGAGAACATTCAGCTGCGTTCACAAAGTCATTTCAGAGTAAATGTAGTCAGACGGATCGCCGCGGCGGCCATCTTTACCACCGCTAACGGAGCGCCGTGGCGGCCATCTTAATACCACTAACGGAGCGCCGTGGCGGCCATCTTAATACCACTAACTGAGCGCCGCGGCGGCCATCTTAATACTGCTAACTGAGCGCCGCGGCGGCCATCTTTACCACCGCTAACGGAGCGCCGCGGCGGCCATCTTAATACTGCTAATGGAGCGCCGCGGCGGCCATCTTAATACTGCTAATGGAGCGCCGCGGCAGCCATCTTGGCTGTGCGGGCGCCGTGGTGCCGCCGTGTCTCCTGATGATCTGGTTTCCTGAAGGCGGCCGGTTCGTCTGTTTGTGCTGAATCAGCGTCGGTTCTCTGATCTCCAGGCAAACAGAACAATCTGCTGAGACGTCAGGAGTCCCTCAGGGAAGCGCTCAGTCTGGCTCTGATTGGGTCAAGCAGGAGCTGCTTCTTCTTCTGCTGCTGAATGAACGCGGTTTGACCTGAATGAACGGATCGGGCCGGTTCTTCTGGAACTGAAGCTTCAGTGAATTTACATCAGATTCATGATGAAAACCGTGGATTCAAACGCAGAAGAAGAGATTCAGACAGGAAGGAGAGTTTTTCTCTTGCGTTGTTTTTCTTCTGTTTTTGTGGATCTACTTGAGGAATTTTGCTAAATTTTCCATCAAACTATGAATACAAGAAAATAACATTTAGACATTTTATTCTTTAAATCAGAACTTCCCAAACATTTCAGTGACGACCCGCCACTAAAAATTCACCCAATTATATGACTTTATTTAAAATTAAGCATAGAGTGAAATCATTTTCATAAAATATTTACATTTATTTGGTATAATAGATCATTCTGGGGAAACGCTGCCCCCTGCAGGTGAGAGCCAGAGTTACTGGAACTCAAATTTCTGATCATTTTAGTGGAAAATTTGCAGCAAATTCAGAATGAGGCACCAGCGTTTCCATGGTAACGGGCCGTTTTCCTCTCAGGGCGACGCCGGTCTGATCCCCAGGATCTGTGAGGGTCTGTTCAGTCAGATCGCTGACGCGTCGCGGCGAGACGAAGCTTCGTTCCGCACCGAGGTCAGGTAAGTCCACCAGGTGGCGCTACGAAGATCAGCTCTGAGCACAGCTGAGCTGAGGAAGAGTGGTGCTGTGGGCTCCCAGAGAAGGTGGGAGTCACCATGGCGACAGCACTTTCTCTTTATCGGGTTATTTTTGCCTCATTTCCAAACGGGTCGAATACCAGAAGCCCCAGTTGACCTGTCGTCCCTCCAGCTACCTGGAGATCTACAACGAGCGAGTCAGAGACCTGCTGAGGAGGAAGTCCAGCCACACCTACAACCTGCGGGTCCGCGAGCATCCCAAGGACGGGCCGTACGTGGAAGGTAGCGGCCGCCGGCGCCGCCACAGATCCATCGCCGCTGGGTTTCCAAAATTCATGTTTTTCTTGACTTTCTGGTGTTTCCATGGGGAATTAATATCTTACATGTTTTCAGTGTTGTTTTAGTTACCAGAGTGTTTTCAGTTTTTCTGATTAGTGTGGTGGGTTTGTGTTGCGGCGCAGACCTGTCCAAACACCTGGTGCAGAACTACAGCGACGTGGAGGAGCTGATGGAGGCGGGGAACATCAACCGCACCACCGCCAGCACCGGCATGAACGACGTCAGCAGCCGCTCCCACGCCATCTTCACCATCAACTTCACGCAGGTCGGTGGCGTCGGCCAATCCCACGGCCTCGCGTCGGCGGGCCCAAGTGACCGCCGCGTCTAATTTCAGGCCAAGTTTGACACGGAGATGCCGAGCGAGACGGTGAGTAAGATCCACCTGGTGGACCTGGCCGGCAGCGAGCGCGCCGACGCCACCGGCGCCACCGGCGCCCGCCTGAAGGAGGGCGGGAACATCAACAAGTCGCTGGTCACGCTGGGAAACGTCATCTCCGCTCTGGGTCAGGACCGCCGTGTTAAGGTGCCGCTGCGGCTGCCGCTCCGGTTCTGACCCATCGTCTCTGTTTCCGTCCAGCTGACATGGCGCCGGACGGCGGGAACGCCAACCAGAAGAAGAAGACGGTGTTCGTCCCCTACAGAGACTCGGTGCTGACCTGGCTGCTGAAGGACAGCCTGGGTGGAAACGCCAAGACCATCATGATCGCAAGTGAGCGCCGCCGCCGGCCGCCCGGTGTTAGGTAAGCAGCCCTTCAGAGTAAAAGCCCCGACTGTTTGGTCTTTGCAGCCATTTCCCCCGCCGACGTGAACTACGGCGAGACGCTCAGCACTCTGCGCTACGCCAACCGAGCCAAGAACATCATCAACAAACCCACCGTCAACGAGGACTCCAACGTCCGGCTGATCAGGGAGCTGCGGGCCGAGATCGCCCGGCTCAAGGCGCTGCTGCTGCAGGGAAACCAGGTAAACGCTCAGGGCGGCGAACCCTGAGGCGCTCCAGAAACCAGGCTCTGCTTCCTGACGCTTCGCCGGACGGACTCGTTCTCCTGATCTGTCCCCAGGTCACGTTTTACAGTTGTTCATCATTGTTCAGTGTTCGGTGATATAATGAAAATAAAAATAATCCCATCAGTCAGTTCTTCGTGAAGCAGCAGAGCTCGGCTTGTAGAACGGTTTCAGCGACCCAATAACCGGTCCTGGTAGCGGCAGCATCATGGTTTCCTTGGCGATAATCACCTGAAACGGTTTTCCCTCCTCTGCTTCAGATCGCTCTGCTGGACTCGCCCACGGCGCTGAGCATGGAGGAGAAGCTGCACCAGAACGAGGCCCGGGTCGGTCCACATTAGCGCTCAGACAAGATGGAGGACGGAAACGTTCTGAAAACCTCCTGAGGTCCACTGGGCGACCCGGTCCGATGGCTCACTCTGCTGTTTTGGTCCGCAGGTTCTGGAGCTGACCAAGGAGTGGACCAACAAATGGAACGAGACGCAGAACATCCTGAAGGTAAGAGGGCTCCGTTCGGCCGGACCGGTCCCGGGTCGGTCCTGGTCCCGGGTCGGCCCCGGTCCCGGATCGGTTCCGGATCGGTCCCGGTCCCGGATCGGTTCCGGAGGGTCGGCCCCGGTCCCGGGTCAGCCCCGGTCCCGGGTCGGCCCCGGTCCCGGTCCGGTCCCGGTCCCGGTCCCGGGTCGGTCTCGGTCCGACTCCTCCTCCTCTGCGCTGCAGGAGGAGACGCTGGCTCTGCGGAAGGAGGGCATTGGCGTGGTTCTGGACTCGGAGCTGCCTCACCTCATCGGGATCGACGACGACCTGCTCAGCACCGGCATCATCCTCTACCACCTGAAGGTGGCGCCGTCGGGTCAGACTGGAGTCGGGCCGCGAGGCGTTCAGGTGCTCAGGAAATGTGTGTTTTGTGTCTCAGGAGGGACGGACGTACGTGGGCCGAGAGGACGCGTCCAGAGAACAGGACATCAGTGAGTCGTCTCCGTCTGATGAAGACCACTGGGGGTTCTGGTTCTGGTTCTGGTTCTGGTTCCGTGCTCATGTTCTGCTCTGCTCCTGCAGTTCTGCACGGCCTGGACCTGGAGAGCGAGCACTGTGTGTTTGAGAACCAGAATGGAACGGTTACCCTGGTGCCGCTCGGCGGGGCTCAGTGCTCGGTCAACGGGGTTCTGGTGGCGGCGCCGGTGCAGCTCAACCAGGGTGCGGGTCCAAAAGAACCTGAGTATTTTCACAGAGTATTTCACTGCCTGGTGTAACTTTGGTAAATGGATTGAACTTATAAAGCTTTTCCAGTCATTTTGATCACTCAAAGCGTTTTACACTAGAGTCACATTCACCCATTCACACTTAAATGCCTTGCCCAGAGGCACATTGACATGTGGCAGGATGAAACTGGAATCAAACCTACAACCTTCCGATTGCAAGATGACTTGTCTGCCACACAGTTACTAGAGACTAGAGAGGTTCTGGTACGGTTCTGGTCTGCAGTGGACACCGCTAGCTGAACGTTAGCTTCACTAAATCTCTAGCGCTAATCCACTGAAGCTGCAAACCCACATTGCTAATGCTAAAGTGTTATAGCAACACAATTAGCAGAAGCTAATGCTAAAGTGCTATACCAACACAATTAGCATGATAATTAGCAGAAGCTAATGCTAAAGTGTTTCGTTTTTAATATTCACTGGTTTGTTCTTCAGGTCCCTCCGGTTTCTGAAGGTTCTGGTTCTGGGAACTCGATCGGTGATTAACTGGTTGACTTTCTGTCTGTGGTGCAGGAGCTGTTATTCTGCTGGGCCGGACCAACATGTTTCGCTTCAACCATCCCAAGGAAGCAGCCAAGCTCAGGGAGAAAAGGAAGGTGAGTTCAGGGCCGGTCGGGGCGTTCAGGTGAGGTTCAGGTGAGGTTCAGGTGAGGTTCAGGTGAGGTTCAGGTGAGCCCAGCATGGTTCTGTAGAACCTGTTCTGTCTCCTCAGAGCGGCCTCCTGTCCTCGTTCAGCCTGTCCATGACGGACCTGTCCAAGTCCTGTGAGAACCTGTCCACCGTGATGCTCTACAACCCGGGGTGAGTCCAACCGTCAGAACCTCACATCCTGCTGTGGTTCTGGTTCTGAGAATCTCACGGTTACTCGTTGATCGGTGCCTGAAGCTCCCGTACCGAGACGTTTCCTCCACGAAGGAGCTGACAGAATCGCAGCATCTCAAGGAATACATTTTTCTGCCATTCGGTGAAACTCATTGATTAACGTCGATTCTGGTTCAGAGAATGAAAACCAAACGTTGCATCAGATCAATGCAGGTTTTTCAATCCGGACCCGTTCAGGTTCTGGACGGGTTCTGGACTCCGCCATCCAGGTCTGCAGAGCCGACCAGCATATCTCCTCCATAAGAACCGAACGCAGTCAGAGGGCTATGTACTGTTATTTTTACTGGAAAGTTGAGTGGAAGGAAAAAGTGCAGAAGTGACGGGAAACACAAATGTTTCCAGTCGAAGATTTTAAGCATCCCATAATTTCTAACAGCTTCGAAAACAGTTTGAACTTCAGCCTGCTTCCTTCAACTGAACCAGGTGAACTGATTCCTTTAGCTGAAGAACCAGATGAACTGAACCAGGTGAACTGATTCCTTTAGCTGAAGAACCAGATGAACTGATTCCTTTAGCTGAAGAACCAGGTGAACTGATTCCTTTAGCTGAAGACACCAGATGAACTGATTCCTTTAGCTGAAGAACCAGATGAACTGATTCCTTTAGCTGAAGTATAAAGCTGGTATAAAAAATTAACATGTAAAACAGTTTTTCTACTTTTTTGCAGTTTTTCCTAATTTTCCTTCTGTCTTGGTTTTATTTCCTGTTTCATGTTGATTTTAAGGGTCTTTTAGCATTTTGTCTGGGAATTTAATCATTTTTGGAGAACAGAAACAGTTCAGTTTTGACACGGCACCACAGAAGAAGAACTGTTATGATTATTGGTTATTGATCTGAGCTGATTGGATCTGGACCAGCACTAACTATGTCCCTGTCCCGTTGGCAGTCTCTTCACTCAGAAGGGCCCCGTCTTCCTCAGGTAGTGGTGCACTTCCTGTCTAACTGACCCGTCCGTCCACCTGTCTGTCTGCCATCAGCTTGCTGCTCCTGTCCTCACAGACCCCGTGTCGTCCCTGGAGTTTCACCTCCAGCTTGTTTTTGTTTGCCGCCTCCGTGCGCTCGGCCCGTCACGTCCTCCGGTGTTCCTCAGAAGACGTCCAGGACGCTGACAGATGCTAACGGTGTTTGTCTCCGCAGGCTGGAGTTCGAGAGGCAGCAGAGAGAAGAGCTGGAGAAGCTGGAGATGAAGAGGTAAAGCGGCGCTGTCACTTAGCATCTCCGCTAACACGTCTGCCGGCTGCAACATAATCATAATCTCTCATTTTATTGTTGTCAAACCTCAAATTATTTTGTTTTACTATTTATAACTTGGAGTTATAAATGTGGATGTCGGAGCGTTTTGATTGGTTGCTGTTTCCCGTGAGCCCGCCTCTTCTTGGCAGCCCTGAGGCGTTCCTCTGGGACTGACCTGGAATTTTATTCTTATTTTGTTCTTAATTTCACAGATTAATGAGATCTATGGGTCATTAACATCACAGAAACACTTAAAACATACAACTACAGGAAATGGAAGCAAAACTTAAAATGCTGAAAATGGCAAAAACATGAAATCTATAAAGCTGGAAACTTGCTCCACTGAACATAAATCCTCCAGACCACTAGGGGGAGCCTGGGGTCTGTTCTATAATATTGTAGAAGACATGAAGGATAACAAACCTTTCCTTCCTCTTTCTACCCCTGAGGTTCTGGTTGCAGACGATTTGGTCGGTTCCCCCTGGTGGTCTGGAGGAGCAACGTCAGTGCAGCCAGTTCGCAGCATTTATTTTTGCTTCCGTTTTCTGTGGTTGCAGCATTATTTTGTTGCATTTACTGTTTTGTTGGCCTCCATGACTGCTGCCTGTCAGACCGAAATCTGGGCAGAATGTTAAACGTCAACTTCCTGTGCTCATATTTCTGCAGGAGGCTGATCAAGGAGATGGAGGAGAAGCAGCTGAGTGAGAAGGCGGAGCTGGAGCGCCTCCAGCAGGAGGTGGAGAGTCAGCGCAAGGAGTCACAGGAGGTGCAGCAGCGCATCCTGCGGCAGGAGGAGAGCCTGCGCCGCCGCAGCCAGGACATCGAGAGCCGCCTGCGGGACTTCCTGGCCGAGAAGGAGCGCTTCGAGGAGGAGCGGCGCTCCGAGGTCCAGGAGGTGGCGCTGCAGCGCAGGAAGCTGCAGCAGGAGGAGCAGCAGGAGGAGCAGGAGGTGGCAGAGCAGACGGAGATCTGCCGCGAGCTGAAGCGGCTGCAGAGGGAGCGCGAGGGGCAGCAGGCGCGCCTGGAGGCGGAGCGGCGGCGGCTGGAGGAGCAGGAGCGGGAGCAACTGAGTCTGGTCGCCCGGCTGGAGGAGCAGCTGCGGGAGGCGCAGGAGGCGGCGGCGGCGCTGCTGGCCAGAGAGGATGCGGACCGGGCGGCGTGCCCTGGCGGAGATCAGGGAGGCGCTGCTGCGAGCCAAGGAGGCTGCCGAGCGCACCGACAGCGAGGACGCCGCTAAGGAGGCGCGCTCCGTCCAGAAGCAGTACCTCGCCTTCAAGGAGGCGCAGGTGGATGAGCTGCAGCGGCTGCAGGAGGTGCTGCAGCAGCAGAGGGAGCTGCTGCAGCAGGAGGTGGCAGAAGAGAGGAGCGCGATGCAGCAGCTCGTGCGCAGCCTGAAGGAACGCCAGCAGAGGGCGCCGCAGGATGGCGGCCAGGAGGAGACGCTGCTCCGGCCAGACGCAGCACCGCCTACACTTCAAGGAGCGGCAGCTGGCCAACATGGCCGCCGGCTCGCTGCCGGCGCTTGTGGAGGAGCAGCAGCGGGCGCAGGAGGTGCTGCGGCGCGGTACGGCGCCGACCGGCCTGGACAACACGCTGTTCCAGGTGGAGAAGGAGCTGGAGGAGATGCAGGAGAAGCTGCACCGGCACTGGCACGGCGCGCAGCAGCTGCAGCAGCTGCAGGAGAGCTGCGAGTTCACGGCCAACGTGGCGCGGCAGGAGGAGAAGGTCCGCCGCAAGGAGAGGGAGATCCTGGCCTGGAGGGAGGCGCAGCAGCGGGAGGCGCTGGAGCAGGCCGTGGCCCGGCTGGAGCGCCGCCACGCCGCCCTGAGGCCCGACCGGCGCCGCGCCCAGCCGGACCGCCGCAGGTCCGCTTCTGGTTCCGGTCTTCCTGGCCGACCCGGCCGGTCCGACCCGAACTCAGGACTCCGGTTCTGTTCTGCAGGGTGGAGCAGGAGATCAAGGAGCTGCGGCGGCGCATCAACGAGAGCGAGAACCAGAACTGGGCCCAGTCGGTCGGTACCGAGGAGAAGATGGGTCACGGCAGCTCCCCGGTCGGACACATGCAGAGTCTGAACCCGCTGCTGCCGCCGTCCGACGACAGGTAGGCCCGGCTCTGATTCTGGCTCCGGTTCTGGTTCCGGTCCGGCTCTAAGGCTCCGATGCTCCGGCAGGATCAACGCCTACATCGAGGAGGAAGTGCAGCGCCGGCTGAGGAAGATGAACCTCCTGAACGGCGGTGCTGTGGATCTGTCTGTGTCCTGCAACTCTCTCAGGGTACGACCTTTGACCCCAGACCTCTGAGTCGGGTCCAGCGGTTCTGTAGAGTTCTGTCAGGTGTAGCTTGTTTGTCCAGAACTGAAGTTCAGCTGTTCGACTCTGCAGGACGAGGAGGAAGTTAGCGACCGTAGCTCTGTAAGGCTAACAGACGAGGTAAGACCTTGACCCCTGACCTTGACCCCTGCATGACCTTAATAATGATGGTGATGATGATGGTTTCCTGGGGTTGTTCTGTCCAGCCTGTTCTTGGATCTGTTCTCCTCTGAAATTAACCAGAATCTTAAATCCACCTGCTTGTTGATCTTATGGGAAAATTTTCTGATGCTGTTATTTTAAATGTTTGTTTTCAGGAAGATGAAAAACTGCAGAACATCAATCCACGAAGGTTGAAGTACGAGGTGAGACTTATGATTATGAGTTATTGGTCATTTGTGCTGCATGTAAACTGCATGATGTTAATTTAGCTGAGTGCTAATTATTGCATCAGGAGAGGCGCCGTCACACTGGGTGTGAGAGCAGAACTTTGTTGATGTGCAGTTGACATTCAAAGCTGTTTTAGCATCTGTTGTTACGATGGGCTAAAAGTGGCCCAGGCTGACCCCGCCCCAGTCAAAATGGCTGCTCTGGCATCTTTCTCTGTAGCAGCTTCCACACTGAAGAGTGTTGCAATGCAGTTGGGTCTGCGACTGTGTTCCGGTTAAAATCATCCACTGAAGTGATTGTGGGTCAGTGGTCCGGCCGATTGAAGTACCTCCAGACCCTGCTGGATGAGTCCGGAACCAGAACTGGACCCGGATCAGGGAGATCTGTGTTATGAAAACCTTCGGAGGAAATCCAGATTTTCCATCTTTCAAATCCAAAAATGTGACTCTTGGCCAGCGCTAAGCGAGGTGCAGCTAGCCAGCGCTAAGCGAGGTGCAGCTAGCCAGCGCTAGGCCAGGTGCAGCTAGCCAGCGCTAGGCCAGGTGCAGCTAGCCAGCGCTAAGCGAGGTGCAGCTAGCCAGCGCTAAGCGAGGTGCAGCTAGCCAGCGCTAAGCCAGGTGCAGCTAGCCAGCGCTAGGCCAGGTGCAGCTAGCCAGCGCTAAGCTAGGTGCAGCTAGCCAGCGCTAAGCGAGGTGCAGCTAGCCAGCGCTAGGCCAGGTGCAGCTAGCCGAGCGGTGTCATGCTACAGTGGGCAGTGTACCGTATGAATAGTTTTTAGTCTATGAAAATCCAGTTTGTGTCGGAAAGTTTTGCTCCGCTGTGGGAAGAGAATCATTAGATTAAATCATCAAATCATCTTCATGCCTGTAGGAAACAGATTAAAACTGTTGAAAATCACCCTTTGTGTAAAATAATTGTGTGTAATTTGCATGTCAACGTCTTGATGCCGTCACTTTAAATGTCTCGTTTCTCACCTGGTGGTTGGACTGTGATTCTGATTGGGTGGATCATGGACTTCGGTTTAATTCACGCACATTTGCCGACCTTCTTAGCGATGTAGTTACGGACTTCCCCCTTGTGCTCACAGAACGCCTGCTGGTTTAACCTCCTGGCTCCGCCGGGGTTCGAGGCGAACTCGCTGCCCGACCTCCAGAACGCGTTTGAGGAACCAAAGACCGAACTCCTGCAGCCTCAGAGAGAAAAACGGCCGGAGTCCTCTGATAAACTCCTGATCGAAAAGGATCTAGACAAGGAACAATGGTGGGAAGGAGAAGGGAACGTTCTTGGAAGGAAGGAGCTCCAAGCTGTTTGTGACTCTGATTGTTGCTACAAAGCGACCAACCAACTGAGCGGAACCAACAGGACCGGAGATGGTCATCATTTCCTCTCTGATTCTGAGGATGTAGAGAAAATATTGAACATTTATTCCCTCTCTGAGAAAACAATCAATAATCAGAGGTTTGAAGACCCAGAACTTTCAAAGCTTCCGATCAGCCACAAACAAGAAGAGGTCAAAGGTTCAGTGAAGCCGGAAGCAGAGGATTTATCGGCCCACCTGCACCACCAGGTAGACCATCTCAAAACGGTCAAGAACCAAGCTCAGAACGTCCTCAGCCATGCGGCACAGGAGTTGGATCTTTTAAAACTGCAAGGTTCTGGCGAGGAGTTAATGGAGTCTGAGCGAGTTTGGAAAGCCGACGCTACTGAAGAGATGAAACAAGAAGTGGAGAAGCTCCTGCACTGTGAGAGCCACGTCCAAAATCAGGTCAAGGAAGAGTTGGAACCTTCCAATTCTCACATTTCTGATGATTTTATCAACTCTGGACAGGACTCAAAACACGATGCCTGCCAACCGACGAAACTAGAAATGTTGGATAGCAAGAACGACGTTTTAGACCAGCTGGAAAATGTCAAGAATGCAGCAGATGAAACAGAGAGAGCAGATGAGTTTCAACTGTCAAAGCCTCAAAGCTCCGGCAGTGAGAAGATCATCTCTGAGCAAAACCCAGCAGACGCTGGCAACGGTCCGGCTGAGCTAGAGGAGTCGGACAATGGGAACAACTTCCTGGAGAACCTTGAAAATGTCAAGAATCAAAGGTTGAACCTGGAAGGCGATGAAGAGTTGGAACAGGACAAAGAGGCATCAGGAAGGCAGGAACTGACTAACAGCAGCTACATTTGGGATTATGTTTCTAAAGTCAGGAGCCAAACTCTGCACCCGTGGACGGCCAGAGAGTCTGAACTGCTCAAGTGGCTGAGTTCTGGTCGAGACGATATCAGCTCCAAGCAGGACAGGTCAGTCAGTGATGAGACGGAAGAAGACGGAGGTGATGCTGCAGGAAGGGTGTCGACTGCAAGGAGCTTTGTCTGGAACTATGTCACCAAAGTTAGGAACCAAACGCTGAACCTACGGAGGTCAGAGGGGCCTGAGAGTCAGGACATCCATCCCATCATTAGTCTCAACAGACGAGAGGAAAATGAAAAACCAGTGAACATGACGACCAGTAAGTCAAACCTTTGGGACTATGTTACAAAAGTCAAGAATCAAGTCTTGTACCCAAGGGGAGCAGAGGAAGCAGAACCTCCCAGCGGTCAACCAACGACGTTCAAGAGCTCAGAAAACGGTTCCAGCCAAGATCCAAGTGAGACGAACAAGAGCCACGTTTTAGGATACTTCACAGGAAAACTTTCAGATGTTTACAAAGACGCAGAGAGACGAATTCAGGACACAAGAGATTTCATCCGAAATGTGGGAGTCGACGATATGAAGTATGCAGTCTCTCAGTACGTCACCATGAAGTCCAGAGATTTTCCACTGACCCAGACAGCAAAACTTGTACCAGAACCTCACTCTGTTCTGGAGAACAAAGTCTCCTTGGTGGATCTGTCCAGTACTGCTCAAGGGTTTGGTTTGAAGGCCGTGTCATTGTGGCCGAAGGGCTCTGTGATCAGAAATGCCGGTCCAGAGGACTGCCGCCCCTCAGAGTTTTATCAGAGTCTCATTGAGTTGCCACCAGCTCTGGCGCAGCTTCGTGGTCTGTCATCCCAGCAGATCATTGACAGAACTGAACCTCTGTCTCCTCACAGACCAGGTAGGAGGATCCTGAGCATCTTCTGGCTCCGAGCGGCCAGCTTTGTCCAACCCAGTCCAGAACCAGCCTGCCTCCTTCTGTCAGAACAGGACCTGACGGTAGTTTCTGCTGGCCAGGAAACATCGGACACCCTCGGTCTCTTCCACCACTTTGACCTGATGGAGATCCGGGAGGTCCAGATCAGTTTGGCAGGGCAGCATGTCCGTCTGATCGGATCCAGGGAGGACTCGGTTCTGGCAGTCTTCACTCACAATCAGGATCTCACGCAGGACTTCTGCAAGGCGGTGCTGAAGGCTCGCTGCCCGGAGACGTTCTCTGAGGCGACAGAGAGTCACCCGCTGCTGTCGCAGGACCTCATGGCTCTGTCTCTGGATTGGACCTCCCGGGTTCCTGACATTGTCTCAGACATCGGTCTGAACCTCGCTTCCAGATTCAAGCGGGTCCTAGCGGACCTGCTCTACATTGTCCACGGGAACATGGACGGCCCCGGCAAGCCTTCCCTGGGGGACATTCGTCCTCTGCTCTACTGCAGCGTCCGGCTGCACCAGGACTCTCTGGTCCAGTTCCTCCTGACCGACAGCCACGTTGCTCTCCTGCGGGAGGACGGCGTGTTTCACCCGGCGCCGCGGGGCTCCAGCTGGGTTCCCGTCCAGCCGCAGTTCCAGGGACTGAAGCTGCGGCGGCGTTCAGACATCCGGTGTCTGCTGGTCAGGAGGGACGAGGTCTGCTTCAACGTCGACATCGTTTTCACAAATCGCAATCGGCAAACTCCGAAACGGAAGGTGGAGCCAAGGCGGCGCTCCGCCCACGTTCCCTCCAGCGGTGGTCGGTTTGAGTCCTGGAAGTTAAGTTTCGGCTGCTCTGCAGAAGCTCAGATCCTCATCAACCATCTGTGCGTGTGAAGATGGAGCCGAGCCGGGCCGGGCCGGGCCGAGCCGGGCCGAGCCGAGCCGAGCCGGGCCGAGCCGAGGAGGGCCGAGCCGAGCCGGGCCGGGCGGGCCGAGCCGAGCCGAGCCGAGCCGGGCCGAGCCGAGCTGGGCCGGGCCGGGCCGGGCCGGGCCGGGCCGAGCCGGGCCGAGCCGAGGAGAGCAGAGCCGGGCCGGGCCGGGCCGGGCCGAGCCGAGCCGAGGAGAGCAGAGCCGGGCCGGGCCGAGCCGAGCCCGTCTGCACCACGACCGAAACATTAAAGACCTAAAACACGAAATGAAAATGTTTTTAACTTTTTAGCAGCTTATTGAGATCAGAAAGAGAGAATTAAAATCTGCAATAAGGAGAATGATGATGTCACTTCACGGTTTTTATTATTTCATGAGCGTTGAATTTTGCACAGTGTTTGTAACCGATTTGAAACTCAATAAAGTTTCCGTCCGTTTTAACGATGGTTGTTTCTTAGATCTCACGGTTTTTTCCCAGATTGTTCCGGGTCCATCGTTCACTGTCTGCTCCTCTTTCCGTCTGTTTCCCGCCTGGTTTTGGTGATTTGTTGCAGCATGTGATGCCGCGCCCGGCCGGGCCGCCGCCGTCCCGCCGCCGGGCCGCGCGCCGTCAAGGAGCCCGTCAGAGTGAGCATCCCGCGCTACGTGCTGCGCGGCCAGGGCAAGGACGAACACTTCGAGTTCGAGGTCAAGGTGAGTCCGCTCGGCTCAGGTACGTTCACTCCGTTTCTACGCGATCAGGTCGCCATGGAAACCAGAACCAGTAAAACCAGCGGCTGATCCTCAACGCTCCCAAAATAACCATCTGCTCCATAAAGTAAGACTTTACAGATTCACCAGGTATTTATTAGTGCAGATGGAAATAAAACAGCAGATAATAAATCATGTTTCTGGTTTCATCTGTTGTTTGTTTTTTGCTTTTTCAGTTTCAAAATGCAGCAAAGAAACAGAATCATCTGCTGGTTTCTGTAAGGTTAAAGCTGAGCATTAGTTTGGACTCGGCGGTTATGACCTCAACTCCAAATGAACAAAATGAAAACGTCCAGGATTCATTTTGAATTCAGAACGATGAAGCAAGAATAACATCATTTCTTTTAATTCAATTCACATTTAGGCTTTTAGTTGTTTGAGTTTTGAAACCAGAAAAAACCAGAAAGAACCGAACAGATTCATGTGGATCAAATCCGTCTCTGGTTTAGACTGGGAGGCGCTGAGGGTTCTGCTGGGCCCGGTTCCGTGGCCCGGGTCCGTGGCCCGGTTCCGTGGCCCGGTTCCGTGGCCCGGTTCTGCTGGGCCCGGTTCCGTGGCCCGGGTCCGTGGCCCGGTTCCGTGGCCCGGTTCTGCTGGGCCCGGTTCCGTGGCCCGGGTCCGTGGCCCGGTTCTGCTGGGCCCGGGTCCGTGGCCCGGGTCCGTGGCCCGGTTCCGTGGCCCGGGTCTGCTGGGCCCGGGTCCGTGGCCCGGTGATGAAGAGCTGCTCTGTGTTCTTCAGGTGTCGGTGTTGGATGACAGCTGGACCGTGTTCAGACGCTACAGCCGCTTCAGAGAAATGCACAGGAGCCTGAAATCCAAATATCCGGAGGTGAGCCGCCAGAACCCGACCCTTTGGTTCCGGTTCTGATTAAACTGTTGTCCAGAACCGGGCCCGATCGTAGTTCTGGTTCTGTTCTGATGGTCTTTGTTTCCAGCTGGCGGGTCTGGAGTTTCCTCCGAAGAAGCTGTTTGGGAACCGGGACGAGCGGATGGTATCGGAGCGCCGCGGCCACCTGGAGGTAGGACGGGTCGGTAGGACCGGACCGGAACCGGGCCTACGGGTCCTCTCGTAGTGTTTTGTTTTTTTATAAACTTTATTAAACATGCATTCTGAGATTCCCATGGATCGAGTCCAGTCCTCAGAGCTGCCGTCCTGCAGCGTTTAGTTGCAGCCTGACTCCAGTAGACCAGGATCAGCTCTGAACAGGCCTGGAAACGAGACATTCATTGGATTCAGGTGTGTTGGAGCAGGAAGCATCTCATAGCTGCAGGATGGCAGCTCTGAGGACTGGAGCTCCTCTGATTTAGAGCCTCCAGCTGTGATCCTGTACCCAGAATGCATTGCTGTAGGTCTACAGTGTAAAACCGAGAAAAACCTGATCCTGCAGGGGGCGACAGTGTCTTGTTTCAACATGGTTACCTGCTTAGTGCTTTAGCATTAGCTTCTGTTAAATACAGTGTTGGTATGATGCTTCAGCAGAGCTAATGTTTCTGATAAGTGCTTTAGGATTTTGGTGGTTCTGATGACCCGTCTGCCTGTGTCCCAGCGGTACCTGAGGAACCTGTTCCGGGTCATGCTGTCCTGCTCCGGTTCTCCTCTCAGACCCGATGAGGACGGAGTTTTTCGCCTGTCCAAGTTCAACATCTGCGAGTTTTCTCCGTTCTTCAAGAAGGGCGTCTTCGAGTCCAGCAGCTACGGAACCGGCTGAGGCAGAACCGGCCATGAAGGCCTGGACCTTCCTGTTTATGTGGTTCTGGTGGTTCTCCTGTTTGGTCTTGCAGGACGAGTCTGGAGGACAGAAGCTTCAGGTCGGATCAGACTACAGAACTCGCCTGGTTCTGCTTCCTTCAGCTGCTCAGGACACCAAGGAACAGAACCAAAGTTCTGGATCCGAAGGGTTGTGGAGAAGATCTGCAGCTTCTCTAGAAACAAAATTTCCTGTTTGCTGCTATAAATCAATAAATTATGAGCCGATGAAAACGGATCAGAACCGACGGCAGGTTGAATCGAAATGTTCCTCTCTGCTGGAGAGACAAACATAAAACTGGAAATAATTATTTAAATGTCTGAAATATACAAAATAAATCTGTCAATAAAGTGAACATCTTCATTTTCTCATAATTTTTCTTCCAGCGTTTTGATTTGTTGGCCATTAGTAAGGGGCGGGGCTAGCCCTAACAGCTGGCCAATCAGATGTGACCTTAGTTTATTTCATGATGGCTTCGACACAGGAAGCTGTAGGGAGGGGGCGGAGCCTCGCAGTGGCTGGATGGGTTGGGGCATCATGAACCCGCCTGAAGGTTTCTGGCTCAGAATTGATCAAAGTTCATTGGTCGGAACAGTCAAATCCGTTCCGTCAGCACCGGTCCAGTCCGGGTTCCTCTAGAACCGACTCGGCGGGTCTGGAGGGAGAGCGGAGTGGCGGGACAACCGCGACCTCCTGCAGGGGGTGCAGCAACTGCGGGAAGACATACAGGATGTCAGCAGCTGCAGGACAGGAAGCAGGAAGCTGCAGGTAGACTGACCTGGGCGCCCTGGTCCAGGTCCAGCTGCAGAGCCTCCATGGCGGTCCGTTTGGACTCCAGAATCTCCTGGAAACAGGAAACAGGTTTCAGACTCAGATAATCCCAGGAGAACCGGGATTCTCCTTCACTTCCTGAAAGCTGCTGGTTAGCATCACAACCTGGAACTAGGCCATTCTGCTAGCTTATGTAGCAACATGCTAACTAGCTTCTAGCTAACTTAGCTTAAGGTTTTACTCCATGTTTTCTACTGAGGAGTTTCTCAACTATTATGAACATGGTATCGACTCTGATGTCATCACTTCGGATGTTGCTAAGCTAACTGTGATGTCATCAGTTCAAATGCTAAGCTAACAAACACTCTGTGATGTCATCGGCTCGGTTGTTGCTAAGCTAACAAACACTCTGTGATGTCATCGGCTCGGTTGTTGCTAAGCTAACAAACACTCTGTGATGTCATCGGCTCGGTTGTTGCTAAGCTAACGAACTCCTTGCTGCTGTGCCTCCAACATTCCAGAGAAACCAGAATGATGAGTTCAGTGAGGAGGAGGAGGAGGATGAAGATTTCTCTTCTGCCAGACCTTCTCCTCTCCTGCAGGGCGGATTCTAACTCTGAGTTCACAGGAAGCTGAAGAAGCGCTGCTGCAGACAGGAAGTACTGAGAGTAGAAATACTGCAACATGGTTTTGCTCCAGTAAAAGTCAAATGTCATACAGCTGACTGACTGAGCAACCGTCTGGTTTCCTTCAGGATGAATCAGCTGCTCCTGAGTTAAACTCCTCCTGGTGTTTAACTGCTGATCAGAAGTTCTGGTGCTGCCCAGCGGAGCGGCCCTCCGGCCTCTTACCTGCAGCTTGAAGGCGGCGCTGCTGCGCGCCGTGGGCTCCACGCTGCAGACGGACAGCGCGGCGCTCAGCTGCGCCTCCTTCTTCTCCAGAGTCTGGCTCAGCGCCTCCAGCTTCCTCTGCAGCAGGATCTTCTTCAGGCTGCTCCTCTGCTGGACGTCCAGGATGCTCTGCGTCTGCCTCCTCAGCAGCTCGTCACGCTCCTGCTGCACCTGCGGGGAACACCTGGAAGGGTCGGCAGGGAGGAGCAGGAGGGAGGAGGGTGAGGAGGGAGGAAGAGGTTTACCTTCTGGAAGGCCTGCAGCAGCAGCTCGTGTTCCACCGTCAGGTCTCTGAGCTCCTGATCAACCAGCTTCTGCTGAGCTCGGTACTCCTGCTCACACACCATCATCGTCACCATCGGCGCTGAGCAGCTTCCAGGTGTTGGCTCCGCCCCCTTACCTCCATCCTCTGCTTGGAGTGCTGGTGCTCCTGTAGCCGTCTGTGCAGCTCCGGCAGCTTCTGCTGGACCTCCTGCAGCGTCGTCTTCAGATGCTGGTTCTCCTGCTCAGCTGCTGAGATCTTCTTCTCCCACCGCAGCTTCTGGTTCTGCAGCTTCTTCAGCTCGCCCTGGAGCAGAGAGGGAGGGCTCAGGGGATCCAGTGGGATCTACTCCAATGGGATCTCCTCCAGAGGACCCAGGGGGATCTACTCCAGAGCTTCCTGCTTACCTTCCACCTGTCCAGCTCCTCCTGCTGGTTCCTCTGAATTTGGGAGAAATATTCCTCTCCTTTACGTAGGACTCTGTCATGTTCCTCCATCAGCGACTCCATGCGGCTCTTCATCCGCTCCTCCACCTGGCTGACGGCCGCGCGCCGCTTTCTGTCCTCCGCCTGCATCAGGGAGTGCGCCCTCTCGTGGAAACTCATCTCGAGCTCTGGGAGGAAACAGCCGACCGGCAGCATGAAGCAGGACAGAGGAAGAGGAAGGACGGCGAGGAAGAGGAGCTCACCGTGGATCTGCCGCTCGTACTCGTTACTGAGCCTCATCAGCTCCGCCTGATGCTTCTGCGGAGGAAGAGGAGGGTGAGAGGGAGAAGAAGAGGAAAGGAAAAGCGTTGTGTGGTCTCCTCACCAGCTGCAGCTCCTTGGCGGCGCCATGTTCCTGGATCGTCTTCTGCTCACCGGTCGCCTGCAGATCCCGGAGCGTCCGCCGCAGATCCAGCTCCACGTCCGTGCTCTGCTTCTGCTGCAGCGAGCGGCACGTCACGGCGTCCGTCTTCATCTCGCAGACGGCGTTGTGCTGCTCGGACAGGACGTGCTTCAGCTTCTGCTTGTAGACCTGAAAACCCGACACAGATCAAGGATCTGGGCTGAGAGGCGGGGTCAGAGGTCATTCTCCGGCAGAGCTCACCGTTATCTCCACACGGTGGCGCTCCGCAGCCTCGTCCCTCTGCTGGACGCTGTCCCTCAGCTCCGCCTCCGCCTCCTCCAGCCGCCGCCGGGAGATTTCCCACAAGCCGCGGATCTTATCGCGCTCCAGCTGGAAGTAGCTCCGCTCCTCGCGCTCCCGGTCCAGCTCCTCCCGCAGACGTACCACGTGCTCTTCCAGCTGCAGGGGGACACTCTGTCAGCTGGACCGGACCGGATCAGACCGGACCGGCTACTGGTCCAATCCAGAGCCACTGACATGTTTGATCCTTGCTTAAAGGTTATTTTAATCTGTCAAAAGGGTCTGATCAGAACCAGATGAACCCGAATCCTAACAGAACTTTCCTGTTCTGTGATGAATTTCAGGCAGACTGCGCTCATATCAGGTGCTGGTCTGCTATGTCTCCTCACTTCATCCTCCTCAGGGTTAGGGTTATAATAATATCACTTCTCTTTCAAACATATTATGCTTGGACATTGAAATACATATAAAGTGGTAAATGTATTCTTTACTGCTACTAGTTGAAAGACAAATTTTAAATGATATTAATTAAAACGATTATAATCTGCTGTTGCAACATAAACACTCTAAAGTACAGAGTGACGTAACTGGAAGAAACAATAACACATTTGGAATATGTTTCCTAAATTAAGGTGAAAATTATGTGGATTTCACTAAAATCTGAAGTACAAACTGAAATCAGCAGCGATCAGCTCTGAACAGGAAGTTAAAGTCAGTCTCTTCGCCTCTTTCTGACCAATCAGATGTTCAGATTTTAGTTGTAGTTCCTCCTGTTCTCCAGCAGATGGCGCTGCGCGCGCTTTCAGGGCTAATTCCCGGTTCGGTGGTTCGATCCCCGGTTCCTCCGCTCTAACATTGACCTGCTTCATGTTGGTTCCGACGGGTTGAATCGGGTCCAGATTGGTCAGAACCGGACTGAAGTGTTTTTAGTCTGTTAACTGCAGAGCGAACAGCCAGCAGTTAGCCTCGCTAGCACCACGCAGCGCAGCGGCTCCCACCTGGTCCTTGGACATGTCCTCCGTGGACAGCGCGTCCACCGCCGCGGAGGGCTTCCCCTTCCCGGGCTTCTTGTTTCTGCTCTTCGGCGGCTGGAGGTGGGAAAGCCGGAGACATCCACAGGGTTAGAGCTGATGATGCTAAGCTAACATGCCAACAGAACTAGCTACTGATGCTAAGCTAACATGCCAACAGAACTAGCTACTGATGCTAAGCTAACATGCTATCGGAACTTTAAACACTCCTTGGTGCCAATATCTTCCAAGTTATTGATGAAAATAAATATTTCCTCACCATCTTCCTTCACCGATCAGCTGCAGATTCAAACCCCGCAGATCTGCGGGAGCAGCAACATGAGGCGCTGCCATGGCAACGCGGTCACGTGACAGAAACAAAGTTTCAGGTGACCCGTCGAAATATTCAGATGGTCAAATGTCACTTCAAACGGAAAATCAAACGTCTGTGACATTGAATCTATTTAATCTGACGTCACCTTAACGTCATAACTGTATAGGATCCTGAGTGAAAACACTTTAAAATGGATCATATCCATATCCATATGGCATCATTGATTCTAAAATACTGAAAACCTTCTAAAACCATTTTATATGTATTGACATATTATTGATTATTTTACATTTCCCTGTGCTTCATTCACAATGACAATTAAAGGAAGTTTTTGGGTTTGTTATATTTTTTGTAGGTTTGAAATGGAAGAAAAGACAACTGAAAATAAAATCATTTCCTGAAATCAGATCTTGGTTTTTATATTTCATTATATCAACTTTTAACTCAGGCTGTAATGTAACATTGTTTTATAAACACCAACAAATAATTTGATTATTAATAGTTTTTAAATTAGTAATTTGAAGCTTTTTTGTCAAAACATTTATTTTAAAATAACAGAAAACAAACAAATAACAGCCTAGTTTGACCTTTAACCCCAGCTCTCCTCCACATTCTGTCCAGATTTTAGTTCTTCCCAGAACTAAAACAGACAGGAACGTTCATTCACTTTCTGTTGCTGACGAACCAAGCCGTTCATTTGAACTGTAGGAACTTCATTGGTCCAGTCCGGTTGTTGTAACTCCGGTTCGGTTGTTGTAACTCCGGTTCGGTTGTTGTAACTCCGGTTCGGTTGTTGTAACTCCGGTTGGGTTGTTGTAACTCCGGTTCGGTTGTTGTAACTCCGGTTCGGGTCGACGAAGCAGAAGTTCTGGATCCTTTAGGTCCACAGTGGAGGTTCTGCTCTGATCAGAACCAGGTGAAGGAAGCAGTTCAAGCAGGACTTCAGGTTTGGTTTCATCCAGACAGTTCTGTTCCGGTCCAGGAAGTAGACCGCTCCAGTTCTGTTGGTCAAAGGTCAAAGGTCATTACTGGATTTTAACTCCAGAATTCAGGGATTTTCTGTCCAACATGTTTTCCTCTTTCTGACTGAATTTATCCAGAAATGATCATTAATCTGGGCTCTAATCTCTGCTTCAGATCATAATCAGACTTAATCCTGTTATATTCAGACCTGCTGAAGGATCCAGAGCAGATCTGGATGTGGAGTCGGTCAAGATTAGCCAAATGTGTGCATGTGTGTGTGTGCGTGCGTGTGTGTGTGTGTGTGTGTGTGTGTGTGTGTGTGCATGGCAGCAGCTTCATCAGAGAACACACTCACTAGTTCCATGTTTCTTTCACTACTCACTTTATTTCCCAGAAGCAGATTTCTATACAACATTTACAGTCAGAACCAGAACCTCCTGCTGCTGGACGCCTGACCCGGTGAGGTCATGACCTTAGGATTGGTCGGTGGCGCCGGGTTGGCTGACCTTGGCCAGATCTCTGAAGGACACGGTGGCGGAGCCGCGGCGAGCCGGCTTGGCCTGCAGGAAGCAGAAAACCGTTTTTATGGACATTCCGAAGCCTGCTCTTTATTAACTCATCTACGGAAGGAAGATCCTGCCAAAACTGTGAATATAGAAATAAATAAATGGCTTGAAAAAGTAATTCATGTGCCATCCATCCATCCATCCATTTTCCGTCCCTCTTCTCCCTAACGGGGTCAGGAGGAGCTGCTGCCTCTCCAGCTGCGTTCCGGGCGAGAGGCGGGGTCACCTGGACAGGTCACCTGGACAGGTCACCTGGCAGGTCGCCAGGCTGTCGCAGTGTGCCAAATATTACTTCCAAAAAATAAAAATGAAGAACTTTTCCATGTTATTTGATTATACAGTGGCATTCACTAATGCTCATCATTTTCAGCAGCATTAATTAAACATTACCATTTTATTTGTAATCACCATTTTAAGTTTCCTTTTATTATAATTCTTTTTCCTAAATTTGTCATTCTGTAAGACTATTTTTTGTTGACAGATTTTTTCTCATTGATTTACAAATGTATTTATTTTATTCATGTTCTCTTTTCTTTTCCAATCATTTAAATTCAAAAGGAAACAGGACGAGAAAAAATGAAAAAGTAATCAAAAGTAAAATGGAAAAAAATGGAAATAAACAAAGGAGAAAAGAGTAGGGGAGAAAACGCAAAATGGAAATACTGGAGAACATAAATCAATGAATGATCAAATCAAAGTCAGTGTAATTGATATTAAATTAATACAGAATATGACAAAATAAGAAAAAGTAAATGAAAATAATATTTAGTAAAACAAAAATATTTGTCAACCTGTATAATAAATTAAGTTTAGAAAGTTATTTTCTGGATTCAGTATTTACCACATTAATTATTACATCATCAAACCATTTTAATTTTGGCAAGTTCAGCCCTCCGTACAGCTATAACCCAAGCAGTGAAGCATCACAGCTCAGGGGCGGGGCCTGTTTCCCTGCAGCTGATTGGCTGTTAAAGGGCCAGACTCTGCTCTCACCTGGGACTCGTGAGGCTTCCAGCCAATCATGTAGAGGATCTGGAAGGTGGCGGGAACTGACCCGTCCGGGTTTCCGTACATCTCTGAAATGAGACGGACAGGATGGTCCAGGATCAGTCCAGATTAATCCAATTCGGTAGATTACAGGGATGCAGAGATTAAAAACTGGACGACTCCAAACTTTCTGCTTTAAATTCTGATCAGTTTTTGTTTTTGGATCAGAACCTCAGAAAAAGAATCTTCACTCATCCTCCGGTTCTGCAGAACCTCTGACGTTTTAACGAGAATCAGTCATTTAAATCTCATTTTAACAAATTTATAGGATTTACATAATATTGCCAACATTATAAACATTCAGTCCAGAATTAGCTGGAAGCTAATCCATAAATGATAACAGGAAGTTCATAAAGTCCAGTTAAAACCGGGACCAAACGCTGCAGACGGAGTTCCTATGAAACCAAAACCAGATTTCTGCTGTTCAGTTTCCCATCATGGCTCCCTGATAATCCAGATTAGAATCTCAGGTTGCCATCTTGTCCCCCATCAGAGATCTGATTGGTCCAGAGAGCATCTCCTCACCTTTATAGACGGCTGCAGCTGCTAGCATGGTGTCGCGGTGCAGCATGGCGCGCCTGTTCCACGCGCAGTTACTCTCCCCCATGCCTGCAGGGGGCGACACGTCTCAGTCGGCTCCTCTGCAGGAAACGTTACTGATTTCTGATCTCTGTACCTTGCAGGTCCGTCATGAGCTCCACGATTCCTGGATAATGAACCTGAACATCATCAACGTCCTGAAACACAGAGGAGGAGGGGTCAAAGGTCAGCCTGCTTCAATGTCTGCTGCTTAAGGAAGAAACGGTGGAAGCTTTTATTGGCCCATACAGGAACTTCCTGCTCTGTGCACTGAGGTCAACGAGGTCAACACTTCATCAAAGAGAGAAACCGTCCAGAACCAGAACTAATGCTAGAACTAGGCTATTATGAGCCTTTTGGATCATTTCAGCATTGCTGCTACACACTGCTGTTGGCATACAATATATATACATATATATATATATATATATAAAATTATTAATTACTTAATTATACAAAACCATGTGGCATATACATACATGAAGTCAAATTTTACAGGCTTAAGGCACACATATAACTAAAAGATAGTAAAATATATAAGTTAAATAAAATCAGTCAGACATCAAACTTAGGGAGTACAGAACAAAAACAGAAAAAAGACAAAAAGGGCTTTAGTTCTCAAATAAAGTCAGATCGGTTAGCATACAATATGCAATGCGCTACTACAGCTCAACATGCTAGTGTTAGCACTCATGCTAACGTCAACTTTTAGCTAAAATTAGCATTTTAGCTCATTTTGATTTAAATCCAAACCTGGAACACTGAATGGACCGAGTCAACACGAGTTCCTCAGAACCTCTAACAGCTGCTGGATCGGGGCTAGCAGAACCAGAACCTCACCACGGTGAGCATGTTGAAGCGGGCCCGGCCCAACAGGTTCCCCAGGTCGGTGACGGCGGTGTAGGGGGACACGTGGGGCGAGAAGCCGCCCTCCCGCTCCGTCTGGGCCAGCTGCAGCGAGCAGCGCAGCTCGTACAGCGTGTCGCCGCCCGCCATGGCGCCTACGAAGACGCCGTCCGGCTTCAGGACCCGATGGATCTGCAGGGAGTGGCAGCATGAGGGCGGAGCTGACCCAAACAGAACCACACACAGCGTACCTGTACCAGCGTACCTCGCTGAGCGCCCTGGGAAGGTCGTTGATCCAGTGGAGGCTGAGAGGAAACAGAGCCGCTTCAGACAGAGCAACGTTTAACAAGCTGAATATTTATTACCTGAAATATTTTCTAAACTGACTACATATTTAATAAGCTAAATAATTACCTAAACATTTAGCTTATTAAATATGAAGTTAGCTAAGCCTTTAGCTTACTAAGCTAAATATTTAACTCAGAATTAAATACATTTAGTTTGAACTCGTGACATTTATAAATATGAATACAGAAAAAACAGGTTTAAAGAAGGAACACCCAGTTTTTCCTGTTACAGCCTAAATAAATCAAACTGCCGCCGTTATTGTTTTACAGTGTAACGTTAGAAACAGGAAGTCCTCCACACCACTAGGCGGAGTCTGGAGTGGATAGCATTATCTGCTGCTGCTCTGTGATACTGTAAAAGACAGCATGTATCGTCTGCCTCTCCTGGACGGTTGGTGTTTTAGTGTCTGACTCCCCCTACTGGTCTGGAGGATTTCCTGTTTGCTCCGTATTGATCCGTTCCCTGATCGATCTCTCATGTGAAACCTGCCGAGGTCAGACCCTGAGCTGAGCGCCCCCTGCAGCAGGAAGCCGTGCTGTGCAGGTAAAGCTGGTTCTCACCTGAGGCTGCTCACCACCAGGTGGAAACTGTCTTCCCTGAACGGCAGGAACTCTTCATCAGCCGCAACGGTCCGGGTGGGAACCTCCGACCGCCGGCCCAGCTTCTGGAACACAACACAGAGAACCGAGTCCACTGGGACGAACCGGGTCCACGGGGACGAACCGGGTCCACGGGGACGAACCGGGTCCACGGGGATGTGGGTCAGAACTCACCAGAGCCTGCTGGGAGATGTCTGTCAGAACCAAATCCTGCACCACTTCCTGGAACATCAGGGAGGAAAAACAGTTTACAAGATTCCCAGTTTATAAGATTCCCAGTTTATAAGATTCCCAGTTTACAAGATTCCCAGTTCAGGCTGGAGTCTCCTCCTCTTCCTCCTCTTCCTCACCTGGCTCAGATGCTCTGCTATGTAACTTTTTCCTCCTCCCAGGTCCAGAGCCATGGGAAATGTCCTGAGGAGAGGACAAACGGGTCAGAACCTGCCGGACTGGACCTCAGATGGAAACCAGTCAGATTTAACTGGTTTCATGGTTCCTGCTGGACCAGAACCAGAACTCACCTGGCGATGTCATAAACCCGATCAGCCACTCGACTGCCGACCTGCAGAACACAAGATCCAGATGAGACTGCCCCTCCTGGAGAACCAGAACCGGCTCGGAACCAGAACCAGACCTGAGGAGTCCAGAACCCCCAGGTTCTGGTTCTAATGGTTTCCGGTTCTATTACTGACCTCAGGAGGAATGAAAACATGAATTAATGGCTAAAATCATTCTCAGTACCAAACTGAACTCCATCAACAGAACCTGAATCCCGAACCGAACCGAATCCCAGTTTCACCTCTTCTCTCAGGTAGTCGTACTGCTGTCCGTCCAGCAGAACCGCGGCCCAGTTCTTCTGCCTCCTCTTCATCTCCCTGTTGAACACGTTCATGCTGCCTGAACCGGGTCCGGACCGGGCCCTGCTGGGTCCAGATCTGAGCCCACAGCAGTAGGAGGCCGCGGGGGTCCGGGTCCACCCTGCCGGACCAGAACCGGCTCCCCGCAGGAGCTTCTGGACCCCTCGGCTGCTCATGGTCCCGCTTCCAGTCAGAACTCCAATATGGCGGATTCCTGCCCGCAGTGACCCCGGTGACCTCCGGCCGCATGGAAAACCCGGCGGGCGGATCCAAGCGGAGGGACTGGATCAGCGGCCTGGTGCATTTAGGCTCATTAACATAAAACACGAAGCATTTAATGAATAAAAGACTGAAATATGACTGAATTCATGCTGAATAAAAACCACGTGACTGTTTTATATTTTCCTCCAAACACAAAATGAATCATCAAGTTTTTTATCACGCAGTTTAATAATAACTGGGATTTTAAATTGAATGAAATTAAAACCATTTTTACCTTTTAATATAAGTTTTATTTAGAAACGTTTATTTTCTGATTATTGTACTGAAGTATAAATTATTTGGATCATAAAACCCGGATCTGAACGTTCTGCGGTTCGCGCTGTTTGTCCCTCTTTTCGCGCCGTACTGCGTCAGGGGCGAAAGGAGCGGAGTGCATGCTGGGAAAACACGTGTGAGGAGGCTCAGAGAAGGTAGCTTTTATTTTTAATTCCAGTCGCTGGTGGTGGTTCTGGTTCTGGTGCTGGTTGGACCTGCTAGCTGCTATCCGCCGGTACCAGACCCGAACTCCTCTGACCCATAAGATGTTCCGATAATGGGCTCGGTGTTTTTAATGTCTCTGCTGTTCATTGCATCATAAATAAAGGCTCAGTCCGTCATAAATAATAAACAATCCGTGTGGATTTTCCACCGGTTCGGTTCTGATCAGATCAGCGCAGGTGAGGTCAAAGGTCAGCGGTGTATTTATTTGTGTTTGCTGGGAGAAAATCGGGTGAAATATGTTAACGGATGTTGCGGATGGAAGGGTCTGCAGTAGCAGTCAGTCCTACACCGAATCAGAAAAGGCCTCTGACTGAAGAAGTTTATGTTTAACCGCCTCTTGAGCGTCATGACATGCTAACATGCTAACAGCTCAGTGTCTGCTGAGCAGAGATGATACACCACAGTATCATCCTGATGGCTCCTTCAGCTGTTAGCTAGCTCTGCTAATCCGCTTCCTTTGCTTTTGCTGCTCCCCTTTCAGTCCGTCTGGTCGTTTGGTTAGAAGGACGTCAGATCCTCTGAACTTCCTCCTTCAGGTTTTATTTCAGCTTTTCAGATGCTAATCGGCTGGCCCCAGGTGCAAAAACTACACCTGGTTGCCATGGTTACCGAACAAAAAGCAACAGAAAGAATAGAGCAGCAGGAAGGAAGTTTTCTGGATGTTTTCTTAACAACTAAACGAGAGGAGAGTTGAAGCTGAAGGTTCTCCAGGTTTACCTGCAGTTCTGCTCCTGTCCTGCAGGCGGCGCTGTGCTCTCCCCCAACATGTCGATCAGGAAGAAGCAGGCTGACGATGAGCGGTTCCGCCGGGTTCAGAAGGACCCCAGGTTCTGGGAGATGCCAGAGAAAGAACGCAAAGTCAAGATCGACAAACGTTTCCAGTCCATGTTCCACGACCGGCGCTTCCAGACGAAGCAGACGGTGGACAAGAGAGGACGACCCGTCCAGCTGTCCA
Source organism: Poeciliopsis gracilis (assembly GCA_911649635.1). Classification (NCBI taxonomy): domain Eukaryota; kingdom Metazoa; phylum Chordata; class Actinopteri; order Cyprinodontiformes; family Poeciliidae; genus Poeciliopsis; species Poeciliopsis gracilis. The sequence goes on from CAJVRI010000370.1 coordinate 329,130, forward strand.
CCGCTGCCGATCTGAGGCGCTTCTACCAGCTGGAGGAAGAGGAGGAGGAGGAGGAGGAGGAGGAGGAGGAGGAGGAGGAGGAGGAGGAGGAGGAGGATGTTCAGGTCCAGGGACAGAAGAAGAAGCATCTTGGACGAGGAAGCAGAGCAGCAGCAGGTCAGCATTTTTCATCCTGATTTCACATCAGTCCAGTTGATTTATTTCTGAGACGTTTCATAACAAACATCCAGAAAAACATGATCTCAGTGTAACGAACGTTTGACTCAATCAGCTCGATTCACTGAACTTTTATTTCCTCATGTTTAGTTCTTTAGATCTAAAGAATGACAGCTAAAGCTAACTCGGTTCTTCCTCAGATGATGATGAGGAGGAGCATCAGTCAGGAGATGATGATGGGGAGGAGGAAGAGGATGATGATGATGATGATGATGATGATGAAGAGTCCAGTCTGGACTCTGACGATGACAGCGGACCGGATCTGGCCCGAGGAAAAGGAAACATGGAGACCAGCTCTGATGAAGACGAGGATGATGATGTGGACGACATCCTGAGGAAGGAGGAAGAGCAGATCGAACACGATTGGGGGGAGCTGTGCAGAGACGCTCCGCGGAGCGAGCAGGTGAGGCTGCGGGCGCGGTGCGGCGGCGGGCGCGGTGCGGCGCGGAGCGAGGTCCTGACCAGTTCTAACCGGGTTCTGAACGTGTCCCAGGTTTCTGCTCGGCTCGCCGTATGTAACATGGACTGGGATCGAATGAAGGCCAAAGATCTGCTGGCTCTGTTCAGCTCCTTCGTGCCTAAAGGGGGCGCTGTGCTGTCTGTGAAGGTAACTGCCTGGCCCTGTGAAGCCGCCATATTGGGTCAACAATCTGATTTACCCACCAACAGAACCAAGCCAGATTGGCCTATTTGTCCTGAATAACAGCAGTGCATTGTGGGTATTGTCCAGATTTTCCCGTCAGAATTTGGGAAGGAGAGGCTGAAGGTGGAGGAGACGCAGGGACCGCCAGAGCTGAGGGCGCTGCCGGACGATTCGGAGAACGAGACGGACGAAGACAGGTGACCTGCTACGCTGCCCCCTGCTGGACGGTGTGCAGCTCATCCGCTGTCAATGTGGAGGGTCCTCTGAACACAGCCAGGGGGCGCTATGGAGACGTTTCTCTGTTTGTTCGAATGTTTAGTTTGTATAACAATAGAAGAAGACGAGAATAACAATTGTGAGGCAGCTGGGGTTTAATTGATTGCAGAGTGAACTTTCTGTCACCAGGTGTCACTGTAGGCAGCAGTGGGCTCTTTAGCAGCTTCCTGGTGGTTTAATTAGAAACATTAGAAACAGACGATCTGCTGTTAGCTAGCAGACGTCCTGCTGTTAGCTGGCAGACGTCCTGCTGTTAGCTAGCAGAGGTTCTGCTGTTAGCTAGCAGACGTCCTGCTGTTAGCTTGCAGACGTCCTGCTGTTAGCTTGCAGAGGTTCTGCTGTTAGCTGGCAGATGTCCTGCTGTTAGCTAGCAGAGGTTCTGCTGTTAGCTTGCAGACGTCCTGCTGTTAGCTAACAGAGGTTCTGCTGTTAGCTAGCAGAGGTTCTGCTGTTAGCTGGCAGACGTCCTGCTGTTAGCTAGCAGAGGTTCTGCTGTTAGCTTGCAGACGTCCTGCTGTTAGCTTGCAGAGGTTCTGCTGTTAGCTAACAGAGGTTCTGCTGTTAGCTAGCAGAGGTTCTGCTGTTAGCTAGCAGAGGTTCTGCTGTTAGCTAGCAGAGGTTCTGCTGTTAGCTGGCAGACGTCCTGCTGTTAGCTAGCAGAGGTTCTGCTGTTAGCTAGCAGAGGTTCTGCTGTTAGCTAGCAGAGGTTCTGCTGTTAGCTGGCAGACGTTCTGGTCCAGATGCTTCAGCTTTTCTGTTGCTCCTCTCAGGATCTACAGGGAGAAGCTGCGGGATTATCAGTTCAAGCGTCTCAAGTATTTCTACGCCGTGGTGGATTGCGACTCTGTGGAGACGGCGGTGAAGATCTACGAGGAATGCGACGGCTTCGAATACGAGAGCAGCTGCTCAGTTCTGGACCTCCGGTGCGATGACAAATCAAATCGTCCCGACTCGGTTTCGTGTATTAAACTCTAAGCTTCTTTCACTCAATAGTTTTGTTCCTGATGACGTGACGTTTGACGAGGAGCCCAGAGACGCGGCCACGGACGTCAACCTGACGGCCTACACGCCCAAGATGTTCACGTCGTCCGCTGCTGCCTCCTCCAAGGTCAGCACGGCGCCGATTCTGGGCCGGCTGGACCTGGGAACCCGGTTCTGCAGTTAATCCATAAGCTAAAGCTTCAGAAGAGAGCAGCTGGTTCTGGTCTGGTCCGGTTCCTGGGACCAAACTGAATATACTGCAGAAGTTCATCCATTTCGCTCCTTTACATCTCATTACGATCAAATGATTAATTGACAAATTGAAGGTTTAGGGTGGAATAGTGACATGATTATTAATCTATTGAATATTAATGAGATGATCAATAATCTGATCATGGTTGGATCTCTTCCGGACCAATCAGGTCCAGCTGACGTGGGACGAGACGGACCACGAGCGCGTGACGGCTCTGAACAGGAAGTTCAACAAAGAGGAGCTGCTGGACCTGGACTTTAAGGCCTACCTGGCCTCCTCCAGTGAGGAAGACGAAGATGAAGAGCAGGAGGCAGGTGAGGATCGAGAAAAGTTCTCTGGTGCTTTAAGGAGACGAAGTTGTGCTGAGTTGTTTTTCAAACAGAGGAGACGATGGGAGAGGAGGAGAAACCGAAGAAGAAGAGGAACGAGGAGCAGATGAGTAAATACAGAGAGCTGCTGAAGAGCATCCAGAGCAAAGAGAGGAAGCAGCAGGAGGACATGGAGATGCAGATCAGCTGGGTTCCAGGTACCAGGAGGCTCCGCCTCCCGCCTCCAGGCTCCGCCTCCAGGCTCCGGCCGACGGCACAGCGGCTCATTGTCCTCCTCCTCAGGTCTGAAGGAAACGACGGAGCGGCTGGTGAAGAAGAAGCTGGAGGCCAAAGACCAGCTGACGCCCTGGGAGGAGTTTCTGCAGAAGAGGAAGGAGAAGAAGAAGCAGAAGAAAAGTGAAAGAAAGCAGGTGAGTGGCGCCTCCTCCTGACAGAGCTCTGAACTGCAGGCAGTAATGATTCTAACGTGAAGTTTTCCCCGTCAGGGAGCAGAACAGCTCAGTGACGACGAGCTTCCTCCTGATGTCGACCTCAGCGACCCGTTCTTCTCAGACGAGCGCGGACCATCAGGTGACGTCCCCGCAGGATGCTCGGTTACCACGGTGACAGGAGTGGAGCGACTGTTCTGGCCGTCGGTGTTTAAAACAGTCGGTCACTCGGTCACAGTGCCGACGTCTCCTCCGTGCGGCGGGCAGAGCGATCCAGTCAGTGACCCCGAACGACCCCGCAGCTCCTGTGGCTCATCACAGCGGCGGAGTTCATCCAGCAACGAGAGGAAAACCGAGACTCAAGCCGATGTGCCAACAGCAGCTCTGGCAGTTCAGCGATCCATCCATTTGTTTTCTGGGCCGTTAAACGCTGGTCGAAGATCTGCAGAGATTTTATTCCGACCTCCTGGTTCTACTTTAAACCTTAAACAGACAAACATGGACAAAAACATCCACATATTTAAAACTTAACAAATTTACTTCAGTTTGTTTTGGTTCTGAAATTCAGAGAAAATATTTTTTTTAGTGAACCTGACTGATTCCTGTCATGTTTTACGTTTCAGACATGAAGAAGAAACAGAAGAAGAAACAGCAGGAGGAGCAGATTACGGCTGAGGAGGAAGAGGAGCGGCAGAAACAGGAGGTGCAGAATGATTCCCGGCCGGATCGTCCTCTGACTCCACGCGTCTCAACCGTCTGCTTGCTTCCAGGCCCAGATGGCTCTGCTGATGGAGGATGATGATGACGAAGCCAAACACAAACACTTCAACTACGACAAGATCGTAGAGCAGCAGAACCTGAGCAGGAGGAAGAGGAAGAAGCTGCTGAGGAAGGGCGCCGAGCCGCCGGAGGACGACGGCTTCCAGGTGAGACCAGGATTTACCTGGAAACGCTGCGATTCCCACACTGGCCAGACGGGGGCAGCGTTGCTTCCACACCCAGACAGGCTGCCACCGCTAACTAACAGCCAACCGCTAAATCATAAACATTAGTTGTGCTAATGCTAAGGTGCTAACTTCAAACACTTAAATTTGTTCCTGTTTCTGGTTTTAGATAAAGTTATTACAGGAAAAGAGAAATAGTCTTGTTTCACTTCAAAATAAGAGCATGGATGTAAACGTCTAACTACAAAAAGAATTTCTAAAACCAAAACAAAAAATGGACTTTGAACTTTATTCAACTAAAGTTCATGAAACTTTGAAAATTAGCTGTTTAGAAATGATCTGGAAAATTTAGGGAAAGTTAAGCGCTCTAAATATTTTTGAAGCTAGCAAAAATGCTAAAGTGTTATGCTAAAAGTTAGCTTTACCATTAGCGCACTGGCAGAAGTTTCCCCTTCACTGCTGCAAGGATTTATAGACAAAACAATCATAAATAACAGAAAAAATTGTCATCATCAGTAACAATGTACTATTGAATTAAGCAGCTATTAAATACCAGCCTATTATTAGCCTATTATTAGCTTATTATTTCTAGCAGTTTTATAAAAGGGACCAGTTTTTAATGAGCTTGTATTTGAGACATTTTTATAGTTTAATTTTGCTCTTTTTGTTTTGTGATCTTTAATAAGACGGTTATTATTTAATTATGTATTTATTTATGAAATTTGCACCAACCATTTAAAAATAACAATAGAAACCGTCTAGGTTCTCCAAGGCTATGAAAATGTTAGAAATGAGTGGCAGGTTCAGCCCTCCGTAGGTCGGTCGATGATGCGGTCTCTGTCTCCAGGTGGACGTCTCCGACCCGCGCTTCCAGGCCGTCTTCACCTCCCACCTGTTCAACCTGGACCCGTCCCACCCCGGCTTCAGGAACACCCGAGCCACACGGAGCATCCTGGAGGAGAAGCAGCGCCGCCGCCGCTGCGAGGGGGCGGAGCCAGGCGACAGGCAGGAAGGGGCGGAGCCAGGCGGCAGGCAGGAAGGGGCGGAGCCAGGCGGCAGGCAGGAAGGGGCGGAGCCAGGCGGCAGGCAGGAATCGGACTCAAAGGCGGCGATGGATCCGACTCTGTCGCTGCTCGTTAAATCCATTAAGAGCAAAACGGAGCGATTCCAGGCCCGAAAGAAACAGAAAGTGACCTGATTCCTCCTGAAGGCGGACCCACTTCCTGGTTCTGATCGGCCCGGTTCTGATGCATGTTAATATTTTACTATTAAATCTTTTTGCTATTAAAAAATGAAACATCTGAAGATCCAGTTGATGTTCTGAAGTCATTTCAACAGGAAGCAGTGTCACAATAAAAGCCTCCAAAGAGAAGCCTTTATTGTGGTAATGATTAAATATTCTGATGTCAGCAGCAGGAGCGCCTGATTGGTTGGATTTAACCAGCAGACACTGGACTTCTGCTGGGACGGGTTCTGACCAGAACCATTTGGGCCGGCCCAGCTGAACATGAGGAACATTCTGGAGCTTGTGTGTCAAATTCGAGGCTCCGGGGCCAAATCTGGCCCGGCAAAACGTTTCATGAGGCCCTCTGAGGAAACAAACAGAACCTTCAGGTCACAGCGGTTAATTGATCAGATCCATTTTTATCTTTGTTGCATCATCAGGAGAAAATTATGTAACAATTTCATTCCAAGAAATGAACACAGAAATAGTTGTCAATATTTTATCAGTTTGTTATTGGCTGGTTTTATTTACACATTTTGCCTGAACCGGCCCTTTAAGGGGATCTGCATGAAAATATGGAGAAATCAGTTTTTGATCGGCCCGGTTCTGATGCATGTTAATGTGTTACAATTAAATCCTTTTGCTATTAAAAAATGAAACATCTGAAGATCCAGTTGAATCAGCCTGGTGGTAAAATCAGCCTGGTGGTAAAATCAGCCTGGTGGGAACTCGTCCTCCTCAGCCCGTTCTGACCAGAACTGTTTGGGTCTGGTTATCTATCGGCTGAGATCAGCAGCTGATCAGACGTTAAAGGTGGGACAGAAACTGAAATCAGTTTTCAGGAATTGAGCCGATTAAACTGGAATCACTGGAAACTTTGCTGAGGTTCCGGGTCGAAGCCGTCGGACTCGTATGAATCGGGTCGCTACGGCCCGGGGTACTCGAACACGGCGGCGGCTCCCATCCCGGTCCCGATGCACATGGAGACGACTCCAAAAGCCCTGAGAGAGAGAGCGGAACCGGGTCAGAACCCGGCCCGACCCGGTTCCGCTGCCGCGACTGAACCGGACCCACCTCCTGCCTCGGCGCCGCAGCTCATTCAGCAGCGTCACAACCTGCCGGGTGCCGGTGCAGCCCAGAGGGTGACCCAGAGCGATGGCGCCCCCTAGAGGATTCACCTTCTCTGGAGGAAGAGCGAGACGCTGAACGCAGAACACGGCCTGGAGAGAGAGACAGTTACACACACACACACACACACACACACACACACACACACCTAGAGACAGTTAACACACACACACACACACACACACACACACACACACACACACACACACACCTAGAGACAAACACACACACACACACACACACACACACACACACACACACACCTAGAGACAGTTAACACACACACACACACACACACACACACACACCTGGCTGGCGAACGCCTCGTTGATCTCGAACACGTCGATGTCGCTCACTTTCAGTCCTGATGAGGAAAATGGATGTCATGTTGGTTCGGTCGGGTCGGTTCTGATCCAGAAGGTTCTGGTCGCCTCACCTGCCTGCCTCAGCGCGGCCGGGATGGCCAGCGCTGGCCCGACACCCATCAGGTCCGGCGGGACGCCCACCACGGCGCTTCCCCGCAGCACGCCCAGAACCGGCAGACCCAGTTTCTCCACGGCGGCCCGGCGGCCCAGCAGAACCGCCGCCGCCCCGTCGCTCACCTGGCTGGAGTTTCCTGGAACAGAGCGGAGTCAGCGGCGCCGGCGGGAGACGGTGCTGCAGGCCGGGCGGTTCTGACCTGCCGTGGTGGTTCCGTCAGGTTTGAAGGCGGGTCGGAGCCGGGCCAGGTCCTCCAGGGTCGTTCCGGCCCGGATTCCCTCGTCCCTCCGGACCTCCAGCCGCCGCTCCAGGCCCGACTCGTCCCGGACCGTGACGGAGACGGGAACGATCTCCTGGTCGAACCGCCCCGAGTCCCGGGCCCGGGCCGCCCTGCGGGGACACACGGGTCAGCGCCGGCCCGCTCAGGACCAGACCCGGAGCGACTGGGAACACTGGGAACACTGGGAGAACCAGAGGAAAAACAAAATGCTCCAGAGCTAAAAAACGAAACAACAAACTTGATGTGCGAGTCGAGGGCGAAGGCGTCCTGCTGCTGCCGGGAGACGGCGAAGCGCTCAGCGACGTTCTCCGACGTCACGCTGAGGAGACAGGAAACATGGAGGATCGTTTCTGGAGCCAATCAGGTTGATTGGAAAATGTTGCAACATCAATCAATAAAGGAGGATATCAGTAAATATCCTGATCTGCTGTGTGACCTTCAGTGGTTTAGTGAAGGTCGTTCATGCTGAGAGTTTTTCTGCTGATGGATCAACTTCATGATTCTGAAGCCATAATTCCTCCCGTTGGTCGTATTGATTATCGATCGATCGGCTCTGCCTCGCCTCCTCTCACCCCATGGGGATCAGGCAGTCCCTCGCCTTGGCGTTGGCCGACAGTCCGGAGCTCAGATCTCCTGGATCCCCCATGGATCGGAGCGACATGCTCTCCACTCTGAAACGCAGCAGGCCAGAGGTCAGAGGTCAGAGGTCGGGATGACAAACTGAACGGGTCTGGAGAACTTTGAACGGCTGACGGGAAGACAAGGAAACTTCAGGAACTCACCCGCAGGCCAGGCCCAGCTGGATGGATCCGCTCCGGATGGATCCTGAGAAACAGAACAACCGGGTCAGACTGGGCCGGCGGCCCGGAGGAACCAGCTGGAAGCAGTGAGGCCGGGGTCAGGGTCAGGGTGAGCCCGGGTCAGGGTCAGGGTGAGCCCGGGTCAGGGTTAGGGTCAGGGTCAGCCCGGGTCAGGGTCAGGGTCAGCCGGGGGGTTAGGGTCAGCCCGGGTCAGGGTTAGGGTCAGCCCAGGTCAGGGTCAGGGTCAGGGGTTACCTGCGATGTTGAGCAGCGCCTGCAGGCCAGAGGAACATTGCCTGTTCACTGTGTAAACCGGAACCTTCTCTGGAAAACCGCTGCAAGCAGAACAGCTGTTAGAACCTCCAGGCCCCGCCCCTTTAAAGGCCTCTACACCTGACCTCTGACCCTTGACCCTGACCTCAGGAAGTGAGCCACTCGGGCCATCAGCGCTCCGGCTCCAGGCTGCAGAACGTTTCCTGCAGACAGATAGCCTCGTTAGCAGAACCAGAGGACGATGGCGCCCCTTCAGGCCAGGCTGGGTATTACACTCACCCACACAGACGTCCCCCAGCTGCTCCGGGGACAGTCCCACGTCCTCCAGGACGGCCGTCATCACGGCGCTCAGCAGCTCGTCCGGCGTGGTGTCCTGCAGGAAGCCGGTTTGTTAGCATGCCGTTAGCATGTGGCCCCGCCGGGCCTCCGTACCAGTCCCAGTTCAAACCAGTGAATGAATCTGCTTCAGATTAAAACCGGAACATTCAATCCCAGTCTGCTTCCAAAGAAAACCAGGATCTGACTGGGATTAGTCCCAATTAGTGGATCAACTTTAACCTGCTAGTTAGCGATTAATCAGAAAACCTTCATCATAATGATAGATTTTATTTCCAATAGCCTTCAAATATTTATCTCATCTTCAGTCTCTTTCTATAAAATCAGTTTGACTTTAATAAACCTACGCAACATCCCACTTCCGCTCAGTGGGCGGAGCCTACCGCCAGGGGGCGGGGCTCGCGGCGAAACGGACAGGTTAGAACATCGGCTTAACTCGGTCAAGTCCGGTATTGTTCGGGTCCTGCTGTTTTCTCGGGCCTTACGAACCTTAAAACTTCCTTTCTTGGCCTTTCCGATCGCGGTCCTACGGCCGTGGACCACCACCACCTCGTCCCCGGGGCTGGGCGCCGCGCAGCCGCAGTCAGAGCTCCGGAGGCCGGGACTCAGGTGTCCGGAGATGAGCTTCAGCCGGTTCATGGCGCTGCTTCGGTCCAGCAGGACTCCCACAAAGTTCCGAGTCCAAACAGGCGGATCAGACTTTGGACTGTCTTCTTCTGAGATGAGCCGTTTCGCTGCAGCGCGCCGCCTGGTGGACCGGAAGGAGAATTACAGCTGATTGATGATTCGGTGGAGAATCATAAAAGTTGTTACTTTGAAAAACAAAATACTTAAAAACTCGTAATGTTACCAGTGCAAAATGTTACTCAAATAAAAACTTACCTTGTTAAACTGCGTTTTAGTTTATGAGCAGAAAGTTGTTTTTAACAAAACATTTAATCTCAAACCGTTTTTAATTTAGGAGCATTTCTAAGTGAAATAAAAATGGTAGCATATGATGCATTTATGTGTAATTTAAAGGTCTCCAGGGTCTCCTGCAGTTTTCATCCCATCAAATGTAACAAAATGATTCATTGTAAATACAGGTAAAATGCATCTCATTACACCTGAACTAAGTATCTAGTTACTTTCCTCCACAGTTCCAGGTCAGTGAAGCGGATGTTGGTCCACAGAACCGGTTCTGTACGGTCAGAACATCTGGCAGAACTTTGGCGTCTCTTCTAATCCGCCTGGCTTCAGTTTCCTGCAACAGAACCTCCAGAACCTTCAGAGACCCAACTGCTGGACCCGTTCACCACAGGACCAGAACCAGAACTATTGCTGAATTCTTCATGTCTCCAGTTTATTTCTGCAACATTTTCTTCAGGTAAAACGCAGCAAAAAGAAACTTTTTAAACTTTTTATTTCATCACTACATGAGTTTGATAAGGCCACCGAGTTTCATCCAGGATGGAGGCAGGAAACAGGAAACAGGAAACAGGAAAACTGGTAGAAAACAGACACAAAACTAAAGGAACGTCTGAACCGGGTTCAACCCGTTTCCAGGTGATTAAATGAAGAAAAAGCAATGAGCTTCAGGTCCAAACCATGGCAGAACCTCATCCAGAACCTCATCCAGAACCTCAGGAAGATGAAGCTCCAGCTCCAGCTAACAGCAACACCGCCACCTACAGGCTGCAGCAGGAACTGCGCCACTCAGCAGCTTCACTAAGGCAACAAACTGAGGAGCTGCAGCACCATCAGAACCACGACCCGGTCCCAGTGGTCTGGTCGATCCAGCTGAGGTTCTGACCCGATCCCAACAGGAACTGCTCCTCTGAGAACAGGAAGTGGACCAGTTCTGGTTCTGGAGGTGAACCAGAACCCAGCAGATAAGAACCATTTTCTTCTACACGACGGGTTGAAACCGACTGAAACGACCCGCGGATCAACGCAGATCTGAACCTGAAAACAGTTCTGACCCGGCTCAGCAGACCCGGATCTACACGTCATTAAGGCACTGGGAGGTCCGACGCAGAGATCCGGTCGGGTTCTGCTTCATTTCCCGACCTTACTTCAGTCCGGAACCGCCTTCAGAGATTAATGATCAATAATCTATAAATGAACTGGTGTCAGCAAAACTTTATCTGTGCTGCCATTAGAAGATAATCAAGGGTCCAGAGGTCAGAGGTCAACGACGTCTCAAAGCACAAACACTATGAGAGGATGGAAGAGGGTCTGCTTGACCTTTCATGACCTCTGGAAACGTTTATGACGTTTAAAATAATTGCGGCACAAACAAATGAAAATATGGAGCAAAGGTTTGGCTCCATTTCGTCACTCAGACCGTTAGTGTATTCATCCGCCGCTGGAAGTAGTCCCCCGGCTTCCCGCCGCGACCCGACTCGGCCCGGGTCGGCCCGACTCGGCCCGACTCGGCCCGGGTCGGCCCGACTCGGACCGGGTCAGGCGTAGAAGATGAGTTCTGGGATCTGGCCGCCCTGGACCCCGGTCCCGTTGGTGCTGTCGGAGGAGCACTGGAACTGGAAGGTGACCTTGCCGCTCTGGACCTCCGTCATGCCCTCCTGGCCAAAGTAGCTGAGCTCGTTGCCGTCCAGAACCACGCTGGCCGTGTAGAAGGTGTCGGGCTCGATCTGGACCGGGTAGTCGAACCAGACCGGGAAGGTGCTGCTGGAGCCGTCGGAGAAGAACTTGATGACGCGCTGCGCCATGGGCACGCCCTGCCGCTTCAGCTCCATCTTGGCGCTGTACTCGGCCGAGCCGCAGCTGGAGCCGTACAGGCCGAAGCCGGCGATGAAGACGCGGCGGTCCACGGCGAACTGGATGCTGTCGCAGCGGCCGCGGTAGCGCCACTGGTTGCTGCGGTAAGCGCAGGACTGGAAGCGGTGGCAGCGCTGCGGCGCCAGCCCCTTCCGCGGCTTGGTGCAGAACAGCAGCTCCGGCTTGCGGGACGCCGTGAACCACAGGAAGATGTCGTTGGTCTCGTTGAGCGTCAGCACGCCGGACTGCGCCGCGCCGTTGGCGAAGTCCTCCAGCGCCATGGCGGGGATGCGGATCAGGTAGATGGCCTTGCCCAGCACCAGCCGCTTGTTGTCGATGGAGGGCGGCAGGTCGCGGCGCTGGCACTCGGCCTCCGCCCAGCTCAGCGCCGCCTCAAACACGACCATCTCCTTGGCGTTGAGCGTCTCCCGTCGCAGGATGCTCTCCAGCGTCTGCGCGTCGATGTCGCAGAAGCCCTCGGATCGCAGCGCCAGCTCGGCCTGCGCGTCGATGACCTCCCAGCAGCGCTGCGTCAGGTCCGGCTCCTCGAACAGGCAGCTCTGCGACAGAAGCACGCAGGCGTTCTTGGCGCTCAGGCTCGTTTCCAGGAAGTTGACGCAGGCCCGCGCCAGGTGAGGCACGATGTACTTCTTGGCGGCGTAGAGGGTGGCCAGCACCGTGTCGGCGCACAGGTCGATCTCGTCACAGTAGATGTACCTGCGGAGGAGAGGCCGGGTTAGCAGGCCGGTTCTGGTTCTGAGGTCCGAACGGACAGTCTGACCCACTTCAGCATGGCCAGGAAGGACGGCGGCTCCACGTCCGGGATCCGGATCTCCTCCGTGTCCTCGGCCAGCTCGCCGTAAAACATGGCGTGGAACACGGAGCTGCCCACGGCCAGGACGTACTGCCGAGAGGAACAGCAGAACCGGAACCGGGTCAGAAGCCCTAAACTGGACCGCTAGCACCAGCCAACAGAACCTGATTTCTAAAAGACTTTAGACACAACGAGTCGCCCCCTGCAGGAAACGGCTGTAATAGAATAATAATAATAATAATTCTGGTTTAAAGCAATGAAGGCAATGACGAAGCTTAAATCCCCTAAACATTAAATATGAGCTCTAGCAGAGCAGCTCTGGAGCAGATCTGTTTCTATACATCTATCTCTAGAGATCTCGCCCTAGAAGCTGCCCGGACTCTACCTTGTGTCCAGGGACCGTCTGAGTGGCGCCCGGCGGTCCGACCACGAAGTGAACGTCCGCCATCATCTCGTTGTTGAACATGACTGAATTCCTACAGACAGAAATATGAACCAAAACTTCACAGAAATGACAGAAACAGTTTCTCTATAATCATTTCTACTTTTTAACTGTAATTAGTTTAAGGTTTTTATTTTACTTGAATTACACCTAAATTCAGTTAAAGGTCATAAAGCTGCAGCGCCAGACGCCTTTACCTCGGCTGGTTTGGTAGAAACATCCCTGTGTTTATTAAATCTGGATCAGGATCAAATGAAAATCTGAGATTTTATTTCAGGTGAAAACAAGCAGCAGATTCCAGACCTGGTGATATTAAAAATGATATTAAATGATATTAAAATGTCACCTCACATTTCTGCACATTTTACAGTAAAAATCTGCTTGTGTCATGAATATTTATTAATGTTAATTACTTAAGAAGTATAAAATTTCAACTCCAGCTTAACTTTGTTTTGATTTTCAATGATAAAATGTGAATTTTGAATGTGAGGTTTCTCTCCTCTTCATGAGTCATAACCATTAATCACAGATTTCCAGAAATATTCTTATTTCATCTTCCTGTAGAGAAATTCGTCCGTAGCTGCAGCAGGATTTATTATTTTTCCTTTTCTGCCAAAAACTGGATGATAAATGTTTTGTGGTGATTTGGTTTCAGTTTTGTCTACAGAGACTTTAGAATTCTTTATTTAACCCTTTTGGATATTTAAAAAGTTTTCTGGTTCCAGAGTTAAATGTTTGTTAGAGTTCAAAGTTTATTGCACATGTGTCAAACTCAAGGCCCGGGGGCCAAATCCGGCCCGCCGCAGCTTTTTATGTGGCCCTCCACAGACTAGACTAAACATTAAATATTATATTATCAATCATATCAATGCAGATTTTATCTGTTTCCTGCCAATTTCTATCAATCAATCCCTCCAGTTTCTTGAGAATTTAGTTGATTATAATCCATGATTTATACAGTCAGTAAATAAACAGTCGCATTTATTATTAGTTCCTGAAGGGACTGAAAAGATCTTCAATAATATTATGTAATTTTAAGAATTCATTAACATATTAACAGTTTGTGAACAGGTTTTATCAACACATTCTGGCTCAACCGGCCCTTTAAGAGCCTTCATGATCTTGATTTGGCCCAAAACGAAAATGAGTTTGACACACCTGGTTTATTGTGTTCTTGGATTATGGAAAATGGTCTCAAAACAACATTATTATTGTTTGTTGCAATAACTTCAATTAGCAATGAAAAACATTTCATAACAATGAATAAAACTTTCTCTGCATTCAGTTATTTTACCATTTATTTGTTTTCTGACGTTAATTTCGTTAAATGTGAAAGTTTCATATAAACTAGACTAAATTTTGATGACTTTCTGACCCGAGCAGAAAGAACCGGATGCCTTTAATGGCAGGTAGTGGCTCCCGGTACCGGCCATCCACTCACCTCTCCCGGATGGTGGGGAACAGGCCCTGCCAGCTGCAGCCCGGCGCCGGGTTGTTGTTGCTCAGGTTCTGCTGCTGGAGCGAAGCGGCGGAGCTGCTGCTGCTGCTTGAGGCCGGAGACACCAGCTTCTTGGCGGGGAACAGCTCTGCTGCCATCCTCCCCCTTCAGTCACACCGGGGAACGGCTCATGGCGGCTCCGGGGCCCGAACTCAACCGCTCTTTAAACTTGGATCAGTTCCCGAACCGAACCGAACTCCATTTAAAAGCTACCGGACTTTAGCTCTGAGCTAGCTTTAGCCACATTAGCCTCCCAGCAGCGGGGCCTAAAACATGACGTGGACTGCGGGAACCGGAGCTAAAGCAGCGGGGCAGAGGCTCGAGAGGCTCCCCGAAGGAGCAACATTTCTTAACCTTTAACCTTTGACCTCTAAAACCTCCATAAACGGCCGAGCAGTTTGGGCTCAGCTTTTGTTTACGCCGCATCAACTCCAACCAATCACAGACCAGCTCTTCTTTACTGGAGCTATGGGCGCTTTACTGCCCCCTACTGGAAAACGGCGCACTGCTGGCTCCATAAATCCAAACTAAAAGTTCTGATTCAAACATACTTTATTGAACCCAAAGGGAAATTAAATGCTGTTGTATCTCATTAATTCAGATTCTTCAAAAAGTTATTGTCAATGCTGATGGCTGTTGGCAGGAAAGGTCTCCTGCAGCAGTCTGTATCACAGTGAAGCTAAAGAAGCCTCTGGTCCTCATTAGTCAACGTTTTAACGAATCCCCCTTTGTGTCATCCCCCAAACAGAACCAGAACCAGAACCAGAACCAGAACTAGAACCAGAACAGAATCAGAACCAGAACAGAACCAGAACCAGCGTTCTTTAAATCCCTGGTTCTGATGCTGGTCCCCCATGATGCTCTCAACCACAGAATAACACAAAATAAAAGCCATTATGAGATAATTATGGGAAAACATTCAAATCCACCGAACCAAATATATTTTCACTACAAAACTGCAAGACTTTCTCAAAGACATTTTTCTAAATATGTCCTGTTTCGGTTGCATTTCAGAGCTCTGTGCAGTAAATGCTGCATGTTTTAAATTTCATTGGCCTGTAATGCCGTTGCTATGGCAGCACATTCTGGTTTGTTTCAACAGTTAAACTTGCATTTTTATATTTTTATATTTTCTCGTGCTGGGAGAAGCAGATCAGTGAGCCACAATGGTGAGAAAATGTTCTCATGTTACTGGAAACTACATGTTCAGCAATGAGATCAATTTATTAACTGTTAGATTCTGAATTATGTCTTGTTAGCATGTTAGCTTAGCATCAGCAGCTCAAATTGTGTTTTCCTTCTTCAGCCTCCAAAGAAAGGCAAAAAGGGCAAAAAGGGGAAAGGCGGGAAGGTGAACCCCTTCATGCTGCTGGACTCTGCGCCCATACAAGACATGTCCAAGGATCAGGTAGCACTTCCTGCTGATGCTAACAAGGCTAGCTGGTGTTTACTCAGAGTTTGGACCTGATCAGCCTTTTGGACGGTGGCTGGTTGACCTTTTGGACGGTGGCTGGTTGACCTTTTGGACGGTGGCTGGTTGACCTTTTGGACGGTGGCTGGTTGACCTTTTGGACGGTGGCTGGTTGACCTTTTGGAAGGTGGCTGGTTGACCTTTTGGAAGGTGGCTGGTTGACCTTTTGGACGGTGGCTGGTTGACCTTTTGGACGATGGCTGGTTGACCTTTTGGAAGGTGGCTGGTTGACCTTTTTGGACGGTGGCTGGTTGACCTTTTGGACGGTGGCTGCTTGACCTTTTGGACGGTGGCTGGTTGACCTTTTGGACGGTGGCTGGTTCACGGTTCGTCTGCAGGCGCCACTCCAGACTATTTGATGAAAATCTGATTATTTCCTGGTTCTAACCCTGATGACACCTGACACGCTATTGGCTGGCATTCGCAAAGCAGCCAATCCATGAACGCCATTCGCTGTCCTTGCTACCGATTGGCTGAAGGCCCAAACCTAAAGTAACTTACTTAATTTTCCATTTATAACCGGGTCAATTTGACAGGTTTTAATCTGGGGTCATTAAACACCAGATTAATGCAGTTTCCTGGTTAATCCCGCCCTGATTGTCTGCAATGTGTTGCAGTTGTGGGATTTCGCCCTGCGCATCCAGGAGGAGCTGGAAACGGTGCGGAAGGAAAAGGCCCTCTTCCAGCTGGAGCGGGACAAGACCAAGATCGTCTGGGAGACGATCAAGAAGAACCTGGAGGAGTCCGAGATCCAGCTGAGGAGTACGACTGCAGAGAGGTCAGAGGTCGACGAGCAACACAGAGGGGAGATGACTGTGAGTCCTCCACTGACCCTGCGAGGTGGTCCTGCGGTTCTCCCGGTCAAATCCTGACTCTGTGTCGGGTTTTCAGGTCTACAAGCAGAAGATGAAGCACGTCCTGTCTGAGCAGCACAACGCCGTCTCTGAGGTGAAGACGGACGCCGTGACGTGCCGCTCGCTGCAGCAGAAGCAGAGCACGGACGTGGAGCTGGATCTGCGGCGGCAGCTCCGGGATCTGCAGATGGACAACAGAGAGAAGAGGCTCCAGGAGCACGCCTCCATCAAGATGCTGAAGCTGGTGAGGAGACGATCCTCTGCTCCTGCTTCAAGCTTTGGCTTCCGTCTCATGCCTGCTCTTCCTCCCCAGAACCACCAGAGGGAGCTGATGAGGCTCGGCGGAGAGTTTGAGCGCCGGATGCAAGGTGAGTGCAGCTCGGTGCTTCCTCCCGGGTTTCCTTCCTGGTCTTCCTCATCGTTCCTGTTCAGTGCTGGAGGTGCAGAAGCTGGTCACCACGCGCTCCCTGGCAGAGATGTTCCAGAGGAAGCTGATGAACGCTCTGACAGAGATCGACACCTTCAGGAAATGTCACCTGGTGTCCCTGAACAAGGAACACGACAACAGGAGAGAACGGACAGAAGGGACGTTTGAGGAATTCCTGGACACAAAGCACTACGAGCAGCACACCTGGAAGGTAGATGAACCATCGCAACGCTGCCTCTGGTGTCTTTAGTTGGTCCCTCTGGGATCTACTCAGAGTAGATCCCCCTGGGTCCTCTGGAGGAGATCCCATTGGAGTAGATCCCACTGGATCCCCTGAGCCCTCCCTCTCTGCTCCAGGGCGAGCTGAAGAAGCTGCAGAACCAGAAGCTGCGGTGGGAGAAGAAGATCTCAGCAGCTGAGCAGGAGAACCAGCATCTGAAGACGACGCTGCAGGAGGTCCAGCAGAAGCTGCCGGAGCTGCACAGACGGCTACAGGAGCACCAGCACTCCAAGCAGAGGATGGAGGTAAGGGGGCGGAGCCAACACCTGGAAGCTGCTCAGCGCCGATGGTGACGATGATGGTGTGTGAGCAGGAGTACCGAGCTCAGCAGAAGCTGGTTGATCAGGAGCTCAGAGACCTGACGGTGGAACACGAGCTGCTGCTGCAGGCCTTCCAGAAGGTAAACCTCTTCCTCCCTCCTCACCCTCCTCCCTCCTGCTCCTCCCTGCCGACCCTTCCAGGTGTTCCCCGCAGGTGCAGCAGGAGCGTGACGAGCTGCTGAGGAGGCAGACGCAGAGCATCCTGGACGTCCAGCAGAGGAGCAGCCTGAAGAAGATCCTGCTGCAGAGGAAGCTGGAGGCGCTGAGCCAGACTCTGGAGAAGAAGGAGGCGCAGCTGAGCGCCGCGCTGTCCGTCTGCAGCGTGGAGCCCACGGCGCGCAGCAGCGCCGCCTTCAAGCTGCAGGTAAGAGGCCGGAGGGCCGCTCCGCTGGGCAGCACCAGAACTTCTGATCAGCAGTTAAACACCAGGAGGAGTTTAACTCAGGAGCAGCTGATTCATCCTGAAGGAAACCAGACGGTTGCTCAGTCAGTCAGCTGTATGACATTTGACTTTTACTGGAGCAAAACCATGTTGCAGTATTTCTACTCTCAGTACTTCCTGTCTGCAGCAGCGCTTCTTCAGCTTCCTGTGAACTCAGAGTTAGAATCCGCCCTGCAGGAGAGGAGAAGGTCTGGCAGAAGAGAAATCTTCATCCTCCTCCTCCTCCTCACTGAACTCATCATTCTGGTTTCTCTGGAATGTTGGAGGCACAGCAGCAAGGAGTTCGTTAGCTTAGCAACAACCGAGCCGATGACATCACAGAGTGTTTGTTAGCTTAGCAACAACCGAGCCGATGACATCACAGAGTGTTTGTTAGCTTAGCATTTGAACTGATGACATCACAGTTAGCTTAGCAACATCCGAAGTGATGACATCAGAGTCGATACCATGTTCATAATAGTTGAGAAACTCCTCAGTAGAAAACATGGAGTAAAACCTTAAGCTAAGTTAGCTAGAAGCTAGTTAGCATGTTGCTACATAAGCTAGCAGAATGGCCTAGTTCCAGGTTGTGATGCTAACCAGCAGCTTTCAGGAAGTGAAGGAGAATCCCGGTTCTCCTGGGATTATCTGAGTCTGAAACCTGTTTCCTGTTTCCAGGAGATTCTGGAGTCCAAACGGACCGCCATGGAGGCTCTGCAGCTGGACCTGGACCAGGGCGCCCAGGTCAGTCTACCTGCAGCTTCCTGCTCGTCTCTGACGTCCCGCGTGTCTCTGACGTCCCGCTTCTCCATCCTGCAGGAGTACGAACAGCTGCTGCACAGTCTGAAGGGCGACCTGGAGGCCGCCGGCATCTTGCCGTTCCAGTTTCCCTTCAGAGCCACCCAGAAGGTTCTGGAGGAAGTCCGACCGGATCTGAAAGCGCAACCAAACCGGCCCCAGAAGGACGTTCCCAAATAAAGCGACATTTCAGTTTTTATTCAGGTTGACAAGAAAAGCAGTGGCATTGTTACTAAATTAAAATGAGTTTGGTTGGAAACGCCTCTGCTTCCTGGTCCAACTGTAAAAACATCCAGAACCAGAATTTCTGACATTCAACATCTCCTTTATTGTTAGTGATACATGAGAAAAAGAAAGCAACACATGAGCAGCAGCACGGCCACAGCGGGTCACCTGTACAAACCAAAGAAGAAGGAGGATTTACAGCCAGAACCAGAACCAGAACCATGTCTGAAGTTTGGTTCTTGGCCTGAGAATCTGGGTCAGCTGAATGTTCCTGAGGTTTTATTTGGTTCCTGAAGGTCTGACTGATCTCCTGACTCTTGAACCCATGATGGACCGAACTGGACCGGACCGGACCAGGAATTACGTTCCAGAGCGACCCGCCTGGAGGAGGACCAGATCACAGCTGGGAAACGGGAAGAAATCCCGGTTTTTCCTGGCAATATTCCGTCACATCCTCGTCCCAAATTTACCCAAACCAAAAGTTTTGGGATTTTTCCTCCTCGTCCCACAAAATGTGTCAAAGGTTGATCGAAAAACAGTTCTGTGCCACGTCTTGATTTGGACTTTTCAGAATATCTCAGTTCTGTGTTGATCATCAATGAATCAATCAGAAGAAACAGGAAGCGCTTCTCTGATGACATCACTTCCTGTGGAGCAGCAGCCTGTCCAGAACCATCTGACGGATCAGGAGCCTGAAACCATCAGCTGCTGGTTTTATGGTACAGATTGATAAAGATTAGCAGGGGTCAGCAGAGGTCAGCAGGGGTCAGCAGAGGTCAGCAGGGGTCAGCAGAGGTCAGCAGGGGTCAGCAGAGGTCAGCAGAGGTCAGCAGGGGTCAGCAGAGATCAGCAGGGGTCAGCAGAGGTCGGCAGGGGTCAGCAGAGGTCAGCAGGGGTCAGCAGGGGTCAGCAGAGGTCAGCAGGGGTCAGCAGGGGTCAGCAGAGGTCAGGCCCTGTTTCCTCAGGAATCCTGAGCTCATTACTGACGTAATTTTTGGAAAATTCTTCAAATTTCTAAACTTTGAGGAATTTTATTTGGGAAATAAAATTTTCAAAAGTTATTATGAATGACTTATCTTGAGCTCCAGAGACAGAACGCTAGGAATAGTGGGGAGGACCTTTGACCTTTAGTGAGCGGCCGGATCCGACCCACATCAGTCTGAACAGGTTTTGATCCGCCCCACTTCCACACGTGGAACTGAATCGTCTGCAGCCTGAAGGATCATGCCGCATTTTATCCGACCTTTACGTCATCGTTGTGAGACGCGTCATAATTCTGCAGCAGAAGGAGCCAAGTGAGGCAAATGATGATATATGGGGACCTGTTCCTGCCATAACCATCCATCCATCCATCCATCCATCCATCCATCCATCCATCCATCCATCCATCCATTTTCTGACCCTTCTCCCTAACGGGGTCGGGAGGTGCTGCTGCCTATCTCCAGCTGCGTTCCGGGCGAGAGGCGTGGTCACCTGGACAGGTCGTTCCTGCCATAACTCAAGAGCAAACATGTTCAGTTCATTTTGAAAGCAGAATTTCTTTCTTCTCAAAACTTGTAAAGTTTTTACTCTGAACTTCTCGTGCTCACACTTCGTCTCTGCTTGCTTACAAAAACGCCATTTGGCCCAGTCGCCTGGCAACTTCTCAGCCAATAGAATGAAAGTGTTGTGCTGGGTGTGTTTGTTTCCTAGAGAGTGAGGCTGTGTGGCTACATCGATTGTAGCCACATGCGCCACCTGCTGGATGTAGGGAGAAACAACGACGTTAGCTTTCTGCTCCACAGTTCATTAAACATCTGCCAGCAGAGCTACTGATCAACAGCGTAGTTCTGGGAAGGTAGATGGATACGTAGGTGGGTCTGATCCGACCTGAGCATGACGAGCTGCTGGCTGGAGGCAGCCGGAGCTCAGGCTCATTTCCTGCCAGCTGATCTCATTTCCTGCCAGCTGATCTCATTTCCTGCCAGCTGATCTCATTTCCTGCCAGCTGATCTCATTTCCTGCCAGGATTCGGGCGACGGTGTCAGCCGCCCTCCCCATTAAAGGGATCCGGTTCTTTCAAGCTAAACTGAAATAAATTGACTCATTTTCTAGAAATCTGTTTCCAGCAGTAAGAACAGCTATTTGGTCACTGTTACCATGGAAACGCTCACGTGTTTAGCAAAGTTTAATCCACAAGATTAAATCAGATCAGGTTCAGAGTGGAGGTTAGCAGGTTGATCTGATTACTGGAAGGTGATTTTAAGAACTTGATAAATAATTTCATCCTAATCAAACATTTCCCAGTTGGTCAGGACGGCCCCAAAACACAATCCAGCGGGTCACAAATGGCCCCTGGGCCACACTTTTTACACCTCTGGTTCCTGTTTCCACAGTAATAAAAAATAAAACGTTCCCTTTTTCTGTTTTTCCAGACTTGTCTGCAGGATTCCTGGTTTTTATCTCCTAACTGGACCGATCGGCTCAGAGACGAACCGCACCGGATTTCCAGAAATTCCACCAACATCAGATTCTGGTGGGAATGTGATCCGATAATCGGCTGCAGATTTTTTTGTCTGTTGCCTCAGGAACAATCAGCTGATCCAGCTTGGAAAATGTTCTGGAAGCTTAAAGTTGAACAGATAAAACTGAGGAACGTCTCCTCAGGAAGCCGAAGAGCTGAACTTTTCTTTCAGGATCAGGAAGAAGAAAACATCCGTAAAGATTCCCTTCGGGTCCCGTTTCCTCCAGATGCTCAGATTCCCTGGAGCAAACTGTACACTTCCTGTTTCCGATGTCTACACCGGCGTTCCTCACCAACGGGCAGCTGCTGCTTCCCAGAGGAACGAGTCCAGAAACATCCCAGCAGGAACAAATGGAGAAAACAAACCGAACCAACCAGAACCAGAACATCCGACACCGACCCGCCCGCTCAGCCGGACAGGAATCAACACAAACAATAAGAATCTGAGAGCTGCTGCAGGACTTCCTCTTCCTCTCCAAGTCCGACAGGCCGCCTGGAACCTGGATCAGAACCGGGTCCAGAACTCCAGGAGAACCGACACGACTCACAGAGAGAAAAGTCCTGAAACAAACTGGAATGAACCTTCCAAGGAAAACTCTGCGGTCGGCCTGCAGGGGGCAGAACCGGACCGCCGGGCCGAACCTGGACGCTTTGGGTTCTGCTGATGGTTCT
Source organism: Poeciliopsis gracilis (assembly GCA_911649635.1). Lineage (NCBI taxonomy): Eukaryota > Metazoa > Chordata > Actinopteri > Cyprinodontiformes > Poeciliidae > Poeciliopsis > Poeciliopsis gracilis. The sequence goes on from CAJVRI010000370.1 coordinate 351,207, forward strand.
GGCCGGGTTCTGCCGGTGAACGGCTAAAGGAACGTCTGCTCTGAGGAAAAAGGCACGTCATAAACACGGAGAAATCCCAGCAGCGGAACGCCGCACCGGGATCAGAGCAAAAGCTGCTTCCGGTTCCTCCTGGTTCCCTCGGAGCATCGGGGCGGGACGCGGCCGGCCCGGCTCTGGTCCGGTCCAGCCGGGTCCAGCCGGGTCCAGCCGGGTCCAGCCGGGTCAGCGTGGCGGCAGCCCCTGCGGATCCGGATCATACGAAGACCTTGGCGAGCGCGTCGGCGCCGGCGGTGCCGATGTAGCACTTGGTGGGATGGAACGCCACGTCGTGGATGGACTCGTCGAACTTCTTGCGGTGGGCGGTGAACTCCTGGATGCAGGTCTTACTCTCCATGTTCCACAGCCGGATGGAGCAGTCATGGCCTGGCAGGGAGACAGCCAATCAGGACGCAGAACATTCCTGGGAATATTTGAGTTCCTCAGGAAGCAGGAGCTGCCATCCTGGGAAAATGATCCCACTACTGCCGAAACCACTGATTCTGATTCATTTAGTCACCGATTAATTGATAACAATAAATATAAATACTTTACATTTAAGATGGAAATATCTTTGTATGTCAGATTCTGTCGATTGGTGAAGATTCACTAAAGGAATGCTGTTTTAAGAAGCTTAAATTGTTAAAACTACAATATTTAACTTTTATAAAAATGTTTTTTAACATATTCTTCAAACTGTCACCAAAATCAACCAATGAGAGCCAGGGGGAGGGGCTTAGCACTGTCAATCATCTAATGTACTCGCTCCTAATGAGATGCGGAAGGACTTGGGCAACGTCACAAGGTCATGATAGACAGCGCTAAGACCCGCCTCCAAGCTCTGATTGGTTGTTTCCTGTTTGATCAACTTTTTCAGGCTATTTGTGTCAAACTGGTGAAAATTTCAACAAATTTTCTAAAAAAAAATTAACTGAACAATTTCCAGAATGAGCCAATTTTTCTGATTGATCACCAGAATGATCAATTATTGAGATAATCACTCAATAATTGGCGTTTAACCACTCTGAGGGGGGGGGTCACTCTGAGGGGGGGCGTTGCCCTGAGGAGGGGGGGGGGGTCGCTCTGGGGGGGTCACCCTGAGGGGGGTCGTTTGTTCTGGTGTGACTCCTGGTCGAGTGCTACTCACTTCCTGACATCAGGTAGAGCCCGTTCGGGTCCACAGACAGGCAGGTGACCGCGTCCAGGTGTGCCACCATGGAGTGGATCGGTTTACCTTCAGTAACACAGAACCCGGTTAGGAGACGGAACCGCAGGCGATTCGGCCGGAACCAGCAGGGCGGCGCTCCCACCTGTATTGTTGTCGAAGAACTGGATGTGGCGGTCCTCCTGGGCGGTGACGGTGATTGGCAGCGTGGGGTGGCTCAGTACACGGTTGATCTTACAGGGACACTCTGGAGAGACAGAAACCCAGCGGGTCAGAATCTGGACCTCACCAGAACCCGGTTGACCCAGAAACAAGACAGAACTATCATAGATCGGATCCGACCGGTATCAGAGTACAGCGAGCCGTTTGGGTACACTCACAGGAAACCGACAGCATGTCTGGATGATTTAGCCTGACAGAAACATTTTCACCCTGTCATTTCACTCAGGAAATGACAGCTAATTATTTAGCTTCATGCTAAATGTTTACGTCATATTTAGCCAAATACTGTGGAATCACAGATTTAATATTTAGATTGATGCTAAACATTTAGTTTGCCAATGATGTAGTTAGTTTGAACCACTTATGAATGAATGAATGAATGAATGAATGAATGAATGAATGACATGCTGAGAATATGACCCATTTCCTTCTTTTATGACAGGATGAATAACCCAGTTTAGCTGTGGAAGCGGCGCCCCCTACAGCAGGCTCAGGGAGCTGCTCCTGCTGGGATTTGTATTTTTATTATGAATGAAATGAAGAACTTTACAGTTAATAGTTGGAAGCTCCATGCAGAATAATGTCATGCAGTGCAGCACAGCAGGGTGGCGCCGTTCGATTTGAAACAAGCTGGAGCTCAGCCGCTCCAGCTCCACCCTGAAATAGCCCCGATCCGTGCCGGGTTTTCCCTCCAGCCTGCCCTACCTGCAGGCCCGGCGGAGTGGAACTTCAGAACCAGCTGCTGCGTCTCCATATTGAAGAGTCCGATGTGACCCGAGTCGAACGACGTCACCATGTAGGCCGGGTCGCTGCTCACCAGGTCCACAGAGGTCGCGACCCCTAGGTCTGCAACAGAACCACAATACAGGGTCTGCAGCCTGGACCCGACCGGGTCATCAGCAGAACTTCTCTGACAGAACCACACCGTCTGACGCTGCCGTCAAACCCAAAGCCCGCGGGCCAGAACTGACCCGCCACATGCATGGATGTGGGCCCTCACCTCCGTCTCCGTTGAACACGGCCAGCGCCGGAGAGACGTCGGCGGCGTTCCAGAGCCGGACCGTCCCATCGGCCGAGGCGGACAGCAGGCGGTGGTGAGGCGAGCTGTAGACCAGACGCCACACAGCGTCTGAGTGGCCGCGCAGCGCCCCCCGCAGGACGGAGGCCTCTGTAGCCAGACACAGAGGAGCCATCGTTAGAAGAGGGCCGAGCCGGGCCGGGCCGGGCCGAGCCGGGCCGGGCCGGGCCGAGCCGCACCGGGCCGAGCCTAGCTGGGCCGAGCCGAGCCGCACCGGGCCGAGCCGGCGGCGTCATACCGTAGGAGTCGTACGGGTCGACGTTGGGGCTGGGGGTGTTCCAGCTCTGGATGGTTCCGTCCGAGCCGCCGCTGAAGCACTGGGCGCCGCTGGAGCTCAGGGTTACGCTGAGGACGGCGCCGCTGAACACAGAGACGGTACCGTTAGGACCGGTTCTGACCCGGCCAAAATCAAGTCCAGACGGGTTCTGACCCGGTCCAGGTTCTATAGCGTTCTGATCCGATCCAAATATTCCAACACAATCTGATTTGAACCAATCAGGAGTGGAAATGCAGATCTGATAAATTTTATGGTCATAAAAACAGGAACGTTTGTAGGAAAACATGGAGCGGATTTCAGTCGCAGGGTGTATTTCAGTCGTCTTTAGGAGGCAGACAGAAAAGCCAGGACTGGATCAACTGGAACCAAACATGCTGAACTGGGAAATGTGTCTACGGGCCGGAGGTCATGGGTCGGGGCAGCTCACCTGTGAGCCCTGAAGGTGTAGATGGGCTCCACGTCTAACGCTGAACACCTGGAGGAACAGAACAGGACGTTCAGATGAAAACCAGTCCAACTGAAGCGCTTCCCACAGCTCCCAGCCTCACAAACTGGGTCTGAACCTCCTCCGCCTCTCATCGTCTTCATCACATTAAAGTAGCTCCATCAGAAAACACTGCCCCCCTCAGGCCAGACTGAAAATTACATCAGTTACAAATTTAGAAATAAAATGGAAAATTCTGTATTGTTCAAATGGATCAGAAGCGAAACTCCCACTTTGTTGGAGCAGCGAACACATCGCAATACAGTTGCCTGGTTCTGGGGTCAGGTAAAGTGCAGCTAGCGCCGCGGTGGGCGTGGCACCTCACTTCTTGGCGGGGGCCGTCTTCTGCAGGTTCCAGAGCTTCAGGGTGTGGTCGTCGGACGCCGTGACTAGAACCGGCTCCACCGGGTGGAACGCCAGGCCGCGCACCGAGTCGAAGTGGCTCCGCAGGGCGAACTTCGGGTTCCACGTTTTCCGCAGAGCCTCCGAGTTGGAGGCCACCTGGGGAGACACGAGGCGGTCTGTTCATCCAACCATCCATCCAGCCATCCATCCAACCAGCCAACAGGAACATGTCTCTGGACTCACATCATATCCCAGACTCTCCGCCTCGTTGGCAACCGTCAGCTGGGCCAGTTCTCCCAGCTCTCCCAGTTCTCCCAGTACCAGGTCGTTGGAGACGGCCTCGTCCACTCTGCCCAGGATGAAGGACTTCCCTCCAGACGGCAGGAACGCCATCGGCTCTGCAGGGACCAACAGCAGGAATGTAGCCGTGCTGCGGCGCAACGGCGCGGCGGAGGGGTTGGACCTTACCGTCATCCGGCCGGCCCACTTCCTGTTCGCTCAGTTTGGGGACGCTCGGGCGGGACGGAGGCGACAAGGCCGGCGGCAGGGGCGGGGGCTCCTCGGTGTCCCGCAGGTTAGCCAGCATGTCCTGCAGCTTGGAGCGGTTCGGCCCTGAGGAAGAGAAGAGGAGGAAGCAACTGAGGAAGCAAGCATCATTAATCATGAGGTGTCTGCAGGGGGCGTGGCCTAAAGAGGTCAACATCTCCAAGGTGTGAATAATTATGAGGCAGCAGCTTTTGTGGAGGTAAAAACAGGTTCAGCAGCTCTGAGCTGAAAAATGACCAACAGTTTGTCAAAGATGGTCCAGAAAATGCTGCAAACAGCCAGTGGTGGGAAAACGTCCGCTAACAGCAGAGCTACCACTTAGCATAGTTCTTTAGCACATTTGCTAACCCCAAAGACGTGTAGCGCATTTAGCTTCTACTCCTTTTCCAGATGAATTCTGAATGCTAATTTACTCGGCTGGTTTGTTAATCATCAGTCGAATAAAGTTTGACGTTTTAAGTTTGAGCTAACGACTGCCCTTATTTTGAAGTCAGTTTGTGCAGCAGTTCCATTTCCTCTTCTCGTGTTTTCTTTTTTTCCTCAATAACTTTATTTTAAACAAAGAAACATACAAGATCAAAGTAAAACAGGTAGTAGAGAACATAAACACCACATCTAAAGGTTTTATGAAACAGGGTTGTGTTTTGTTTTCTTAAACCTGGTGGGTAATAATTCTGAACAATAATTATATTCTCCCAAAAAAAAGTATTTTTTCTTTTACTCTTATTTTCCAGTTGTTTTTTTATATAAACTGATCTTCACATGTGGTAGGAGGCGCTGTTTGACAGATTAAAGGAGGAAAAAGTTGAAAAGAAGAAGAAAAATCAACATAGAAAAAACCCAGCAAGTTGGAAAACCCGAAATAAAGCCTGAGGGGAAGCAGCCGGATCAGGACTCACTCTTCACTCCTTTCTTCCCCTTCCTCTCCTTCCTGTACTGCTCCTTCAGCTGGGCGATCAAGCTCTGGTCCACGTCCCAGCCCAGTTCTCCCAGAGCCGCCGGCTCCTCCTTCTCTGTGGGTCAGAACCATCAGAACCAGAACCATCAGAACATCACAGCAAGTCCAACCGAACAGGAACAAGATGATTACAGTCCGGAGCAGATCATATTTCTGTAAATATAACAATAATTTAGACAGGCAGAAGAATCAGAAGGAAAGGAAGTGAAATCAAAATGTTTAAGAAAATAAAAGCATGAATAAAGTGTAAAGAGCTGCAGTTCCTTCATCTGAGCTGCAGGGGGAGCCCCTGGGCAGCATTTCTACTGATTCTCCTTCCAGCTGATCTGGGAGTAAACCGGGCCGGTTCTGATCGACAGCTGAAGTTCAACAGTGAGCTCAGACTGGAACCAGACCAAATCCTGGATCTGGTCTGAGTTCTGTCCGGATCTGGCCCGTTTGGGCCCGGTTCGGAGTGGTTCCGGCTGCGTGTGAAAGCAGCTCTGAGTCACACTGAGGTGTTGAATCATTGGCTGCGTGGGAGAGCCCTCCATCACGGGTTGCTAAGCAACCGGAGAGAAGGAGCGATGTTCTGCTAAAGTACCAGAACACGGGTCAGAGTTGGATCAGGAGGTTCTGGAGGAAACCGGCTGAGCGGCAGCTTCTGGAAACTGCTTTAAATCCAGAACCAACCCGGTTTACTGCTGTATGTCAGATCAGAATCTGATGAGGTCCTGCTGGACCTGACCCGGCTCACCCCAGTCCTCCCCTCTCCTCGGATCCGACCCGTCCAGCTCGTCCGGACTGGCCAGGAAGTCGAAGCCCTTCAGCGCCTCCTCGGTGTCGGGGTCGTCGCTGAGGTCATAGGCGCTGGACGACGGCGGCTTCTTCCTCACCATCTGGAACCATCAGAACCCGGGTCTGGGTCACAGGAACCCAGCTCTGCTCACGGACCCAACAAGGACAGATTGGACTTACGGCAGCCAGGTCCAGAACGGTTCTGTCTTTGGACTCTCCGTCCTCTTCCTCGTCTTCGTCGCTGAACTCGGCCGCGGCGCTCTCAATGAACCTGAACGCCTCCAGGACAGTAGCCGGGTCCGACAGGTCCGGTTTACTGCACAGACAGGCGACCCAGTTTATCGGGGCTCTGAAGGTTCTGGGTACTTTGGGTTGTGGCTCGGTTCTTACCTGACCATGCCACTGTCCTTCAACGAGGACGGCTCGGTTCCGTTCACCATGGGCCCGGTTCTCCGGTCCGGCGGGCCGTCTCCAGGTTCTCCAGACAGGCCCAGCAGAACCCGGACCCTCTGGGACTTCACGTCCAGGACGGTGTCGGTGTATCCGACCTCCTGGAGGTACCTGGGGAAACGGGCTGGGAGTTAGTCCGGACCAGGAAAAAGGTTCTGCAGGAAGTTCCCAGTATGACCAGTGTAAGCTCCCTGACTGGTCTGCAGCCTTTCACTTGATGTTCTGCCTGATCGGTCCAAACCTGAACTAAGGTTCTGTACAGAACTCCGGATCCGTCCTCTTCCTCAAGTTTTGCTTTTGTTCCAGAAATTCCCTGGCACCAAGTCCGAACGATCCGATCCTGAAGTCGATCCGTTTTTTGTCTTGGAGATCGGACAGTGAAGGCATCAGAACATCAGAACCATCTGGACCCAGATGTTCTGATCCGGAGGGAATGCTGAACTCGCAGCAGCACTCTCTCTTGAGGAAACCAGTATCAAATATTCCCAACATTCAGAGCCCAACCAGAACCAGCAGGGAGTTTACCAAGAGTGCCAGAATGCCTGCTCAGCCAGATCGGATCGGTCCGGGTTGGTTCTGTCAGCCAGCGGAGCGGCCCGGTCCGATGTGGAGCAACGTTCCTGAACAGTCTGCAGCCCTCCCCCCGTACCAGCCGCTCCTGTCGCACCAACACACAATCCTCCATTCAGCGTTCCCAGACACTGCCGGGACAAAACAGCAGAGCGGGGCGGCGTTCCCAGAGCGGGGCGGCGTTCCCAGAGCGGGGCGGCGTTCCCAGAGCGGGGCGGCGTTCCGCCTGCGACCAGCCAGGTGGTTCAGATGGGAATTGAGCACACACACAGATCTGTCCTCTAGATTCTCGCCTTCAGGTCAGAACTGGACCTGTGGTCCGATCTTCCAGAACCATCAGCAGTCAGGAACTCAAATTGCTCCCAGTGGACTGGTGCTGCTGGTTTCCATTAAGAGTTGATCTGTAATAAGAAGACCTGATGGGTTCACACACATCACGCCAAGTGTGTGTGCGTGTGTGTGTGTTTGTACTTGTATAAGTACATATTGAGGACTACTTTCACCACTTCAACCCACGGATTCAGGTCATCTCTGGAGTGAGGACATTTTCCTGGTTCTCGGTTTTTGTTCAGTTATACTGGTTGGATTAGAGTTGAGATGTAAATTATTAAGTTCTGGTTCAGGTTTGGAGTAACTACTACTGGTCTGAGAAAAAGTCTGGTTTCAGCATGAGTGCAGCCACTGAAATGAATGGAAGATTGAAAGTCATCAGTTTGTATGGAAGTACATGGATATGTGTGTGTGTGTGTGTGTGTGTGTGTGTGTGTGTGTGTGTGTGTGTGTGTGTGTGTGTGTGTGTGTGTGTGTGCTCACTGTCGGAGCAGCTGCCGTCCCTGTTTCCAGCTCAGCTGATGACTGCTGTTGGGAGGACTGGGAGCTTCGCTTTCGTTGCCTTCATCTGAGGAAGAAACAGCCAGACCAACATCCATCATCCATCCATCCGATCATCCATCCATCCGATCATCCATCATCCATCCATCCGATCATCCATCACCCATCCATCCGATCATCCATCATCCATCCATCCGATCATCCATCCATCCGATCATCCATCATCCATCCATCCGATCATCCATCATCCATCCATCCGATCATCCATCATCCATCCATCCGATCATCCATCATCCATCCATCCGTTCATCCATCATCCATCCATTCGATCATCCATCATCCATCCATCCGTTCATCCATCATCCATCCATCCGTTCATCCATCACCCATCCATCATCCCTCCTTACCGGAGTCGTAACTCGGAGCTCTGATCTCTCCCTGGTTCAGTTCCGTTCCATATTTCAGTTTATGGTATTTGGCTCTGAGGAACGGCAAACAGATCATAAAAATATTATATAAAATTTAATTCCAGATCAGGTAACTGGCTGAGCAGGCTCTGGTTCTGGTCCAAATACAACTTCTGTCGAGTCAGAATTTAAAAGAAGGAAGTTTAGATTTATCCAGGTTTTAACAGATTGGTTCATCAGGAATAATGGATACATAGAGCTGAATATTATCAGCATAACAGTGATAACAGTCTGATTGGAAGAATTAAAATAGTAAAGCGAATCAGACCAATCACACAGCCCTGTGATACTCCACCAGTAACCATTCATTTTTTAAAACAAACTGGGATGTGTGGGACCAATCAGAGCTGAACCAGTCTGGTTCTTTTCCTCTGGTCCCAACATCTTCAAGAAACTCACTTGGCTCTGACCATTAGTGATGGAGATACATTCAACTTAAAATTTATGTTAAATCTACAGTTGGCTGTAGAACCAGCTCTCCACCAATCAGAGGACGGGTTTTTCCACCAATCAGAGAGCAGCCTGACCTCTCCTGCTTCAAGGCGTACTCCAGCATCTTGATGCGCCTCACCAGGTCCTTCTTCAGGTTTTCCTGGCCTCGCCGCTCGCCCTGTAGGAAGGCCATCTGCGCCTGCAGGGAGCGTGGAGACACAAACCATCCGGTTTCACCGTGGAGCTGAGGTGGGAACAATCACGTTCCAGTTTCTCAAGACAGAACCGTCAGGAATTCCTCTAAACACAATCTGGGAAAATTTGAAAACCAAAACCTGATGAACTGAGCTGAAACCAGTAAAGTGTAAATGTGAGTCTCTCTCCACTAGATAAGCCTCTTTCCTGTTGCGACCTCCTGGGAAACCAGACCAGCTGACCCACCTTTGACCCCTCGACGGGTCTCTTTCTACAGGACCGAGCCGATCTGATGAGCTGTTAAAAGCTGCCATGTTAAATGTTCAGAGAAAGTTTCTCTGTTTGTGATGTTAGAGGCAGGAACTCCAGCACCAATTCGGACCCGACTCAGAACCTGTCTGCTACCCAGAGAGAACCCACCATGCACAGGGAGAACATGCAGAAAGACGCCGGGAATCGAACCCAGGACCTTCTTACTACAAGGCAAAAGTGCTACCTACTGTGCCACTGTGAAGTGCCCTATTGGTTGAATTTAAGAAATGAAATAAAACTGGATTTCAATTCAGTGAAGTCGATTTTTCAGTAAGACTCTGGATAAACAAAGTTCTTCTGGGTATAAAAACACAAAGATTTTCCCTTGTAAGAAAATCGTATCAGAAATAATTTTATCCTGACTGAAGTTAAACTTCTCAACCAGCTGAACTGGACGGGTCAAACCGGTCAGTGTACGACTGCAAAGCATCCGTCCAAGACCACAAATGGCCCCCGCGCCGCACTTTGGACCACTCCGGTTTAAAATAGTTTTTTTTACTAATAAAATCTGTAGTTCTGACCGGTTCTGATGGTTCTCTTTGGGCTCCTGTGTCTGCAGGATGCTGGATGTTCTGTGAGGACAGAACCAGAACATCTGGACTCTGATCAGGGTTAAATACAGAAACACTCCACACTTTTCAGAGTTCAGTCAATTGAAATGTTGAAAACCAGAAACATTTTTCTGCCACTGGTCCAACACCAGATGCTGAACCAGCAGAACCAGCAGAACCAGCAGAACCAGAGCCGAGCAGAGAGGACCCGGTCCGGTTCAGCACCAGGTTCTTCTGGCCCATTTCCTCTGGGACGGGATCAGCAGATCCGGGTTTCACAGAGAGGAACCGCAGCCTGACTGGACCTTCATCATCATCATCATCATTATCAGAACACATATCTCCATCTTCATCTCTCTAATATTTCTGCCATTTTATTAATAAGTGATTAATTTTTAGGTCCATATTGTCTGTAAAAGCTGCGTTATCGACCCGAACCGGTCAACGCAGCCTGTGCGGAGCGGACAGTGCGGGGAATCCCCGCAAACAACCACCGTGCGCCCTTTATCGGACACAGGCAGGAGTACTCCTTGTCCGATGTTCGGGAGCAGCTTATGTCCGATAATGGAAGCCCCTTGTTCCTGTTGTTTTTAAGACGTTTTGTCCCGCAGGTAAAAAATGTGACGTAACCACGCAGATCCACCTGTCTCCGACACACGCGGAACCACCAACACAACAAGCGCCGCTAGGGCATTTGCATCCGAACCGAGCCGAGCCGAATCGGGTCTCACCTGGAGCTCGGCCCGCTCCACCTCCCACTGGGCCCGCTCCACCTCGAACCGGGCCCACTCGTGCTGCAGGAAGTGGAGGATCCCCGGGATGCTGTAGTGAGCCCGGGCCGCGGCTCCGTCCGCGGGCGGCGGGGCTCTTGCGGTCCCGGTGCCGGGACCCGAACCGCCGCCGCCGCCGCTGAGGAACACTGCGGGGCCGGCCTGCTCATCCATGGCCGGACCGGGGAGGAGGAGGCTGGTTCGGTCCGGTCCGGTTCGGTTCGGCTGTGACACCCGCTGCTGCAGGGATTCCTCAGTCCATGAAGGAGCAGCGAGGAGAACCGAACAGCCTGACCCAGCTGTCAGATGGACGGACCGCAAAGCTTCCCGCGTTTACCCCGCACCGCATTTCCGGACTGGACCTTCACAATAAGAGGCGCGACCGAACCAGCAGAAGATGCATCGAAAAACCCTTGAATGTTTTCTTTTTGTTTTGTTAGCAATCAATAAACATTAGAAACTGGAAATGAGAGGAGAGTGAAAGTCAGGCAGGAGAGCAGCGCGTTGAGATCACCTGAGATGATGATGATGATGATGATGATGATGATGATGATGATGATGATGATGATGATGATGATGATGATGATGATGAGTCTTCAGGTGGATCTGACCGTCTCCAGGTCCCGGAGACCCGCCGGGTCCCGCCGGATCCCGCCGGGTTTCGCCGGATCCCGCCGGGTTTCGCCGGATCCCGCCGGATCCCGCCGGGTTTCGCCAGGTCCCGGAGGCTCCACTCCAGGTTTATTCTGACTGTTGCTCTAAAACATCTCAATATTCACACGTCGTGTTTTTGGGACATATTTCTTCAGTTTTTAGAGAAATGATGCATGAAAACGATCCCAGCAGAGTTTATAAAAGCAGAAGCTTTTGGCTTCAGGGGGAAACGTGTTGCTGCTTTAACACCTTCTTTGTCTCTGAAACTGCAGGCCCTAAAGGGTCAGAGGTCATTCTCATGCTTGTTTCAATGATAATCAGGAAGTCAGTGGATCTTTAACAAACATGCAACACATGAAAACTGACTGGAAATATAAAATAATCTTTGAAGGATGAGAAGAAGAAACTTGAGGAAGATGGAGACCTGAAGGCGATCCAACTGGATGGGTTAGACCAGATCTTTTAGTTTTATTTAACTTTTCATTTATCCTGTTTAGATTAAAAACCTCCTTTACAAAGAGGAAAAAGAGGCAGAAAAATAAAACACCAGGAAATGTCAGTAGAAGTCAGAATTGGCCTCCGGAGCTTCAGATGTAACGTCACAAACCCGATTATGAAGCGAATGTCTCCACAGGATTTATCTCTGATGAAGTGAAGGGAGATTTTCATACCAGGACCAGGAACACGAGTCGATCCCAGAACTCCTTCCTGTCGGATCCTGATGGTCCACAAACACCTGGCAGCTCAGAGCCAATCAGAGTCCTCGGATTGGATCAGGCCTCGCTCAGGCTTTTATTTTGAAGGCGTATTCACTTACTACCCGTCTGCAGCAGTTCGACTCACCTGTGCGATGACGTCAGCCAATCCCTTCAGCGATTTGGCTGCTGCAGGTGATCGGCGCAGTTTCTCCTCTTCCAGGAAAATATTATTTAATAATCTGAAATAATAACATAAAAAAAGTAAAACACCGGAAGTCAGGGTTAGAAGGCTGAGAATAAATAAATATAAATATAAATAAATATGAGGCTGATAACATATTTATATAAAACTATTTTCATTAAACCTTTAGATATGAAACAAACTGATGGCGGAAGTTCTATGTCTGATCTGATGGTGGCGCTGCTGACCCTCAGGATCGATGATGATTATTGATCCGCAGCTGCTGGGAATGCAGCTCCAATCAAAACCACTTCTGATCAATAATCAGCAGAAACCTCAGCGGTTCTGTTATCGGCTTCATCTGGACTCTGGTTTGGACTTTACCAGAGGTTCTGGTTTATCTGCAACCCACAGACCAGAACCGACCCAAACGTCCTGTCGGCTCGGTTCCGACATGAATGGATCCGACAGGATGATGATGATGATGATGATGATGATGATGATGATGATGATGATGATGATGATCCAGTTCTGCAGAACTGGACCGTGGTTCTGATCCAGTTTCAGCCTCTGGTGTTCTGTAAAAGTTCTCCAGACCTTCAGAAGTTTCTGGCGGATCCGGTTCTGGACGATGAAGATGAAGCTTCTTCATCATGTTCAGGGTTCTAGTAGAACCGAGTCAGAAAAGTCCAGCAGTTCAGGATCAGAACCAACCGAGAGGTTCTGATGTTGAACTTTGATCCTCAGATGTTCTATTAGAACCTTCAGAACCAGAACTTGCTCTGGTTCTGGAAGGAAACTGAAGGCGGGTCCAGTTGGATTCGATGGTTCTGTTAATAAAAACTCAGAAATTATCATTCTGAGCGAAAACAAGAAAACTGGATTCTATTGATTATTGATTTTAAATGATTTTCTAATTTGTTTTGTTGCTGATTTTCCCTTTTGGGAAATGAAATCTGGATCTCATTGGAGTTTTAATAATAATAATAATAATAATAATAATAATAATAATAATAATAATAATAATAATAATAATAATAATAATAATAAATTAAGAGGCTTTTTACTTATTTTTCTCATGCTAATTAGTTTCATTATTGAGTTTAAATACTTTTTAAAATATGCAGGTATTTGGTTCTATTAATTATTAATTTAATTTAATTTTTGTTTTATTAAAAACCTTCTGCTGTTTGAATTGAACATAAATATTTGCTTATCTTATTCTGTCTTGTTTTTTTCTGATTTTAGTTTGAACATTTTTACCAAAAAGCTTCTTATTATTTTTATTTTCTCGTCCCGTCATCAGAACCAGAACCGGGTTTGGACTGAATGTGGTTCCTGTTCTTCTCTCTTTCGTTTTGTTAAAGAGACAAATTGGTCCACATGTAAAACAAATAAATTAAATTACAAGTAAATAAAATTTAAATCACATATTTAAGTCATAAAAAGCTGCCATTGGTCCAGATCTTCCAATTGTTGTGAAACTTTTCAATCAGTGAATAAACGCAAACAGGAAGTGATGAAACAAGGCTTGAAATTCAAGGAGGAGTTAAATTGTGGTTTTTGATTTAATAAAAAAAAAACTTTAATCAATGGGCCCCGCTAATCAGCTGACGTGCTAATCAGCTGACGCGCTAATCAGCTGACGCGCGCTACAGCCGCTTGTATTTAAATGCGGCTTTGCGGCGGTTCGGTCCAGACCAAGCATGTCTCCACTCGACCAAACAGCGCAGCAGAACAAAACCTTCAAACAGCGCAAGAGCTTCGGTGGGTCTCGGAACCGGGGATCCAGAACTCTGAAGGAAAAACTCATTTGGATTCTGTTTTCTCTCCGCAGCTACAAGGAAGATGGAGGTGGAGGGGATCCGGTCCAAATTCCCGAACAAGATCCCGGTGAGTGTCTGGTTTGGCTGTGGTTCTGGAGCTGGTTCTGTTTGGACTCACCCGGTTCCTCTGAACTTCAGGTGATCATCGAGCGATACGAGAAGGAGAAAAACCTTCCGCCTCTGGACAAAACCAAGTTCCTGGTTCCGCACGAACTCACCATGACCCAGTTCGTCACCATCATCAGGTAGGCGGAACCGGTTCTGGAACTGGTTCAGAAACCCCGCCGGTTCTGATGGAGCCTGGTTCAGAGCTGAGGAATCCGCCTAATTCCTGAAAATCACTCATTAGTCTGATCCCATGTCCACATGGTTCTGGTCCCGGTCCTGCCAGCTCAAACCGGTCCTGTTCTGACCCCTGGGTGACCTTTGACCTGGTCAATCTCTGCATTCTGGGCCTCAATAAATCAATCCTCTGACTGGACCGGATCGGACCGTCTGGTTCTGGGTCCAGTTCTGCTGCTGTCGGGTCGACTTGTTTCTTTCCAGAGTTCTGTTTATCAGCAGAACAGAACCGGTCTGGGTCAGCAGAACAGAACCGGTCTGGGTCAGCAGAACCTGATACGAAGCTATGAAATGTGGCCCAAACGCGGCACCGTCCCTTTAAAGTTCTGGATCAGAACCAGCTGCTCCAAAGATTCTGTAGAGGCTGAAACCCAACCAATCTGAACCGGTTCTGGTCCAGTTTCTGCTGCACTGAGCTGCCTGACTCTCAAACTTCAGTGAACTCTCAGGTGATGACAGCTGGTTCTGATCCGGCAGCAGGAGGTTCTGATCCGGCAGCAGGAGGTTCTGATCCGGCGCTGATGGTTCTGGTGTTTCCCTCAGGAACCGCATGGCGCTGCTGCCCAGCCAGGCCTTCTACCTGCTCATCAGCAGCCGCAGCCTGGCCAGCCTGTCGCTCACCATGGCTCAGGTCTACAAAGCCCACCAGGACGACGACGGCTTCCTCTACATGACCTACGCCTCCCAGGAGATGTTCGGCCTTTGACTGGACCGCAGCTCTGCTGGGCTGACCTGCTGTAAATAGAAAATATTTTTATAGATGTTCACTGTAAGACGGTGTTTTAATGATCCAATAAATGTTGACCCTGGCTGTGAAAAGGTCCGGTCTGCTGGTTCTGACTCGGTTCTGCTGCAGGCCGTGAGGCGTTCAGGGTCTTCGGGGAGAAAGAGTCTCTGCAGAACTTTGATATGTGAAATCGGAGTTCTGCAGAGACCGGATCCGTTCTGAACGATTGGAATAAGTGAGACGGTTTTGGTACCAGATCAACTTCAACATTTTGGCCCAAATGTTTCCAAAATAAACATTCAGCTGCTGTGCTCTGATTGGCTGATTCCGGTTCGGCACTAGAACACCTGTACCTAATAAAGTGGCCCGCAACGGATTAAAGTGACAGTTCTGCCCCCTGCTGGCAGAAACTGGGAACTGCAGATTATTGAGGGAAAAGTTTGGGTCAGAATTATTCATACCCCTGGCTGATGATCTTGTGCTAAAGATTTATTTATTTTTCTCCAATTCTTAAAATCTGAAAGTTTCACAGTGAAACTTTTCCATATTTAAATCTTTATTTTTTTATTCCTGCCTTTCATGTCCTGCACAGACAGTTGATGTAAAGGTTGATCTGAGGTATGAATACTTATGACTGACTGGTTCTGCTGGTTCTGCTGGTTCTGCCTGAACAGGAAGCAGAACCTCAGATGATCTGCAGGATATCAGGAATCCTTCGCTCGCTCCGGCGCCACCTGCTGGACAAACGAGCTGTTATTTCTACGTTTCTGTGTCTGAGCAGAGAAGTGAGTTCACATCTGTCATGACCTCTGATGGATGAATGGAGGTCCTGATGGGTCAAAGGTCAGCAGGTCAAGAATCATTAAATCCAATTTACAAAACCATCTGGGGTTTCAGTCTGGATTTAAAGGAACTCAGTGTTTCAGCTGTTTTGTAGTTTTCTGGAAGTTTGTTCCAGATTGAGGAGAAAAATGCTGCGTCTCCTCGTCTGGTCCTGGTGTGGATGCGAACCAGAACCAGAACCTGAGAGGTCTGCCGGTTGATCCAGCAGCAGATCTTTGATGGTTCTGAGCCGTTCAGCGATTGATCTTGTGCTAGATCAATCAGGTTCCTTCCTGAGCCTCAGACTGAGACAGAAAACAGGAAATGCTTTAACGAGAATTAGACACTGAAGTTGATAAAGTCCTGAGGTCTCTGATCCGATCGGCTCAGCAGAACCCGGAACCGTCAGCAGTCATTTGGCTTCAGACTGAGGAGGAACCGGACGCGTCGGAGCTTCCTCCTCCGGTTCGGACCCTGGATCAGAACCACATCTTCACTGTCTGTAAGTCCAGAAGTTTCTGTTTTTACCAGACAGTTTGGTTTTATCAACACTTTTCTCCTCATCAGAATTAAATGATATTAGAAACTTTTATTAAAACCAAACAAAATGAGGAAGATGAATATTTTTAAAACTATAAAACAGGAAATTGCATCAAGCGAAGCCTCCTTGTTTCCTGGTTGATATTTAGATGAAGGTTTTTCTTAACACATTTTCTCAATTGAATTTGTTGTAAGTTGTTTATACGTCCAGCTGTGAGCGAAACATGGAGACGTTTCAGACGTCAGAGGAACATGAAGAACCTGCAGCAGCAAAGAGATCAGATGTAAAGAAGAATCCAGGTGAGTAAAATAATCCCACGGATTAGCTATTGCTTAATGCTGTCACATTAAGGTTTATGGACAAACTTCACATTTGAAAATGTTAGCAGGTTCGTTCTGCAGTTTGCTGGGGTTTGAGCTGTTGATACATGACAGCAGCTCAAGTCCTTCCTGTTCTCACATCTTCACTGAGAGAAACGCAAAAACTTCCCCTCAGGCTGTGAATACATGCGCAGCGAACTGCAGCCATGATGGGAGCAGCGGCGCCGCCGGGAATTTCAGGCCCAAGACAAAAATGAAATGGCTTCCCGAGCAGCTGCTGTTACAATTCCTTGAGTCTGACTCGTCATTTTAAAGGCTTTGTGCCGCCTGAACTGGCAGGAAGCTGCAGCAGGAGGCTGCGGCAGCAGGAAGCTGCAGCAGCAGGAGGCTGCAGCAGCAGGAGGCTGCAGCAGCAGGAGGCTGCAGCAGCAGGAGGCTGCAGCAGCAGGAGGCTGCAGCAGGAGGCTGCAGCAGTTGCTGGTTCCACGCCCAGCAGGATGCTCTGCAGAAGAAACACACACAGACAGTCGCAATGAATGAAAGCCTGAATATCTGATGTTTCTAAAGTTTCTGTTTCCTTCTTGCAGGAGGAAAACTTTTCCCTCTGCTGCTCCTGAGCTTCGGTGTCCTCTGCCTCCTCCAATCTGCCCTCAACATCTCGCTGCGTCTGACTTCCTGTGAGTTCACTGCAGCTTCCTGTCTGCATGGCCTCCTGGTCATCAGAAAATCGGAAAACTTGGGTTTGATTCCAGCTTTCCTCCAGCTGCATGCTGATGTGCCTGTGGGCAAGGCACTGACCCCTGGCTGCCTCCAGATCTGTGTGGCTGTTTGAATGTGTGAGAGAACAGGGGGGGACGTTGAGTGGTCAGCAAGACTGGAGAAACGTTTTCTTGGTTTGGTCCATTCCCAGTCAAACTGCAGCCTGACAGCAGATGGTTCTGTTGGGAACATTTGGACTCCAGTCGCCGGATCCAGCGGATCCAGCTGCAGGTCACACAGACGGTTGCATCAAGGAGGCCAAACTAGTTTGATTTGATAAACTTGTTCCGCCGGTCGGCTGGATTCCCCGTATAACAACCAGTGAAATGATTTTTCAAGCTTTTTCTATATTTCTGTATCTTTTCGCTTCAGGACGAATTTGTTGTTGTTGCATCTCTGTGAGCTTCAGCAGGTCGGCTGTTAAAAGCCTCATCAGGTGAAAACATGCAGACGTTTCAGACACGTTGATATTGGAACAGAACGATTCACATATGTTTAGTTCACAGATAAAACGTATATCTTTAGAATAAATGTACGAAATATAAAATAGCATCTTCCTGTGTCGTCATGCAGTCGCTGCATGTTGGCATTTTGGATCATTTCGCTCGGCTTGTTTCGCTACATTCAGTGCAAGACCTTCGATCTTCCCAAGTCCAAACCCCGGTTTGGTTTTTCAGAAACTGTACAGAGCAGATGAACAAAGATAAATGAACAGAAATGCACCGTGTGATGTCACTAACGAGCCGACTGGGCCGTTTCATGACGAACCCGATGTTTGTGAGAATAAACTGACTTTGTTCACCGCAGATTGTTCCTGTTACCCTGAGGGCTGCGACAAAAACCTGACTGGACCCCTGACCGGGGAACCTGACCAGAACCTGACCAGAACCCGACCAGAACCCGACCAGAACCCGACCTCACACCCTGCTGAGGCGCCTGCAGCCCAAACGGCTCCGATCCAACAGATGAAAAGGCTTTTCTGTGTTTATGGCAGCAAGGCAGGAAACCTTGAAGTGGATTTAAAAGCATGTGAGTATGTGGGAACAGAATCCCTCAATACACCCCTGTCTGCAGACAGAGGCCGTTGGCATGGTAACGCAGACATACCTGCAGCAGATGATCTGCATCACCTTTTCTGGGTGAAATAGAAATAAAGGAATTATTTCCAGCAGGACATCCATCATGTCCAGCTCGTTCATATCAAAGTCCACCACTATGTGGCGCTGAAAACGGCTAAATTTGATCGGCTTTCTGCCGAACTTTGCACATGGCTTTATTCCTCAGGCCTTATGTATTTAATGTGGAGACGGTTGGTTGAAGGTTATCTACAAAAATGTGCAAAATGTTTCATTTGACCTTCAAACTTTTAAAACATTTTTAAAAATCCAGCTCAAATGTTCAGATTTTCTCGAATTGCTCTTTCATCCGCTCTGTTTTTATCGCTCGCTTTTGTGTTAAACACAAAAATCTGCATCTTCCGAAAAGCCCCACTAAACTGCTCCCTAGTTTAACTCAGTCATTCTTCACAGTTTGGTTTGAATCTGAGCTTCTTCGATCGATCAGCGAATCAAACTCACTAAATGCTTCTACTGAGGCACATTTTTATACTTGAACAGAACAGCAACAAACACAAGCAGGTTTTTCTGTTTCCAGATTTTTAGCTTAAACTAGAACATTTATGGACCTTTTGAATCGCCTGTTCAAATGACTCACGATGCTCTGTTTGGCCACTAGGTGGAGCCAAATCCACAGAATCTGGGCCTCAAATCTCACGCAAAATGTCCATCATTTCTCCTCAATGTGTGTTTTAACAAATTTCAAGAAACTTTAACGGCTTTCATGTTCAGACAGTTGATTGTGGCTCAACAGCAAATCTTCACAATAAATATCTGACTTGTCCTACAATAGTGCAGCTTTGCAATTCATTTCCGTAGAAAGAAATTCTACACATGAAAGTACAGAGAGTCTTTTAGCCTGGCCAAAACAAACCCCCCACTTCCTGCTGGCCCTTTGACTGCCAATATGAACAAATGAAATAAAATAAAACTCTGCAACTTGAGAGAACAGCTTTGAATCCTGGTCAAACTAGAAATGAAACTTTTATTTCATTTCAGCAATCAGCTGTTTATCGGAGCTACTTCTCAGAGCAACACTGCTAAAAACGATGAGGGTTAATAGAAGAGCCTTGTTCTGATGACTTCCTGGAGGCGGAGCTTCAGACAGAACAGGAGTTTCTTAAAGAGACAGAGGCCCATTTCAAGGTGGGCCTCTGAAATGGGCCTCTAAGTTTCTTTTAGTCCTGTTTGCATCCCAGTCCTTCATGATTGATGAGCTCTGAGTTGTAGTCGGGCACCAGATGGCTGAAAGTGTAAAATAGAGCACAGTTTCACTGAAAATGTAACTTTTGATGGAGAGACAATCCAGACATTCATGTTAAAACCTGCAACAGTCATTTCCATCATTAGTGGTTTTGGTTCTGTCTTTTCTTCCAGTGCCCAGTTCCTTTAAACAACAGTTGGCTACATTTTGTCCAAGCATCTACTACATTTCCTCCAACATGGCAACATGGAATAAAAGCAGAACCTATTGTCTGGAGAGAGGAGCAGACCTGGTGACCATCAACAGCAGAGAAGAGCAGAACTTCCTGAGACGGTTCAGACACAAAGTTTGGATCGGACTGACTGAAAGGGACGGAGCATGGCAATGGGCCGACGGGTCTCGACTCAACACCAGGTCAGAGGTTAGAGGACCAGCAGGTCCAGATTGTTGAGGCTGGTTTATCTCACCACGTTCATAGGAAACCAAATAAAATCTGGTTTTATTATTAAGGCCTCATTTGGAAGAATCTGAGACATGTTTACCTTGAAGTTAATGGATATTATAGATTAATACGTATTGGCTCATGAATATCAGCCATGAGCCAATATTACTCACATTTTAACCTTAGTTCAGTTTCATAGGTAGATCTAAAGCGATTTCAGTTTGGTTTACATATTTTATAATCATTTTATTAAATCTATTTTGTACCATTTACAAGCTTATTGTCATTCATTTGAATTGAATTGATTTATTTCAGAGAAAAACAGCAAAATAGAAATAGTACTTATATATTCCTAAGCATAAATGCAACACCAGATTTCCTCACTTCCAGTTACCTGCAAATTCACCACTAATTTGGTGACTGACATAATTTAACATTTGTACCAAGTGTTTAAACTGATTTATTATTATTTCATTATTATTTTCATATCCGAGCTTCATTTAAAATGGACCTTATTCTGTGGAGCAGCATTATGTTCTGAAGACACTATTTTGTGTTTTTTTTTTTAATTTTAGCTGAATATTTTTTATTTTCTCCTGTTTTTATTTGGTTAAAGAACTTTGTGGTGCATAAAATGCTCTGAAAACAAAGACTAATTCATCAAGTAAGGTTGATTTTTATTGTTTAGATAAAATCTTAATCTTTGAAAGAAAGATGAAAATGAATGTGCTCTGCAAAAACACAAAGGTATTTTGGTCTAGTTTCTAAATAAGACAAAACTAAGATACAAGTAACTTTTAGGCAAGAAATATGTGATTGTTTTGAGTAAATAATTCCTTAATATTGACAAAGAAATCATATTTCAGCACAAAGATGTCTGTGGCTGGCTGTGTGTAAAGTGCAATATTTAATGTTTTCATTTGCAGTTTCTGGGTTCCAGGGGAGCCAAACGACTATGAAAACAGAGATGAAGACTGTGGTGAAATCCGATATTTTGATGTGGAAAACAACTGGAATGACGTTCCCTGTGGAATCCAGAACTTCTGGATCTGTGAGAAAAAGCTGCAGGTAAATGACAGAACCAGGATCCAGCAGGTGTTCTGGATGAACATGCTGGATGTTTTCCTGCGTTGCCATTGGTAACCAGGCTGTTTCCTCCTCCTGTCATCAGGGATGAAGATGGAAAGCAGCAGGAAGGCTGACCTCTGACCTCTGCAGGTAAAGGTCCACCAGGGGGCGCCAGTCGGAGGTTTCATTCTTTGGGTCGGACCCAAACCGGGTCCAGAGCTGCAGCTCCCTGATGTTCTGCACGTCTGAAACGGTTGAAGCTTCAATCTGACTTCAGCTCTGCTTTGATTTGAACTTTATTATCTCTTAATATTTTATGTCAGAATGAAAAATAATAAACTCATTTCATCTCTCCTGACTTTTTGTGAAACATGTTTAATTTTTTATTTTCTGAATCAGAAACGTCGGCATCATGAAGCCTGAATAGATTTTAGGACAATAATAAAACATCAGGTCGACATTTTCTCTGAAACTGAAGAGATGAAAACGTTTCATTTCCTCAGATCCTGTTTTTCTTCATCAGTTTCATGAAACTGAAACGTGACTGCGCATTGAGCTGATGGGTTATCATGAACATATCCATGTCATGCAGAAATGCTGCGTCTGTGAAACAACCAAACACAACAAGTTCACAATCTGTCCTTCAGCATTTGAAGCTTCAGATGGAGAAACGCAGAATGGAAATAAAACCAGCGTTTACAGAAAACAGATTACAGGAATATTCAGTTATGGCTGCTGAGACTCGGATGATTTACTCATCTTTGCATTAACAGACAGACAGAAACAGGATTTATTTCATTTAGCTTTTAAAACAATCGTTCCTCAGATGCTCTTCAGGTTCTGGAAGAACTCGCCGCTTCATCGTTCTCCAGGTTTGATTGTTTTCTGACTCGGATGTCTGAGTTTCTTCGCTCCGAGTCGTTTGTTTTCCTCATTCCTGCTTTTTGGAAACATGGAGAGCCAAAGTATTTTAAGGTAAATATCGTCAACAAGCCACTTTAATATGTGATCGCCGCTCAGGAGGGCAATAAGACTTTATTTGATCATAAATCATTAACAGGAGAATCATTTGGACTTATCAATACATGTAAGGAATAATAATCACTTTGAGCTGCTCAGCCTTAGTCAATAATCAATTAATGATCTTTATTCTGCTGTTGAGAAAACAAATCATTTTTCTTTTGAAGTGTTTTTATTATATTGATATCAGATCAATTAGATTCACTCTGATATCAATCAGAGTGAATAAACTGAAACATTTATTCACTCGTCTCAAACTAACAAACCGCATCACAAGCCTTTGACTAGGCCAAGTCCCATGGACCCATTTCCATCCTCTTCGTCCTCGGCGCCAGTGAGCCCGACCCGAACTGGGCCAGGAGTTTCTGCTCCACACAATCTGTTCGCCTCTCGTTTCCAGGCCAGAGGCAAAACCTGCCACTGGAACAAACTCATAGCTCCATACGCAGCGTCATAAACATCCCGATCTGCAACCTGAGAGCTCGCATGCTGCCGGGTCCACATTTCATCTCCATCAATCACAGAATGTTTCTGATCGGGTTCATTAGATTAACTTATCATTGATGGTTATTAACTGAAATAATAAAAGCCCATCTGATAATTAGTCAGCAATAGACGCAATTTGTTATTGTTTATCATCACAAATGACAGCAATATTGATAAAATGTGAATTTATGGCAGAATCTATCTCTTCTATTTCTAGATCCAGGTATTAATTCACACAACCGCCAGGAGGGGGCAGTGGCGTTTGCCAAACGCTGCAACGTTCAGAGATGATCAAGAAGAAGAAAAGCACAGGGCAGGTGAGCTTCACCTGGACCACCAGAACCTGGAGGTCCAGGAGAAGTCCGGAGCTGAACGGAACCGACCAGGAAATGGTTCCGTCTGAGGTCCAAACAAACACAGAGAGCAGAATCTGGTTCGGAATGAAAACAGATCAAATATTCTCTGGTTCGTGTCTCACCTCCACCCGGTCCGGTTCTGCAGAATCCCTGGTATTTCGGGTCATCTTCAGCTCTGAAACCTTGTAACTTCTGTCTGTTATGAGAAATGTTAAAACATCAGGATCAGAAATACGATTTCAACGCGGATGGTCTAGCGCCCCCAGCAGCCGGTCAGATCTCCCAAACTGGACTGACCTTCAGTCCAGGTCCGAGTTTTGCACCTCTGATGATCCTTCCTACCAGTAAAACCAATCAGATCAAAAACCTTCAGGGATCAATTTGGTTTTACTGAAATCCTCAAAATTCACCACAAACTCGTGTTTCCCAAAGAAGAGATGCTGAGAGGAAAGATAAACCAGGAACTGATGATGGAGGTAAAAACTAACCAATTACATGATTGCAATAACCATCCATCCATCCATCCATCCATCCATCCATCCATCCATCCATCCATCCATCCATCCATCCATCCATTTTCCGTCACCCTTCTCCCTAACGGGGTCGGGAGGAGCTGCTGCCTCTCCAGCTGCTTTCCGGGCGAGAGGCGGGGTCACCTGGACAGGTCACCTGTCTGTCGCAGATGATTGCAATATTATTCGATAATTAGACTCACTAATAAAGATGAGGAATTATTTTATTTAAGAAAATAAAAATTCTGCCTGCAAAATCTGGAATGATATAATTGTACATATTTGATTCCAAAATAATATTTTCATGAATCGGGTCAATAAACATTGGTTTCCAAAATGTTCAATAAGTTTGATCAGTTATTTAAAAGGTTGAGCTCCAGACTAGTTGCCAGGGGTACAACTTGGTTTCTGTCTGGATCTGTTGTGAAAGTGACCCCTGACCTTCAGCTGGAGGTCCAGGGGCCACTGGTTCAGTTGGTGTGGAGCTACAGGTAGCACAGAGCTACAGGCAGCACAAAGCTACAGGCAGCACAAAGCTACAGGTAGCACAGAGCTACAGGCAGCACAAAGCTACAGGCAGCACAGAGCTACAGGCAGCACAGAGCTACAGGCAGCACAGAGCTACAGGCAGCACAAAGCTACAGGTAGCACAGAGCTACAGGCAGCACAAAGCTACAGGCAGCACAAAGCTACAGGCAGCACAAAGCTACAGGTAGCACAGAGCTACAGGTAGCACAGAGCTACAGGCAGCACAAAGCTACAGGCAGCACAGAGCTACAGGTAGCACAGAGCTACAGGCAGCACAAAGCTACAGGCAGCACAGAGCTACAGGCAGCACAGAGCTACAGGTAGCACAAAGCTACAGGCAGCACAGAGCTACAGGCAGCACAGAGCTACAGGCAGCACAGAGCTACAGGTAGCACAGAGCTACAGGTAGCACAGAGCTACAGGCAGCACAAAGCTACAGGCAGCACAGAGCTACAGGTAGCACAGAGCTACAGGTAGCACAGAGCTACAGGTAGCACAGAGCTACAGGCAGCACAGAGCTACAGGTAGCACAGAGCTACAGGCAGCACAGAGCTACAGGCAGCACAGAGCTACAGGTAGCACAAAGCTACAGGCAGCACAGAGCTACAGGCAGCACAGAGCTACAGGCAGCACAGATTGAGGATCGGGAAAACGCGACTGTTTCTACTAGCGTGGGACAAACGAGTGTCTGGTGTTTTTTATCACTCTAGTTTGACATAATGTTTTCAGCCAGTCTGGTTTATCTCTGAATCCAAATTCAGAAAACTCAAGGTTCCATGTTTTCTCTTCAAGCAGGTATATGCAGAGATGCATCAACATCAAGCCCGTTGTGATGGTTATTACCATTGGAGCCAGTGTTCCCAGGTCACTGAGGCTCTGGCCGGAGTCGGCCCTCGGTGGCCTGCTGGCCGCTCTGGGCACAGCCCAATGGAAAAACAAACTTTTCCAGGGTTTCATCAGCTGTGGGACGGGCAAAGCGGTTGGCTTCAGTGTGTGATGAATGTTTGGCGATCCGATCCTTGGCTACTGAAGCTGGCTCTCAGGATGTGGAAGGACTCCTCCGGTGGGGAAGGACCCTGGCTGGTGCTGAGGTGGAGAGGTTCGGTGAGGGATGCTGTCAGGCTGAACAAGTAGTCCATTCAGGACTTTTTGATCTGTGTGACCCAGAAACTGTGTGGGGGTTCC
Organism: Poeciliopsis gracilis; assembly: GCA_911649635.1. Taxonomy (NCBI): domain Eukaryota; kingdom Metazoa; phylum Chordata; class Actinopteri; order Cyprinodontiformes; family Poeciliidae; genus Poeciliopsis; species Poeciliopsis gracilis. Next base: position 376,459 of record CAJVRI010000370.1, read on the forward strand.
AGCTGCCTTAGCAGAATGTGGATCGGATTGTTGATGAGGCAAAAGTCAGTGAATTTATGGAGAACAACTTCTGTAGGTGTTGAGGTATTTCTGGTTCATCTTCTGAAGGCTCAGGTGCCAACATCTGTCCTTGGTCCCTTAAATCCCTGAATGTTAAGGGACCGTGTTGGTTGGCACGACTCTGCAATATTACGTGGACGTTGGGTCAGATTTGGAACTGATGTCCATGGGTCAGTTACTGGGAAGAGGAGACCACAGCGTGTGGTTCTCTCTCTCCTAAGGCTTGCTGGAAAGGCCTGTTCAGGAGTTCTGGAAAAGAGGGTCCATCGGACAGTTGGATCTTGGATTCAGAAAGAACAGTGTGGTTTTGCTCCGGTTCTACCCCCTCAACAAGGTCCTGGCGGATGCCTGGGAAATGACACCAGTTAGCTCCTGTGTTTCAGGCTAGCAGAAGGCATTTGGCCGTGTTCCTCTGGGTGCTTCGGTCCGCATTGCCAGGTGAAGTCAGGCTCATTTCCAGGTAGAGTTGGACTCCACCAAAGCTGCTCTTCTCACCAGTTCTGTTGGTACCCTTTATGGCCAAGGCCTGTTTGGTGGCGTTAGGATCTGGTCTCTGCTTTGTGCAGAGGATGTGGTTCTATTGGCTTCATCAGGTCGTGATCTGCAGCTTTTGCTGTTGCAGTGGAGCTGAGGACCAGCAGTACTCTATGATCTGGACTCAGGGTGGGCGGATGCCATCCTCAGGTCAGGTCATGGTGAAGAGACTCAGAGGCTTCAGGTGGGTTTTGGGCTGAACTGAAGGAGTTCTGCTGAAACCTGTTGATGGACCTCAGAACTGCTCAACTTCCAGTGATGCTGCAGAAGTTGGTCAGATGAATTATCCACATTGAAACGTGAAACCACTGTGTAGAAAATCAATGATGTGTTTTTGTTGTTTGCATCATTATTGTTTTCATACTGTAATTCACATAATTCATGACCAAAATAAATGTTAATCAATTGGATGCAATCAATTATTGTTTATCAAATTATTATTATTATTATTATTATTGAGGTACAAATGATAACATTTTGCTTCAGGCTGCATTTAGTGTGAAAGGGATCCATTACTGGTTGTAACGGTGCACTTTATGTAGAAAAGAACATCTTTAAATTTAATAAAATATTGTTAAATGAAGGTAAATGAAACATGCTAGTTGCTAGTGCGCTAACTTCACCCAGAAAGTGAATTTTCCTCAATAAGTGATGTTCAGTGATCTGAATATGAACCAAACATGTTAAACCAGAAGGCAACGAGGAAGATGAAGATGAGGAAGAGGAGCTGAAGTTTGATTGTGACTGAAACTGTTTAGCATCAGGATCAAAACATTTTCTAAAATATTTCCCACTGGTTTGTTACACAGTTGCTTCACTGTCACTGCAGACGTTATTAAAGCACAGTGAGAGCAAACCGCACCAAACTGGAAAACAAAATCCCCTTTCAGACACCAAGTGAAAACAGATTCAGGTCCTTCGGTCTCATCTCTGTCGGTTCCTCATCAGCTGGAATCGAACCACCGGCTGCAGGAACCGTCCTGTTGGGTCCCTGAGTGGCCATGGAGCCAGCTGTCAGGAAAAATGTGGACATTTTGATTTGTTTTATGTCAGTGACAATTAAAAATATGAAGCAAGCTGCATGTTTACATCCAGATGGTCAGAAATAATGGAATAAAGACTCCGTCAGATTAGTGTTTTTTTTCTTTCCATTGTTTAAAATGTATTTTTGGACATAAAATTTGTGGTTGCAGATTTAAAAATCTGCTCAGAGAATGAATGTGAGGACAGAAGGATGATAGATGCTGGAGAAAGCGAGAGAGAGCAAAGCGTCGAAACAGGGACTTCCCTTAGCCTCCATCATCTGCAGGGAGGGAAACAGGCATTCACACACACTCTGCCTCCCACATACACACACGCACTCTGTGCTGAGCGCTAGCAAGAGGCTTCACACGGCATCCAGACAAAGGGAGTGTAACCTGCAGCGATGGAGGAAAACATGGATGAATCCCAGAGCCAGAAAGGTAGGAAGGTTTTGCTCTGCAGGTCGTTTTGCGTCGTTCTGATCCGCTCGGTGTCCGGATCCTTTGTGTGAGCGGATATGAAACAGGCGGCAGGAAAATCTGCACCTTTCTGCTTATTCCTGCTTTCCCGCCTCGGGGTCCAGAAACGGTTTTCCTCGTCGCGGTTCTGAGCAGAAACGGGAGATTGCAGTGGATGTTGGTGACGCCGCCTGCATGTCGGCTGCTGATCCGCCCTGGATCCTCTGGTACAGGACGGATCCATGAATGGATGCAGAAATGAGCAGATTGTTTGGGCTGTTCTGGAGGCTGGACGGACAGATGGACGGCCAGATGGATGCAGGGATGGATGCAGGGATGGATGCAGGAGGTGGGAGTGGCTCGGGGGAGGAAAGGGGCAGAAGAGGGAGGGCGCGGGGCAAAAGCGTGAAATAAAGAGTGAAAATGAGCGGGGGGGGGGCAAATGGGGCAGTGATTGATGCCTCCGTTGGGATTTTCTTTGTTCGCCTCCATTGTTGGCGCTTCACGCCTGTCTGAGCGCCTCCTCCTCTCCCTTTCCCTCCATTTCCCTCCATTTTCTCCTCCGCAGGCCGTCCCTGGCCGCCCTGCTGCTCCGGCCTTTATTCTCTCCCCTTCCTCCATTTTCACAGCTTTTAAAACATTTTTTAAGTTTGATTTCATATTCCAGGTCAACATTAGAAAACATCCATGCTGTTAAAGTCATGAACTGATTTTAATGGCTGCTGTTGTCGTCGGTGTTAAAAATGGGCGTGTCCCTCGTCTTCATCGCTCCTTCATCATTAAACTCCCACATGAATCAACAACATGAACATTTCTGCTGATGGATCCTAATAATCTTTATTGTCGCTGTATCCATGGAGACTCGCCGCGGTCTGTCTTCTGGGCGCTGATAGGTCGGTTTGGGAGCTTTTTCTGGAAGGATCCGCTCCAGCCAATCAGAGAGCAGCGTTCACGCAAACATCGTTCTTCATCCCAGGACTTTCCAGGTTCCTCTTCCTCCTTCTGCTCATCCTGCCTGCAGGTCCTCCTGTCCAGCCTGACCTCTGACCTCTTTAGCTCAGGAATGAGGCAGGAAACTGGACTGACGTCATCCCTCATTAGTTATTACGCTTCTTACAGTTGGTTAATGTTAGATATGCATTTATTTTAAAACTGATAATATACGGACACACGTCAGTTTTTATTTGGGGAAAACTGAAATTTTAAACATTTTTAAAAATGAAACTAACAGTTGTTAGTATGTTATGAACTTTAGTATGTTATGAACTTTAAGAGTGATTAAAATATGAGGGAACTCTGAAATGAATCACAGGCTGAAACCAAACAGATTATTATCCTAATCATTAATATGAATTAGAATCAGTTTCATTTTTAAGGTTTCCCAGTATTTCTGCTTTGTGTTCTCGGCAGAATCAGGAGAAATAGTTTGTTCATGTTTTCCTAAATGACCATGAAGACAACCAACCGACCTGATTAGACTAAATAATAAAACTCTTATTTTAACATGTTTGTCATTTACAGACATTTCAATCATAACGTCCTAAAAGAGTCCAACCAGCAGCCGGTTGGACTCTCCGCTCACTGAGTGATGGCAGAACATCCAGTCAGGCTTTAAATCATCATAAATAATAATATTAAATAAGCTAAACCTCTCAAACATCAGCAACCAGGAGGTGACAATGCGTCACCGTGGCAACAGAAACAGCATCTATGTTGAAGTCTCTGAGCCTAAATGTGTCACAGCTGCTTGATTTCACTGGTTCTCCATTTGATATGAATATAGAAATATATAAAACTTTTTTAGAAATGGGATAATTTCAGTTGTTTGGAAGAAGTGAAAAGGGTTAAAGCACAGAAAGTCAGAGAGAATATAAGATCATGTAACGTCATGTTTCTGCTTCTTCATCTGCAGAAAGAGAGAAACAAACCAGAAAACTGAAAAAAGCAATAAACTATAAATTCTTACAAAAATAAGAACAGCTGAAATGATGCTGCCTGTTATAATGTATTCAAATAACTGATCATGCTTATTAAATAAGTCTAATTAATGCTGGTTTCGTAATTAGAAGCTAAATCAGAAGGAACAGAAATGTCAGAAGATCTGGAAGGAGATCCAATCCGAACCGATCAGAAGGTTCTGTTGGATCCCTCTGGGCCCAGCGGGTCAGAACAGCTTCTGAACCAGAACCTCAAAGTCACTCCCAGAAAGTTCTGAACTATTCAGATTTGACCAGAGGAACGAATCAGAAACAGAAACCAGCAGTTACTGGGAAAACACCAGTAAAACCAGCAGCTACAGTGGCCCTGAGGTGCAAACCACTTCAACACGAACGAATCACAATTACAAATGACAAAAACATTACAACATTAACGAAGCACTACAACATGTCCCAGTTGGAGACCTGAGAGATCACTGATCACTGGACAATAGCTGTGAGACATCACAGCGTCCGCCATATTGAAAGTGGCTAATCTGCCAGCAAGCTAATGCAAGTAAATGGACCAAAGTTCGTAAAGTGCCGTTCTGCAACGTGTTTTAAGTTAATGAATGTCACTGACACAATCGCTCACACAGGGCCGTGCAGAGACCACTAAAGGGGCAGGTGCTCAAAAAGAAAAAAGGGCACATCTAATCGCATTTTAGGACAGAATATTAACAAAGTCACAGCTTTCAGAGTTTAATTAACAATGATAAATTAGAAAATTGTGAGACATACAATCAAAGAACATCTGCCTGGTTGCTGTACTTGCAGTGGAGATGAAGACGGTCCATTCAAAATAACAGCTGCATCAAACTTTAACGTGGAACTGCAGAAAAAAAACAAAAACAAAAATTTAATAAATGCATGTCACTATGAGAAAAGACTACTCTTAACATAATAAAAGCATAATAGCTGCCTTGTAATATTAAATATGTGTTCACTACCAAACACTGCAGGTTGATGATGGTCAGAACCTTTACTTTTTTTGTTCTTACCTGCGGTACTGGTTCTGACCCAGTTGGTCAACAATCCACTACCTTTCGTTGCTTCTAGCAGATCTTTTATTTTTTGTTTCTGATGTCTGTCTTTACGTGGCATCTTTGAACTGAAACAAGCAAAACATAATGAATTATACTATAATAAACCACACTACCAGTTCTTTACCCTTGTGTTTAAACCAATATGTTTTTCAGTCCACAGCATAACAATATTAATTTCAGAGAAAATGAGACCTCTCCTATGGAGGTCAATTTGTTTCACAATTATTCAATTAAAATACTAACCTCAATTAAATAATATAAAATTGTGATCAAGACATTTTGAATTGTAACATTTTTTTCAACAAAAAAATGTTTAGCTTCATTTTTTTTTAAACTGAAATCACAAATTTTTATCTCATGACTTAAAAAAATTATTTGCAAAACAAACAAACTTGTTTGCGCATGTCAGAAATCTTTGCTTGCTATTTAAAGTTTTGCTTGTGATTCTCACATGATGTTCTTGGCAGAGCCTGAAATCAAACCAAAGATTTCTGATGTGTGAAAATAAAAGTTCATGTTTGCCCCTTCATTAATGACAGAAGCAGTTTGATTATTACATCCATTATATCTATCATGGTAGTTCAGGATGAGTTATTTTTAATTCTAAATGAATGTCCTTGTTGGACTTTTATTTACTACTATTCTCCTTCGAGATACATTTACCTAACGCTAGAATAAATACAGTATACATCATTCACCAAAGAAAATGAGAAAATCGGACATATATCCATGATGGAGCTGATTCTGGTTCTGGACGGGCGATGTGCCGCTATTGCATCAGTAATACTGCAGAATGACTGCTGTCATTAACAATACAGGGAAGCTTTTAGTTATCTTGCTTTGCTAGCAAAGTCATTAGCTAGCAGCTAGCTCATAGCACAACAGCAACAGCGTAATGTCTGTATGATAAAAATACTGGATCGATAGATAAGAACAGCTTTTGCTCACCTGGCTGTTTCCTCCCGCTCAGCAGATATTCAGAGAAAGGCGGACTCAGAGAGCGGACTATATTTTCCTCTTGTTATATTTCATTTCTGCTTAAACCGCGACTTCATGCTGAAGGAGAAACGATACAACGTTGAACGTTTTCCGTTATCTGACAGTAGCAAGCCAACTCCAGTTTTTTCACCAAAATTGTAATCTGGAACGTTCGCTAGCTTGAGCTCCGCAGTTAGCCGCCTTAACTCACCGCGCGAGAGGCAAGTGCGTCACGGGCTAAAGGTCAAAGGTAACAATGTGACCGTAGGACTTATTGTGTTGTTTTTCTTGCAAAGCAATAATAATAATAATAATAATAATAATAATAATAATAATAATAATAATAATAATAATAATAATAATAATAATAATAATAATAATAATAATAATAATTGTAGTACATGTGTAGGAAAAAAATAAAATAAATAAATAAATAAGACCAAAAGGGCACTTGGGGTCATGGAGCAAAAGGGGCAGGTGCTCAAGCGCCCATAGCCCCCCCCTCTGCACGGGCCTGCTCACACACACTGTTAAAAAAACAAAAAACAAAACAAACTAAGAACGTTTCACACTTGTTGATGTGATTATTTAATTGTTTTGGGGCACAATAATTACACTTGATACAGCTGATTCTGATAAACCAGGTTTATTGCTGAACACACACACACACACACCCCCACACACACACACACACACACACACACACACACACACACACACACACACACACACACACACACACACACACACACACACACACACACTGCAAAGGCAGGTCATTCCATAACTTAGGACCCTCTACAGAGAAGCTCTGTCCCCTCTGAGCTTCCTTCTAGATCTCGGTTCCTCCAGGAGCAACTGATCTGCAGACCTGAGAGACCGATCAGGTCTGTAAGGGTGAAGAAGCTCAGTGAGGTAAACTGGGGCAAGATTATGTAGTGATTTAAAAACAAACACAAGAATTTTAAAATGGATCCTAAAATATACTGTCATAATACCCAAATATTTCAAATTGAGATATTTCACTTAAAATTCACAAAGTGTACAGTACTTTACAAATGTATTTATATCATACTGGCAACACAGAGACAGCAGGGGTTCAGTCTGCTGGTCAAACTGGGACCAGTTTGGTGACTGGGTCTTCTGAGACATCTGGCTAGCCACAGGCTAAAGTAAAAGTCTGAAGAGAACCAGCTCCAGCTCTGGTCTTTATGGACCCGTCCTGACCAAACCGCCCGGTTCCAGTTCGGTCTCTGTGCTGCTCTCTGGATAATGGACTTTCAATCCACTTCAGGTTCCCTGTTATATCAAACACATTATTTTAATCTACATAAATTAGAAGAAACATCTTACAGACACCTGACGTACCTTAAAGTCACCATGTTTGACCACAAACAGCAAACATCTAGGTAACCATGGCAACAATCAACAAACAGCAAAAGCGCCTGTTATAGATTTCTCATTCCCTCCCCCTCTTTAGAAAAACAACACAATATAAAAAAAGTTAGCTAAGCTAAGAAAATAATCAGAGTAGTTAACTGCACCAATTTAGATACAAAAGAAATATTTGTTGTTTAGAATTTGTTTCACCACAGAAAAGCACAGTTCTGCCACAAAGTCAAGAAATTCTGCTCGTAAATTTACATTGTTATTATCATCTTTAATTCTTACCTGTGAAAGGTAAAGGCAGTGGCTCCACCTTGTGCTGTAAAACCGTTGAAACTATTCCATGCATCTCGTTTTCTCCACTGCTACATTCAAGATGGTGGCAACATAAACAGGACTCAGCATATACGTATTTCTCAGGTGTCCAATCGGGACACGCCCTTTCCGTTTTGTTAATGTTATAGTGCTTCGTTAATGTTGTTGTGTTTTTGAATTTGTTGAAGTGCTTATGGTGGCACCTCAGGGCCACCATAAGCAGCAGGCAGGAAGTGTCCTGGGACCTGCTTCCTGTTTGATCTTCAGACTGAAGTTAGAAGGTTTGTGAGACTTTGTCCTCCAGTTTGGGTTGGAACCAGTGGCACTGCAGAAAAACCAGCAGATTTTACAGTAAAATGTTTTACAGGAACAGTGGGAACACTGGGAACAGTGGGAACACTGGGAACAGTGGGAACACTGGGAACACTGGGAACAGTGGGAACACTGGGAACACTGGGAACAGTGGGAACACTGGGAACAGTGGACACTTAATTTATCTGAGAGAATCCAGCAGCAGACATGTAACTGATACTGGACTCATATCCATTTCATTATTATGACCACTAATAGAAAGGAGCTTAGAGGAGGAGAAGAGCGGGTCGATACAAATCGACTGATCCGGGCTGACGGGCCCACAGAGAGATCTGCTTCAACACACACACACACACACACACACACACACACACACACACACACACAGACACACACACACACACACACACTACACACAGACACACACACACACTACACACAGACACACACACACAGACACACACACAGAGACACACACACAGACACACACACACACACACACACACCCCCCAGTTCTGGCAGCGTTTCTCCTCCGTTTGATGGAGTCGCTCCAAGCTCAGTCTGAGGATGACATCATCATCATCATCATCATCATCATCATCATCATCATCGCCGCGGCGTCTCGCTGCGCTGCCTCTCTGAAGGAGGGAGTGGTCCATGTTTTCCGTCTTGCAGAGAAACAACAGCTTTAAACCTGCAGCTTTCTGCTGCATCATCCCATCAGAACCGGACAGACGGGTCCATCTGGGCCGGATCTCAGGAACGAACCAAACAAGCTGCCTGTTGGACGGGTTCGTTTATGAGCCGAAAATATGCAGCTGAGAAGCTTCATGGTAGAAATATTCCTTGCCTGTAGTAAGACCAGGAATATTTCACACTAACGTTTATCATGTTTTAAAGAAAAATAGCATAAAAATATCAGAAATCAGATTTTTTGAAAAATAAATTAAGCATAAATGTAAATATTATCTTATTTTTTGGTGTATGAAGTGTAATATTTCAGGTGTTTTTAACTGAAGGATATTTTAGGAAAACTGATGAATTAATTCAAATGAAAAGAAAACAAACTCTTTTTTAAATAACACATATATATATATATATATATATATATATATATATATATATATATATATATATATATATATATATATATATATATATAGTCATATATATATATATAGTCAATGAAATATCCTCAGCGTAGCAATAAAACAGAAATTTATTTTATGTAATTTATTGAGTTTTATATTCATCAATCAGAAAAAAAGCAGCATCATTAATGTGATTTACAGCAACCTGCCATAAAATCAAAGTTACAGTCCAATCCAGCGAGCCGCTTGGTGGTCGGTGGAGCAGAGCGCTGAAAATCTTCCTCTCACCATTGAACTTTGACCTCCAGATGATGACCGGCTGTTCTCGTTACACGCAGGCATATAATTCATAACTTTCTGCTGCCACAGAAACTGAAGAGTTTCAGCAAAAATCTGGTCAAAACAAGAGAATTACAGAGGAAAATAAATTCATGTTAATGTTTGCATAACATTATTTACTGATGCTAAACACCAGGTATGGGGTTATTTAATAAATCAATTATTGATTTGAATTCTTTTCATATTTACTCAGATTATCTCCTATTAAAATCTGTTTGAGGATTAAAATAAATGCTGGAATCTGTCAGGAGCTAAAACAGCTGTTGGAGCTGGAAACTGGTCCCACTGGGTTCCTCTCATAGTTCTGGTTCTGGTTCTGGTTCTGGTTCGGAGGAAGCAGATTAATTCCAGATCCTCAAATATGTTTACATTTTATTATCAATCTGAGCCATTTGGGTCATTTCTGAACAAAAATATGAAAATATGTAATGATAATGAACAGCATAAAGAAGATGGCACAAACAGTAAAACAGATATTACAGATCACACTCAACATAAATCGGATTCAAACTGAAACTGCAGAGATTGCATTTCATTTCAAAATGATTTTGAATGCACAGAGAAACCAGATGAAACAGTAAAACTGATTAAAGCAGAGGCGTCCAAACTTTTACCACGACAGCCAAAATCATCAAATTACAAAAAAATCTAATCAAATCAAAATATTAGCAGAATAAAAACAAAACAATTCCAGAAGAAAGTTGTTTCAATGTAACCATCTCAGTTCTGCTGCAGATGATGTGTCAATAGATAAAGTTTTGTTTTCTTATGAACCAGAGCGGCTTCACAAGATGCTCAACATTTCTAACGTTAATTTGTATTTGCCATGGAGAAACTCACAAAATTATTATTTTTATTTCCCTAATGTACCTTCCCAGTCTGGTAAATTAGGACTTTATTCTTGTAATATTTTGACTTTATTATGTTTTATTCTGAAAAGCCTTCTCTGTAACAACCAACAAGGGCCGCAGTGTGTGCAGTGAGTTCTTGTTTTTCTAATAATGAGGATCCCAACGATGCTTGGTTATTCAATCAGATATAATGTTTAAATATTTTATAAGTCTATGAAAATGTCCTAAAAGAAGAAAATGAATATGAAGAATTCAGTTATTCTCTGACTATTTTAGTCAGTTTTTTGCTTTAGTTGCATCATTTTTGTGTGAAAACCTTCATTTAGTTTTCATGCTGCTCCTTTCCAATCTGCTGCGTTCTATATTTACAGTGTAGGGCCACAAAAACTCATTCAGAGGGCCATAAACGGCCCAACCCTCCTGCTGGGGATGAACCGGGTTCAAACGGACCAGAACCAGAACTCAGAAATGAAACATTTTATATCAGCAATGACACAGAAACCAAACTATAAAACGATGATAACAACACTGTAATAATCCGATAGAAATCATTTAGGTTATTAACATGTTATTAAGAATCAACAGGAAAACATGAAAGACAAAAATTATTTACATTAACAAATCATCTGCAAAGCTGAATATTTTTCCTGATTCTTGCATCGGAGTCAAAACAACGTCATCAAACTCCTGCTAAATTTAAAATGCAGAAACTTTATTAAGAGGCAGCTCTCTTACAATGGTACCAGAAGCAAAATGGGTCAGAAATCAGTTGTCATGGAAACATCATATGACAACAATTACAGTTGAGAGTTTAACATAAAACACTGAAAAAAAATAGTCAAGAAAACCCAAAAAATATTTAATTAGGAAGAAACTGATTTAATTGGACCGTTTTACTGGAATCATAACAGAACCGCTTCACTGTTTGGAAGTTATTTCCTTCATTCTTTATTTTTAGTTGGATTAAAACTCAGTGGTGAAGTTTAACTGAACAGTTTTTACTCAGATGGAATCTGAACATCTAGAGCAGAACCTTTTCCAGAACCGATTTCCCTGGTGACTCTGAGACAACCTGAGGCCCCTGAGGGCCCCTGGTGACCCTTGGGGGCCCCGGCCCCCACAGCGGCCCCCAGCAGAGCCGCATCCCGCCGCCCGCTACCGCGGCTCCGCTCTGAGCCAGAGCCGCAGCCTGGCCCAGTTTCCACCGGGTCACTGGGTCTCAGCAGCGCTGCGTCCAAACATGGAGGCAGGATGAGGATTAGAACATGGCTGCACCTCAGGACACACACACACACACACACATCTACACACACACACACACACACACACACACACACACACACACACACACACACACACACACACACACACACACACACACACACCCACACACACACACCTACACACACACGCACACACACCTACACACACACACCTACACACACACACACACACACACACTCTCTCTCTCTTTCGTCCATCTGCCTCTGTGACTCATGAATGTGAACATGGAGACAGATTTAGCATTTAGCTTTTTATTAAATGGACTCAGTTCCTTCCTGCTGGGCCCGGCGGCCATCTTTGTTCCTCCGTTACCGCCTTGGTTTCGGGAGGGGTGAGGCGGGGGAGGGGGGGGGGGGGCATCAATGAAGCTGGGAGTCGAGCTGCCCTGTTGCCATGACAACGCTACAGGCAAAGTGGGTCATCGGGCTGCTGCCACGCCTGTGTTGGCATGGTAACAAGATGGTCAATTAAATCTGAGCAGCATGATGACACACACACGCACCCCGCACACACACAACGCGCACACACACAACGCACACACACACGCGCACACGCGCGCGCGCACACACACACACACACAGAAAGTGAATCCACATGCCGCGCTTGAGTGTATGAATTTGTGAATTGAAATCACGAGTCTTTTGTGATGCAACCTGTGGGCGGGGCTTAGACTCCCACTGACAGCTGGGACGTGATTGGCTGAGCGTCCCGTCAGTCAGGCCTCAGCGCCCCGCCCTCACGGAGACAGAGCGGCTCAGACAGGAGCAGAAGAGCACAGAAACACGGATTCACAAAAACTTGACTTTCCTTTGAGTTGGATGTTGATAAACGGTGATGATCCATAGTTTCATCACAAAACACCAACAGTGTATATGTATTCAGCCAAAGACTAGAGAGAAAACTAACATCTGACGCCTCCATCTTGTCTCATCTGAAGCAGGAAGTTGCTCTCAGTGTCTTCAGAGGTTTTAGTGTCGTTTCCTGCAGTAGTTCTTGGTGCAGCGCCCCCACAGGTCAGGAGGGGAACAGGTCGGTTTGACTCAGAACCACAGCAGCTGGAGGTGGAGGTGGAGTTCTGGTTCCAGTAGAACCGGGTCGACCGGACTGAAGGAGGGGAACATCCAGAAAGGGAGCATTACCTGCTTCATGCAGACTCTCTGTCTGCACCGCTGAAGGTTCACTCACCTCGGCATGCTGCGCCTCATTTCTGTTTAGCTCTGCTGGGAATGGGACTTCTAAAATACCAAAGACAGAAATCAGTTCAGTTCAGTGATCCAGTTCTGATGAATCAACCTGGTTCTGTTCCTTACGGCCCAGTTAAACTTCCAGTTCATTCCAACTGATTTCCTTTCACATAAACTGGAACATTTAGTCAGTGGGCAACGGCAAGGGGGCAACCTGTGTGGGGGCAGCAACACAGACTGAAGTAAAAATTCTCCCTAGAAGTGTTTTAGTTCTCTGGACCCAATCTGCTGGTTCTGATGTGGTTCTGATCCAGTCTGAAGAACTGATAACGGTGACAGTGATGATGATGCTGATGATGCTGTTGTGTCTCCAGGCTGTAAGGAGTGCTGCGAGCGATGCGTCGGCAGTCTGCCCTGGGCGTCGCTCATCGCCACCATCTTGCTCTACATGGGCGTGGCCTTGTTCTGTGGGTGTGGCCACGAGGCTCTGAGCGGCACCGTCACCATCCTGCAGAACTACTTCGAGGTGATCCGAGCTCCCGGAGACGTGCTGGACGTCTTCACCATGTGAGTCTGGACCCAGAATTCGGCTTCCTGTCCGGCTGGCGCCGAGAACAGCTCCTCCAGTTCGCTCCGATTCACAGGATGATGCAGGAAGGGATGAGATACTGAACGAAAAGAGTTCAAACTTTTTTCACAGAATCCTAAGATTAACGCAAATCTCAAAATTCCCAATTCAGAGTCAGAATTCTGAGATTAAAGTTCAGACTGGAAGATTAAAGTGCAAATTTTTAGATACAATTTTGAGATTAAAGCAACTTTATTCATATAGCACCTTCCAGCCAAAGACGATTCAAAGTGCTTTTACAAGAAAATTAAAATATACAAAATGAAGACAGTAATAAAAAAAATCAAGCAGATTAAAAATAGACAAACTAAGCATAAAAGTTTTAAATACAGTGAATGACTAGAATTAAAAAATGTGAGAATAGGCAGATCCCTGATAAGAAGGTTTTTAACCTCGTTTTAAATAAAGCGTTCTTCCAAAGAGCAGGAAGTTTAGTTTAGTTGCAGCATAAAACTAAAAGCTGCTTCAGCACGTTTAGTTCTGACTCTCAGAATAGTTAATGGGTTTGAATCTGACGATCTTAATGGTCTCAGTGGTTTATAGGTAGATCAGAAATGTAGTCTGGGTTTCTATTATGAAGTGCTTTATAAACTATTAAGGAGATTTTTAATTCTATTCTCTGAGCAGCAGGCAGTGCAGGGATCTGAGAGCTGGACTGATTGCTGATGGTTTTTTGTTTTACTCGTTCTGGAGGAGCTGGAGCTCTGATGGCTTTTTTTGATAATCCAGTAAAAATGGCGTTGCAGTAATCGAGTCTACTAAAAACAAAGGCATGAACTAATTTCTCGTCTAATTTTAGCAATATGTTTTAGACTAGTATGATGTTTGTATGATGGATTTGATGTGGTTATTGAAGTTCAGATCAGGATCCATGATCGTCCCCAGATTCTTGGCTTTGTCAGAACATTTTAATCCAACACATTGAAGGTGGGTGATTATTTTTAATCTGTGCTCTTTTGGTCCAAACACTAATATTTCAGTTTTGTTTTTATTTAGTTGGAGAAAGTTTAGTCTCATCCGGACGTTAATCTGCTCAATATATTAGTGAGAGTTTGAACCTGACTGTAATCTCCTGGTTAAAGACTAATGCACAGCTGAGTGTCATCGGCATAGTTGTGCTATTTTATCTCATTATTTTGTACAACTTGAATTAGTGGAAGCATATAGATATTAAAAAGAAGTGGCTCTAGGATGGAACTGAACACCTGAGCTTTACCTGCTCAGGTGTTCAGTTCACAAGATCCTTTAAAGCTGAAATGCTCAATGTGTGAAATGAAACCTGAGGTTCAGACGCCTCCCAACATGTCCGCCGTTGTCCAGGCAGATAAACAGCGGCGTGTCGCTCTCTCCTCAGCATCGACATCCTGAAGTACATCATCTACGGCCTCGCCGCCGGTTTCTTCGTGTTCGGAGTCCTGCTGCTGGTGGAGGGCTTCTTCACCACCGGCGCCATCAGGGATCTGTACGGAGAGTTCAAGATCACCGCCTGCGGACGCTGCCTGACTGCTTTCGTAAGGAAACCTGGAACTTTGTGATGTTTCAGAGAAATAAAACTGAAAACAACAACAGAGAAATCTTATGGCTGTCAATCAATCAATCAATCAATCAATCACTGCTGAATGTGTTAAATGTGGAGAAACAACTCACTGTTACAGGGAAACCGTTTATCCGCTGTCCACATTGGCTATGCTAACTGGCCTTAGCATTCATGGCAGCTGGAGCATAGCAGAGGAATGAGCAGCACCATAAGAAATTGTGATTGACAGCCATGAGACCCGGTTCTTGGCTCTGATTGGTTGTTTCTAGTTACCACTGGGAGAAGACAGAGCAACTTAATTTTTTCATAGATTATCTCACAACAAA
Organism: Poeciliopsis gracilis; assembly: GCA_911649635.1. NCBI lineage: Eukaryota > Metazoa > Chordata > Actinopteri > Cyprinodontiformes > Poeciliidae > Poeciliopsis > Poeciliopsis gracilis. The sequence goes on from CAJVRI010000370.1 coordinate 391,787, forward strand.
CTGTCATGACATGCAGAAAATTTCAACAAAAATCTAAAAAATATACTTTACAAAAGCTCCAGCTGCATGTCTGTGCTTGAGGTTAAAGTACTTAAAACTTTACAACACATTTAAAAGCTGCGCCAGATAAAATCCCGGCTGAAGCCTGGGAGCCGCAGGGACACGCTGGGTTCTCTGTTCCCACGGTGAAGACGCTCCGTCTGGTCTCTCTGACTCGACTGCTTCTGTCTGGCAGCTCATGGTTCTGGCCTACCTGTTCTTCCTGGTGTGGCTCGGCGTCACGGCGTTCACCAGCCTCCCGGTCTTCATGTACTACAACGTTTGGTCCATGTGTAAGAACGCCACCTCAGTGGAGGGAGCCAACCTCTGCCTGGACCTGCGCCAGTTCGGTGAGTAGCACCAGAACCACCAACCCAGAGCTACTCTTACCTGCATCTGTACCTGGAACTACCTGGACCTACCGGTACCAGTAGAGCACCTTATCCAGCCCAGAAAACTCAAAGTGCTTCCTGCTAAGTGTGTGTGTGTGTATGTGTGTGTGTATGTGTGTGTGTATGTGTGTGTGTGTTTGTGCGTGTGTGTGTGTCTGTGTGTGTGTGTGTGTTTGTGTGTGTGTGTGTCTAGATTTGGGTTGGAGGAACAGAACGTCAATTAGAAAGACTAATGAAAACTGATCAATGATGTGTTGATCCATCCATTGATCAGTGAACCAGCAGACAGAAGTACTGACTCCTGGTTCTGGTTCTGTTATCTCCAGCCCAGTCGGCGGTGATCCGGCATTGTTTCATATGACGTAATCTTTGCTCCGTCCTCCATGTTGTTCTGCTGCTTGTCCACAATAAGCAGCAACTCTAGCACTGCTGCCATCTGCTGTCCAACATTTGCAACTGCAGACAGAAACACTGTTCCCTTGGTGAGGCCAGACTGTGACTGACAGGAAGAGCTGGTACCGGTACCCGGGCCGTACCCGGTACCCAGTAGCTGCTCCAGCTCGTGTGTGCTGGTGATGTTTTTGTATTTTGCTTTCAGGAGCAGTGACCATCTCGGAGGAGAGGAAGGTGTGCATGGGCTCTGAGAAGTTCCTGAACATGTGCGACTCTAATGAGGTGAGCAGCTATGGACCGGACCGGACCGGACCGAACCTGAGACGCTGCGGATCCGGTCTGACTCTGGTTTTCTGTTTCAGCTGGACTTGACCTTCCATCTGTTTGTGTGTGCGCTGGCGGGAGCCGGAGCCGCCGTCATCGCCATGGTGAGAACAAACATACTCTGATCTGATTGGCTGAGAACTCACCTGGGTTCTGTAGAACCCATTTGCTTTGAGCCTCATTGGATCTAAACTGTGAGGCTGTGAACGTAGTTTTCATGAGCTGGAGCTGCAGCGGCGTAGTTGGTAGCATGGAGGGTTTGGTTGTTTGCTTGGGTCGTTCTGCATGTGCAGGTCATCTGGTGACCCGGTCCAGGCTGGACGCCCGCCTGCCATCCGGTGACAGCTGGAGACACTTCTTCACCAGATGGGAACAAGATGGAGGCGTCAGATGTTGGTGGTTGAAGAATTTCTCTTTAGTCTTTGGCTGAAGACCAGGAGCCATTTCTGCTGCTAGTGCTAGGCTAATGTTAGCTTTGGCTGTATTTACCCAGAATGCCCTGCTCTGCAGTTCACTTCCTGCTTTTAGAGCAGTCTCTGGTCCGCTTGGTGTTCACATTCATACTGAACCCAGATCTGGAAGACCAAAGGTCAGAGGTCAATTAGCGTTCACACCTCACCAACTGAACGGGACTTTGACTAGGAAGATGGACTGGAGTCGGGTCAAAGCGGACTGAACAGAGCTGGTGGGAATGATTCGTTAATCTGGATGTGTCTGTGTCCGTCCCTCAGGTCCACTTCCTGATGGCGCTGGCCGCTAACTGGGGCTACCTGAAGGACGCCAGCCGGATGCAGAAGTACGAAGACATAAAGTCGAAGGAGGAGCAGGAGCTGCATGACATCCACTCCACGCGCTCCAAAGAACGCCTCAATGCCTACACATAAATCCAGAGCCACCCGCCGGAAACAACACACACTTACCTGTCAGACACACACACACACACACACACACACACACACACACACACACACACAGCGGCTGATACAAGCCTGAGGACAGCATAAATCCATCAGACAGGAGAAAAACACAGAAAGAAAAGATGAAAACTCCGACACCATCATCATCCTCGTGTCTGCAGATCATTGGCTCTGCTGCTTCTGTTTGTCCTGAGCAGAACCTTTAACCTTTGACCTTGAACAAATAAAATCAGCTGAACCTTCTAAAGATCCCAACGCTGAGCGGCCTGAACGGCAGAACAAATTCTTACAGCACAAGATTTACAGAAACCAGCGAAACAAACCAGAACCGGCGACCCAAAGAGCCGGAGCGCGAAGTTTGTGCTGAAGCCGAGGATCCGGGCAGACACGGGGATGAGAGTGATGTCTCTGAGCTCATCAATAAATAAGAGCCCCTTCCTTTAACCTGCAGCGCGCACACACACACACACACACACACACACACACACACACACACACACACACACACACACACACACACACACACACACACACACACACACACGCACGCACATGCACACACACACACACACACACACACACACACACACACACACACACACACACACACACACACACACACACACACACACACACACACACACACACACACGTAGATGTGACTGAATGGTCGGTGTTGTGCAGGCAGTGTCGTTCGGTGGTGTCCTGCTGTGTCGTGTCCTCTCACCACACTATGATGGCGCTGTTGCAGAGAAAAAGGTCCCTGAGTAAATTTGTGCCTGCTGGGTGCAGATGGGTCGCTTTGCCAACTCCCCCTCCCCAACCTGTTGCCCCCACCGTCCGGTTCCCCTGAAGTCCAGTTTCACTGGTTGCTCCTTAAATTCTTGAACCTTCTAATGGAAAACCAGCAAAATGACGACAATAAAGGCCCAGACGTAAAACTGTTGCTTCATTTAGTGAAACTATTGAGCAAAAGACGAATAAAAGGATTTTAAAAAGCTCCACTGAAGCTGGCGCCCCTCCCCGCCCCGTTTCCCCTGGACTGTAAAAACTCGTCGTTGTCTTTACAGACAGCAAATCTTAGCAGCACAAAGTCTTTTTGTCCTTTTCTCATCCGTCTGTTTTCCTCATGATTTTATCACTTTGGGGGATTTTTGATTATTTATGTGTAATTTTAGCACTGAGGGTATTTAAGTGGGAGGTCAGGGGTCAGCTGGGAGTAGGGTTTATGTCACATGAGTTCATGTAATGAGTCTGTATTTCAGTAGTTCTGCACACACACACACACACACACACACACACACACACACACACACACACACACACACACACACACACACAGCTTCTTTCTGTTGTCACGGTTTCTTCTGTTCTCAACCAGCCCGAATGTGACCAAATGTCCTCAGTAAGTTAGAAAACCACCGATGCGAACAGTGAGCACCGGGAGACGATCCGAGGCCCGACCCAGTTTCTTCGGGTTCCTGAAGGATCTGAGTCCCAGAACATCCAGGGGGCGCTGCAGGGTCTTAGAGAAAACGGCGATGAAACAGTGAATGAGCTGCGTGTTCAGGAATGATTTGCTCTACTGCGGCTTTCTGTGGTTTTACTACTTCTTCGGTGTCTTACATAATCTCCTCAGGTGCTTCAGAGCTGGACAGCTGTAATCTGGATGATGTGGGACCAGCCGGCTGCTTGCGAAGCTTCACATAGAATCAGATGTTTGAGATTTTGACTTTTAAATCAACTTCGCATTAAATTTGTCCAGAGTCGCTCAGTCTCTGTGAGAAGCAGCGTTTTCAGCTCCTCAGACTAGATAGAAGAATTTCGTTTTGTTTTTGCGGCTGTTTTGGGTTCGTTTGCGTCGGGACGGTGATGAGTCTCTATCTGCCAGTAGAGATGAGCCAGTTTGGTTTCTGATTTAACGAACAGGCGGCGAAACGAAAAGAAACAGAAAAACTCTGCACACACAGGAAACAGAAGCAAAAGCTCAAATGTTGCAATTAGCAAAAACAGCAGATATAAAACCCTAAAACTTGCTCTACTAAACGCTGGTCCTCCAGGCCACCAGGGGGAGTCTGAACATTACGAAAATATGCTGCTGTTCTGTAGTATTGTAAATACAGGAAGGACAATGCAGCTTTTTTTCACTCCTGCAACTTTATGCTGTACATCTTGTCTCTGGTTGCAGATGACCTGGTGGCCGGCTCCCTCTGCTGGCCTGGAGGACCAACGTTTAGTGAAACAAGTTCACAGTGTTTTGTACTTCCTGCTGTTCTTGATAATCTCGGTATTTTCGCGGTTTGGTTCTTTTTCCTGAGGTTCCTGCATTTTGTTTTTTACTGTTTCGATGTTTGAATCTCTCGTCTGCAGCTCGTTTCAAAGCTTGATGCAAGTTTGCATGCGGCCTTCGCATTTTCAGTTCGTGTTCAGAAAGAGGAAGGTGATGACGTCAGTTTGATTTGGTCAGACGCACACACACGCACACACACGCACACACACACACACACACACACACACACACACACACACACACGCACACACACCACCGTCACTCTGAGCCATAGTTCTCTTTTACTTTTCACTGATGACATCTCACTATTTTATTATCAACTTTGAAACTTTTTAAATGTGAAGCTATTTAATTAGAAACGATGTGATTTTCTTATTGTTTCTGTGCCGCGCGCGCCGCGCGCGCCGCGCCGCGCCGCGCCGCTCCTGCATCAACTCTGTACAAAGATAAACGTTTATGTGAGACGGTGGAGGCCGGGAGGTCCACTTCCTGTCGGCCCAGAGTCTGGAGGAGGAGGCCCAGTCCCAATGTCCTGGGCCTCCGCTCTGCAGAAAGCTGCGCCCACACAGAACCGGGTCCGGTCCGGTCCGGTTCGGTCCGGCTCAACCATCTCAGGATCTCACAGACCAAAAAACAAATAAAAAGCTTTCAGAGCAAATTTGATGTCTATCATTCTGATCCAGGGATCGTTGGAGACCCGGCCGGGCCGAGCCGGCGCTGGGCTCCGTGTTTGGGTCGGAACCGGGCCGGTGGTGCGGACGCAGCTGGAGTTGGACTCCTGCAGACTCGGCCCGGTCCAGGTGAACTTCGGCTGCAGCAGTCAGTATTTTTAAGGGTCTAGTTTTACAGTAACAGTATTCTATCATTTCATTGCCTGACAATGAACGTCTGGTCAGTGTTTTAACCTCAGATTAAAGAAAAAATAGATTTTTGTGCACTTATTGACCATTGTGAGCTCTCTCTCTCTCTCTCTTACTCTCTTGCTCTCTCTCTCTTGCTCTCTCTCTCTTACTCGCTCTCTCTTACTCGCTCTCTCTCTCTCTCACCCTCTCTCTCTCTCTCCCTCTCTCTCTCTCTCTCTCTCTCTCTCTCTCTCTCCCTCGCTCTCTCTCTCCCTCCTCTCTCTCTCCCTCTCTCTCGCTCTCTCTCCCTCTCTCCCTCTCTCTCTCAGTGTGTAAGTGCATTGTGCCCCCGCGTCGGGGCCTGTGTATAGTCTTGCATTGGTTATAACCTGAAGAATTAATGGTGAAAACGAATGAATTCATAACAATGAAGATAATCTTATTCTACATAAAAAAGACAGTGAATCTAGTTGTTGTTTGTGGCATGGTTATGCATTCAATGGTCATCATTTTAAAGATTGAAATGAACAAAAAAAAGTTTCTTTTCCACTGGCTGTTCTGCTGTTTCCTGTTTCTTTCCACTGCTCAGTGTGCAGTTATTGCGGTTCCTGTTGCTTATGGTGTTGCTAAGCTCGCTTGCTTGCTCAGTTGTTTACCACCAGAGCAATATACGGTAGCAGTTTGACTCAGCCGAGACGTGAACCAGAAACCCTTCCCTCCAACATCCAACTGCATGAAACTTTGATTGCAAGTCTTAAGTGATATGATTATGGTGTTCTGTATCGTTTCTCCTAATAAAGCGGATTTGCAGATGTGGTGTGATGTATTGCTCTGGCCATCCGTCATCGTGCTTCCTCCCTGCTCACATCCTCTCCCTCAGCCTGCAGGCTGCGCTCACGCCTCAGATCAGCTGCGTTTCCGTTACCACGGCTGCAAATCTACCAGAAACTATTTGTACAGCTACACTGTAAAAACATTAACAGCAAAAACTTCTTCTACTTAGCCTGACATAGAGAAAAGAATGTGAATGTTTGTTTTTTCAGCATTTACAAATTCCAAACTAAATTTTAATTTTCTAATTAAATATTTTATTCTGACTTAAATATTTAGCTTGCTAACTGTTAAGTTAGCAAGAAGCCACAGTGTCGGCCATTTTACATAAGGGCAGTTGATTCAACGGGTCAAAATGGCAAACAGTTTTTTAGGAACTGTGACCTCAGAGTCCAAAAAACCAAAACCAAGCCATCAGCCTCCTTCCACTTCCTGTCGTCTTCTTTGGTGTTTCTGCCAGTAGTAACGTCCGGGATGTCTGTCACCTGAAAAACGTGTTTTGATCCCAACAGGAAAACATTTTTTTTAAAATGTGAATTTATTTTGGTAATTTCAGTTTGTGCAGTTCGATAGTTAATGGAACACAGTTAGCGTTTCAGTCTGAAGTGTTTCCTGTTTGATTTGCTTCAGATGAGTCAGCTGAGGTCGTCCATCCCATGTTGCTTAGCAACAGGCAGCCTTGCGCAGCTGCTGAGGCCAGAACCGATCGGGTCGTTTGTTTGCAGGCTGAGGCTGTGAGCAGCGGGTCATCCTCTCATTTCCGTCTCCATGTCCAGATCTGATCCTGTCCTGCTGAACATGGACTCATCATTCCAGGATCCTCAGGATCCAAACTCACCATGTCAGCAGAGAACAGCAGGAATCAGTGAAACCTGAGTGGATCCAACAGGCAGATCGGCTCGGATCCCAGATCCCCTCAGGTTGGACTTCTGGACGTCACAAGTCCTATTCCTGTTCTCATCACTTCCTGTCTGTTTGTGCTTCACTCTGCTTGCTTCTGGCTCGCTCCATCCGGTCCGGCCCGGCCCATTTCTGTACATATCTGTGCCAACAGCTCAGGCAGTCAGCGGCTTTTTTATTTGTAAAGACATAACTTGCTTGCATATATAAATAAATTGAATTCAGACACTTGTGTACTTGTTAAAAAGGAAAACTTCTGTCTTTGTGTCTTCATTTCACCTCTAACACAAACAGAGTCAGAAGGTTCTGGTTCTGAAGAGCCGAACCAAACTTTGAATTTAAGCTTTTGCTGCCCCCTGCTGGTCAGAAAAAGTCTCATTTTAGGATTTCAAACGTTTCTGCCAACTTTACTGTCAATAAACAGCAGCTTGGGGTTTGATGCAAATGTTATTATCACTGTTCACACAAAACTAGTTAAACTCGTTTTTCTGACTTTAAACAATGTTCTGAGCTGAAGTTTGAACCAGTTCGGCCTTCGGAACCAACTCGACAACATCCGAACCGCCACCATTTAAAAGGCATTCTAGGGTTAATACAGCAAATCTGGGTGACTGATGCATTCTGGGTAAATGAGGGACTGACGAGAGAGTGACGTCTATAAACCTTTTTAATCTAAAAATGGATGAAATGTTGAAATCAGAGGAGCTGATGAAGATGAGGAGCTAAAGGAGGAAGAGTTGGCAGCAGCTGCCTAATGAGACTCACATCCGGTCCGGTCCGGTACCTGGTTCTGGAGCTCCGAGTCCGGTCCGGTACCTGGTTCTGGAGCTCCGAGTCCGGTCCGGTACCTGGTTCTGGAGCTCCGAGTCCGGTCCGGTACCTGGTTCTGGAGCTCCGAGTCCGGTCCGGTACCTGGTTCTGGAGCTCCGAGTCCGGTCCGTTACCTGGTTCTGCTCGGTCCGTGTTTCGGCAGTAGCATTAGCTCCGTTAGCATCTAAAAGTGTCCTCTGTTCTTCACCGGCGGGTTTTAGGCGCTTTGTGGATAAAAACTGTGAAGTTGCTGTTCAGGTGAAGTTGCTGGTCAGGTGAAGTTGCTGGTCAGGTGAAGTTGCTGGTCAGGTGAAGTTGCTGTTCAGGTGAAGTTGCTGGTCAGGTGAAGTTGCTGTTCAGGTGAAGTTGCTGGTCAGGTGAAGTTGCTGTTCAGGTGAAGTTGCTGGTCAAGGTGAAGTTGCTGTTCAGGTGAAGTTGCTGGTCAGGTGAAGTTGCTGTTCAGGTGAAGTTGCTGTTCAATGTGAAGTTGCTGGTCAGGTGAAGTTGCTGTTCAGGTGAAGTTGCTGGTCAGGTGAAGTTGCTGTTCAGGTGAAGTTGCTGGTCAGGTGAAGTTGCTGTTCAGGTGAAGTTGCTGTTCAGGTGAAGTTGCTGTTCAGGTGAAGTTGCTGTTCAGGTGAAGTTGCTGGTCAGGTGAAGTTGCTGTTCAGGTGAAGTTGCCTGTCACAGCTCAGCTTTCCTCCTGCAAATGACTCAAAGTTTTCGGGGAGAAATGTTGAGAGCACAGATGTAGATTCTTCAGAAAATGTTCGGCTCCTTTTTTGTCAGGAGGGAAATCCTGCAGTTTCCTCTCGTTGCTTTCATTACTGCCAGGAATAAAAAGCGTCTCAGTGACAGCAGGTAAAGTCAGCCTCACTGTGTTCACAGTAAGATTGGACCAGAACCCGTCCTCCGCCCAGCAGCTGAAATGATGGCGAAAAACGAGATTTTTGAAGTAGTTATGAGTTTCTGCATATCACACCACCAGTTTATAGTCAGTAATTCGCCTCATTTCAACAAATGGAACAAAATGTTTTTACCTTCAATGTGTTTTCATGCAAATAAATGAACTTTAACCTCAGCAATTTACTGGAAGTTGTGACTATATTTAGTATGAATGCCATTTTAACAGAACGTCATGAAAGCAACAGCTTCCACCAAAATGATTAATCGGATCTATTGATTACTTAAATAACCGCCAACTAATGTAGTAATCAATGAATAGCTGAGCTCTTAAAAGATGCTTTTTGCTGAATGAACGCTGAAGCGTTTCTCCATTTCTTTACCTCAGCCATGTTTTTCTCAATCTGGTGAAGTTTGAGAAAAACATGAGAAAATCAGGACCTCCATCTGTTTATTAATATAAAGAAACCTGAAATGATGAAGCATGAACCAGCCATGTTTCCATTGTTTTTTATGTGCATTTTGAAGCATCGCATAAAGGCTGATGAAACGGCAAAATTCAAATTAAAGTAGGATGTGAGAAACGTTCAGGTGGAGAGAAACGTCTGGTCCGTGCAGCTTCCCAATGTGTGGCCTGCTGACTGAACCAGCAGACACAAACGCCTCGTTAGGAACGTAGCTAACGAACATGTATTCACAAAGCAATGCGCTGCAATCACAATGAAACTATTTAGGCACTAAAGTAATAACTGCTGTTAAAATGAACATATTTAATGTGTTAAAAATGACCCAACGCAGGTCAAGTCCTGACTGGTGAAACTTTCACATGTTCATATCACAGCAGAACAAATCTGGCTAATTTACGTAAAACCAAGAAAAAGTCTTGAGTTCCAGCTTTCAGGTGGAAGCAGGTGATTTAAATGATGCCCAGGTTCTCATAGATGACATCATCCAGAGGTTCCTCTCTGGACGTCAAAGAACCCGTCGTGGTTGAGGAAGTCGCCGTCGTGGTGACAGGCGTTGAGTTCCTACTTGACGTTGGCGCTTTGCAGACCTGAGCGTAGAGGTGTGCGAACGGGTCGGGTTTGGGTTCAGGCTTCTGGCAGCCGGACTCTTTTCTGGAGACGGGCTCAGAGTAAACGGGCTCAGAGTAAACGGGTTCATCGGACGTTTTTGTTGCGTTCTGCAGAACGGGTTGCTTTTTCTTGTCTGGGCTGATTTTGTCGTAAACCTCTGAGTAAAGCGAGTCTGCAACGTCGGCCCGCGCGTCAGGATTTGAGTCTGAGGCGTTGGGAAGTGCAGGGTCCAGTGACAACGGTGGCTTCAGAGGAAGGACCCTCGCCGGGTCGATGTACTGAGCGGTGGCTAGTTTGGGTACCACAATAGACGGGCCACAGTCATTTGGATCAGCATATATAGCGTTGGATTGGCTCTTGAGTTTGTCTCTGCAGGTACCGTCCTGCGTAGGAATCGATGGAAGTGGCATCAAGGTGATCGGAGCAGGAGAACCTTCTGACGGACCAACCGAATCATCCAGAACCTTTGCTGTATTGTCAAACACCGGAGATCTCCGGTCCTGCTTCCTCAGCTTGTTCTCCGGGATGTCAGCCTTATTGGTCAGGTCACGGACTTTGGGTAGAGGGGAATGAGGCTGAATGTTGGTGACAAGCACATTCTCCGTGTCTTGGCTCTGGGATCCAGAAGCAGCAGCCGGAGCGTTTCGCTTGATGTTACTCTGGATCAGGTTGAAGATCTTGTCAGCCTGCTGAGTCTCAAAGCAGAAGGTTCCAGGACCGGATTCACAGCGCCGACCTGCTTCAATGGTGAGGGACACCTGGCATGAAAACAGAGCGATGAGCGCCGGTTTGACCCTGCTCAGGTCAAATCCCAAGCTCAGGTTGACCTCCCACCCCCGGGTCAACCAACAGAACCGTCTCCCTACCTTATCATGGCCGTACCGCCTCAGTAGCTCGTAGGGCCACTCCATCACCTTCGTCTTCTTCTTTGTGTCTCTCAGCAGCAGCGAATGTTGTTCCAGCTGCAGCCAGTGCGACCCCTGCAGGCCTTGTCGCGTCGCTGCATCGTTCTCCTGAACCACCACCCAGAACTGAGGGGCTGGAAAAGAGAGGAGGAAGTTCTTATTAACCAAACGTAGGGAGTGGGCGGGGCATATGGCCAAGAGGTGGAGTCTGTTTGATGAACAGAAAGAATAAAAACTTTGTCATAAAATTAATTTCTTTCACAAATTTATGGGTTCTGACAGTCAGTACTTTCACTAATCCACTAAGAAATAAAAGTGAAGCTAACTTTAGCATTTTTGCCAACTTTGAAAACGATTAGCAAACTTCAATAAAGTTTTCAGATCAATTTTATAGTGTAATTTACTCAGCTGGTTTGTAAACTTTCAGTTTAATAAAGTTTGACGTCTCTGTTGAAGTTTTGGTTATCGAATGTAAAGAATTATTCATTTAGTCTGAGGTTTAAATTTATGCTGTTATTTTGAAGTGGAGGGAGACTGTTTTCCATTTTCCCCCAATAACTTTAACAAGAAACACAAGATAAATATGATGTTCATACTGCATAATGCCCAACAGCTTTGTAGAACATGAATTATGACATCAAAATTAAATTATTTGTACATATAATGCTGGTGGTTTACCTTCGTCTGCTGAGGCATAAATCTGGTTCTCCTCCATGTGGACCCGACTGGATCCAGAACTTTTCTCTCTCTGTAAAACAGAAGCAGAAAGATTTGGGACTTTCTCAAACTTTCCCAAAAATCAAATGAATTGAGACACAATCACCTGAGTGGAAATAAATCTGGGAAAACAAACCAGGAAGTGATGGTTCAAAAACAGACAGAGGTCACCTGTGGGGTTCCCCAAGGCTCCATCCTAGGAGCCTCTGATTCAATGTCTATAAGCGCCCATTGGCTTAGGTTACAACAGGAAATAAGACCAGTTACCATGACGACACAGATGATACCCAGCTCTACATTACGATGTCACCAGGGGACCTTTGACCCCATCCAATCACTGAACAGATGCTGAGAACAAATCAGTGGATGAGCCAAAACTTTCTCCAGTTGACCAGAAACAAAACTGGAGTTAATATCTATGGGCCTAAAGACTCACGGTCTAGAGCTATAGATCTAGACTTATACATCTGGAGTTGTAGATCCTGAGTCAGATCTTCCAGCAGGAAAGTAGAGCTCAAGTCGACCTCTGACCTCATCCTCCAGAGCCACATAAAGCCGGTTCCAAAGTGGGCCTTCTAGCAGCTGCAGAACAATCCAGGATCAGAGAAACTCATCCAGGCAGCAGCGTCTTCACAGGTCCAATCAGAGAACCGCAGCTGAACTTTGGTTCTATTGGTTCTGTTGGTTCTGCTGGTTCTATTGGTCCTGGTGGTTCTGCTGGTTCTATTGGTTCTATTGGCTGTGTTGGTTCTGCTGGTTCTATTGGTTCTGTTGGTTCTGCTGGTTCTGCTGGTTCTATTGGTTGTGTTGGTTCTGTTGGTTCTGCTGGTTCTGGTACCTGGAAGCTGCAGTGACGCAGCTTGTCCACCCACTCCAGGCAGTCGTCTTTGGCAGCGGCGAACACCAGGGTCCTGTCTTTGGTCTCCACACAGAATGTGGACATGTTGTCCTGCAGACAGAGAACAGCTGTTAGGATTCGACCGGGCCGACCAGAACCTGGGAACCGACGGACCGGACCGGGGAACCGACCAGGTGGCAGGCCTCGGCGTTGGGAGGAAGCCTCAGGACGGAGATCAGCTCCATCAAGTCCACCACCTTCACCTTCTTCTCCCCGTGAAGCTGGTGGGGCTTCCGCAGCTCAGCGCCCCCTGCAGCACAGACGCAGAACTGGTCACTTTTACTAAACTTGTATTTACTAAATCCACATTGCAGCTGCGTAAATTAGCACTTTAGGATCCATTCAGAAAATTAATTTAGGGGAAGCTAAGTTTGCTAAATGTTAGCAAAATCGCTACATGCGCCATTAGCTCCACTGTTAGCTTCACGTTATTCCCAACAGATATTCCATAACATTGCGATCATACGAGGTTCAGAGTCTGAAGAACAGCAAAGCAACAGGATCAACATTTATCACCTGGAGCAGGAGATACACATGAAATGATGCGATGACATGCCGGACCACTAGAGGGCGACGCCGTCCTGCTGGTTTACAGCATCAGCGCTCATGAAAACTGACCTCATTCATTTTTACAAAGAAACAAAGAAAATATCATTTTGACTTTTTTTTCCTTTGGGTTTTAAATAATATTGTTATTTTTTGGATTAAATTTTTCTTCCTGTAGTTTCTTCAACTCAGACCTTCATCATGAGGCCATCGGTCAGAAACCTGCTCCTCTTCCTCCTCTTCCTCCCTGCTCCTCTTCCTCCTCTTCCTCTCTGTCCTACTTTCGCTTCATGATGCTAAACGCTCTTCGCAGCCCTGAGCTCTCAGCGTTGCGTAACCCGGCCACCATCTTCCCCCCGCAGCACCACGCTGCCTCCACCTCTCAGCTCTGACTCCATGATCCTTTGTGACACGACATGATTCTTCAATCTCCCGGCGCTCGCGTCGTGTCAGACCTTCATCACGCTCCTCTTCCTCACTCTGTCGGGTTTCTTAGACTTTCATCAAGTCTGCAGTTCAGTTTCAAAGGTTCCTCCTTAAATTAGTCAGAGATCCTGATTTAACCTTCCTGGAAAACAGGAAGTAGAGCAGGAAATGAAACTTCAGCCGTTCTGAAGTCCTGAAGGAAATCTGACCTCAGATCAGCGGCACGTTGCAGCAGAATGTCACCCTGCTGGTCCGAGCCCAGTAGAACCCAGCAGAACCCGGTAGAACCCAGTAGAACCCAGCAGAACCCGGTAGAACCCAGCAGAACCCGGTAGAACCCAGCAGAACCCGGCAGAACCCGGTAGAACCCAGCAGAACCCGGTAGAACCCAGCAGAACCCGGTAGAACCCGGCAGAACCCGGTAGAACCCAGTAGAACCCAGCAGAACCCGGTGGTGGTTCCTGCAGCTGAAGACTCAACAGACTTGAAGGAAAATAATTTTCCACTGAGTTATTTGGTCTCATATTTTATTAAATAATTGAAACGCGATAAAGAAACTACTTTTTTGAACTCTTGCATTTTTTTCTCATCCCTTCGACTTTCTGAGGCCTTTGGAGCCGCCATGCTGGCTCAGTCCTGACCTTTGACCTGTAACCTGCCAGACTGAGACGGTGCGAGCGCCGCTTTCATAACTAACAGGTTTACTCTGGAGTTTGTCCCTCCAGGCCACCGTAGTTCCAGAGGCTCAGGTTCGTGTCATTGAGCAGATGGTTTCTGGACGGTGAACTCTGCCTGACTGTGAGAATCAGAACCGACCGGGTCAGAACCGACCGGGTCAGAACCGACCGGGTCAGAAACGACCGGGTCAGAACCGACCGGGTCAGAAACGACCGGGTCAGAACCGACCGGGTCAGAAGCGACCGGGTCAGAACCGACCGGGTCAGAACCGGTGGCTAACAGAACTTCAGCTACGAAGGAATCTGATAACCAGAGTTTGAGCCGTTTGTCTTCTGCTGCTCTGCTGAGGAGAAAAAGCACTTCAGAGTCACGTTGAAGCGTTCTGCTCTGATTTCTGCTTATTTGGCTTCATGGCGGCTGAAGCAGCGTCTGAGCTGATTGGTCCAGGTAAGATAATGACTCCTTGGAGGCTCCGGTGAACCACAGGGAGTCAGAGGAGCGCATCCTGACAGGAAGCTTACCTCCACCGTCCCCGATCTCCAGGCGGCCCGCACCGCTGCTGCTGGGCGCGAACAGGGACAGCCTGACCGGCTTCCATTTCTGAAACAAACAGGAAGTGAAGAAAGTGTCAAAGGTCACAGCGACGCAGGTGGGAAAAGTTTCACCTTGATGTTCAGCCAGAGGAGAAACGCAGCAGGACGAAACGATCTGTCACAGAGACACACAGGTCAGGTCACACACACACACACACACACACACACACACACACACACACACACACACACACACCCTACACACACACACACACACACCCCCCACACACACACACACACACACACACACACACACACACACACACACACACACACATGCTGGGGTTTGGACCTCTGTTCCTCCGGTCCCTCGGTGTCGGAGCAGGAATGTTCTGCAGGATCTGTTTCAACTTGTTTGAATTCCTCAACTTTCCTCTAAACGTCTCAGAAAAGCCAAACGAACTGCTGAGCTCCAGAAACTCGGAGTTAAAACCAGCAGGAAAATCAGCGAATATCACGATTTCAGATCCTGCCTCAGATTTTGATCCGGTCTGACCAAACCGAGCTGCTAACAGCTAAACAAGCCGGATTTCTGCAGGGAAGCAAAGATCGACTCACTTTGTGGGGTTTGAGCGGCTTCAGGTAAACTTTCCCTGTTTTGATGTGAGAGTCCATGGAGGAGGAACCAGGAACCGGACCGGACCGGACCGGACCGGAGCGGAGCGGATCGCTGCTGCTGGAGGACGCAGAAACACGTCTGAGGAGCTTCCTGCTCCGATCAGGATTAAGGTTGGGCCAGGAGGCATTCCAGAAACATGATCCTCACCTGCTAAAAAAACACACACACACACACACACACACACACACACACACACACACACACACACACACACACACACACACACACACACACACACGTTTAAGATTCCTGCCTGTTGTGCTGCTTCTAAAGTTGCACAGCAATAATTTGGTTGTTTAGTCTGAAAAACATCAGGCTTCATTTTTCAAATCCATATTTTCACTGTGTTATTAATTCATGTCTAATGCAACAGTTTTAAGCTAAATTAATGTTTTTGGACGGAGGGAGGAAGCAGGAGAACCGGAGAGAACCGGAGAGAACCGGAGAGAACCGGAGAGAACCCGCCATGCAGAAAGACCCCGGGCCAGGAATCAAACCCAGGACTGTCTTGCTGCAAGGCAACAGGGCAACCAACAGCACCACTGTGCAGCTCACAAAATATAAATATTTAGCTAAATATAAACTAAACATTTAGCCAGCTCAAAGCTAAGTATTTAGCTTCTAAAATGAAACATTTAGTTTGAAAGAGTGGATGTATTAATGCATGAATAACGTGGTGGAATTGTGAATTTGAAAAAGGAACCCCTAAATATTATGCTTAAATTTTTACAGTGTATCTTTACAAACGACCTCCGTTAAACAACGAGGTCAAAGTCCAACATTCCTGCAGGAGGAAACTGGAGTGATTAATGGGAATCCAAATTCAGACCCAGTCAGACTGGGCGTGGCCAGAGTCAGACTGGGCGTGGCCAGAGTCAGACTGGGCGTGACCAGAGTCAGACTGGGCGTGGCCAGGTTCAGGCTGGGCGTGGCCAGGGTCAGACTGGGCGTGGCCAGGTTCTGACTGGGCGTGGCCAGGTTCAGACTGGGCGTGGCCAGTTGGGCTAATGAGAAACAGGTGGAGGCGGGAGTAACTGAGGACATCTAGTGGCAGAAACGGGGTACAGCTAAGACTGTTGAAGATGTTGGCTTGAGCTGCTGCTGTCAACATCATCTCCTCCTACAGATGATGCAGAATTTTCCCTTTTGCATTGATATTTGTGGAGCTGAAACAGTGAAACAGTGAATGGGAGGCGTGTCACTGTGCAGCTGCAGGATCAGGTCTGAGGAGGAACCTGGAGCCTCGAGTCTTCTCTGACACGGACGTCCAGGAAGGATGTCACATCCAGCTGCGCGTACTGCCTCTTTCTGGCTTCTGACTTGTGCAGCCGGCCTGCAGTCTGACCTGCAGGCAGAGCCCCGCGGCGCTGCGTGGCGCCCTGCGTGCCGCGGCGCCGCGGGGCTCTGTCTGCAGGTCAGACTGTTTTGTTGTTGCTGTACATGATCGCCTCTCAGAGGAACTCCTTGCTGGCGGCTCTGGAAGATGCGATCTGACAGGTTTGGACTGAAAAGGCCACGGAGGATCTGCGGCGATGCGAACTGCACCAAACGCACCAACCGCCTCTGATGCCCCGAGGTCACCGGCTGAACCAGATCCGACCCGACAGCAGGAGGAACACCTGGAGGAACACCTGGAGGAACACCTGGAGGAACACCTGGAATCACCGCTGAGACAGACACTGCACCACACCAGACATTGTCCTAAAACAGGGGGAAATGGCTGCTGCCAATCAGGTTTCAGTCTGGGACCTTGGAGCTCTGCTACAGGAAGTTGGTGTTTCTGTCACTGCAGCAGCTAAAAGAGAAGTTTAAATGGTCAAATAAAAGTTTCCTTGGATGACTCCATCTTGGCTCCTTCATGAAAACGAATCAGACAGGAAGTTGCTCTTGAGGAAATGTGTCAATGTAAAATCATCTCATTATGTTTCCACACAACAATTACACAAATATATACACAATATTTGTTATTGTAATATTTTTGTTTTAGAGGCGGAAGGAAACTGAATACTTGTAATTTAGCTTTTTACCTAAATATTTAGGTTGTCAGTTAAATATTTAGTTTGAAATTACTTGGTAAAGCTTTGTGTCAGTTAGGCTTGTTGCATTAAGTAATAAATTAATAAATCAATTAATCAAATAAAAAATTAAAATGAAATCAATAATTTCTCTCTTTCTACCAAAAACTGGATGATAAAAGTTTTGGTGTTTTGGGCTCTACTAGAACTTTATGTTGAAAGATAATTTTGTTTATGAAAACTTCATGATTTATTTTATTAGTCGTTTCTGTTTATTTATTTTAAATATGTTGATAAATATTGATTCGAATGTGAATCTAACAAAACAACAATATTTTAATTTATTACAATAACTTCTGGGACGATTTATCCTGTAGTGAGGTTGAAGTTAACTATTTAGCTTAGCCAGCTAAAGATTTAGCTTGAAGCTAAAGATTTAGCTTGAAGCTAAAGATTTAGCTTGAAGCTAAAGATTTGGCTTCAAGCTAAATCTTTAGCTTCAAGCTACATAGTTAGCTTAATATTTAACTGACTTACTAAATATTTCTACTTATTTAGCTTAAAAAATTTAGAGCTGAGTGCTGAAATATGAGCTGAATGTTTAGTCAGTAAACTACTAACTAAATACGTGGTTAATGTTTAGTAAAGTAAATCTGGACCAGGTGAGAAACGGACCGAACCTCCGCTTTGTAGAAAGTTGCTGATTTGAGGCATCAGGCCGATCTGTGATTGGCTGAGCTGCCCGCGGTTCAGCCAACCAGAGCAGGGGGCGGGGCCAGCAGAGTGAACATCTGGGCGCTCTTCCTCCTCCTCCTCTTCCTCAGCTTCGTCTCCGCTCCTCTCTGCTGACGGGAAGCTGCTCCGTCGCTTAACTTCCGGAGTCTCGGCGGGATGTCCGCGAGCTGCGACCCGCGCGCCGCCTGAGCTCACCTGGAGCGCGAGGCAGCTGAGGGCGGCGAGCGCGCGCAGGACGAGCCATGAGGCGGCGGGAAGCGGCGGGGCGCGCGCTGGTGGGCTGGAAGCTGCTGCTGCTGGTCAGGTGAGAGGAGCGCTGGGGGTCCGCGGCCCGGGGAAAGGTCCGGGTGGTGTCAGGAGGGGGTCCTGCTCCCACGGTTCTCCACTGCTGGTCCACACAGGTTCTGGTTCCGGTTCTGGTTTCGCAGGGAAATCTTCTGGTGTTTTGTCATCAGAAAGTTCAGTGTTGCTCTCGGATCACCATGGTAACGTTCAGAACCATTCGTGGTTCCTTTAGATGTCTTTACTCTGCAACCAGAGGAGGTTCAGTCCTTCATTCATCACCTGCTACAGAACCGCAGAAACACCAGAACCAGCCGGGATTATTCTGGACGTCTGCTGCCGTGGTGGTGGTGATGATGATGATGATAATGATGATGATGATGATGATGATGATGATGATGATGATGATGATGAAGGTGGTGGTGATGATGATGATGATAATATGATGATGAATGTGATGATGATGATGAGATGATGATGATGATGATGAAGATGATGATGATGATGATGATGATAATGATGATGATGATGAAGGTGTGATTTTCTGAACTCATTCTTTCCGTTTCTTTCAGGATCAAAGTTTCGAAATTTGGATTTGAAATAATTTCCAGTTTTATTAAAACTAAAAATTTCTCAGAGAGAAAATTTAATTCTGAATGAAGAATAAAACGGCGCCAAGCTGATTCCTGATGAATCGGCACATATGGATCATAAATATCTAATGACAAATGGAAGATATTTTACATATCCAAAATAAGACAATAACCAAAACCAATCAGTAAAATGTAAATAAATATTTTCTAGTGAAACCATAAAATGGATTATATTTCACGATTTCTATTAAAAATATCAGAATAAAAGTTCTGATGTTTCATTTTAATTATCTTGTGATTAAAAACTGAAATTCAGCATCAACAGCTTTTAATTTATTTTTCTTGCAGCATAAATTCCTGTTTATATTTATAATTTGGTAAATTGCACATTTGATCAGTTTTCAGAATAATATAAATCAGCCTTTAGCAGAATTGATTAAATGATTAAAATAAAACCATTAATAAATATTCAAGGTTAAAGTTTGGATATTAATTATTAACTGTGTGGACAAAACAACTGGAGGAGAGAACATTTGGGCAGAAGATGAACTAGATTTGTGTTTTTAAAAAGGGGCGTTGCCATGGCGACCGGCGGCTGCGTCCGGCGTGCAGAAAGCGGCGTTGCTGCAGATCCTTCCTCCCAGTCTGTCGCTGCTCCCAGCGTTCCCAGCAGCTGCTGCTGGTTCCACTGAAGGTCGTTCCTGTTGCCACAGTTAGAAAGGATTTCATCTGCGAACGCGTCAGGTGTTGAAATGTAGCCGATGGTTGTGGTGACGTTTGTTTATTCCACTTCCTGTTGCTGATGATGACATCATCTCCTCATTCTGAGTGCATCTGCTGGTTTGACCGTCAACCTGCATAATGACTATTTTTATCCTCCAGCAGGAAAAAAGTTTTTCTGTTGGTTTTTGTGTCTCTGACAGGAAGTGGGCTCAGCGCCGGTTAATCTGCTTACGGGTCATGGATGGATTCAGAGATCAGATCTAACAGGATTACAGTCTGGATCCAAATCCACACCATTTTTTGACAATCCAAATCTCTCATTTTGTTTTTCCCTTTTGTTTTATTCCAACAAAAGCTGCAAAGATACAAACTGTTCAAATCGGATTATAGTTCCCCAGCTCTGATGGCTCCGAGTGGCTTGAGCAGCTGCGCTTCATGGTTTCCATGACGATTTGTTCAATGTCCGTCCTCCGTTACGAATCTCTGGAAACCTCTGGCCGCCTCTTGACGCTGCTTTGGCTTCGCGTCGCCCGCAGCGGGAGGCACAGCAACGCCGGAGGGGAGAGGAAGAAGCGGATCTCAGGGCTCAGAGGACGAACACATGAAGCAAAAATGGTCAGAATGAAGCTGCAGCAGCAGCTTCATGTCTGAGCCACTCGGCGCCATCTTTACTCAGCCGCCATGTTCCTCAGTGTCTGAGCCAAATGGAGGAGAAACCTGAAGGAAGCCGCAGGTCAAAGCAGCCGGCTCCAAATCCTGGAGATAAACACTTAGTTCAACAACTAAAGACTTAGCTTTAGCATCAGCTTTGAATACAGTCTCATCAGGTCTTTTTATAGAAGTTCTCAATGCCCAGCTTTTATTTTGGTAGTCCACTTCTGCAAGTTATTTTGCAAATTATTAACCAAATATAATATCAATGCTAACTAAATGTTTAGCTAGCTAGAGCTAATTAAAGTAGTGTGCTAATTAAATATTCAACTTCTCACTAAATATTTGGTTTGCAAACTAAATATTAGATTCAAACTGAATAAATTCCTTGGTAGCAAAGTAGTTACAGTAAGCTCAGTCACTTTAGCTTCACTCTTGATAGAAGCTGCCATGAAACAGTTTGAACTAAGTACTTCAGTTAATCATTAACTAGATAGTATTTTGATTACTGACAAATTATTTAGCTTCAAAATAAATGTGTAGTTTGAAACTGACATGTATAATTTCATGAATACGACTTTTCTTATCTCAGGCTAAATAGCATATTAATGCTGTTAGCTTAGCTAGCCGGTCGATAGCTGACTCATGAGGCAACATCGGGTTAGCAGGCCAGACATTAGCGACACGGCGCCACCTGCTGGCGACTCCAACTCCATGTCATCGCATCGCTGAGGCGAAACCAGCCAGAGCTTTTATGATGTTTATGTGACAACTACAGATGTTCTGATCCGGAGTCCAGAACCCGGACCTTCCTTTAGATGCAGTTTATTAAAAGCTGTTTTCTGGTACCAACAGGTTCATTTGTCAGCGTTAAACATCTGACCTGCGGTTCTCTGAGAATCTGGATTAACCTGGATTACAGGCAGGAATATTCCTGATAATAAACCTGATGAAGCTGCAGGAAACATTTAACTGTTTATCTGGAAATCATGAGAAAAAAGTCTGAAATTTACCTTCTGATCTCTCCACTCTATGGAAGGCAGATCCTGACGAAGTTACTTTGGTCAGGAATATTAATACCAAATATTTCATCCCAAAAATACTTAATAAGAACAAATCCCAGTTTATCCTATTACAGACTGTAGCATGAATTCATATTTATTGCTGAATAACATTAATTTAACTTTATCACTATTATTTAATGTTAAATTTTATTTGCCATCTTATTGTTTTATTAGTAAAAAAAAATATTTCATTATTACATTTTTTAAATGTTACAGTAAGTCAGAAATGTTATATATAAAAAAATTAAATAGAAATGAAACTAAAACAGAAGAGAAGGGAAAGTTCATGGCTGAAAAAAACCTGTGAATATAAGAATATTTATAGAAAGTTGAGCGGAAGGAAAAAGTTCGGTATTGCAAGAACCGCAGCCTTAAATTGAAGCAGAATCCATTCATGCTTCTCCAGAACCGGGGCAGCCATTTGGGCCAAGCAGAACCAGAACCGGGCCAAAGTTCTGTTTTCAGATGAAAGTGAAGTTTTCATTTCATCTGGAAATCCAAGACTGGACAGAACCAGAACCTGGATGGAGGTCCAGTCAGTGATGATTTGGGTTAACTCAGGTCATCTGCTGGTTCCGGTTCCGGTTCTGGTTCTATTGATGCAGGAATTCAGCTCAGACCAGAGCTGAGAGCAGAGCGATGATCAGTTCTGTGAAATTGATCATTTTTATTGATCAGATGTTCTGAATTCTGGGTTTTCATTCCAGAATCACCAGAACTTCTAGAAAAAAAAGTCTGAGGGTTTCACTCTATGTGTGATAGATCTATATCTTCCTGACATGAGGAAAACAAAACACTGAACTTTTTGCAGACATCCGGCGGGTCAGCAGCCTGAGGAAGAGGAGGAGTGATGAAGGCTCCTCTCAGTGAACATTTGGCTGCAGGCGCCAGTCGACCCGCTCTGGATGTTACACCAGAAAACCTCCAGGCTTCTCTGGGAATCCAGGTTTATTTCAGGATGTTTGTTTTCCTCCTGCAGCTGATTAACAGGAACCAGAACCAGAAGCACAAATAGAGCCCAAATAAAACCCAAATAAAAGAATAATAATAAAGAATAAAATACATTTATGGAGCATTTTTCACTGGAAAACAGCAGAACTGATTTAATCCAACTCCAGTGTGCGTCTAGTCAAAGCCCGGTCCAATGGGGAGCCATGAATGTCATTTCGTGTTTCTGGGCCAAATGAGTCTCGGTTCTTGTTCTGTGAAAAGTTCGACAGACTTGGTTCAGATCTGCTGAGACGAACATTTTGATAAAAGTAGATGAACTGATGAAGGGAAGCAGCTGCTTCCAGAAGCGTCTCTGCTTCCTACCCCCCGCTGCGCCGCCGCGTTATGCAGTCATGCATTATGCATGTCTGGGTGCAGCAGGCGGATCGGCCGTGTTGAGGTAGCGGCGCGGCCCGCAGGCGCCTGACCTCATCCTGGAGCAGCAGCAGCTGATGACTGCGCCGCGTAATGAGCAGCTGCTGCTGGAGCAGCAGACAGGCAGCCAGCATGCATATTTCAGGTCAACACGGCGGCGAGGCCGCGGCGAGTTAACCTGGACGTCCGCTCCGCTGGACTCCAAACATGGAAGGAAATCCAGGGAGCAGAACAGATGTTGCTGCGTGTTTCCAGGAGGAACGGTTTAGTGACCGGACGGAGCCAAATGGGTTTTTGGTGTTAGGATGACGCTCCACCGCCGCCGGCAGAAGAATCACTCAGAAGAATCACTCAGAGTTCCTGGAGCATGAAGCGATGAAACACGACGGCTATTAAAGTCTTCACAGATGAATCGCTTTGGTTCGCAGAAACATTACAGGGGATTTTCTTCCTGCTCGGTGGAAACTGGAGCAAAACGCCGAGCAGAACCCGGAACCACCCGGTGAAAGTTTTCATATCAACGACAAAAACTGGCAGTAGAGAACAGTCAAAGCCCGGGAACAGTCAAAGTCTGGGAAAAACTGAGATCTCTATGGAGCTATATTGGGGCCAGAAAGTTTGTTCAAAAGAAAAACAATTGAAACTGAAAAAAATCTCTTGAATCTAAAAAGTAATTGTTTTTTTTCCAGTTTGAAATCAGACCTCGGGTCTGAAGCTGGTGTTGTTTTGCTAATGGGGGCGTTATGTAACAGCAGCAGGTGGGGGAGGGGCGAGGGCCTCATCGGATCGTTTCCTTGCATGATCACAGAGGCAGATGATGGATGATGGATGGATGGATGGATGATGGATGGATGGATGGATGGATGGATGGATGGATGGATGATTGATGGATGATGGATGGATGATGGATGATGGATGGATGGATGATGGATGGATGATGGATGGATGAGGATGGATGGATGATGGATGATGGATGATGGATGGATGGATGGATGGATGATGGATGGATGGATGGATGATTGATGAATGGATGGATGGATGATTGATGGATGATGGATGGATGATGGATGGATGGATGGATGATGGATTGTTAAGCGTTGGTCTCTAAAACATTCGTGTTTTAACGTTTCACTGCTGAATCAGTTCATCTGGTTTCTTTGTGTCTGAGATTCTCATCCATTAAACACATGAGGTCTTCATGCAGCTGCTGCTGTTCAAGCAAGGAGCTGAACTAAAGGTCAGGGAGGAAGAGGAGGAGGAAGAGCAGGAGGAAGAGGAGGCGAGCTAAGCAGCTTAGCATCCAGCATGCAGTAATCTGGCGTCTCAGCTGGATGTTGCTGCGAAGCGTTCAGAGACGGAGGATAAACGGCGCTGAAACGGACAAATGAAATAAGGAGATTAATCTGCTTGTTGAACGCGACGCTCTTCATCAGACATCTGGAGGTGATGAGGAGAAGCAGCGTTCTTCCTCCTTTGGATCATTTTTTACTTTAACTTAATTCAGAATCAAAAGATTTTTGAACCCGAGGCGACCTGATCATGAACTCATCATCAATGCTTCTGATTGGTCAACACGCACTGTGATGTCACCGCGGTGACTTGTTGGGATCATAAGTTGCTCTGATTATTTTTGTGATTTTTAAAATCTAAATCTCTGTTTTTGTGGCGCTGAAAACTGGAGGATCTGCTTCCTGTTGTCCTGATGGAGCCTCCAGAACCAACTGGACTATCACTGGAGGGTTCTGCTGGGACCACTGGACCAATCAGAGCTCAGAGCCCGCTGCCTTAAATTGCATCTGTTAGCTCTGCTCCCAGCCGTTAGCTCTGCTCCCAGCCGTTAGCTCTGCTCCTAGCCGTTAGCTCCGCACCTAGCAGTTAGCTCTGCTCCTAGCCTTACTCTGCTCTACCTTAGCTCTGCTCCCAGCTGTTAGCTCCGCTCCCAGCCGTTAGCTCTGCTCTTAGCCGTTAGCTCTGCTCCTAACCGTTAGCTCCGATTCAAACCGAAGTTGTGAATGAACCTCCACCTGTTAAATCCGGTGTAAACCTCCCAGCTGCCGCCAGGGGGAGCTGTGTGAACGCCGCTCTTCCTCTGTGTCTCTTCAGCGTGAGCCGCTGTAAGGAGCTGGACGGCGCCGCCAGGGGGCGCCACGCTCCCATGTCTCCCTCCGACTTCCTGGACAAACTGATGGGAAGAACGTCGGGATACGACGCTCGGATCCGACCGAACTTTAAAGGTATTTGATCCGGTTCTGTTTCCATCCTCAACGTCTCCAGATTCAGCCAATCAGCGCGTTCCTGGTTTCTACAATTATTTAAAAGACTGAGAAAATCATCTCACCCAATTCAATAAAACAAAACAACATGTGATCATCTCCATCTGTATTGATGCTGAGCCATCAATACATTAATATTATCATTTATTGATAAGGTTTTTCTGTTTGGGAAAGATTTTGTTAACATTTTTTGATTTTGGTCAAACCTTAATTTACCAAAAAGTTAAAAAGAAAAAAGTCCAGCATGATTTAACGTTAACTACATTCACTATAAAATGAATTAATGTTTACATTTCAGAGTTAATGTCACATTAACTCTGAAATCCTTTTCTTTAAGCTTTTTGGAATCGTTTCCTGAAGCTCCAGGTTTCCCTCCTGAAACGGTTCAGTCTCATGTTGGATGCATGTTGGATGCATGTTGGATGCATGTTGGATGAGAAAAGCTGCAGATGTGCTGCTGTAACGCCGGTCTGCTCCTCAGGTCCTCCGGTCAACGTCTCCTGCAACATCTTCATCAACAGCTTCGGCTCCATCGCTGAGACCACCATGGTGAGTGACAGGAAGCCCAGGGACGTTTCCATTCGGGCCCCGAAAAGCTTTTTGCACTTAGCAGCTTGTTGACAGAACGGCATGAATAAATCTGAGTTTTTTAATGTGCAGCGTGTTTCCCAGACAGGCGGCGAGTCGTGTTGCAGCGTTCTGCTGATTAATGTGATTCTTTGTTTATTTATGACTGGCAGCTTTCAGAGGCCCAGAGCTGCTCGACCTCACAGCTGTTAGCCAAAGTTTCTGACGTTTACGCTTCAGTTTCATTAACTTCACTGCACGGAAACAGAAACCGAAGTCCATTTCCTTCTCCTTACCTTCTGGATGCAGGTCTGATTGGCTAACCTGAAGATTCTGGATGAATCTCACAGTGAGGCCGCAAGGCTGATGATGATGATGATGATGATGATGATGATGATGATGATGATGATGATGATAAGGATGCTGATGATGATGCTGAGAATGATGCTGATTATGAGAATGATGATAATGCTGAGAATGATGATGATGCTGACGATAATGATTATGCTGCTGATGATAATGATGATGCTGATGAGAATGATGCTGCTGATGAGAATGATGATGTTGCTGCTGCTGCTGCTGATGATTTTTGAATCAGGGCAGTGCGTCACTGAGTTGATCGTGTTCTTTGATCCAAGCTGCATCGTCTCAGTCTGTTGGCGTAAACATAGAGACAGATCATGTTTCATACCAGAGCAGCATAAAGTCACGACTCGCCTCCTCTGGCAGCTTCACGGTTTTCACAGACGCTCTTTGACGTAAAACGCCGTCGTTCTTTAAACTCTGTGGAGTTTAAAAGACGGAAAGAAGAAAAACCCAGACAGACGCAGAGAAGGAAAAGAGGAAACATCTGGAAACTGATGGAAGCAAACGTTTTAAAGAAAATCAGTGTCACGGTTTGTAACGCTGAGCCAGAGTCCAACTGGTTTCGCCATGAGGTTCCTTAACTGAAGCGCTTCTATGACGCAGCGTCCCACAATGCCGAGCAGCTGCTGCCTGCAGCGGATCGGACTGTCACAGTAAAATCTGTTTTCCAAAGCTCTCGAAGTGGCTGGACTGTGGGATGCATTGGGGGACCAACCGGCAGTGCGCCAAGAGTCCAGAAGGTCAAAGGTCATTTTACCACAGGGGCATATGTTGCTATGCAGCCTGCCTATCTGTTGCCAGGGGCAACCAGGAAACCGACCCGAGGCCTCCTCTCGGTGGAGCAGAAACGGCTCTGTTAGCATCATGTTAGCATCATGTTAGCATCATGTTAGCATCATGTTAGCATCGTGTTAGCATCGTGTTAACATCCAGGTTCTTCATCTGGAATGAAATTTAAGATTTACGTCACATGATCTGAATGGACGCCTCTGGTCTGTCGTGAAGCTGCGTGAGTAACAACGATGGCTGAAACTCTGGCGGATTCAGTCCTGCCGGTCAGAGCGACTCGGTGGTACCAGGCGGTCCACGGACCCATCATGGTACCACCGGCGGTCCGGCCCTGCTGGACTCGGTCAGCTTCTCTACATCCACTCAGTCTCCATCAGGAACTCTGAACTTTCCGAACCCAAAGTCAGTCTGGTCAGCTCCAGCAGCCAAACAGAACCTCACTGAACCCCAGCCTGGTACCAGGAATGTTTTATTTTTAAAACTGATCACAGCCTCTTCCTGTGTCTGACCTTTGATCCTCCCAAGAGAACTGTGACGCGTTCACTGCAGTCGGGACTCCTGTATCAAACCTGCAGCTCGGTAACCGTGTCGGTTGGTTCTGGTGTTTCAGTTTAATTAGAAACAGGAGAATGACGAGTGAGGAGCCAGACGAGGAAAAGATGGAGGCTGGCGAACGGAGACAGAGATGTGAGGAGACAGACGAGCGGACAGGAATAGCAGATGAGACGCTGAGCGACTCTGACAGCAAATACACTGAAGTGACACGAAGTCAAAGCTGCTGCTGCGTTCTTGTTACTCACATCCTCACCGTCCCAGAACCACAATTAATAACTTTCAGAGACGCTTCCTGTCGGAGCCGGACGGCCAGTTTGAAGCTCCGCCTCCTGCTGGACTCACACAGTTAAACGAAACAAACGGCTGGATGTGAACTATGAGGCTCATTAAGATGCTCTGAATTAGACCAGAGATTATGATTATCAAAAATAAGTTCACACCAACTAACAACTATCAATCACACTGGAACGTCTTGGACGTCTGGTGATGAAGAGAAATGAGGGAACAGTCATGTTTTCACCTCGTTAGTCTTTCATTTGTAACGTCAGCTTCAAACTAAGTATTTAGTTGGAAGTTAAATATAACATCTAGCTTCATAGAAATATTATATACCTTTTTACTTATTAGCTTGTCAACTAAATATTTAGTTAGCAAGTTAAATATTTAGTTTGAAGCTAAATATATAGTGAGGTAGCTAAGTACTTAACTTGCTAATTAAATATTGAGCTTGCTAACAGAATATCAGTTTTGAAGCTAAATAAAATATTTAGCTTATTTACTTATAAATAAGCTTAACAAAAACAAAAGATTTAAATTTTCTTAAAATATTTTCTTATGCTAAATATCTAGCTTAACTAAATATGAGCTAAATATTTAACTTATAAGATAAATAATTGTTAATGACATTTATTGTTAGCAAAATATTTAGCTGGTTATCTAAATTTTTTAACACACTAAATATTTAGTTAGCAAGAGAAATGTTTTATCAAGCTAAATCTGTAGCTTTAATTTAAATATTTCACTAACAGGTTAAATATTTAGTTAGCTAGCTAAATGTTTAACTTGCTAACTAAATATTTAGCTAGCTAAAAAAACATTAAATTTGAAGCTAAATAAGATATCTAGCTTCCAAACAGCTAAATATTTAGTTTCATATATTTGATGAATGGAAGAAAGGATGACTGCATGTCGACATCTACGTGCTTTCTGCTCTGACCACAGTCTGTCTGGTGTGTGTGTGAGTGTGTGTGTGTGTGTGTGTGTGTGTGAGTGTGTGTGTGTGTGAGTGTGTGTGTGTGTGTGTGTGTGTGTGTGTGTGTGGTGTGTGTGTGTGTGTGTGTGTGTGTGTGTGTGTGTGTGTGTGTGTGTGTGTGTGTGTGTGTGTGTGTGTGTGTGTGTGTGTGTGTGTGTGTGCACACACCCTGCTGGCTAACAACCTGTCAGACGTTTCAGAAGGAAAAGATTGCTTTCAGTGGACGTTTATTATTTATCGGACGGGTCGGGTTTGTCGTGTCTCTGGCCTCCTGGGGGTCTGAGGCGCCTCGGCGCCGAGCTGCAGCTAAAACAGCCCATGTTCCTCCTGGACTCTGGATTCATGCAGAAACCCTGGATGTCACTTCATGTTTCAGAGTTTTGCTCTCTGGTTATTGTTTTTGTTTCATCAAACCTTTCCTGTCAGATCAGCAGGTTAGTCTTATGTTAGGCCCGGTTCAACCTCCATGCTCCCTCAAACAACTCCAGTCAGAACCAGCAGGTTTAACCCAAATGGACCTGAACCGAGCCAGAACCTGAAGGAACATTTTACACTCAGGAGAGATGAAACCTGAGCACTGACATCAGCAGCGCCTTGAGGAAACGTTGATCCGGCTGCTGGTTCTGGATGTTTCTGTGCTCGTCATGTTTGGACCTTCAGGTACCGAGTCCAAACAGCAGAACCTGGAGGCGGTGCTGCAGCACCGCTGAACTCGCCTTCAGTCAGCGTCATGGAGGGAAATCTGCCCGGAGACACAAACATCAGCCTCTGATTGGCTAATTCCCCCCAGAGCAACCGATAGAAAAGAAGCAAACTTTAAACTTTATCTACTTACAGAACCGTTAACAAATGCTTCACCTAGAAGATGAAACAGAACAAAACCAGAATAGATCTCAGAATTAGTTTAACAAATTCAGTCAGTTTCCAGTTTGTCAAATTCTGGTGAAAATCTTGACTTCATTCAAGATGAATGAAGTCAAGTTATTGAGTTCAAATTAGCTGATGGAGGAAATCTGGGATCGACTCGCCATGTCTGTTGCAAGGTTCTCCTCCCAAAATGTTCCTCTGACGTCAGAGTGGAGGTTCTGATGGTCCTGTTCTGCCATGTTTGATACACATTTGATGGTTTTGTTGGTTCTGGTTCTGTTGACCCAGCTGTCTCCCTCCAGGATTACCGGGTGAACATCTTCCTGCGGCAGCAGTGGAACGACCCGCGGCTGGCGTACGGCGAGTATCCTGACGACTCTCTGGACCTGGACCCGTCCATGCTGGACTCCATCTGGAAACCGGACCTGTTCTTCGCCAACGAGAAGGGAGCGCACTTCCACGAGGTCACCACCGACAACAAGCTGCTGCGCATCTTCAAGAACGGCAACGTGCTCTACTCCATACGGTGGGTCCAAATCACCCAGATTGGATTGGATTAGATTAGATTAGATTAGAGCAAGGCCGGCCCAAGGTACATGCAGGTCAAACACCGCTGCCCTGGGATTATGTAAGCTAATCACATATGATGCTAATGCTAATACAGGCTCAGGAATTATGAAGCATCTGCTGCTAACAGGTTGGGGCCCCAAATGAAAATCTGCTTAGGACCCCAGAAAAGTTTGGGCCGCCCCGGTTCCTCAATCCTGCAGAAAGTGAGCGTTTCCATGGCGACCAGGTGGCTCTACATGGCTGTGTTCTGCTGTGACGATGAATCTGGGGGGATATTCTTTACTGCGCTGTGAGGCTGCAGCGCCGCATCAACATGCATGATTACCCAAACAGAGCACAGCGACCCGAACGGGCCGGGAGAACATGCGACACGTTAACCGCCCTGGGCTGCGGGGACACGGCACATACATGAGATTAAACATTTAAATATTCTGGGAAAAACAAACTGTTATGAAGGACTCCCAGTTTAGGAGTCATGATCTGCTCTACAGAAACTCGTTGGTTTTTCTAAATGCAATAAAAACATATTTTGTTTTACTTCTGACAATAAGATTTATTTTATGTTATTGAATTTTATTAAACATATGTAATAAAATATTTTATTCCTGACAAATTTTTGCATATTGTGTTTTTTTCCTTTCCTTTCATGAGCAAAAAAATTGGACTTTTTGCTGGTTCTGTTCAGCCTGCTTTAATTGAACTCCAGTCTAAGGACTAGACATAAGTGTCTAGTCAAAGTTCAGTCCAGTTGGTGAAGTGTGAATGCTAATCAACCTTTGACCTCGGTCTGGGTTCAGTTTGAATGTAAATGCCAAGCGGACCAGAAAGCGCTCCAAAAACAGGAAGTGGACTGCAGAGCAGGGCATTCTGGGTAAATAGAATCAAAGCTAAAATGCTAGCCTAGCGCAAGCAGCAGAAATGGCTCTGGGTCTTTAGCCAAAGACTAGAGAGAAATCCTCCAATCCTAGAATGTGGCGCCTCCATTTAGTTTCCATCTGGTGAAGAAGGAAGTGGAGTTCAATGTCTTCAGTGGTTCTTGGTGCAGCGCCCCCACAGGCCAGGAGGGGAACAGGTTGCTCAAAGGGTTTGGCTGCTTCAGAGCAGAGAAAGATGTGAAAAGATTTAGAAAATGTGTCTTCCAAAATGTCGATCCTCAGGCTGGATGAAACGGTTTCATCTCTTCTGTCCTCCAACATGGAGCCTAATTTAACCCGTTTTCTCCTTCTTGTCCTGCAGACTGACGCTGACGCTGTCGTGTCCCATGGACCTGAAGAACTTCCCCATGGACGTCCAGACCTGCATCATGCAGCTGGAGAGCTGTGAGTCCCATTAAACCGCCTCTGTGGTCAGTTGCACGCTGCACTGCCGCTGCGTTTCTGAACATGGAAATGCTGCAGACCTCCCTGAGATGGCCTTGAAAAACCTGGAAGAGTCTGGAAAAGCCTGGAAAAAAACATGAAGAAACTGGAAATTAATTGGACTTTGTTTTTCATGGGTTGTGAAATTCTTCACTTTTCCATCCAGTTATGATGTGACAGAAATATAATTTTCTTATTTTTTTTCCTGTAAAATTCTGATGTTATTTGGTTTCTTTATGTGACACATGGAGCAAAAAGAACAAAACAACTGAAGAATTAACTTTACAGAGATTTTTCAAGCCCAGAGGACTCCAAAGCTACGCTGATCAGCCACAGACAGCGGGGTTCGAACCAGCAACCCCCGAGTCTCAGTTCACTCATGAATCCGTTTCAGCATCAATGAGCAGAACCCGTCCTGTTGGTGCCGCAGTCAGAACCCGTCCTGTTGGTGCCGCAGTCAGAACCCGTCCTGTTGGTGCCGCAGTCAGAACCCGTCCTGTTGGTGCCGCAGTCAGAACCCGTCCTGTTGGTGCCGCAGTCAGAACCCGTCCTGTTGGTGCCGAGCAGAACCCGTCCTGTTGGTGCCGCAGTCAGAACTGCAAGAACAAATTCAGTTTATTCAGAACAGAACTGAAGCTTCATCGGTCCAACAGGAGCAGAGGAACATCTGGAACCGTCGTGGAAGCAGAACCGGGCCGTGTCGGATGCGTGTCGGATGCGTGTCGGATGTTGGATCCCTCTTTAATTTGTGCTTTTATTTAGAAATGTTTAATTTTATGAAAATAATCCGTTTTAATCCCACCCCAGCTCAGCTGTCTGCTGTCGTTAGGTCTGGAAACGCATCACTTTGCTGGGTCGACCCAGAACCAGAACCAGCAGGTCCTAGCGCTTTTCATCAGGCGCTGATGATGATGATGATGATGATGACATCACACATTATTCTAATTAGAATCAGGTTCATTTTTAAAGCGTTAACACGGTCAGTGGAACCTGCAGAACTTGTTCTGACCCGTTTCCTCCGCAGGCGTTTGGGTTTTAAGATCATGTGAAGTGAAGGACACCGTCGCTTTAAGGGGCTGCAGGCACTTCCTGCCTTTCGCTTCCATCTCTTCCTGTTCCCATTTGGATCAAACTTCAGAACCAGAACTGAGTGCATCCTCAATGCGTGGCTCCGGAGCGGAACCAGAACCACCAGCGGGCTCCTGGAAGCCCGTGCAGCAGGTCCAGCAGAACTCTGGGTCCGGTCAGCAGAACCACAGCAGCTCTAACAGAACCAGAGCAACAGAAAGTTTAATTCCAGGTTGAGCTTTGTTCTCACTTCCTCGTGAGAAAGAAAGAAGCTACAAACCCGGACTAAACCACCAACCTCCTGGTTTCCTGCAGAAAAGTTGGTCCTTGAAGATCTTATCTGGCCTTGTGTGACATTTTCGTCTCAGTGCTGCCTCAGTCTAGTTGGGTAAATGTCTACATCACTCAGCACCATGTTCCGGTATAAAACCATCTCGCTCAGACACGCCCCCTGGTGGCGAGTCCGGAGCTGGACGAGCCAACATGGCCAGGATTGGTAACAGCGGTTTTTTGTAAAGTTGCTAGATTTGTTGCTGTTTTGCACAAAGAGTTGCTAAATTAGCAACAGCGTTAGCGATATGCCTTTCCAACAGCCCTTCTTGACCACATCTAGCCACGCCCCTGGTCTGTTGACCCCGCCCACTTTTGTTGAGTTTTTTAAAATTTGTCCGTTGACGTAGTTTTTGCTCTCAGAGGGTCTCAGTGTAGAGATTGCAGAACCCAACTGAAAAAAGCAGGAACAAAAATCCATTTGGAGACTTGAAGAGGCGGTTCTGACCCACAGATCGAGACAGAACTGGTCTGGGTTTGACCCACTTCTTTTACCTTTTCCAGTTGGCTACACTATGAACGACCTGATCTTCGAGTGGCAGGAAAACGGGCCGGTCCAGGTGGCGGAGGGCCTCACGCTGCCGCAGTTCATCCTGAAGGACGAGTCGGACCTGAGATACTGCACCAAGCACTACAACACTGGTACACACACACACACACACACACACACACACACACACACACACACACACACACACTGGTTTACAGTAAGACTTTGGACCATTGGTTTCATCATCACTTGAGGGAACCTCCATTTTAATTGACTTCCATTTATTCCTACAACCTAAACTTAACCTAAATTTAATTTACACATAACTCATAACCAACCTAACTTTTTGCCGACTTCAATGTTTTAATGAAATTTCTGCAGACAAAAGTTCTGTAAATCATTGTAGATTATAAACATAAAGAGCATCTTACAGGTTTGCCAGATTAAAAACAATAACAACAAACTGATTTTTTCAGGTTGATCATTTTTATTGTGTATTCCTCCCTTACTTGACTTTATTAAGCGAATAAAATGGCTATATTAAGGTTTGAATTTGAGTAAAAGTCACTGGACATTTTCTAGTCTCTTTTACAATTAAAGTAACTAAAATTCAAAGCAGAAACCGGGATCAATACTTTGTATTGTTAAACAACATATCTCCTCCAACATCGTTTTTAAAAGTTTATCTGCATTAAACCACTTGGCAATCCGAATTTAAGCAGTTCTTGAATTGTGATGCGGGCCACGTAAAACTGTCCATGGACTGCAAATGGTCCTCGGTCGCATTCTGGACAACCCAAAAACAGCATGGCCCTTACAGTGTATCAAATGCAAGACCCCACACACACCGCCGGGCCGCCGGCGTCACACACCAGCCAGCTGCCAGGTTCTATCTGTTCTGTTGGTGCCGCCGGCTGTGAGGAGAAGCGGCTTCCTGACGCCCAGGATGATGATTTTATCAGAGGCGATCAGAACCCGGAGATCGGACCAGTGTGGACGAGGTGTCTGTGACCTCCAGCCCCACACGGCGTCAGCGGCGGTTTGGTTCTGTGGTTAGCGAGTCAGCCATGGGAGGAGGTCCAGCAGAACCATCAGCTCAGTTCAAGCAGAAAGCAGCAGGCGGTTCTGGTTCCGTCACAAACGGTTTCATCCTGTTTGTTCCAGACCCACAGCTATATGCTCACTAAGTTAACAGATTCTCAGAATCTCACCAGACCGGTGGGGAACAGTTTGTAAAGTTACACAATAAAACTTTAACGACAGCAATTTGATTTACTTGGCCTCTTATGAGAGAAAAATATAAGTGTTAAAGGCATATTTCCACCATATTATTCATTCATTTATGAATGTCAGCGTTCCAAACTAAATATTTAATTCACTAACTAAATATTTAACTGAACTGAATGAATAACCATGAAGCCAAACTTTGATAGCCGCTCCAATGCAACCTAAGAGTGAATCAAACATGAACTGGAACGGTTCTGGTTCGACCACAGTTGCAGACGTGGCTGCAGTGGCTAACTGTTCAGCTAACACGTTGAAAATATCCAGACGAAATAAAACTTTACCTGAGCGACGAGTCGACTGAAAAGATGCAGTACCAGTTTATATAATAGGCCACATCTGCTTATCAGCAAGCTAACTTGCATATTAGCTAAAGATTTAGCCTATTTAGCTAGCAATCTAAATAGTTAGCTGGCATGCTACCTAAAGTTGGCGGGGAGTGCTGTGGTGGTGCAGGGGTTAGCACGCCCCACGTTTGGAGGCCTCAGTCCTCGACGCGGATGTTGTGGGTTCGACTCCCGGGCCCGGTGACCTTTGCTGCATGTCTTCCCTTCTCCTCGCCCTCCTTCCTGTCAATCTACTGTCTAAAATGTGAGCCACTAGCGCCACAAAAAACTCTTCGGAGGAGAAAAAAAAAAAATTAGCTACCTAAAGTTGGCAACCTGAATATTTAACCAGGAAATTATTGAATTAGTAAGGTAACTAAAGTTAGTTATTATTTCATTAGCAAGCTAAATATTTAAAAAATAAATCTTTACGTTGGAACTAAATATTTAGCTTGAATGAGTCCCATCCATCCATCCATCCATTTTCCGTCACCCTTCTCCCTAACGGGGTCGGGAGGAGCTGCTGCCTCTTCAGCTGCGTTCCGGGCGAGAGGCGGGGTCACCTGGACAGGTCACCTGGACAGGTCACCAGTCTGTCGCAGGGCAACACAGAGACAAACAGGACAAACAACCACACACACACACACACACACACTCACACTCCTAGGGAGAATCTGGAAAGCCCAATTAACCTGACAGTCATGTCTTTGGACTGTGGGAGGAAGCCGGAGAACCCGGAGAGAACCCAGCATGCACAGGGAGAACATGCAAACTCTGTGCAGAAAGACCCCGGGCCGGGAATCGAACCCAGGACCTTCTTGCTGCAAGGCAACAGCGCTACCCACTGCGCCACTGTGCAGCCCTGAATGAGTCCCATTTTCTTTTTTAAAACGGGTTAAATAAACCAAAAGCTGCAGGTAATTTTTTTACTGTGTAACTTTAGAAACGGCGCCCCACAGTAACGGAAGCAGCTTCATCAGAACCATTGGCACCAGACCCATTATCTCATGTTCAATTCTCCCTGACCGTATGGTTCTGTTTGCCTCCAGAACCTCTTACTGAAGCATTTCTAACCCTGTATCAGTGCTTTAATCTGGAGTGTAACCATGGTAACCATTCGCTGCGTTGTAGGTAAGTTCACCTGCATCGAGGTCCGGTTCCACCTGGAGCGGCAGATGGGTTACTACCTGATCCAGATGTACATCCCGTCTCTTCTCATCGTCATCCTGTCCTGGGTCTCCTTCTGGATCAACATGGACGCCGCGCCGGCCCGAGTGGCGCTCGGCATCACCACCGTGCTCACCATGACGACGCAGAGCTCCGGCTCCAGAACCTCGCTGCCCAAGGTCGGTACCGGTTCTACTCAGGTTCTGATGTTCTTCCTGAATGTCTGGATGTGTCGAGGTCCTTGATTAAACTCACAGAATATTAATTAAACATGAAGTTTTTATTTACACCAACATAAAACTGTTTAACTGATTTAAAACTGAAGAAAAAATCCAGATAAATATTTTAATGTCATGAATTTAATAATTCCTGCTGTTGGGTCCAACATGGAGTCCTCCGCTTTGGACCCAAACACAATGGGTCCACAGCAGAGGACTACATTTTGGAGTCCAAAATGGTTAATGACTCCAAGCGAAATGGAAGATTTTTTTTAAATTTGTTAGATAAATAGCAAGCTAAATAATTAGTTAACACACTAATTATTTACTTTCCAAACAAAAGATTTATCTCAGACATGAATATTTAGCATTCTAACTAAATATTTAGCTTATAAGTGAATTCGCTTGGCAAAGAGCGAATGTGGACTATCAAAATAAAAGCTGGGTTTTGCAGACCTCGATATAAACTGGTGCTGGCAGAATCAGGAATCATACTTTAATCATTTGGACTTCGTTACTCGGGTCCAAACTGGATCAGTTCTGGTCCAGAAATCCGCCGGTTCTGTCAGAACTTCAGCAGAATAATCTTGTTGATGTTGGTCTCTTTAAGTCCAGGTGTATGTAAATATCTGAGCCAGGATTTATTGATCCAAACTGTCTGTGCAGCAGGAACCAGAACCATTAGCTTCCTGCTTCCTGCCACTAGATGTCGGTGTGGAGTCATCAGAAGGAGCAGAAAGTTCTGACTCTTCTGGTTGCGACGGTCCACCGGGCCGGACCTCCAGAACCGTTCAGAAAGTGAAAGTTGCTCCGCTTCATTCGCTTCTCCAGTGGAGGATTTTCCCGAGCGTTGGCAAACGGCCGCAGTCTCTTCTGTTTCTGTTGTGTAACTCCTCTGCCGCCGCCGGCCTCGGAGCGGCGAGGAGGTTCCTCATGTCCCCGCCGCTCAACAGCATTTGCTCTCCAGGATGACCTGAGTCCAACAGAGCTGCAGCAGCAGCAGCAACAGAGCTGCTGCAGCAGCAGCAACCTTTTTCTCTATTTTTAAAACAAAAACTAATGAACAAGAAAAATGAAAATAATTATAGTCATTTTGAAAAGAAGCTGCCTTTCAGTTTTTAAAAAATAATTCTAGAAAAATGTAACATATAAATACAATAATTATCACAAAGTAGCTGCATCTTTTTTTCTTATAAATTTGAGTAATACAATTATACTGATTTTAAAAACAAGCTTTGTTTTAATTAAAAAAAAACAGTGTGTGTTGGTGTGTCTCCAGGTGTGTGTCGGTGTCTCCAGGTGTGTGTCGGTGTGTCTCCAGGTGTGTGTTGGTGTGTCTCCAGGTGTGTGTTGGTGTCTCCAGGTGTGTCGGTGTGTAACTGCGGTGTGTGTCGGTGTGTCTCCAGGTGTCCTACGTAAAGGCCATAGACATCTGGATGGCTGTGTGTCTCCTCTTCGTCTTCTCTGCGCTGCTGGAATATGCCGCCGTAAACTTCGTGTCGAGGCAACACAAGGAGCTGCTGCGCTTCCGGCGCCAACACAAGAGCAAGACCAAGGTAGAAACCAAGCGCTGCCCCCTGCTGGCCGAACTCTGCCGCTGCGCCGTGGTGTGTGTGGGTGTGTGAGCATCTGATCACCGCCAGCTCTATCGGTGTAGAGCGTGTTTGGGTCGGACCAGAAGATAAAAACACTTTTTTATTCTTCTGTTTATGATTCCTGATGGAAACAAGAGGGAGAACTGGAACCAGAACCACAGAGGAAACGGACCGGCACCCGTTCATAACGGCACGCAGCATTAGGGCCAAGAATATTATTACTACAAATATTAGTCTGAATATTGGAAAAAACCTGTCATTTTGAAGCGTTTCTATGACCTGCTGTGAGCAGCTCAGTGCGGCTGAATGAATCTGAATGAAATCAGTCGTTTGCAGAATTATTTCAAAGCTCTGCTGATCAGATAAAACATGAAATATTTCCATATTTATAAAACTGATCCAGAAGCAGAACTCCACAAGATGCTCATCATTCCTCAGTTTCATTACTTTTGTGTCAATAAAATATTTATTCTAATATTATGACTTTATTCCTGTAAAGTCTCCGTCGACCCGTTCAGCGATCCGGGTCGGACCAGCCGGTCTCTTAGCTCTTAGAACATAAATGGGTCAGCAATCAGAGGTTTGGTTCTGGTTCTGCCTTCCAGTCCATTTGGGTTCTCTTCCTGTCTGTGAAGGTCCAGGTCAAACTGTGTGGCCTAGTCAAAGGAACCACTTGTTTCTGTGTCTGGCCTTGAATGGGACCCAGAGAGACTCCGGCAGTGATGGTTCTGTTTGGTCATCACGCTGTGGGTCGGTAGAACGGCACCGCCGACCCGGAGGAGCTGGCCCAGTCCCTGCGCCGGCCGGCCAGAACCGCCGTTCGGATCAAAGAGCCGGACGACAGCGGCCTCAGGGGAAGCCGCTCTGCATGTGTCACCATCATGACCCAACCGGGCCGCCGTACGCGCCTCCTTTTGGACTTCCTGAGTTTCCAGACCAGTTTCCTCTGCAGTCTGCCCCCTGGTGGACAGAGGAAGAAGACGTTTCTGCCATAAAATCAGAAATTTATTTTTAGAAAAGAAAAAACTTATGTGAGAAAATTATTTACATTTTCTCTGATTAAAGCCATAAACTAAGATATGACAGGTAAAATAATTTCTGAAATTATGAATGATAAAACTCTTAAATTTGTCAGAAAATTCCAGACTTTTCCTGAGATGATAAAATCCAACATTTTCATCTAAAACCTGGATCAGAACGAGTCTGGACCCGGAATAAGTTCTGATCCTGGAAAAGAACCGGTTCTTCCACATCTCAGATTTTGGACTTTAGAAAGTTAGAAAATATTCCACTGTTAACATCAAAATGTGTCTTTTTTTCAGGTCAGTCAGGATCAGTCTCATGAGGTCGCTGAGGAATATCGAGACAAATCCACAGCAGAAGTTTACATACCTCTCTGCAGATCAAACATTCTGGGTTTCAGTTGATTTCTGCTAACTGGTTTAAAAAGGTTCTTCCTGAGGAAACCCAGCAGTGTCCAGTCGTTGCCTTGCCGCATTTAGTCCTGATGACCAGCAGGGGGCGACAGTGGAGCGGTCAGCTTGACCATCAGTGTGCGGTCCAGATGCTAACCCGTTTTTATCAGCCGTATCAGGCGAACAACTGTCTGTTTTTACTGCCACTTCCTGAAGTTACAGACAGACGGTCGATACGACTTTAGACAAAGTGTTTGTCTCTTGACCGGTGAAACCTTTGACCTCATCGTCCTGGTATTTCCCACAGGAAGTGGAGGCCCAGGAGAGCCGGCCGGCGTCCACGGCTGCGGTGACGTCCACTCCCAGCAGCACCAAGGACACCAAAGTTAATGCCAACAACGCCATGGGAGCTGTCAGCATCTCCCAGAATGCACCTGGAAGGAGCACTGAGGAGATGAGGAAGCTGTTCATCGACCGGGCCAAGAAGATCGACACGGTGTCGAGAGCCGGATTCCCTCTGGCCTTCCTCTTCTTCAACATCTTCTACTGGGTCCTCTACAAGATCCTGAGACACGAAGACGTCCACAAGCCCTGAGGACGAGTCCTCAGAGGACGAGTCCTCAGAGGACGGTCTGTCTGCACGTGACGGCGGGACTTCACAGGACTGCGTGTCATCACATAACAACGTGTCTTCAGAAGACGCCATGTCCTCAGAGGACGGCGGGTCCTTCTGTTTATTTTAACTTGTTTTCATCGTCCTACTTTATTGTCCAAACTCAGGAAGTGACGCAGAAGATCCACAGGATGTTTTGAAGACGAGCCAAGATGGAGTCCGGGACGTACTCAGCGTCTCCCGGTCCGGTCCACATCTGTGATGGACCTCCAGAACCTCCAGATCTGCTTCCCGGGTTCTGGTCCCGTTTCTTTCTCCTCTGTCCTCACCGGCTCAGTTCTGTCCCAAAACTTTTGCACGTTTCTGTTTGTTTCTCCTCCTTTGTGTCAAAGCTCAGCCTGAAGGAGGCGCTCACTCCAGAACCAGAACCAGAACCAGGTCCTCATCAAAGGGTTCACACTGCCATCTTAAACCTTCATTTATTTTTTATCGTTTTGTAAATGATGGAAACATTTTCTGTTATTAAAGTTTAAATGATTTATAACTTTTTAACCTGAAAATACAAAAACATTTAATCACTTTTTATTCAATTTATTTATTGAATTCAATTGAAATCAGTTTATTTATATGGTATCGATTCACAAGAAATGTTTCAACGCACTTTATGTGTTTCATGTTTATTTTTGTCTGAGATAAAAGATAAAATTGTAAAACTAAAAATTACCTAAAATTTCTGACTTTGTAAAATAAAATATTTTCCGTTTGTGATTTTTTTCTCCTGAGTTAAAGTTGGATTATTTTTTACAGTGATCTTCGGTTCTGGTTGCAGAACATCTGGAGGAGCAGACGGCTGGTTCTGATCCGAATCTGTGTTGGTAAACTTTTCTTTTCCTAGTTTGTTGTTTAAAAACAAACTGTTGTGGTTTTACCGGGTCGGACCAGAACCGCACTGCTGCACACAAACTTGGGTTTTTAGAAATAAAAATCTGAAAAGTGTGGCATGTTTTTTCATTTACTCCAATTCCCCTGAGCGAATTCCAAAGCCACCAAAGGCCACCAGCAAATTGCAAACTGATCTGCTTTGTGAAATACTAACGATGATTCGGGTCGCTGTCTCATTGCTGCGTCTGTGCTGGTCTCTTCATTAACGCCACCAACTGGTGTGGAGGGGAACCACAAGAATTGTATTATACAAATGTTTTAACTTGAGAGAATATTATCATTTTTACTTTAAGTTTTCTAAATAGAACAAGAATATTTCTTAAAATTAGAAAAAAAAATCCTTCTTTTTCCATAATTTTTATTAAGTGCCAAACAAAAGAAGCTGACCTGCAGCGGTCCAGGCCCGGTCCAGATGCGGTCCAGGCCCGGTCCAGATGCGGTCCAGGCCCGGTCCGGCCCGGTCCAGATGCGGTCCAGGCCCGGTCCAGGCTGGCTCCAGGCCCGGTCCAGGCCCGGTCCAGGCCCGGTCCAGGCCCAATGGATGCCTGTGTTTTCGTTCTGGTGGATTATCTGCGCTGCCGTCTCAGACAGTCAAAGGTTGAGGTGTAAATAATTATTGTCCCTGTAAATCCAGGATAATTCCAGGATTCCTGGCAGGAAGCTGACGGAGCGGCTCTGCTTCTCCAGGCCGACGTGACGTCATGAGCAGGCAGAGACCTGCCGCTTGGGCTGCAGGTTGAGCAACAGGACTGAAGCGCTGAGGGAGGAATGTGAGGCCGACGGCTCGGCGAGGAAGAGGAGCTGCTGCATTCAACCTGTAATTACTATGTTGCACAGTTTAGTTAACCTTCCTCTGACTGGGACACACACACACACACACACACACACACACACACACACACACACACACACACGTTGTGTTTGTGCACGCAGAAGTGGCGGGTGGTCCGTAGGGGGCGCCGCTCTGCCTGATGTGAGGGAGTGATCCGGCATAATCTATGAATATAACCAAACGTGCTTTACGTCGTATCAGCCAGTTTTCATGTGTGACTGAAACTTTTCTGAATTATTTAATCCTGTTTCTCATTTTACATGATAATAAAGATTTTCCACCACTTTTCCCTCTCTTGATTAAAAATGTTATATTTGGGTTTTCTTTTCCTGATACAAGCTTTTGTCTGCACAGTGGTGCAGTGGGTAGCACTGCTGCCTTGCAGCAAGAAGGTTGTGGGTTTGATTCCTGGCCCGGGTCTTTGCCTGTGCATGCTGGGTTCTCTGGTTTCCTCCCAGTCCAGAAACATGACCCCGCAGGTCACCCAGCAGCTCTCGCCCCACAGCGACCAGGTGTAAGAAACTGGAGGGACGAGTTTCTGCTGCCGTTAAAATGTTTTCTGGGTCAGAAGGTCACTGTGATGAACCGAGTTAAAAACAGGAGGAGTCACAGGATGTATTTAGAAAAAGTAGGGTTTTTTATTTTAACCCAAAAATCATAAATGACAAAAAATAAACAGAGCTCATAAAAAGAGGTCAAAGAAACAAAACTGAACTCAGGAAGAAGTGTAAACAAACTAGCTGCACAAACAAACATAAAGAAACGACACACAGGGGTTTTTATACTGGCTGATCAGACCAGATAACTAAAAGAATACAAATAACACAAAACAAATAGTA
The DNA here is from genome assembly GCA_911649635.1 of Poeciliopsis gracilis. NCBI lineage: Eukaryota > Metazoa > Chordata > Actinopteri > Cyprinodontiformes > Poeciliidae > Poeciliopsis > Poeciliopsis gracilis. Next base: position 434,027 of record CAJVRI010000370.1, read on the forward strand.
CAGCTAAGTTTGGCTAAACTAAAGACCCAAAAATGAAAATCAAAAATAAACTTTAAATACTAATGTTTACTTAAATACAAAACTTATCTAAACAAAACTACCATATCCCCCTGCCAGCAGGAACTAGTGGTGTAATCCAATCAGCACTTAAGCTCACTGAGTTCTGGCCCTCATCCTTTTGACATCAGGGTCTGGCCATAGATTTGGACATCACAGTCACCATGTTTATCTTCTGGATTAAATTATACGAGCTGTGATTATTTTTTCTGTTCCGGTGTTTTACGATAGTTTCTGATCTGATGCTGTGGTGAAAATGTCATTTTTCTACCGTTAATTTGACAAGAAGAAAGAGGAGGAGGAGAGACAGGAGGAGGAGAGACAGGAGGAGGAGAGACAGGAGGAGGAGAGCAGCAGCGCAGCGCTCAGACCCGCAGCGCTCAGACCCGCAGCGCTCAGACCCGCAGCGCTCAGACCCGCAGCGCGACGCCGGTGTCGATCATGTCTCTGTCCGGGAAAGTGGCTCTGGTGACCGGAGGAGCTCAGGGCATCGGGAGGGCAGCGGTCCAGTCTCTGCTGAAGAGCTCGGCAAAGGTTCGGTTCTGCTCCAAGGTTCGGTTCCGACTCAGGAGCCTTCACGTTCTGCTCCGTCTGCAGCTGCTTTCTGCTCACATCTAACATTTTCCTGCTTTCAAAGCTTCTGGTCGAACTTTCTGCCGAACTGGTTCTGATTCTGGTAAAAGACGCGCAGCGCAGCGCAGCTTTAGAGAAGTTTGCATGTTTCTTCCTTCACACATGCAGAGAAACAGCATCAGAACCGGCTCACCAGCAGAACTTGTGAAACCGCAAGTCTGATAAAACCGAACCGGCTTCTTGCTCTGCTGATGCTCCGATCCCCTCCGTCTCGGACCGGTTCCGTGGTCCGCTGTCCGGCTCCTTGCTGACCCGGTTCCGCTGTCCGGCTCCTTGCTGACCCGGTTCCGACAATAATAATAATAATAATAATAATAATAATAATAATAATAATAATAATAATAATAATAATAATAATAATAATAATAATTGCTGAAAGAAAACATACATTTCGAAAAAAATAAAATGTAATTTAAAAAATGTGTTTTTGCGCCAAGATGAGCCGGAATCAAACCGGATGTATTTGGTTAAACACTTTTCCCGCCTCATTTAAATCACTGATCAACAACCGGAAGCTGCTACTGGTGAAAACCACAAAGAAGACGACAGGAAGTAGGAGGAGTATTTAGTTGTTTTTCCGGAACTGTGGCAGCTGCAGTTCATAAACTCTTCTGTAAAATGGCCGACCACAATTTCGCCAAAACAAGTAGGCGGGGCTTGTCGCCCCAATGTCTCCTCTGATTGGCTGGCTCATCTAACAGTCTACATCAGTAGCTGCCATGATTTTTAATGTCATTTCATATTTAATGGAAACACCATAATTGCAAAATAGTTTTTTTTTTTGTTTTCTCGATATTAGCAGCATATGAACAAAGATTTGTAATGGAAACGCAGCAACTGATTCGGCTCCGAGGTTTAAATCTGATTTACTTCATATTTATTTATTTATATGAAATAAAATACTTTCATTTCCTGTTTTGCTATAAGTAGAGGTGGGTAAAGTTCACAACGTCAGCAAGTTTTCACTCAAGTAAAAATAAACATTAAAAAATGAATCAACTGAAAAATATTTGGTGAAAATTACAGCAATGCTTTTCCTTCAGCCAACTGTCACTTCCTTTCAGATCAAACAGACACGTTTAGGTGCTTTATGTAGCTAAAAAGACATTCTTATTATTTTAAAGCATTTAAAGACGGCTGTGTTGATGTAAGAGAGAGAATATTCTATGTTATGGGAAAATCCTAAATCAGATATTGCCATATCTTACATTTTAGACAAAAATAAGTATTTCCATATAAATTGTGATATTCTAAAAACTAAGATGAAAAAATGTATACAAAGACCTAATTTCCAAATAAGGAAGAAACTCTTCTGAACCACCAGATACCCATAAATATACCAGATGTCCTTTACTCTGGGGGAGCTGGAGCTTCCTGGCCTCCATGCAGGAACGTTGAATCGCAACGTTTTGCCTCTGTGCTTTCGCCTGCGGGTCCAGTTCCTGCTAACTGGGTCAAGGCTGCGTTCTTCTCTGCCAAAAAAGTATCATTTAATAACTTTGAGCAAATTTTAGAAGCATTTTTTAAACAGTAGTTTTAAAACGAAGCAGCAGGATTCAGGGTTCCTAAACTTTCTACTGATGTTAAGCAACTTGTTGCCTTTTTGTTTTTTCGGACTTTTTCTTTGCATTAAATCAAATCACATGTAAAACATTTTCATTTAAAAAGATCTGATCGGAAGCATCGCAGCAGCGCTGCAGTGTTATGAGTGAAGACACTTGAACACATTTCTTTATTTTTATTGCTGTAATTTATTATATTATAAATGCAGCCCACAGCAGCGATCCGTCAATTCGCCTGAATATCTCTGTATGTTGCCTGTTTGAAAAACCTTTTCCATCCCTACATCTTTAACCTCCTGCTCCGTTTTCTGGTTGCCATGCTGAGATCCTCAGCTGCCTCCATCTTTACCTCCCTCTCATCAGATGACATCAGGTTCAGGTAAAACAACTGCGTGTTTGTTTCACCTGTGTGTTGAATGAACAATAAACCCCTTTAAAAACAGAAAAGCCCACCAGAAATACCATTTGCGCCATCTCTCTGGCGCCCCCTGCAGCACCGCGGCCCCCTGCAGCACTGCAGCACCGCAGTGCCCTGCAGCACTGCGGAGCCCCTTGCAGCACCGCGGCGCCCCCTGCAGCACCGAGGGGCCCCCTGCAGCACTGCAGGCCCCACCGCACTGCCCAGCACCGCAGTGCCCTGCAGCACTGCGGAGCCCCCTGCAGCACTGCGGAGCCCCTTGCAGCACCGCGGCGCCCCCTTGCAGCACTGCAGCGCCCCCTGCAGCACCGCAGGGGGCACCGCGGTGCATGTGATGCGAACCCTGCATGTGATGCGAACCCAGTTTTTGCGTCCTGGTCCTGCAGGTGGCCGTTGTGGACCTGAACAAGACGGTGGGGGAGCAGTGCCAGGCCCAGCTGGATGCCGAGTTCGGGGAGGACAGGAGCGCGTTCATCCAGTGTGACGTCACCGAAGGCGACGCTCTGAAAGGTGAGGAAGAGGAGCAAATATGATGATGAAGCTGCACTTCCTCTTCTAGAAACAGGAAGTGATGCGGCAACTTCACTGAGTCATTTCTAGATTTCAAGACTAAATTTGGCTGAACTGAAATGTTTCAGTGGTGCAGGTGTCGGCGTCGCTATGGCAACGCTACTCAGCCAAACATTAGCAGAGAAAAAAATGGAGGTTAAGCTTTAAGTCATATTTTCACCATGTTATTCATACATTAAAAATTAAAATTATTTAGTTAACCAGCTGAATATTGATCTGTTAGCTTAGCGCTTAGCCGTAATATTTAGAAATGAAACTATGACTGAAAACTGAACTTCATGTTGATGATAAATAACCGTAAGTTATTCATGCTGATTATTCATCCTGTCATACGGTAAGCCCCGAGGGTCAGTCCCAGTCACTGTGTCGTTTCATCGCCGTTTGCTGCGGCCGGATCCGTCTGCAGAGGCTCCTGCAGATCGGACCCGACCCGGGAACCGGCTGCCGTCTCATGGTGGAATGCTGCAGATGTTGCTACTTGCCAGTTTTCCCACCTCAGGTTTGCCCCTGGGGCTGTTTACGATAATCAACCCCTCGGTGCCAAACATCCTGTCGTTATCCGTTCCCCCTCTGGCGCCGTGTGTACCGGCTCTGCCTGAAACCCGCTCCTGGAGGGATCCGCAGCACGTACTGTGGAGGCCCGGTCAGTCCAGGAAGCAGAACCGCTTCACAAGTGACCACGAGTTCATCTGTAAACAGTTTATCAGTTATTAATAACTGTTTATTATGCATTAATTAAGGCTGAGAGGGAGAGAACATCCACTGGTTTCTGGCCCCAATAGTGAGACAAATTCGCTTTCACCCTGGAAGTTTCAGGTCTGACCTTTGACCTCAGAACGTCAGATTTTACAAGTAAAACCATAAATCAGGTCTTCAGATAAGGTTTTGAGCATTATTTAATTCACCCAGCTTAGATCCAGCTGCTGCTGGAGCCTAGAGAACAAAAGTAAAACGTACAAAGACAAAAGGTTTCTGCAGTGTAATCAGAACAAGGATCACATGAGAAGCCTGGATGTTACATTAGCATTAGCATCATTTAGCAAACAGTAGCTGCATCCAGCAGCATTAATCCAGCCTGTTTGGATTGTTGTTGGTTTGCTGCCATGACTGTATCTCCCTGCAGCTAAAAACTAAACCAAACAATTCAAACAAAATAAAACAGCTTCCAGCCCGGAGTGGCCAGCAAAGCCCCCCGTCCCCCTCACGCCCTCATCGTCTCTGTCTCCCTGGACAGACGCCTTCCAGAGGACGGTGGACCAGTTTGGACGTCTGGACATCGTCATCAACAACGCCGGCATCAACAACGAGAAGAACTGGGAGAAAACCATCCAGGTCAACCTGGTAAGAACCGGCAGGTGACCCGGGTCACAACCTACCAGCACCAGAACGATTTTACAGCAGGAGCCGAACCGATCCTGAATCAGAATCATGTTAAAGGAAAACCAGAACAAACATTTAGAAATATCACATCATCTGCATAAACTGGAAAATAAGAGCTGATCCAGTCACAGCTGAAGCATCAGGATGTTTCACACATCGCAGCTCTAATGTCACGTTCAGGGACATTTAGGACCCAACAGCCAGCAGGAAGTAGGCGTAAAAATACAGCCGTTTGGGCCGAACCGGAGCTGAACAGAACCAGAACACAGAACCAGAAAATCAGAACCGACTCTGAACAAAAATGAAACATAAAACTGTCAGAATGAAAATTCTGAACTGGATGTTCTGGCTGGTTCTGAACTCTTTCTTCAGCTCATTTCTTTAAATTTCATCATCACTAGAACCGGGTCGGACCTCTTACTGCAGGTTTTAGATGAGCCTCAGGCTTCATTACCTGGACCAGAACCAGAACCAGAACAAGAAACCAGAACCAGAACCTGGACCAGAACCAGAACCAGGACCAGTACCTGGACCAGGACCAGAACCAGAACCAGGACCAGTACCAGGACCAGGACCAGAACCCAGAACCAGAACCTGGACCAGTACCAGGACCAGGACCAGTACCAGGACCAGGACCTGGATGAACGTCTGGGACCAGAACCTGGACTCGGCCCGCTCTTCGGTTTTGTGTAGAGGAACTCCTGCTGTTCAGGGCTTCAGTGAAGAAACGATAAATGAACCACGTTAGAAATGATCCATTTCATCACTTCCTATTTCAATAAAGCGTTTCCTCTTCCTGCACCGAGCCGCCAGAGCCGCTGAAAGGATTCACTAGAAACCTCAGAGCTCATTCTGAAGGCTTCTGGCTCCACTGGTCCAGGTTCTGGTACTGGCCCTGGTTCTGGTACTGGTTCTGGTTCTGGTCCTGGTTCTGGTCCTGGTACTGGTACTGGTTCTGGTTCTGGTCCTGGTACTGGTTCTGGTTCTGGTTCTGGTCCAGGTTCTGGTACTGGTTCTGGTTCTGGTTCTGGTACTGGTTCTGGTACTGGTACTGGTTCTGGTTCTGGTCCTGGTACTGGTCCAGGTTCTGGTACTGGTCCTGGTTCTGGTTCTGGTACTGGTTCTGGTTCCAGCTCTGTTGGCCTTCTTAAGGTCATGTCACAGCATCCACTTTGACTAGGCCACTGCAAAGCCTCCATGCTGTTTTTCAGAAGTGGGGTCTGTTTTGGATCACTTCCTGGTTCTGGAGGTCGCTCATTCTCCTTCAGCAGAATGACTTCCAGGAAGTGGAACATCCCTGGTCCTCATGCTGCCACCACCGTGCTTCCCTACAGGTTTTGTTCCTTCCAGGCCGATGAAACGGGTCGCTCATTTTCTAAACGTTCAGCTTTTCCCAGAATATTTTCCAGAAGTCTGGAGGATCATCACAATTTTCTGGAAAAACTGAGAAGTGTGGAAATGGAGGCCTGACCTCTGACCTCTGTTCTGGTTTTCTTTTCTGTGGATCCTGATCCTGATTCCAGAATGTTGACCCAGAGGTCAGAGGTCATCTGAGCAGGCAGAATGTCTGACTTGTTTCAGTTGAAGTGTTTTCTATAAATTTCCACCTTGTGTTCTGGTTGCCGATCATATCAGCAGCTCGATGTTGTTTTTGTCGTTGCTGACGGCTTCCTGAGGAAACCGCAGCCTCTGGTATCGCCTCTTATCAGAAGTGTCGCCTTTCATGACTTCCTGTCCCAACAGCGCCGACTTTAACCGCTTCTTCTTCTTCTCTGCTTTATCTGCAGACCTCAGTGATAAAGGGAACCTACTTGGCCCTGGAGCACATGAGCAAAGAGTTTGGCAAGGAAGGAGGAACCATCATCAACGTGTCCTCCATGGCAGGTAATCGCTGGGTACGGTGAGGGAGCCACAGATAGCGGCAGGGCCCCTCCGGCGAATCCTGGCCCCCGGCAGACCCCGGGGCCTCTGGAGGGACCCAAGGTCCGTCGGAGGGGCCCGATTTGTTTTGCTCTCTGCACCGTTGTAATTGTCTAAAGTTTTACTGGACTGAATGGAGATGGCTGTGCCCTGAGAGCTGACCCCAGTGCATTGTGGGAAAGAAAATGGGCCTGAATCTAACTGCAGGGATCTTTAAACCTGATCAGTCTGTGAAAAAAGGGTCAAAGGTCAGCAGACCGTCTGCTCAGAGATAAACGCCTGCTGCTGCTCAGGCAGACATGATGAAGCTGGAATCTTCCTCTTCATCGCCGCTGGGCCTCAGGAAAGGAAATGTCCTAATCTGTGTTGAAGTGTATAACTTCCTGTGTGGTCGGCGTGCTGCGGCGGGTTCGACTCCCGGCCCGACGATGTTTGCCGCATGTCTTCCTCCTTCTCCTAACTCCCTCTGTGTCGTATAAAGGACAGAGGGGGAGCAGATGCAAAAAGCCCCATGGAGGGAAAAAATACAACTTTCTGTGCGATCGATGTTCTGCTGCAGTTCAGATCGCTGTGACCTCTGACCCCACTGGTGTTTGCTCCTCTTCAGCGCAGCAGGAAGGGTCAGATTCGACTCATAAGAGCTGCTCTTTAAAACTCACTCGTCTAGAGAAAACATGCAGTTCAGGACAAAATCTGGAGTTTTCACTTTCATCCTTGGAAACAGAAACATGACTTGATAAAAATTCTTCCATATTTGAATCCAGATGGTTTGACTGACGTCCTCCTCTAACGTTGAACCCGATTCATTTCAACATCAAGCCGTGTTCATGTCTGAACACGAACCAAACTGAGAGGAGTTGGTGCAGAACCGGGTTGGGTTCGGGGCTCACACCGGCTAGAGTTTCCCACTAAGGAGAGTTTTCGATCCTGAGGCGATGAAACCAGTGATGTTTCCTGCAGCAGCTCATCTAAACTCAAACTGTCTGGAAACGTCAGAATTTCCTCCAGTGCATCGTAAGCCTGGCGGGCTGCCAGGCTCCACGGCCCCCCACCAGGCTGAGCACCGTTTATCAGAAACGCTTCACAGTTGAACTGCCTCGGCGCCACCTCTCACTCAAACCGGTTCCTCTGGAAGGTTCCAGCAGAGCCGGTTTACTGGAAGTAATGGTTCAGAATCCTGAACTTCAGGTACAGAAGAGTCACTGAGTGCATCGACTTCCTGAATGCAGAATAATCTGTGTGAGGTTTACGGTTCTCATCAGGCTCCCTCAGCCTTGGCTCCTGGTCTGCAGGAGGCACTCGCATCCCCACAGCATTAAAACCATAAACATCCCCCAGCTATCTTACCACACACATTCACACACATTCACACACATTCACACACATTCACACACATTCACACACACTGACAACAAAATGGGAGAAGTTAGGAAAACAAAAAAAATTATGAATAGTTTAACTTTGTACTGCAAGAATATTTTGTAACAAATGTCATCATTCATTTTAGTTAATATTTATTAAATAGATCTTAAAAGGAACCAGTATTGTAAAGATTGTTCCAGGGTTTCCCCCAGTGTATTACAGACCTGGCGGCCCGCCATGCTCTGCTCGCCCCACCGCCAGGCTGACCTTTCTTCTTTATGATTTTAGGAAAATAAAATCCTAGACGCTCTGAGCATTTCACTGGCAGATCAGATTTATTCCTAAATATATGCTGATATTAGACAGGTTTATAGTTTATGCATTTGAAGCTGGACCAATCACAGCAGCTGAATCGCCGCCTCCTTTCACTCAAACCTGTATGGATATTTACATCAACATCCTGTGAGGAATCATGTTTCTTTCCAGAGTTTTTGATCTCTTTGGACATTTTAACACAAAAACGTGGTTTTAGACACGATGGGCGATAAAACTCTGAATTCGACCAGAACCTGCTTTTACTTCAGAGGGACAGTTTGTCTATGCAGATGATATTCAGACAGATGAGGCACCTTTACCCATGTCATGCAGAGAACTGAACTGGAGGATGCTTGGGTTCCCCAATGACCCAGTTTATGACAAATATGACCAGAGAAACATTTGAATTTTAGGCAAAGTGATTAAGCCTAAATGTACAAACTAAAGTGACAGAAAAACTATCATTTAGTCACCACTGTAACTTTATAGTTGAAAGACTCTTAAGATTTATAGAAAATAAGGCAGAACAAATTAAATATTAATGGCCACCTTTTCCCCAAACCCGGGCACAACGAGAAATGTCCAATTATATCAATATACAGTCCTAAACAAATGCAACGCAGTCAGCTTGTTACTCACGACCTCCGGGAGAGCAGGAAAACGCTGCAGGCCTGTAGAAACAGCGACGAGTTGAAATCCAAAAACATTGAGAGCGTTTAAATTCCGTCGTTCTTTCCTCCCGACGGCCATTGAACGCAGCAGAACCGAGGGGCTGAAGCGGCTAGCTCATTAGCTTAGCGCAAAGCTCGTCTCCTTCCGTCCTCTCGTCGCTCTCGCGTCCACCAAACTCCTCCAACTTCTCCCGAACTCCGTCCTCTCCCGTGTTTTGTCCGGTTTTCTCTCCCTGGAGTCTGTATTTCCTCACTTCTTGTCCGGTCGCCTCCGCTCCGGTCTCCACCATCACGGTTCTCCTCTCCTTCTTCCTCCCGCCTCCTCTTCTCTCAACCAATCACGAGTCACGCACCGAACGCACTGTCTCAGTGACCAATCAAATCAAATAATTACATTTATTCTTTATTTTATTTAGTATTAAAGTAAAGGAGAATACCAGTATATTTCTTTCAGAACCAAAATATGAAATCCACAGAGATCACCAATGTTATGCATTAGTAAATAAACGTTTACTTTTAATATATTTGTATCCTGTCTTGAACTTTGTAAGATTTCTATCAACCTCAACATACAGGAGCAAATCACAGTGACCTCAGTTTACCACAGGGTCACACATATTTCCTGATCAGAAAACCTGCAGCTGAAGGAAGCGAAAGCCGAACCAGAGCGACCCGCACAGCACAGAACCTCTGTGACCTTTGACCCACGTGAGCGTGTCTTTGTACCAGAGCTTCCCCTGATGCTGTGGTTTCAGCAGGAGAGGATGGAAACCGGCAGTAGGATGTTTCCAGGTTTTCTGGAGCATCAGGGGTTTTTCCAGGTAGTTCCAGGTCTGAGTTAACCATCAGGTGAAAAACGTCCAGGATGAACCTGAACTCTTCGCTTTGGTTTCAGGTTCTTTCCATCCTGGTTCAGATCCGTATCCTGACCCTCAACAGCCTGGAAACCTTCAGGAACATTCCTGTGACAAACAGAGGCGAGTCCAAACCTGGAGAAATACCTGGAAGCTCAGAGCTTTAGGGAAGGAATGCATGTTTACAGAGATGTCCGTTATTGGACCCTAGTGGATGAGGCTCCTGGGATTTTTCCAGTCTTCCCCCAGTTCACCTGAACTCTGATCTGTCAGGTTCACAGTCGGAGGTTGGACATTGTAAACTAGAGGAAAATGGTGCTGGTTTTGAGGTTTTAGTTTCTGTCTGGTCCAAGAGTTGAGCAGCGACATTTTCCTGAAGGACTGAGAGCGACTCAACACATTCCTGAAAGCTTAAAGGCCAGATCTGCTGCCGCCTTCCTGCAGCGGCGGCGGCTTGCTGCAACCCGCCTGCTGACATTCAGGAGCTTTTGATCCAGCCACGATAATCAGAAACAACAGAGGATCTCATCAACACACACAAACAGCTGCTGGAGGCTGGGTGGAGGTGCCCGGGTGGAAATAGTCAAGGAGATGTTTAACTGAAAACAGATTTCTGTGCTGAGCTGCAGCCGTCAGCTGGAGACGATCAAAGGAAGCCGAGGCAGTTCTGAGATGCTCTAACGCTAAAGCACCGTTCATAAAAATGTGTTCAGCTGAGGCTAAAGCGTTATCTCCACGTGATATGTAGCATAATGCTAAAGCGCTATCCCAGTGTGACGTGTAGCATAATGCGAAAAGCGCTATCCCAGTGTGACGTGTAGCATTATGCTAAAGCGCTATCCCAGTGTGACGTGTAGCATAATGCTAAAGCGCTATCCCAATGTGACATGTAGCATAATGCTAAAGTGCTATCCCAGTGTGATGTGTAGCATAATGCTAAAGCGCTATCCCAGTGTGACGTGTAGCATAATGCTAAAGCGCTATCCCAATGTGACGTGTAGCATTATGCTAAAGCGCTATCCCAGTGTGACTGTAGCATAATGCTAAAGCGCTATCCCAGTGTGACATGTAGCATAATGCTAAAGCGCTATCCCAATGTGACATGTAGCATAATGCTAAAGTGCTATCCCAGTGTGATGATGTGTAGCATAATGCTAAAGCGCTATCCCAGTGTGACGTGTAGCATAATGCTAAAGTGCTATCCCAGTGTGATGATGTGTAGCATAATGTGTAGCATATCTCAGGTTTATTATCGGCCAATTCTGAACAGATAAACATTGACTTGGAACGTTTATTTTTTAAAACAGGCAGTTGGACTGAATTACATATTTATTTGATAACTGCAGCAGCAGGCGCTAAAAGACAACAACTGCTGGTCAGACATGAAAAAACACTTTAATCCGTTCAGGAGACAAAAACTCGACTGAATCAAACAGCTGACTGTCTTGGCCAAACATGTAAAAATAAACAGAAACAAACTTTTCCGATGGTTCAGAAAATGAATTCAATAATTCTAAATATAAAATAAACTAAATGCGGCCTGAAGGCTCCGGCTGAATCTCTGGTTTCTCTCCTCCAGCCTTCCTCCACTCCCCCCATCAGCCCGTCTACACGGCCACCAAACACGGAGTGATCGGCTTCACCCGAGCGATGGCGGTGAGCGCAGCGCGCCGCGAGTTGCCCGTCTGCCAGCAGGTTTCAGGTCAGCAGCTGTGTCTCTGTGCCTCCGCAGGACGCCGCCGCCCAAGGCGACTACGGCGTCCGCATCAACGTCCTGTGTCCCGCCTTCGTCGACACGCCGCTGCTGCACACCGTGGAGGACGAGGACAACATGGGGAAGTTCGTCAAGTTCAAGGACGACTTCAAGCACAGCATGAACAAGTTTGGGGTTCTACAGTAAGTCCAGCAGAGCCGGGTTCTGGGCTCAGAACAGAACCCGGCATCAGATGAATGTGAATGAATCCAGATTATGTTCCTCTGGCTGTTTCTGGGGATTCCTAACATTTGTGAGGTCACACACTGATGTGGGACGAGAAGGCCTGGCTCTCAGTCTCTGCTGTGATTCATCCCAAAGGCTTGGCATCGGGTTGAGGTCAGGACTCTGAGCCAGGCTGCCCATCGGCTCTTTCTGGACCTGATCCATAAAGGGTCCAGATCCAAACTCTTCCCTGGAACCAAGGGGCCGAGCCCAGCTCCCGAAAATCAGCCTGCACCATCATCCCTTTACACTTGGCCCAATGCAGTCAGACGCGTACCGTTGCCTTGGCAACCTGGCAGCATTCAGCCTGCAGGCCCAGGGCTTCGTTTCTCACCTGATTCCCCACCTGGATGGGTTTTGTTCACCCACGATGCCCCTAAATAAAGTCCAGAGACGGATTGAGTCAGCCTGGAGGTTCTGAGGTGTTCTGGTGACCCGGCTCGGTTCCCTGAGTGAACCCGGTTCCTGTTGGGTCGGCGCCGGAGCCGCTGTGTCTGTGCAGCAGGAGGGAAGTGTGGAAGTTTCACATCCAGGATAAAAACCTGCAGCTTCACTTCTGCTTCTGGGTCGGATCATCAGAACCATCCTGTCCGTGTTCAACCCAAACCGGCTGCAGTCGGGCCTGCTGGTGCCACCGGAGCAAAGGCAGGAGGTCGAAGGGAGGTTCTGGTTCTGATGAACCCAGAGAACCTCCTAGCGCTGGAGGCGCCGGCCCGTTTCAGACCGGACCGGTTACCGGGCCCTGCGGTTCCCGGGCCCTGCGGTTCCCGGGCCCTGCGGTTACCGGGCCGGGCGGTTACCGGGCCCTGCGGTTACCGGGCCCTGCGGTTACCGGGCCCTGCGGTTCCCGGGCCCTGCGGTTCCCGGGCCCTGCGGTTCTCCTGACGTTGTGTCTCTGTTTCCAGGCCGTCGCTCATCGCTGAAGGGATGATGAAGCTCATTTCGGACCCGAGCCTGAACGGCGCCGTGATGAAGATCACCTGCGCCAAGGGAATCCACTTCCACACGTACGAACCCATGTCGGCCTGACCTCCGACCCGCAGGAACCGCGACCCGATCAGAGGTTCTGGAAGCTAAACTGGACCCGGGTCCTCGTAGAACCTCAGCTCTTTTGGTTTCAGATGATTGTTTTAGAGAAATGTTGAAGATGATTCTTTTCTGCTTCCTGTTTGGACTCAGAAAAGCAGAACCGCTTCCTGTGGGAACCAAAAGTCCAGAATCAGCTGATTTACCAGAACCAGAACCGCCTGCTGATGAGAAGGAAAACGTTCTGGCCCGGTTCAGTCATGGACAACCAAACAGCTCCTAACTGTTCAGAAATGATCCGGTTGGTACCAGGCTCTCTTGGTACCAACAGAACCTGGTACCAACAGAACCTGGTACCAACAGAACCTGGTACCGACCTCAGGGTTGCTCCCAGTTTGTGTTCACCAGTTGCATTCTGGTCCAAATCTTTGCTTCGGTTCATTGCGGTTCTGCTCAGCTCTCTGAAGGTCTGGACTTTGATTAGGCCACTGCAGCACTTTGATTCTCTTCTTCTTCAGCTGTGTTTGGATCGCGGTTCTGTTCTGACCCAGTTCAGACTGAGCTTCACTTTGGACTCCAGAATAGGTTTGGTTCTGTTGGACTTCATTCATTTCTGTCTCTGAGCTCCACCAGGTCCGTTTACCAGCCCCAGAACCCGACCAGAACCCCTCGGTGTAAATTACCTTGAGAAATGATAACATGTGGTTAAATAGAAAATCAGGCTTTAATGGCGAAAGACGATCGAACGTTAGAAACCAAACATGTCATAGAAACGGATCAGAACCAGTTACATTCAGCTCGGCTCCTTCTGGACGGAACCAGGTGAGGCAAAGACGGGAGAGTTCAGCGTTTTTCCCCTGCAGGCTGCGGTCCCATCAGCTTCAGTCTGCCGGCAGACACACATAAACATGGCTATGTAAGCTGCAGCGTGTGCGTGTAAGCAGACGGAGGAGGAGGCAGAACAGTTCGTAAGAACATCTCAACTGGCCTGAGAGGAGAAACCAAACCAAACGTAACTGAAGGTCAACAGAAAACAGGAAAATTCAGATTAAGATACTTTAATGATTCCAGAGGGAAATGAAATTAAAGCCTCATTGATCTCATTAGCAACTGATTAGCTGATTCCAGACCAAGAACTCCAGGATTATTCAGTGACGGCTGGACTCACCTGGACTCACCTGGACTCACCTGGACTCACCTGGACTCACCTGGACTCACCTGGACTCACCTGGACTCACCTGGACTCACCTGTCAGCCGCCGCTGTGGGAATGAAGCCAAAGAAAGAAGAAAAACATTTTTCTGGTTGTAGATTATGGTATAATCATCTCTTATTTATCAAATTTAACTGGCTCTGGTTCTGGTTCTGGTTCTGGCTCTGGTTCTGGTTCTGGTTCTGGTTCTGGTTCTGGCTCTGGTTCTGGTTCTGGTTCTGGCTCTGGCTCTGGTTCTGGTTCTGGTTCTGGTTCTGGTTCTGGTTCTGGTTCTGGTTCTGGCTCTGGCTCTGTTCTGGTTCTGGTTCTGGTTCTGGTTCTGGTTCTGGTTCTGGTTCTGGTTCTGGTTCTGGTTCTGGTTCTGGTTCTGGCTCTGGTTCTGGTTCTGGTTCTGGCTCTGGCTCTGGTTCTGGTTCTGGTTCTGGCTCTGGTTCTGGCTCTGGTTCTGGTTCTGGTTCTGGTTCTGGTTCTGGCTCTGGTTCTGGCTCTGGTTCTGGTTCTGGTTTCTGGGTTCTGGCTCTGGCTCTGGCTCCTGGTTCTGTTCTGGTTCTGGTTCTGGTTCTGGTTCTGGTTCTGGTTCTGGCTCTGGTTCTGTTCTGGTTCTGGTTCTGGTTCTGGTTCTGGCTCTGGCTCTGGCTCTGGTTCTGGTTCTGGTTCTGGCTCTGGTTCTGGTTCTGGTTCTGGTTCTGGTTCTGGTTCTGGCTCTGGCTCTGGTTCTGTTCTGGTTCTGGTTCTGGCTCATAAATCTCCAGTTCAGAGGTTTTAGAAAAGGAACCAAAGAATTTTCTGAACGAGTTCAGAAATGGTTTCTGTTGCTTTAAGGCTCTGTTGCTCCAGGGCGCCGCCATGTGGCCAGTAATGATCCAGTTTATTATCAGATTTATGTTAGAAAAACTTTTTATGTAATTTTGTGTTCATAATGTTAAATTTCTCTAACTTGAGAAATTATATTAATGTTAATATAAATAAATGCTGCTTTGCTGCTGCTTCCTGTCTGACATGGTTCTGTGGACCGGACCGGTTCTGTGGACCGGACCGGTTCTGTGGACCAAGCCGGTTCTGTGGACCAAGCCGGTTCTGTGGACCGGACCGGTTCTGTGGACCGGACCGGTTCTGTGGACCAAGCCGGTTCTGTGGACCGGACCGGTTCTGTGGACCGGACCGGTTCTGCGGTTCTGCAGATGGATTTCGTCCCACAAGCTGAAAGCAGGAAAATCCATGTGAAGGAACCTGGAAACGGCAGCGAAGCTTCGCCTCGACGCCACAGGTTGGATCCTCCAGCGCCTGAACTCTGAACTGCAACATGAATTCACCAACTTCCTGCCTGAGGACTTTTAGAAACGTTAATCTGATGCTGCGCCACACAGATTCAGCCATGAACCAAGAAACGAGCAGCAGGAAGTTCAGCCTGTCGCTGACCTGAAATCCAACCCGATGAAACGAACTGCTCTGGTGGAGCTGCGGTTAAGCTGCGGTTAAGCTGCGGTTAAGCTGCGGTTAAGCTGCGGTTAAGCTGCGGTTAAGCTGCGGTTAAGCGGCGGTTAAGCGGCGGTTAAGCTGCGGTTAAGCGGCGGTTAAGCTGCGGAGGCTGTCGCAGGTTCGAGTCCTGGCCTGCTGACCTTTGCCCCATGTCTTCCCCCTCCTGTCAATTCAGTATCAAAGAAAGGCCAATAAAACCTTAAACCTGGACGAATCCTGTCGGCCTGCAGTTGCAGATCGAACCACAGCTGATCTGAAACATTATTTTAAAAATCTGAACGTCTCAGAGAATCGGAACCAATAAAATCTGAAAGCTGCTTCTTTAATCTGGAACAAACTTAGAGAAAACTGCTGAAACTGATTCCTGGAGTGAGGACAGATCAGATTGTTCTCCATCCAGGGAGAAGCAGCCGGATGAGGCGTGTTGCCTTCAGGGTCCTCTGGTTTGCTGCACTTTCACCCAGACGGAGGGTTTTAAACGCGACGCTTCCCTTGCAGCATTTCCTCCTGGCTGAAGGTTGCAGGAGATCATCAGAGCAGCGAGAGCAAAGCAGCAGAAACTTCCAGTTCAACCAGTTCAGACGGTCCAGTGGAAACCAGAGGAGCGGATGTATCGATCCGACCGCCTCACTCGGTTCTACTGGGACCAAAGCTGCAACGTGCTGCAGCTCCAGCTGCGGCGTTTCGCTGCAGCGAGGAAACGATCCAAACTGGACAGTGCAGTTCCCCTCCTGGCCTGAGGGGGCGCTGCACCAACAACCACTGAAGGAAACCAGGGAACTTTGGGCCGAACTTTAATATCCGACATTAATACTGATGTTAAGAAGAATTTACCAATATTTTACTTTATCAATGTTGATTAATCATCACAATCGATTAATCCATTACTAAAATAATTGCTTCTTCAACAGATGGACGGATCTAAACTGAATCTGACTTTAAGACTTCGGAAAGTTCCTGTTTGATAAAACCAAGATTATCTCGGATTATGCTAGTTTATCCTGGATTATTCTGGATTATCTCAGGATGCTCCGGCTGCTGGTCAGGAGCTGCTGGTCAGCAGTAATCCAGGATAATCCAGGATAATCCAGGATAATCCTGGATAATCCAGGATAATCCAGGATAATCCAGGATTATCCTGGATAATCCCAGCCCGTCTCCTGTTCGTCTCTGCTGTGTTGGTCGTCGTCGTTCCTCGTTAATCTCGGTGACGTCCCTTTGCTGTTCCAACTCGATGGCCGTCTTCCAAACCTGTGAGGTCAGCCTGAGGTCACCGGCTCTCGCTAGAGGAGGAAGAGGAGGAGAAGAGGAAGAGGCTGCTTACATCTCCTCGCCGTTCAGACGGACCGCTGTTCCTTCCAGCCGCAGAACAATGAGCTCTAATGAAGTG
Organism: Poeciliopsis gracilis; assembly: GCA_911649635.1. Lineage (NCBI taxonomy): Eukaryota > Metazoa > Chordata > Actinopteri > Cyprinodontiformes > Poeciliidae > Poeciliopsis > Poeciliopsis gracilis. The sequence continues at coordinate 450,854 of CAJVRI010000370.1, forward strand.
TTTCCCCCTCGTTCCTCCCTCTGACAGGATGTTTAACTTCACACCCTCAGCCGAAACTGGAATGTGTTGAAGTGCATGCTCAGGTCAAAGGTCATGCTGTTGCACCAGCTGACAGAAGCCCCAGGATGAACGGGTCGGGGTTCATGTTTGGAGGGCTGTTAATCATAAAACCAGAGAAGAGCTGCGTCGTTTCTCCTCCTGCTGAGTTTTCATGAGGCTTCAGGCTGCAGAGGTCAAAGGTCAGAAACTCAGAGGCTTCTGCTTCATCCTGAAGATGCTGATCATGATCAATCAGTTTCTGTTTTTGGTCCACACGGAGCTGAAACCAGGAAATATTCACAGCATCTTCCACATTTTACATTTCAGTTCTTTACTAAATTGCATCAAAGCTTTGATTTAAAATGTGTTCAAATCTTCCGGTCAATAATTTCATAATCACTTCCTGTGCTTTAGCGGCTCCTTCAGGTTGCTTAATCCTGGTTCCTCTTTTTTTATTGCTGATGTTTTTCAAAGCTGCCAAATGAAACTTTTAACCAAAAAACAGGAATTAGTTTAGTTTTGGTTCAGAGGGTCAGACTGTAAAACACAGACGGGATCAGCTGGCGCCCCCTGCAGGAAGGAAGGTCCCACAGCAAAAACAAAGTCTGACCCTCCTGGACTGGACTGGACTAAACTGGACTGGACTAAACTGGACTGGATGGACTGAACTGGACTGGACTGGACTAAACTGGACTGGACTGGACTGGATTGGACTGGACTGGACTGGACTGGACTGGATTGGATTGGATTGGACTGGACTGGACTGGACTGGACTGGACTGGACTGGATGGATTGGATGACTGGACTGGACTGGACTGGACTGGATTGGATTGGACTGGACTGGATTGGACTGGACTGGACCAACTTTTCATAAAGCCATGACCAGAAAACAGATCAATATTGAACAGGCCTGATTTCTGCTGTGAAACTACAAACACCAGAGACTCTTGTGCTGATTGAAGGAAACTCTGGAGTTTGAATGTATCAGTTCAATTATTAGAGTACATATTCTAAATAGTTTTTTTGACAAAAACAGAATTCAAATATTTCACCGAAGGTCTCAGAACTTGAAGACGTTTTGCATTAACCTTTTAAATGGTCAAACATTTTAGTTCATGAACCAGGCGATCCGATCGTCAACAGAAAACTTTAAAATCAGAAACATCGTCAAACAACAAAAACACGACCATGTCGAGTTAATGAAAAAATGCTACATATTCACCAAGTGTTCTCATCTTGTGATGTCATCTCACACTATTTATTATTTCTCCAACAAATTCAAATAAAATTATATTTTAACAAGAAACCTGTGGTGGAAAATTACTATAATTTTAGATTACAAATCGCTGAACGGCTCAGCACCACGTTAAAACCCCCCCCAGGTTCTGGTTCTGGATGCAGAACAGGTTCTGACGAGGCAGGAACGGGCTCCTGTAGCAGTCTGTGTTACAAAGCCTCTGACTGAACATCTGATGTAACAGCGACAGCCACCTGGTCAAGATTGAATCTTGTCTCTGCTGTTTCCATGTAACCTTACGGACCAGAGGGACGTAATCAACATGATGTTTTCGTTGTTTTCCTGTCAGTTTTTCAGCTTGTGACCTCAGAGGCTGAATGTCTTGAAGCAGGACAGTAACGCCGACCTGCATTGTTACATTTCTTAGTTAGCCTCATTTTAGCAGCTGAGATAAATCACTCTCACCTCCACGTCCAACTAGAAACAATCTTTTGTTCTCAGTCTCGTTTTCTGTGTAAATCCTCCGATAGGAGTTTATAAAATAAATTTTTCAGATTAGCTGTGACTCGTTTTGCAGACGAAGCCAGCTGCTTTTAAGGAGAGCAGTGCCATCTAGTGTTTGTACATCCAAATTGCAGGCCGACGGTGCAGTTTGGTTTGAAATAAAGCGAATGATCACAGCTTCAACATGAAACCCGCGTTTTTATTCGTAACAGTAAAAGTGGGTCCAATAGCCCAGGGCTGGGCAACTCCAGGCCTGGAGGGTCTCTACTCCAACAGCCGAGTCAAATAATGAGGTCATTAGCAGGACTCTGGAGAACCGGACAGCATTTAGGAGGCGATTCACTGATTTAAAGCTGCGTTGGACCAGGAGGACATGAAGGAGCTGCAGGATTCGCCCGCATTGATGATTTAAGGTCCTCGGCAAACAGTTTTTCATTTAACAGCATTAGGGGGTGCACCGTTCCTGGAGATACTGCAATACCAGGTCGATGCGTGGAGTGGACGGAGCAAGCCCCTATTCCATCTCCCTGTTCCAAAAATCAATTTAATATATGGTCCCCGGGTAGGGGACGTATCAGATATTAAACTGATAAGAACAGATACTACACTTGATCTTAGCCAAAAGGCCGAGAAGCGATAACCTGATTAACTGGGGGAGGAAACCATTTGAACCCGGACCGTCCCGGTTTCACTCACGGTTCGGAAAAATGTCACATTTTATCGCTCAGAAAACAAACAATGTCAGTGGAAAATGTTCCTCCAAAGTCTCTGAAATCGTTTTTACAGCAGAAAACAAATATAAATGAACATAATCGATCTAAAAGGCCGACTGGAAAAAGACCGACTTGTTCATTTCTGGTCACGTGACACGCTTGTCTCCAATGGAAAGCCTGGAGGTTAAAACACGTTTAGAAGGTTTTCTCCTTATTTGAACGTTTAAATGTGAACTCAGCTGTTATGTTATGTGTAAAATTAATCTAGCTGACATTTTATTACTTTAAATAAAGCTGCACGGTTGAATTTAATGAAGCCGTTCACGGTTTTTGTTTCCACGCGGTTTGCCTACAGGGCCCTCTAGTGGACATTAAGGGCATGTTCAGCACAAACTAAGCATTGAGTTTGGTAAAGTTACACGTACAATAATCCGAGGAAGTGTTCCTGCCATTTTTATTTTATTGTTGAGGGGCACAGGCAGGTCTCCAGATGCACACAGACACATAAAACGTAAAGTAAAATATCGGTGGACGTTTTTATAAGAGGAAGTTATAAAACTGACATACCGCTTTTGGCCGCCAGAGGGCGCCCCACTCCACCAAACCGCGTTCCTCCCAACCACAACCCTCCAGGTTTCACTGGGGAGCGATGAAGTTTCCCAGCAGAACAAGGGAGTCTCCAAAAAGGGAGGGAGTCTGAACTGGTGTTTGGAGCGTAAGCAGTCAGAACCGGACCGTTTAGTTCCGGATGAGGTTCACCCACAGGCGCAGGGCGGCCGAGGTGAACCCCAACGCACAGGCTCCAAGATGGGGGGCAACAAGAACCCCCCTCATGGTGAGGGTTAGGGTTACATGTCCACCTCCCTGCCTGGCTCTAGAGGGGCCCAGTGACCAAAGGTCAAAGGTCTTCTGCACGCTGTCTGCTTCCTGTCTTCACTGGGACACTCCTCACCACCGTCAGGGCAGCCCATGGAGAGGCGTAAGGACATTTAAAGGAAATAGACAAAGCTTTCTGCCACACAATAAAAATAGATTCGGTTTTATTTGATCGATAATTCAGCTGTTTTCATTTTCCTCTGATTAGTCGGTTTAATATTCAAACCAGGACCTTCCTGCTGCTGAACATCAGTTCACCTGGTTAAGTTCCTGTTTCTGATAGTTTTACATAACATGTGAACCAGGCCGCCGTCGGTCTGCGCTCTTCCCTCTACTCCAGGTTTTCCAGGCCGCCGTCGGTCTGCGCTCTTCCCTCTACTCCAGGTTTTCCAGGCCGCCGTCGGTCTGCGCTCTTCCCTCTACTCCAGGTTTTCCAGGCCGCCGTCAGTCTGCGCTCTTCCCTCTACTCCAGGTTTTCCAGGCCGCCGTCGGTCTGCGCTTTTCCCTCTACTCCAGGTTTTCCAGGCCGCCGTCGGTCTGCGCTCTTCCCTCTACTCCAGGTTTTCCAGGCCGCCGTCGGTCTGCGCTCTTCCCTCTACTCCAGGTTTTCCAGGCCGCCGTCGGTCTGCGCTCTTCCCTCTACTCCAGGTTTTCCAGGCTAACGTCGGTCTGCGCTCTTCCCTCTACTCCAGGTTTTCCAGGCCAACGTCGGTCTGCGCTCTTCCCCTCTACTCCAGGTTTTCCAGGCTAATAACCAGATTTATGTTATTTTTGTGCAACCGAAACAGGAAACGCTCGGCGGCATCCTGGACGTTTCCACACAACGCCACGCTGGAGAGGAGTCAGTCACTGATGACCTCTTATCCTTCAGCCAGGGAGGGGTCAGAGGTCATCCCGGAAGGTTCAGAGAAAAAACGAGAAACCCTGGAGCTTCACCTCGAGCAGGTCAAAGGTCATGACCCTGGAAGCCTCTTCTCTCCAGAATCAAGATGGCAGCCAGACTGAGGTCAGCAGAGCTGCAGCTGGATGGAGGACGAGACTTCTGGGACAGAACCGGGACGGGCAGAACCAGCAGAACCAGAACAGAAGCAGTAGGAGGTTCTGCTGGTTCTGGTTCTGTAATGTTCGCAGCAGGTGTAACTTTCTTTGTACTGTGACGTGATCAGTCAGAGTTCTGTTCAGCCCGGAACTGGTTCTGCCCTCTCTGCCTCCGGTCCGGTTGAGGTCAGAACGGGTTGATCCGCAGCCCGGTTCCGAGCGGCGAGAACGGGTTGACCTTGGCCCACATCAGAGCGTCGTTCAGAGAAATGGCCGACTTGTTGTCCTCCAGTAGGAACACCGGACCCTAAAGCAAACAGAACCAGAAGCGGAGCGTCACGCCGGCCCGGAACCTCGGGGAACAGAACCGCTCAGGCGCTCACCTGGATCCTGTGTCCGGTGAAGCAGGACGGATGGAGGTCCGAATGGCTCGGCAGGTTGGAGCCCGTCACGTAGTCGGGTCCGACCAGAACCAGCGCGCCTGGAGGAGAACAGAACCAGGACGGTCAGAATTGGACCCGACCAGAACAGTTGTATGTAATAATCTGGATAATCTAATCTAATCTAATCTTCACATTGAAAAATAAATGCAGGATGATATAATTGTACATATTTTTAAATGAATTAATATTTTTAAATACTAGTTATTTAATTTCATCATTTAAATGTGTGCTACATTATTCAATGAGAAGTTTATTTACTTAACTTTCATTTAGTTTTGTCCCTTTCGGCCTTCCATAGAACAGAAACCATCAAATACTGAAATAATGTATTAATTTATCACGTGACTGAAATATTCCCAAACCAACTGGTTAATTTATTAACTATTTAATTTAGTGAATTAATAAAACACTTAATTCATGAAAAATTGATTTATATATTTAAATTAAATATTCTCAATTTTATGAGATTTAAATCATTATTTCTGAGTTATTTATTGTAATTTGGGACAGTTTGCCCTCCGTACTGATGGCGGCTCTGGCCCGGCTCCAGACAGGGTTCTGATCGGGTTCTGATCGGGTTACCTGGTTCTGTAGGCTGGATCTTCCTCTGCAAGCGGCTGAACTCTTCCCTCTGACTCTCTGATGGAGGCTGGGGACAACACTGGTTACACTGGTCAGTCTGGTCAGACTGGTTACACTGGTCAGACTGGTTACACTGGTCAGACTGGTTAGACTGGTCAGTCTGGTCAGACTGGTTACACTGGTCAGACTGATTACACTGGTTAGACTGGTCAGTCTGGTCAGACTGGAGGAAGACGAGAGTGATGAAGAGGAGGAAATGTTTTTAAAATGAAAATCTGAAAAGTGTGGAGAGCAGACCTCCAGAAGCCAATTAGCTGGTTAATCAGAGAAGTAACCATGGTAACCATGGTAACTGCAGCTAAGTAGAACTGCACGCCACACTTTTCAGATTATTATGGTCTAAAACAGAATAAAACCAGGAATCATTTTCCCTCGGGTCTGCTCCTCCTCCTCGTGGCCCTCCCCCGCTCTGCTGCGTTGCCACGGTGACCCGAGCAGCAGAGCAGGAAGTGAGCGCGGCGGCGTTGTCCGACCTGCCGGGCTGCGTCGCGGCGCGCCACGCCTCCAGCTCCGCCGACAGCTGCTGGATCTGCAGAGGAACGCCGACGTCCCGCCGCTTCAGCAGCTGGCTGAGACACACAGAGAGGGGGGTCAGGGCTGCTGCCGTCGCTATGGAGACGCTGCTCCACCTGCAGGGGGCGCCGCAGCTCAGGAGATTTTAGTGAAGAGTTCACTGTAATGTGGTTGTTTTTCCAGTTTTATAATTTTATGTTTAGAGAATTCAAGATTTTATTATTTTATGATAAAAACAGGAAGTTTGTCCTGGAATATTATTTTCCGTTCATGGGATTTTACTGGCATCGTCTCTAAATATTAAACGTCTCTGAATTTCAGAAAGTTGGAGAGAAGAAAAAAAGCTATATTTTTATTTTTTTTGCAAATGTTATCCTTTTTTCCAGTAATTATTTTACTATTATTTTGTAATTATTTCAAACACAAATGATAAAATTCCATCACAATCTGATCATTTTCTGCATTATTTCAGACTCCGGTGGAGCAGCGCTCTTTGCAGAGAGAATTCCTCATGAAAGACTACAAACATGGAGGACACACAGTCTGGTTACCATGGTTACAGGTGTGTTGGTTCATTCGTACCTGGTGAACTCGTAGAGAGCAGGAACGATGCTGCAGTAGCTCCGTCTGATGGCCAGTAGGCCTCCGATGTAACCGCACAGGATCAGCAGCTCACTGCGCTCTCTGCACACACACACACACACACACACACACACACACACACACACACACACACACAGAGTTACGACAGCCAGGGCGTGGGCCTGGCGTCCTGCGGAGACGACTTCCTCACTGGGTGAGCCTGGGCAGGACGAGGCGGTCGGTCCGGATGTAGCTCAGCAGGTCCAGGATTGGCTGAACGCCGTCCACCGTCCAATCAGATCCGGCCAGCTGCTCTGATCAGCAGCGACACGCAGCGTGAGATTCGCAGCGGGCGTCCGCTCACGGCCGACACGCAGCGGAGCAAACAGTTACCTTTCAGGAAGCCGAGGCCCATCTGCAGGGCGAGTTCAGGCTCAGAGCTCAGCAGATGGAACTTCACGGCAGAGAACAGATCGCCGTCGGCCGCCGCAGCAACTGCCAGATCCGAGCACTCATCCAGGGAGGGCAGGCCGCACTGCAACGACAAAACGATTTAAATCCCAGAGAATACGGTCAACCTGTAACCTGGGCCGAGGTCTCCTCACCCGCTGGTGCAGCCGGTCGAGCTCTGCAGCACTTCCTGGGTGGAAGGCGCACAGCTTGGCCAGTAAGACGTGATTATCAGGGATCATCAGCAGCAGGTCAGCGGAGAGCTCCCTGAGAACAACAGACATCCTGACAGACCAGCAGCAAACACGGGAACTCCTCACATACAAGCGGCCTGCGTGTCTACCATGTTGGCGCCGTCATGTACTTCCTGGCCAACAGCTCCAGGCAGTAAGCCGTGCTCTGATTGGCTGCTTCTCCCAGGACCAGTCCCACGCACGCAGCCAGCTCCAACTCGTTTCCCCGGATCAGGCTGGCCATGGCCGACTGCAGGACGGAAACATGGCTTCAGAACCGAAGAGGAAACCTGGAAACCTGGAGAAACCTGGAGAAACCTGGAAACCTGGAGAAACCTGGAGAAACCTGGAAAAACCTGGAAACCTGGAGAAACCTGGAAACCTGGAGAAACCTGGAGAAACCTGGAGGGAACCTACCTGGATGTTGTCGACCGCCAGGTGGCAGCATGCGGCCAGGACGGAGCGGCCATCTTGGAAGTACCACTCAGCCAGTTCCTTACAGACGTGATGAAGGAGGCTGACGGCAGAGAGACGAAACGTTTTTTGTGACAAACTTTTATTGTTGACGGATTAAACACCACAGAGAAACTGGTCAGTGTAAAAAATTAAAACTATGTCAAAAAGTTTTTCACTTAGAGGCTGCTTTGGTCCTAAAATAATTTCAGCTAAATAGGCTAAGTAGGCTAATCTAGACTAAATTAAAATATGCAGAGGAGCGATTTAATTACTTGTTATTTTAAATCTTATCTTATAAAGGAATCTAAACAGAGCTAATGCTAAAATAATCCAAGTTAGCATTAGCTAAGCCAATTTAATTCCTAAACTATTACAAAATAAGCTAAGTTATGACAGGCTAAGTTTAGCTAAGCTATGCTTTAACTAACTTGGGATAAAACAAGCTATGCTAAGCTAAGCTAATATAATTCAAGTTAAATGAATGTGGGTTAAAATAATAAATGCAAAGATGACCCAAATTTAGCTAAGATGGGCAAGGCTAAGGCAGCTAATCCAGCGTAGCGCAAAAGAAGCTAACTTAAGCTAAGCTAATGCTGCTCAAATGCGATGAACCGGGTTTCTGCCGCCTCCCTACCTCTGGTACTGCTGCCTGTTTTCCACGTCGTTGGTTGTGTGGTTGATGGATGAACTCTGCGGGGAACGGATGTTCCCTTCACACGCTCCCTGCAAACAGCGGCTGCTCAGACCCGGCCTGCTGGACACACCTGGTGCCCCGCCCTCCTTACCTGTACGATCAGCAGGGCCTCCAGCAGCTGCCCCCTGCTGGTGAAGAACGATACGAGCTTCTTAATGTCGCCGGTGGCGATGCAGTATGGGATGGCGTCATCGTTATCGTCGGCCATCAGCTGATCGGCTCGTCTGCAGAAACACGACGCAGTTACTGACAGAACTGAACCAGAACCAGATCAGAACCAGAACCTGCTCTGGCTCTGGTTCTGAGTGCGTTACCTCTGCATGAGTTTCTTCCAGTACTTCATGGAGACTCCGGGCGCCACAGCCAAGGCTTTCTCCCACTGTAAGAGACGGCGGCTTGAGGAACAGACAGGAGCTGAACAGAACCAGCGTTTGGGCCGGTGACCCGGTTCTCACCTGTCCCAGCTCCACCATGAGCTCGCAGTACCTCTGGATCTGACCCAGCCGCAGGTGGATCTCTGCTGCTTCCTTCAGACGCTCCTCTTTGCTCGGCGCGCCGATTCCTCCGCCGAACTTCGACATCTTAACGATCGTCAGCTCCTGAGCTTCAGACTGAAACGATTAAACAAATTACAAATGAAACATTACAAAATAAAACTACTACACAATAAAATGATAAAACATAAAAACAGAAGTGATTCCGGTTTTATTTCTGCCAGCAGGTTAAAACTAAAAACTAATTTAGTATTTACCCTAACCCTAAATCCCTAAAAGGGATTTAAAATTTTTTTTTATCTGATCGAATAAACCCGAGAAGTTCAACATTATTAGTATTATTAACAACAATAGCAAAAGAAAACATATTTTTTCATCAGATTATCAAAGTAAAGACTTATTTTCTTTATTAATCTTTGATCTATTTACCTATGCACGGTATTTAACTGATCATTTAGTTTAATCTACTTAAAAAGGTTTTTCTACAAAGTGTGTCCATATTGTTGTAAATTGTTATTAGCAATTTAAATCTTTTTGTGTCGCCTCACATCTGATGGCTTCTGTTTACATGTATTTTAATAGGACTAATTTTATTTCAAATGCTACTTCTTATTGTGATAAATGAACAAATTTAATTAAAATATCACAAAAAAACAAAATAGAAATAAAAACATACAAGAAAAATATTTGGCAAATTATTTTTCAAACTGTAAAAAATACATTAAAAACAAAACAAACAAAACAAATCAATAAATCATTTACTTTTCAAACTTGTATTTTCCTTTTTATAGTTAACTTTTTCATTTTTGTCTGAAAAATAATTTAAAACATTTGGGCTAACCCTAACATGAACAGCAGAGACAATGTCTTACTATTTTTCACACTTCAGATTAAACTGATTAAACAGATTTTTAAAAATGTTTCTGTTAAAAAAAAAAAACTCTAAACCCTTTCAAAATAAAAACATTTCTTTAATATGTTGAGATCTTTTAGTTTTTGAGGTTGTGAACAGTTTAGTAAAGTTTCTGCCTGCGTGGGGGCGGAGCCGACATGGGCGGAGCCTGCATGGGGGAGGAGCCTGTATGGGGGTGGAGCCTATGTGGGGGGCGGAGCCTGCGTGGGGGCGGAGCCTGTGTGGGCGGAACCTGTGTGGGGGCGGAGCCTGCAGTTACCTGAGCGGCTCACCGTTTTAAACTTCACCAGGTGTTTCATGTGCATCACGCCTTTGCTGTAGCTGGCAGGAAGCAGCGAGTCGTCCTGGCCGTTGATGACGAACACCAGGTCCCACAGGTTGCTGCTGCCCCCTGGAGGCTGAGGGCGACACTGCACATGTTCAACACATCCAACAGAACCTCATCCGGAACCAAACGGTCCGATCCACCAGCCGACGGAGGCGCCGGCCATCAGCAGATTAAAGGATGTGTCATGTTTTAACTGAAGCATCAGAAAAAGTATGGATGGTTTTTAGCTAACGGCGCCATCTACAGGTTGGCTTCACTATTTTCCCTCAGATTCATCACAACGTTTATTAAAGACGGCAGAAGGGTTGCAGTTACAGCAGAACAGCAGCAGGGGGCGCCAGCGGTAAGGCGGCAACATGAGCTGATTATCTCATTATCCGCTGCTGCTTGTTTGTCTGGTCACTCAGGCTCAGCAGGAAGCTGCTCCAGGCCCAGAGGGACCGGTTCTGGACCGGTTCTGGACCGGTTCTGGACCGGTTCCCTGCCTCTATTTCACACAACAAGAAGAGCTCAGAAGAAAGGTTGTTATTCTGCAGACATGATCAGTTCTGACATCAGTTTTCATCAAATCAGTGAAAAACTGCAAGATTTTAGGCAAAAAGCACCAAGTTACTAAAAAACAGAACAATGTGGATTTTTCTAAATATATTTCCTGCCAGAGTTAAAATACATTTTAACAAGATTTAAAAAAAATAATTAAAACAAAGAGTTATATCTCATACAACCAGAATATTGCTTTTAAGTAAAAAAAGAACAATAAATCAGAAAAACATCTTGGTTGTTTTCCTCTTCATCTAGATGAAACAAGAGCATCACAGTGAGCCTCTTAAAGGGCCAGTGTCGTGTTTTCCATCCCCACAGGGCTTTAATAATGTAGCTGTGTAAACTTCAGTTCTTACAAAAATTAAACATGATTTTAAAAAAACTCACTTCCTGATTTAACGCCTTAAAATTGGGTCTCTGTCTCTTTAATAAACCCCTGCTTTGTCTGAAGCTCCGCCTCCAGGAAGTCGTCCCAACACAGCTCCTCTATTAACCCTTTCATGTTTTTACCTGCGTTGATCTGGGCTCAGCAGTTCCAGCAGCTGCTGGCTAGTCTGAAGGAGCTGAGTGGGGGAGGAGCTGCGGCTCGAAGGCGGGGCTACGTCCACCCAGGCTTTTAGCAGCTGAATGGTTCCCATGGAAACTAAAGGCTTTCTAAAACACGACAGAATCAGAGCAACACTGCAGGTTTGTTTCTGATCAAAGATCAAAGCTGATTGTAGATACTGGCCCTTTAAGGATAAACTTTACAGAGTTTTACATAAACATCTGATGACATCAGACTCCCTGCTGATGACATCAGACACTGATGACATCAGACTCCCTGCTGATGACATCAGACACTGATGACATCAGACTCCCTGCTGATGCTGAACTCACAGAGAAACTCTCGGAGAACCAGCGCAGCTTCCTGGACCGGCCGTCTCCGCTCAGCTTGTCCAGCTCCTGCTTGATGTCTCTGGACACTTTCCCACAGAGCAGCGGCGGCGAGCCGGGGACCATCGCCGCGTCTGCAGGGAGAGACAGGTCAGAAAAAGAACCGATCCAAACCGGACCTCCAGCGGGGCTCACCCGTGTTCCCGATGATCCGGTCCCAGGGTGTCTCCGTCAGGATGTTGAGCAGCAGAGGACAGACGAGCGGCGTGAGAGACCAGAGACGGACAGTGCTGTCCCTGCTGCAGCTCGCCATGGTGAAGGGCCGGCTGTGGTGACACGTCAGACCTGTGGGGACGGAGGAGGACGGGGAGGAGGACGGGGAGGAGGACGGGGAGGAGGACGGGGAGGAGGACAGAGAGGAGGACGGGGAGGAGGACAGGGAGGGGGACGGGGAGGAGGACAGGGAGGGGGACAAAGGAGGACGGGGAGGACTTCAGACAGCTGGACAGCCTCAGGAGGGCCTTTTGGTGTCTCTCAGTGTCTCACCGTAGACGTCGGCTCCGTGGTCGAAGACGGTGTCCAGACACGTCCCGTCCCTGGTGTCCCACACTCTGATCGTATAATCCCAGGATCCTGCAGAACCGACCGGGACCAGAGACCAATGAGGACGGACCGTTCCCGTCTTCCCTGAAAGCTGCAGTAGCTCATTGAAAATGTTTTCCGTATCAGCTGAATCTGGACGTCTGGACAAACGCAGCGTTTTGTCCAGACGTCCAAAACAACCGATCAGAGATCCACTTCCACACAGACTCACCACACGAAGACTCATTCCACATAAATATTAACAATATTTAATCAAAGTTACAAACTGCAGATCTAAGAAAACTCATGGACAAATAGTTCTGCCAGTCCCAGCGCAGCGCACTGGTCCCAGTACTGGGTCCAGCGGTTCTGTACCTGAGATGAGCAGGTACGGAACCTCGGTGTTCCACAGCAGGCCTCGGACCGGCGCCGTGTGTCCGCTCAGAACGTTGATGCAGGCGTCCTGGGTGTAGTCCCAGATCCGGACCGTTCTGCTCACACACAGAACCAGAACCATAGAACCAGGACAGCTTTCTGAGCTGGAGACCCAGTTGGCCCAGAACCTCACCCGTCGTCAGAGCCGGAGCAGAGGATTCCCTCCCTGAGCGGCGACCAACGGACGTGGAACACCTTGGCCAGGTGTCCAGTGAACACCTTGAGCGGCTGATCAGAGCTGGTGGCCAGGTAGTAAACCCGCACGCTGCGGTCCTCACAGCCGGTCGCTATCATGTCCCTCAGGGGACGGAGGAGACGGAGACAGTTACAGCTATACATGGATGGACGGACGGACGGACGGACGGACGGATGGATGGATGGACGGACGGATGGATGGATGGATGGATGATGGACGGACGGATGGACGGATGAATGGATGGATGGATGGATGGATGGATGACGGACGGTCGTATCTCCAGGTCTTACTTGTTGTTCTGGCTCCAGTCGCAGCCGAACACGGCGGCAGGATGTTTGTACTTGTGCAGGATTTTCCCGTCGATGGTTCTGATGATGCTGCAGAGACAGGAACATGAAACACGCGCCGCCTCATCGCTGCACGGTTCAACCCGTTTGGGCCGGCGCTCACCAGAACCCGTCTCCGCTGCAGGTGGCGATCCTCTTGGAGTCTTTGTGGCTCCACGATATGCAGAAAATCCCGTTCTTTCCGTGCTGAAGGGAAACAGCAGCAGTTAGAACCGCTCCAGCTTCTCCAAGTCTGCAGATCTCCACTGACCTCGTTGAAGCGGGTGATGATTTTCCCCTTCCTGACGTCCCAGATAAACGCTCCGTTACGAGACGTCGCTCCCGCGATGCAGTTAAGGTCTCCTTAGAAACCAGCAGAGAAAAACTGCCGTCCCATTAAGAACCACAGCAACCTTCTGGTTCCTGACATCCAGACTAACAGTTTGCAGATCCAAGAAACACAGAAGGAAATTCCCCCGACCCACAATGCTCTCTGCTGCCAGTCCTGCCTCAACCTCACCCACTGCTGAGGACGACACCTCCACAAATATCCAACCACTCATGTTTACTTTTACACGATAAAAGTAATGTACCGTTAACTTATTAGCTAACCTTAGAAGTTTAACAATGCTACTTATTAGCTCACCTTAACAAAACAGGACCCATTAACACAGGTAGCGGCAGCGACAGCTTATGAACTAACATGAACTGATGCCTCAACAATTGCCAACATTAGCTCATATATGCAATGTATGGTACGACATTAGCAGATATGCTAACATAACTGCAAATGCTAACATTAGCTTATATGTTAACATTAGTTGATATGCTAACATTAACCAATATACCAATATTATTAGCTGATCTGCTGTAATTGACTGAAAAGCCAATACTAACTCGTATGCTAACATTAGCTGATATTAGCATATGAGCTAATGTTACATCGTAGTAGCTCATATGCTAACACTAGTTAATATGCTAACATTATTGGGTATGCTAATATTAGCCAGTATGCTAACATTAGCTGATCGTAGCGGTGTGTTAGCGGCTTATCCACCTGGAGCCCAGGAGAGAGAGTAAACCACGCCTTCGTTGCCGGGCGACGTAGAAACGGCCGTCAGTGTGTTGGTGTCCCAGATTTTTATGGTTCCATCAAAACTGGCCGTCGCCAGCAGGTTGGGGTCATCGGGTTTAAACTTGCAGTCAAAGATGGTTTCCACGTGGCCCTGGAATTTAAAAACAGCCGTCAGAAAGAACCGAGACACTTCCTGCCCTGCCAGCCGCTCGGCCTGCAGCGCACCAGGTCCCTCAGGAAGTCCCACTTCTTGGCCCCCATGTCGTAGAGACCGATGCCGCCGTCCATGAAGCAGCAGACGGCGTGACCGGGCGGCAGAGAGAAGGCCCGGTTCTGGGACAGGGTAGGCGGAGGGACGGCCTCGCTGGTGGAACTGGTGTGCTGGCTCTTACTGGGAGAACTGGAGCTCTGAGCTGCAGAGAGGAGCAGAGGCGGTTAGCCTGAGCATCGCTCCGGAAAGTCCAGTCCATCCGAGGGGGAAGAATGGATTTACCTGCAGAAACAGGTTGAGGTTTTGTTTTTGGACAGTTTGGACCTGATTGCGGCTCTGAATTGTTTTTAAAGTTTTTACTCCAGTCTAATATGAATGAATGATTAGTAGAGATTTCAATAATCGACTAATACTTATGAATGAAGTTTCAGACTATGTGTTGGGTTATCGGAGGTGCAGTTACCTCTTTTGGCCAGCGGGGCGCTGAGCACGTGCAGAGCGTGAAATCCCGTCTTCTTCAGCTTGAAGCTGTCCAACGGCGTGGAGCGAGACACGTTCCAAACTCTCAGCACGCCGACCTGCGAGTCTGCAGAAACAACACGTCTCACCACAAATCAGGCTTCATTCAGAGCCAGGGTCCTGCAGCGCCTCTCACCCCCGGTGATGAACATCCCCGGAGCCGAGGGAACCCAGGCCAGGCACTGGACGGAGGCGGCGGCGGATGGGAAGCAGAAGGACGTGATGCAGGACAGTCCCTCGCTGTCCACCAGCCGCACGCCGTTGTGGAGGTTGGACACTGCAGAGGAAGAAGACGGCGGGTCAGAACCCGATCAGAACCCGAGGCTGCGTCTGCGCTGAGGCTTCGGGTCGGAACCGGACCGAGCAGGTAGTCGACGGACAGAGGGTCCCACTCCAGGGCGCTGACCGGGTCCTCCTCGTCCGTCCCCTCCAGGGACTCTGGACGCAGGACGTGCTTCTGGCTTTTACTGCCTGGACACACGGCAGAGGTCAGAGGTCAGTCAGGAAACGTTACCAGACTGCAGGGCAGGAAGTAGAACTGTTCAGAAGGGGTCAAAGGTCATACAAAGTGTATCATTCCCCAGAGAAGGAAACATCTGAGAGAAAGCTCAGCCTAAGGTCAGAGGTCAGAGAAACGACCAGTGGAGTGCAAAGTACTCGAGTAAAAGTGTTGCTACGCAACTACAAGCGAAAAGTTACTCAGTGAACAGAAAGTACTGAAGTACTTATTGAAATACTCAAGTATTCAAAAGTACAAATTCTAACCTCTGGTATCAGAACGTCCCTGTTTTCTGAGAGTTTTTACAGAACCATGTAACTGTAGAGGTTAAAGGTCAAAGCTCAAAGGAACAGGCTGAGTTATCATAAAATCAGTTCCATGATTAGCTTCTAGATATGTGAACATCTAAAATGTAGCTGCAGACGACGAAGCTACGACGACAGGCTTCCTGTCCAAACCCAGCGCTTCGTTGCAGACTCCACAGGTTAGAGGTCAAAGGTCATTCTTTCTAGATCAGTGTTTCTCAAGCTGACAACCACCGAACCCATTAAAGTAACTAAAGTAACTACACAAATGAATGCAGACTCTTGAGGGGTGAGCGTAGTTTCCCACAGAGCGGGTCTGGACTCACCGGGCTGGAAGACGGACAGGCTGCCGTCCGTGTGTCCGAACACCAGCTTGCCCTTCTTGCTCGGGTGCCAGCGGAACAGGCAGATGTCCGACAGGAAGGAGTGCGCCTCCTTGTGGACGGTGACCGCGGCGTCGGACCCTCGGTAGTCCCAGACGTAAAGCGGGCCGCGCTGCGACACGAACGCCACGCCGTCCGCCGAGTTCCAGCACCAGCTGACGGAGACCGGGACGCCTGGAGAGGACGGAGGTCAGAGGTGGTCAGAGGTCAGAGGTCAGAGTCCCGGTCGGTCATCTACCTTTGGTGTTGTCCAGCCGGGCGGCGGCCTTCTTCTCCGCCACGTTCCAGATGATGAGCAGGTTGTCGGCGGAGGCGGAGGCGAACAGGTCGGCGTTGTCGGGACACCAGCTGATGGCCGTGATCGTCTTCTTGTGCTCCGACATGATGGAGCGCAGCTTGAACTCGTTGTACTGCTGGTCCAGCTGCACACAAACAGACACCTGCTTTACCTGCACAAGGTCAAAGGTGAGCCAGGGAGTCCCTCAGGGAAGCGGCTCCCTCCTCAGACAGGTGAGGAGCCGTCAGAGAAGAACTTTCTGGATCACGTTTGATCCATCCTGCTCAAATTTTTAGTTATACTTTACTTCACTTACAACAAAAATCTAATTGTATCCAATGATGTTCACTTGAAAACATCATGTGCTGCGACTTTTGGGACATGAACTTAGAAATCTAATCTAAAACATGAAGCTGTGTCTTCAACAGAAAAACAACGACCGTTGGAGACGGCGGCAGGTTCGCTGATAATTGTCAAATTGACTTTTAAAGGTCGGCCTGCAATTTCCAATCACACAGTTAACAATTAACACCAGTAATTTGGGTTAATTAGCTCAAATTAACCCAAATGTCATAAAATAAAAAAATGAGGATTCTTTTTTTTTTTAACATAATTCATTCATAAATGTTTCAAACTAAACATTTAGTTTCAAACTAAACATTAGTTAGCAAGATAAATATTTGGCTAATATGCCAAAATCACTTCCCAATAACCGGAAGGGAGCAACCGCAATAAAAGCTGAGCCTTCCAGATGTCTTTGGCTAATTAGCTAACTAAATTAGCTAACCATTAAGTTAGCTAATTAGCTAACTAAATTAGCTAACCATTAAGTTAGCTAATTAGCTAACTAAATTAGCTAACCATTTAGTTAGCTAATTAGCTAATTACAACCTTGGAGCTAAATATTTACCTTGGAGTTAATTATCTGTATTTATTTGCTGAATAAATATTTTGTTTGAATATGTGATATTTACGAATGAATGAATGAATGAATGAATGAATGAATGAATGAATGGACAGGTCCTCATGACCTCACCTGGTACACGTAGATGGCTAACGTAGCGCAGTAGGCGAAGCGGTCTCCGCTGGCGGCGCACACGTCTTTGTTCCAGGGCTGGCAGCCGGCGGCCAGGAGCCCCACCTGCTTCACCTTGGCCATCCTCACCTGCAGCGACCTGCAACGACCCGCCGCCATCAGCAGCCACAGTATGAACACATCAGCATCAACGCATGAATGTGAACACATGAATCTGAGGGAAGGAGAACCAGGTCACGTTTGTTGACTTCCGCTACGGAAGCCAACAAACGATTAATCGGATGGATTGATTATTCAAATTATCACCAACTAATTTAGTAAATGGTAAATGAACTGAACTTATAAAGAGCTTTTCCAGTCATTTTGACCTCTCAAAGCACTTTACACTGGAGTCACATTCACCCATTCACACACACATTCATATACCGATACACAGATCGGTAGGCAATTTGGGGTTAAGTGCCTTGTCCAGAGACACATCGACATGTGGTAGGAGAAAGCTGGAATCGAACCTACAACCTTCCAATTGCAAGACGACAACTCTGCCACACAACCACAGTCGCCCACAATCGAATGTCAACGAATCGACTCTAAAAAAGATCAACAGCTGAAACAACAACATCATCAGAGCATCAAAAACCTCGGATGTGAAAGTTAAAAATAAAACCACCTTTTGCAAACCAATTATTAATCATTTAATCAACTAATAATCAACAAACCTTCTAATATTGTATAAAAATGGCTTTCATGATGAATCAGCAGAATATTTATTAAATCTGATTAAAAGTCAAAATGAATTGATTAATTAATCCAAAACTAAAGTAACAGTTTGTTGCATCCTTCAGCTGCAGTTTTGCTATTTGTTCTGTATTATGGTCGTTGTTATTTGTGATGTTTACAGGTTCAGTTTTTCTGCTCATTGTTTTCTGTTCCTTCCAGATTCACAATAAAACCAGAAGAGTTCCTGCGGCTTTTAACGCGCAAACACGCGGACGGCTCCAGGCTCGGTTCGCTTTTCCACCTGCAGGCTGCAGGCTAAGATGATTACAGAGCAGATTGAATTAATCTCTGCTGAGCTTGGCCCACTCTGCTGCTAACGCTCAGCTGCTAACGCTCAGCTGCTAACGCTCAGCTGCTAACGCTCAGCTGCTAACGCTCAGCTGCTAACGCTCAGCTGCTAACGCTCAGCTGCTAACGCTCAGCTGCTAACGCTCAGCTGCTAACGCATGGCACCTGCTGCACATCTGCCTCTCTTCATTTTACCAGCTGATTAATGCTGCTGTGGATGAAAGCATTTATCAATCAAAGGTGGTCTTCAAAGACCTGCAGGCCAGTTTTCCCCTGACCTCGTCTTGTCAGGTGCAAATCGGCTGATTTCCATGCAGATTCTCTTCATTATCAGAATCAGGGTGGCTAACAGCGCTGACCCACCTGAACACTTTAACTACTCTGGACAAGTTTCCTGCTTTCTTCACGCTTCCCCAGGACAGATTTCTGATTATTTTCATTCATTCCTGAATCTGGATCTTTCTTCAGTGACAAACTGCTGCATCCTCGGTGCACAAAGCAGCGTGAACTCAGATCTTCCCCTAAACCATCACAGGCCCAGCAAACTCAATAAATGTTCGCATTCCTGTTGGCACAGAGTCATTCAGTCATTTCAGCTCATTTTTCTGTTGTGTCACATATTTAATCTGCACTTACTGTAAATATAATCAGTTGTTTTCTATTCAAGCAAACAAAAGTAACTAATTTTCAAGGTGTTTGCCGTCTGAAGAGTCATGCTGAAACAATCAGACATAATTTACTTCCCTATAGGAAAGCAGCACACACCACATTTTGCTGTTGGGTGAACGCATCATTCAGGCACAAATGTCTGTTGTTAATAATTGATCTTTTTTTCTTCCTGCCAAAACCAAAATACAGATGATCAAAGTTTTCGGTCAGCAGTTTTGGTCCCAACCAGTCATTATTTATGAAGACAATTTTGTTTTCATAATTCATCTGTTGTTTTATTTATTTATTTGAAATGTCTTCCAGTTCCAATATTAAAGGTTTGTTGATCTTTGACAATGTGCATTATTATGCTATTATCAGTATATTGCTGGAAAATGGTCTCCAAACAACAATATTATCGTTTATCACAATAACTTCTGGGACAATTTATCGGCTTTTAATCGCTGTGCTCACATTTATCAACGTTTCAGAATCAGCAGGTCAGAAAACTGCAATCGGTTCCCCGTTTGGGTCAGAGTGGGAACGCGGACGGACCAGGTTCTACGAAACAGGCCCGGATCAGTCCAGAACCCTCGTGCTGTTGAGGTTCTGGTCGTCTTTAGGTCCGGTTCTGCTCGGGTTTGGATCATCCGGGCCTTCAGCTTGGATCTAAGCCGTGTTCTCTTCCTAAGCTGGAGTTTTATGGACCTCAGCTGGACCCGGTAGGGTGGTTCTGGTCCGCCCCGCCGGTTCCGTGATGATTCATTCCAACTGCGCAGCTCCAGTAAACCCAGTTCTGCCTGCAGGTGAGACCAGAACTCCCAGCAGCATCCAGAGCCATGAAACGGGCCCGGTTCTGGTAAGACTGGTTCGGGTGTCTGGGTTTCCATCCAGACATCCTCCCTGTGTCACACTGCACGAACCCACTCGTGACAAAGACGGTTCTCCTCGCGAACCGCGACCGGACGGGTTCGGGTTGAACCGAATCACCGGTCGGGCAGCTGAGGGCGGATTCGGGAGGAGGCAGAACCGGCAACAGGTCTCAGCGACTCTAATCCTCTGCGCGGCGCACAGGCGGCGGCGCGGCGGACGCGCTGCGGACGCGCGGTGGACGCGCGGCGAGCATCTGTTCCTTCTCCGCTGTCGCGCTGTGTTCATGATTGTTTTGGTTCTGGTTCTCCTGTGTGTCTGGTTCCGGTCTTACCGTCAGGTGCCAGCAGGCCGCAGCTCTCAGGTGCTGAATGAAGCCCCGCTGTCGCCGCGGCTCGGCGTCGTTCAAGGGAGGCGGGACCAACGCGGCGGCGCCTCTGATTGGCCCATCGGATGGCCGCTACTAAACAGCTATTGGCTGCTGGGAGCGTCAGTCACAGCGCGCTTCCTGTTTGGATGATCAAGCTTAGAGTCCAAATCCTTCACAACTTTAATAAAAATAAAAATCAGTGGTTACATTTGGGCCTCGCAGGAGATTTGGTTCCCAGGTTTCGTTTACTTTTTCACCTGAACTCAAAACAAATTAAATTCAGCACTGACTGCAACTAAACATTCTTTCAGTTTCAGCCAGAGAATCCAGGTTGAAGATGTTTGAGCTGCTGTCAACCAGTCGCTCTGCCAGCGGGTCCAAATTTAAAGGTTTTCCCTCCAGCAAACTTTCTGGTAGTTTGCTGGAGGGAAACTGGTGGTTGTTGGGCTGCGAGTTGCTCCTCTGGATCTTTGCTGGATTCTTTCCAGCCATGCAGGGAATCACAGCCAAAACTAAAACATGCAGCAGAAACAGTTTAGATATTAAATTCCTGTTTATTATTCAGCAGATCTGACAGAAAGTTGAACATGTGGAATAATCACAAACTCCAGTTATAATATACAAAATTTTATTATAAAAAGAAAAATTCGTTCTACAGGTTTCAAAGTTCCACTTTAAAAATGGCTGCCAACATCTTAATGAAGCTACAGAAACATCCTGGTGGTAAAACGACAGTGGGAAAGAAAACGGCACCACTGGAACAGAACGGAGCAGTGCTTCCAGAACCAAGCTTTAAAAAACAAAATGTCTTCCTGCCGTCCGCTGGCGCTTCAGTCCAGTTCAGCGCCGTTCGCAAGGTGGAACAACCCGAGTTCAGTAGAAACAGACATGGACTAAAGGGAGGCTAGAAACTAAATCCCTGAATGAAAGGAGCAGACCCGGTCCGGCAGAACCGGACCAGAACCAGGGACAGCAGGCTAAATGTTGCAATCATCCACACACAAAAAACAAAAAAAAAAAACCCAAAACAAAAAAAAAAACAAAACAAAACAAAAAAAAACAGGTTTAAGCTGAACAATGCATCGCAAACTTCACATCCTTTCACATGACACTTATTCATCATCGTCATCATCATCATCGTCGTCATCCTCATCATCTTCGTCGTCATCATCATCGTCATCGTCAGCAGGCTGCACCTTCTTGGCCGGGGGCCGGCCGGGGCCACTCTTCTTCCCGGCGTCGCTCTTCCCTGAACCGCCTTTGGCTCTGTAAGCGGCAACATCCTTCAGGAAGAGGAGGAAGAGCCGTTAGCTTCCTGTTAGCATCACGCTACCTTCCTGTTAGCTGGTTCCCCTCATCTAGGTGCCTACCTTCTCGTATTTCTCCTTCAGCTTGGCAGCCTTGGCCTCGTACGGCGCCTTGTCCTTGGTGCCCTGCGTCGCCCAGAGCTCGCCCAGCTTCTTGGCGATGTCGCCGATGGAGATGCCGGGATGCTCCTCCTTGATCCGGGGACGGTGGTCGGAGCAGAAGACGAAGAAAGCGGAGCTGCAGACATCAAGATGGACGTATAAATACCAGGAAGACTCTAACAGACCGGATCAGAGCACCGACTTACGGAGGTCTTTTGGGTGCGTTGGGGTCCTTCTTCTTCTTGCTCTTCTTGGCTCCTTTCGGGGGAACGTAGGACTTCATCTCTCGGTCGTAGCGGACCTTGTCGTTCTTGGCCATCTCATCAAACTTCACTTTCTCCTTGGCCGACATAGTCTTTCAAAACAAAACATTTTAGTCCTCCAGACTTCCCAGTCTACTGGGAAACGTTCAGGTTAGGGTCACTTACCTTCCATCTCTCTGAGCACTTCTTGGAGAACTCTGCGAAGTTGACGCTGGTTCCTGGGTGCTTCTTTTTGTGCTCCTCGCGGCAGGTTGCAACAAAAAAGGCGTAGGCAGAGGTCTTCCCTCTGGGCTTATTGGGGTCCTTTGTCATGGCAGCGCTTACTCTTTAAAAAGAAGAAATATGAGAGATTGGGAAAAGTCGCAACCTTAATGATGGAGTATTAGCATTCGCCTCTGAAAAACCACAGTTTTAATACGAGTTTAGCCAATAAACTCAGATCTTCATATTTTGCAATCTCAGGTGTTTTTTTTATAACTTATTTCAGTACTTAAAAAGGCACCATCGAGTTGAAGTTTATATTTTCTCATTACATGTTCAAGTCAAACTCAAACTTTTCATATTTCAGCCAGATACATTTTAATTTACTCTCAATAAGTCTCGCATTAATTGAAACCGCTATGAAGAAAATAATGTAAACACCCCTGATAAGAATCGGAGTTTACCTTCCAACCCATTAAAAGTCAGCATAACCCTTATAAGGTGTTAAAGTTTGTCCAAAGTGACCTTTGACCTGTACTTACTGAGCGTTACATGTTAATGAGGCCTGGCGCAGCCAGCCAGACGCCGGGAGGAGTCGTCTTCAGACGCTAATCGGATTTCTGGCTCTTCGGGACAAAAAGACGCGACTCCATTTTGTATCTTCCCGCCTAAACCGCCCAACTGCGCCAAAAGTTCCCCTGCAGAGCCGCCCAGCCCAGTTCCTGAACACAGCAGCACCATACGGGCTCGGACCGATACCACAACACACGGAACCCCGTCAGGAAAGACCCGCGGCCCGTTTCAGGCGCAAACTGCGGAGTTTCCGTCGTGTTTGCGCTGCGCAGCCAAATGGCGTTTCAACTGCCTGCTCCGCACCAACTCCCTCTCCAAACGTCGCAAAACTTCGCAAACTGCAGTTTCCCGTTTCCGTTCTAAGAAACCGACGCCGATTACTTTATTATGAAGTTCGTTTTAATTACGCGGATATTTACACTTTGGGCCAAAAAAGGCCGCAGAAAGTTCGCTTCCCGAGCTTCAGCTTGACAACTCGATCGACAAGGACGGATTAACGACAACAAACAACCTAAACACTTAATTAACATGAATGTAGCGAAAAAATCCGCTGATTTAGCCAAAACAGCGTCTCTTACCTGTTCTCTCCGACACAAGCTGTAAACGACTGAATGAGGAAGAAAGCGCAACTGTTTGTCACTGCCTAAAACTGGTTCTGTAGCTCCTCCCTCTCCCCCTCTGATTGGTCAGAATCAATCATTTAAACATAAATGCTGGGGGCACAGAACTCATTCTGAGCTGTGATTGGCTGAATTCCTTTAAGGAGCGCCTTCATGTTTGTGTGTTCTATCCCATCGCTGATTGGCTGTGCTGGACTTTTAAACATACGGCGCGAAAAGGAATCGCCCTTTGTTTGCAGCTGCTGAAGGAGATTAAAAAAAATGTCGTTCTCTGCTGCCTCGACCGTTTGTTGTTTTTTGAAAGCGGAGTCGACACGAAGTCGCAGCAGTTACTCTCAGTCCCGGTTTCGGTTCTGTTTTGCAGTGGCCAACCTGATATGAGCTGCGCTGAAGTCATATTTAAACTTCATCTGTGAATTTAATTTAATAGCTGATCTATTAAAGCTGACTCTTTTCATTTTTGTTCCTCATATGCCCCAAATTAATAACTGTGTCTTTATTTTTAAACTCAGTTCATCCTCTGTGGAGATGATATCTATAATACAGGAGTTTACCAATGAAACTTTGATAAAATGACATTGTTCAAGTTTCAATGAATGCATGCAAGCAAACCAATGGAACAAACCAAAGTTTGTCTCGGTATCAGAATTTGCCTTGCTTCATGATTTCTCTGAAGAGTTGGATCGGGTCTGGACTGGTGGCTCATTGTTCCTGGTGAGAAGGGGGTGGACTACATGGAAACAAGAACCTCACCAGCTTCTCCTTTGTTCATGCAAATGGCTGCTTAAAAATCTAGTCATCGTTAATTAAGAATGCTGCTGAAGGCAACCCACCCCCAGCTTAGTTTGCAAAAGACAAAAACAGAATCTGGATATTTTCTATTTGTATGGTAAAGTCTGATGATGTTCTGCAGCCTCAAAGAAACTGAAACCAGGTTATCGACTAAAATCCACATGAAGAAACCAGAGCGGAGCGTCTGTGGTGATCATCAAACCACAGGCAGGAAAATGTCGAGAAATTTAAAAGCAGCTACATGAAAAAATGCATTCAGTGTCTTTAAATTACAGCTGGAAGTTGATTAAACAATGTTTTCTCAAAAAAATTGGATCAGTTATGGACAAGAGAAAGAGCACACTATAGTGATGGTGAGGGAGCAGCCATCTTGAATGTGGACAAAACAAAGGAATTAGCGAGTAGCTTTGCATTTCAGGGCTGTTTGAACCTCTGGAGATGACAGTGAAAAGAACAATTTCTCATAAAATTAAGAACATTTATACATGAGATAAATGTTCTTTATCAGTCATGTTAAAGAACATGACTGAACAAGACAGAACCTCTGACTGTTCTGTCTTCAGTCAGAGGTTTTCTCACACTCACTATAACACAGACTGCTACAGGAGATCTTTCTGCATTAGAAACCTGCATAATTTGAGCTCCAACATTTAATTTCTCAGAATCAATGAAGTGATTTTATCGGATTTTATTGACATTTTCCACAGTTTAGAAACAGCAGCAACACAAACTATGAAGTTCAGGCAAACTGGAAGAATTAATATCAGATTCTATCATTGTAGCTTGACTGGTCAGCTTATTTTTAGTGAAATCTGAACAATGATTCATTGCAGATATGGCATTAATTTATATTAAATCGTCATCATCCTGTCCAGGGACTGCAGGTGGAAAGTAGTTTTTTTGTCACACGTTTCCATTTAAATGATGAAATGTTGAAAAATAAAATAAATGGACAAATTAAATAATGTTTTTATGAAGTTAACCAAATATATGTCCCCTGAAAAAAAATGACCATTGTTTATGTTTTTATTCAAATTTAATTTACTTACTATTTAATTACATGATTGAGACTGATTTTAATTTGGTGGAGTGTAAAATCTAATTCCATGTTTTTTATCCTGAGAATGTTTTTTATTTTTCTAACTAATATTAAGCACATTATTTTAGATATTTGTTTAGATATTTTGGATTGTGAGGTGGCTTCAGCATGGTGTCAGTTTATCTGCAGCTGAGTGGAAGTGGTTAGATAAGATCTGTGGTGGAAGCCAGAATCATTTAACCTTTAACCTTTACTTTGGGAAGCTGAATGACAATAAATTCTCATTTCCAAAGTCATCACTGATACACAGTGTCTCCCCTCCGCGTATGGAGCTGTTCCTGCAGAGCTGCTTCATCCTAAAAACACAAAGCAGCGCCATCGCAGATCCTTCCTCCCAGCTGCTGATAATTCAGTTTGCTTGTTTGCTATTCCGGTTCTACAACCTGCGGCTCCTCAAAATGTCTAGAATGGCTTTTCATTTTTAACTTCTGGAAAAAATTTGTAAATAACCAACCAACATTTATAAATATAGCTACTTAATATTAAATACATGTTTTAGGCTTTTTTCATGGGACGATTGCACTAAATTTCCACAATGGGACGCTCAACATTTTTTTAAGATCCATTATTCTGCAGCAGACTCTGATAGCAGTTCGCTGCAACACTGACTGCTACCAGAAAATCTTCAGCATTTTATTTATCTGTTCAACCTAACAGTACAAATAAAGCAGGTATCTTGTAAAAATAATGTCAAATTTAATTTTATCTAGCTAGATTGAAGGTAGTAATGGCTGCAGTGAGATGTTCAGACCACTAGAGGCAGCACTGCACCCAGAATCCAATAAGTATTCACACCCCTGCTTCTTCTACTGATGTTTTTTCAGTTCCGGTGAACAGTCTGTTGTTTTTATGCATAAATATTATGAACATAAATAGTACCAGAACCAGAACCAGAACCAGAACCAGAGCCAGAACCAGAACCAGAACCAGAACCAGAACCAGAACCAGAGCCAGAACCAGAACCAGAACCAGAACCAGAGCCAGAACCAGAGCCAGAGCCAGAACCAGAGCCAGAACCAGAACCAGAGCCAGAGCCAGAACCAGAACAGAACCAGAACCAGAACCAGAGCCAGAACCAGAGCCAGAACCAGAACCAGGCCAGAACCAGAACCAGAGCCAGAACCAGAGCCAGAACCAGAACCAGAACCAGGGAGTTGCTGTAATACCTGTTTTCACCTCAGGTGGCGCCAGTGTGTCTGTAAACATGTATGTTTGTGATTGAGGAAGACAGATGGTGCTTCCTCAGGTTAAGGTCCAGCTGTTGCCTCCTGGGAAATGGATCAGAACCGAATGAAGGAAAATCCGGATTCAAAAGCCAGAACAGCGCCCCCCGCTGGTGGTAGCAGGTGTTGCTCCGTTCTGAATGCTGCAGCTGGAAGGAGTTTAGCTCTGACAGTTTTACTTCAGACAGTCGCCATGATTGGTAACCATGACAACAAGGTCGGCTATGGGAGCAGCTGAATAGCTTTGCCAGAAGCTCAAATTAATACCTGAACTTTGACCCCAAATCCCAGAGGAGCTGAACAGAAGAAGGAAGTTGAAACCAGCTCTCATCCATCATCATGGTGGACAAAAGCAAAAGCAAAGGCTCTGGATCAGCAGGTGCAGTAATCCATATCATCCATGTCACACAGCAACAGCGCTTTAATCAGAGGCATATTTAAATCTGCTGCAACACTGACTGCTACTGGAAATCTTTCCTTCCCACAGCATCTTTTATTTATTCATTTTGGATGAATATAGATTTGTTTTAATTGAACTGAACTGTTGCTTTCAGCTTCCAGACACATTCATTCCAGCTCTGGCTCAGAAGGATTAAGAGTTGCTGCAGGACAGGGGTGTTCAAAGTGTGGCCCGGGGGCCATTTGTGACCCTCTGAAGGATTGTTGCCCCCTGGGGTCAATTCTAGAATTGAGTAAATCTGGCCTGGAAAACAGTTTTCATCTTTTAAAGCAACATTTTACACATAACACTTTATGTGTAAAAATGGCCAGTTCAGAAATAGATTTAGCATTCATCTTAATTTTGGAGGAATTATTAATCTGCTTCTACTGAAAGTTATACCTTTCAGTATACCTTGCAGCCCAAATGAGAACATATTTTTGACCTGGTTTTGTACTAATGTCGTAATGAAATAAACTGTTTTGTCTTGTATTTACGCTATAATTTCCGTTTTCTACAAAAGTCTGACTATTATATTAATTTGTATAAAATTGTAATATTTTTGTGTCTTAATGAGCAGATACAATAAAAAGGAACGAAAAGTTTGCTTTAAAAATGCTACAAAAATGTTACCTTTCTCCGGTTCCTGGCCCAAATGAGGCCGACTCACCGCGGCATCAACGCCCCGGTGTCGTCACGTGACGCCGCTGCCATTGGCTGGAGCTCCCGCACAGGAGGAGCTGCTCTGCACGTTTTCCTGCAGTTTGTCGCTGAGTCCTGGGATGTAGCTCTGGGCAGAGCCGAACCGAACCAGCGGGGAGTCACAGCCTCACTGAGAGCCGCACGCAGCCGGGCGGCAGGGAGCGGATTGACCGGAAGGACAGAATGAGCCAGAACACCGCGGACACGAGCACGCTGTGCCTCTTTGATGTGGACGGGACGTTAACGGCCGCGAGACAGGTAAACACCAACAAACACCTGCGTTCGTAGAAACACGTCGCAGATGCTAGAGCGACTTCCGGCTCCACGTCTAGACACTGTCCGCCTGTTAATGAGCTTCCGGGAAACATAAAACACACATGGTTCCATTTAAAAAGATAAACTCACGCTGTTTACACAAACTTATTTACACAAATTTTAAATAAATATATTTGATGTTTTCTATTGTTTATCTTTATAAACACGGAACGATTTACTGGCGTTTACATGAAATAGGAAGTATCTGGCGGAACACAAAAACTGAACTCCCTTGTAGTTTTTTAAAACCACTTCAGAGAAGTTAGCTAAAATATTTAGTTTTGCCCTTAAATATATGGCTGTGTAGTCATTTTAAACTGTTGTCATATGATCAACCAATAGAAAGCATTTAATATGTTTATTAATTATGAGTTCGACCCCGAAGCCCCAGTTTCCATGCATTTCCGCTAGCATTCTGCTACCTGCTGAAACCTGGATGAGTCTAACTGGTCTGGTCAGTTCTGTCCCTGTTCGAACAGAACAAAGTCTGTCTCTTTGTTAGTTTATTAGACTGCTTGTTTCAACACTACGATTAATAAAATAACTACTGACAAGACTGTTATGGATGTAACGTAGCATTACTGAGTCCCAGCCCCTTGTGCTCTGCCTACAGATGATCAGAAACATCCTGATGGTTTTGAGAGGAAATGTTGCAAATAAATATAGCTGCTAAGAATTAGGAAACATTTCACTTATTTTTAATCCAGAAAAGTACATTAACAAAAGAAAGTCTTCTCTCTGAGCTAAACCTGCAGCAGTTTTCATTCTTTGACATCAAACCTATTAGAAATTACTGTTTGTGAGGGTTTTATTGTGTTAAAGAGGAACTATTGCATGAAATTAACTTTTTTGAGCATTGCATTGTGTTATGTAATTCTGTCATCAAAAACCCACCTGGAGTTTTGCTTTGATTCTTTCATGCATGTTTGAGAAATCCTTTAATCTCCATGGCAACTATTCAGCTGTGCGAAACGTCTGGGTGGACCAAGCTCCGCCTTCAGGGCACAACTCCTCCTCTGAGCTGCAGTCTCCAGGCTAACAAGCTTCAACTTAACAGAGCAGCGCTTCCCTGCGACTCCCTCACTCAGCTCCAGAAATTACAATGTTAGATTTCTTAAGTCGTATTTATTGTATATAGAAATTTTATAGCAAGTGAAGGTAATATAGCTACATGAAGGTGTTCCACAATGGCAATATGTGGCTGGAAAATAAATAATCCAGCCCCTTTAAACACTGACCCCGCCTCCACCTCCATGTTTAATATTAAACATGGCCTGTTCTACTAGCTGTCAGGTTATGAGAGCGCCCTCTGGTGTTTGTCTATGTTTCCAGAGAGTGACTCCAGAGATGAAGGCTTTCCTGGAGAAATTGAGGACTCGGGTTCGGGTCGGCGTGGTTGGCGGCTCGGACCTGACTAAGATCAAGGAGCAGCTGGGAGACGACGGTGAGGAAAAGGAGGAGCTCAGTGGGGTCAGTGGTGAAGGTTTAGCTGTTCTGGGTTTGATTTCCTGTTTTTCCGTTTCAGTCATCCAGAAATCAGACTATGTGTTTGCCGAGAACGGCCTGGTGGCGTACAGACACGGACAGCTGCACTCCGTCCAGGTGAGTCAGCTGGTGCACAAAATGTCCTCCAGGGGGCGCTAACTGGGGAAGCTAACTGTGTCGTCTGTCTCTCAGTCTATCCAGGCCCACATGGGAGAAGAACTGCTGCAGGATTTCATCAACTTCTGTCTGAACTACATGGCCAAGATCCAGCTGCCCAGGAAAAGGTACCGACCCGACCTTTATGTAAATATTTATCTAGATTTTTTAATGCTTGCCAACAATTTCTGTCTTCAGTGGCTACGCTAACTAGCCTTAGCATTCATGGCAGACTATTAGTGAACTAGCTGTAGTGTAGCTCAGTAGTTCATTCCATGCTATGGTCCTGCAGAGAGAATTAACTGCTGGCTGGGAAAATGCTGCAAAATAGCAGAGAACAAAAGTGAGCGTACACAAGCGTGATTGACGACGCCAAGCCCCTGCCCCTGATTGGTTGTTTCGGATAGAGCGGCGTGGAAATGGAAGCTAACGGTTAGCCTGTGGAAGCTAACGGTTAGCCTTTCTCCTCAGAGGTACGTTTATCGAGTTCCGGAACGGGATGCTGAACGTCTCTCCGATCGGACGCAGCTGCAGCCAGGAGGAGCGCCAGGAGTTCTACGAGCTGGACCAGGTCAGAACTGCGTGCGTTTCCCAGAATTCACTGCGTCATGATGCCGTTCCCGCTGGTGCGGCAGCGTGAAGCCTCTTGTGTTTTTCCTTCAGAGAGAGAAGATCCGGGAGAAGTTTGTTTCTGTTCTGAAGGAGGAGTTCAGAGGGAAGGGGTTGTCGTTTTCCATCGGTGAGTCTGCTGCCCACCGATCCGGGCCGGTTTCTGGCGAGCCGGTCCGGATCGGCTGACCATCCGGTTGTTCCTCTGCAGGAGGGCAGATCAGCTTCGACGTTTTCCCTGACGGCTGGGACAAACGCTACTGCCTGGACATTGTGGACAAGGACAACTACTCCACCGTCCACTTCTTTGGAGACAAAACCAAACCGGTGAGAACGCCGAACCGGTCCAGTCCGGTCCGGGTCCGACCCGGTTCGATCTGAAGGTGCTGCAGGAACAGCTTCAACATTTGGAACATAACCACTAATTGAGAAGTGTGTTGTCATTTCTTCAAAAACAAAAATCTGAGAAGTGTGGCCTGATTTATGGTCAGAGCTCTGCAGCTGCTGTTTCTCTTCAGCAGCTCAGAACGTCCACACACTGAATCTGAGTCTGGGCTTTGACTAGGCCGTCCTAACCCTGCTCTGATCTAAACCATCACACAAAACCTTCCATCTTCCCGCAGCTTAATGCTGCCACCACCATGTGCAGGGTTGTATGTAGTACAACTGCTTTCAACCTCTCCAGAAAGTTCTGCTGCTGGGTTTTGTGGAATCAGAACCAGAACCTCTGCAGATTCTGAATGTCTCTTTGGGTTTTTTGGGGGGTTTCAGAGTAAAGGAGCTGAAACTTTCATATCCTCATCTACAAAAAATTTAAATTATGGTATTTTCTAGTTGATGATTCTGTTCTGGTTGAAATGTCGTCCAGTTTGGACCGGTCCGGTTCCGCAGCAGAACCCCTGACCTCCTGCTGCTCCTCGCTCCCTTGCAGGGCGGAAACGACTTTGAGATCTACAGCGACCCGCGGACCATCGGCCACGAGGTTTCGAGTCCCGAGGAGACACAGCGCCTCTGCCAGGAACTTTTCTTCTCCTGAAGGGGGCGCTGCAGCCTGAACTGGACCGTCTGGACCGGGTCGCAGGCTGAGAACATGCAGAAGATTTCATTTTTTAAAATTTCTCTGGTCCGGTGGTCGGAACCAGCTGGGAAACCTGGTCTGATGTTCCTGAACTGTAACTCAATAAAACAGGAAATAATGCTTCTGTCTTCGGTTCTGGGTTCTTCTCCAGAACCTCCCGATTCCTCCAGAAGGTTTTGGTCGCACAATTCTTTCCAAATCATTCTCAAGAAAAAAACTGAATTTCAAACGACTAAAAAGAAAAGAGATGATAAAAATCAGCTAAATGTCGGGTCAGAACCAAAAGGTTCTGATCACCTCTGGTTTTCAGGCAGAAGAAACGTTTCAGTCTAAAATATAAATTTATACTTGATGTAAATTTATTTGCCTCTGATGTTTTTACTGTTAAATTTATAATAAAAGTGGGACAACAATGGAGCCTTGAGGAACACCGTGGATGATCAACAGCGACTCGTCGGATCCGGACCAGTTCACGTCAGGTGACATTTGGACCTTCTGGTTCTGTATCTCAGCCCGGATCTCTGCAGCTGTTGTGGAAAACGACTAGAGTAAAGCGTAGTAGTCAGTATCTGTGGGACTTGAAGTGCAGCAGGAACCAGTTCTGTCAAAGAAGCTGAACTTTTAAATGGGTTCTGTGGTTCTGGAACCAGAGAGATTTTTGCTCATTGATCTGTTTGTTTTCTGACCGACACAGAACGGTCCGACCCAACAGCGATCCGACCCGGGGACCGTGTCTGCTGGCCGCTCTCCGGGGCGGTTCTGAAGGTTCTGGGTCTGTCCGGTCCATTCATTCTGGAGAAGATCTCTGTTTGAATATCAGCGCTTCATTAGAACTTTATTGATCGTTTAATGTCGGCGATACAAAACCAACCACTGGCCCGGATTCTGAGGAAGAGGCGGGTCCAGGTCTTCAGTTGCTGGTGCAGGCAGAAACTAGAGCAGTGAGTTGCCATAGAGACGTGAACCAAGTCCAGCTGCAGGTTTTCCAAGGAGCTGAGAATCTGAGCTTTTATTCTGAAAACACAACATAGAGCAACATGTATAGATCTACAGACATAGAGATACTGGCATAGATCTGCAATCAGATCTGAAGATGTAGATCTGCTCCACTGGGGTGTGAAAACTTTTACAGTTTTGAATAAAATCACAGATCAAAGCCATGAGGAACCAGCAGGAGGGTCTGGTTCCGTCTCCATGGTGATCTCGGGTTCATATTATGGGCTGTTTCTCAGTGAGCCGGGTTCAGCCGTCCTGTAGGATCCATAGAGGAGCAGCTGAACATACCCAGCTCTGTTGCCATGGAGACTGATCCAGATCTGAAGCGTTGCTGTGAGTTAACTCCACCCACAGCGGAGCGACATTTATCTAAACTAGTAAAGCAGTACCAGTCGACCAGTTTATATGAGGGTTGGATTCTGACCCGGTCCGGTTCTGGTTTTCCCTTATTTCCAGTCGGGCGGCAGCGTGGGCAGCCTCAGTCCAGCTCCGGGTCCTTGCTATCTTCACCACCACAGGACGAGCGGCTGCTGAGGTCGGCCACGCCCGACTCCAGGTCGTCCTCCACGTCCGGACTCCTTGGTGACCCAGAAGGGGCGGAGTCTACTCTCTGAGCCCCCTGATTGGCTGGCTTGGAGCTGCCAATTGGTCCAGAGTAGCGGGTGGGCGGGTCCGGCCCGCTGTGTGTGACGGGGAGGCGGCTACTGCTGCTCGGCGCCGCTGCTGACTTCTCCCATCTGACTGGTTCCCCGGTGAGCGCCGCCAGCCTCTGCAGACAGAACCACACACAGAGGTTCTACTGTCAGAACTACACTACAGGAACAGAATCAGTAAGAACCACACATGTTCTTTAAAAGCCCAACAGAACCTGGCTGATCAGATGGTATCAGCATGAGAACCTGCTAGAACCACGGACACCTGAACTAGACCCAATCTGACAAACAGTTGCTGTCCCGGTACCATTTAGGCGGCCATCTTTACTGCTGCAAACAGAACGCTATGGCGGCCATCTTTACTGTCAGGAGACAGCTATGTTCTTCTTCTGTGCTTTTAATTAGTAGCATTAATGATCACTTGTAAAAAAATTGGATGTCAGTGAAAACTCAGAATCATCATTTTAGCATTTTGCAACGTTCTGGTTGGTGTCAGACTATCAAACCCATAAAAAAACCTGTGTAACTTTCCTACACAGTGAAATAATTATTTGTGTTTTGAAATGAATTTCTTATAAAAATGGTCCAGAGTACGTTGGTGTGCATTAATGAGAACTTGGATGCTAGATTTCATTGTTTGGCCATATTTTCACTGCTAAAACAAACAGAACTTTATTTTGAAAACCGGCGCAGCTGGTCCGGGTCCAGTTGCTGGCTTCTGACTGTTGCCCATGCTGGAGCTCAGTGTCCTAGTTAAAGGTGTGTTTGTGTGCTGTATGCCTTGTTCGGAGTGGTGGGCGGTCCCTCCGGCCGGTACCTCCTGCTGATTGGTCAGCTCCTCCTCCAGCTGCTGGGACTCCTCTCTGACGGCAGACAGGAAGTCGGCAGGTGACTGTCGAGGGGGCGTGGCCTTCTCCAGGTGGCTGTAGAGGCCTTTCCACATCCTGGAGAAAAGTAGCACCAATAACCCGCCACTCCATCCATTCACACAGTAACACTTCAGGCCGAGCCGCAGTTCCTCACTTGAAGCAGTAGGGGGAGGTGTTGGGCCTCAGCACGCCCTGACTCTGGCTCAGCTCGGCCTTGTAGAGCGGGTTGGAGAACCGGGACCGCTCCGACCACAGCTGGGGCCAAACCGAGTGGCTGCGCTCACGGAGCCTGGAGACCAGAGCAGAACCACTATGAACCGAACCGGAGCAGAACCACCAGGAACCGGGCCGATCCCAGAACCACCGGGAACCGGGCCGGTCCCAGAGCCTCCAGGAACCGGGCCGGTCCCAGAGCCTCCAGGAACCGGGCCGGTCCCAGAACCACCAGGAAAGCGCCGGTCCCAGAACCACCAGGAACCGGGCCGGTCCCAGAACCACCAGAAAGCGCAGCGTGGGGCGGCCCGGCGGTACCTCATGTCCCGGCGCTCCTTCTCGCTGTTGCCCAGGAAGGTGCCGTACTGGCAGGAGTAGACGTGGGAGTGGACGGCCACCAGGAAGCGCTCGTTGAACTGGAAGGCGCAGGGGAACTGCTCCGACAGCTGCCACACACACTCCAGGAACTGGTCCAGGACCGGGGACACCTCCTTCGGGTCGCCCTCCAGGTGGCCGTACCTGCAGAGGGCCACGCGCTGAGAGTTACCCCTGGGGTACTGACAGAACCAGGCAGGAAGAATCCCGTCCTGGTTTTAGAGCTTCCTGGTTCTGATCCTGACCCGGCTCGGCTCACTGACCTGTGAGAGAACTTGTGTCCAAAGGAGACCCAGTCCTTCTCGATCAACACCTGCAGGAGAAAAAGCGGGTGAGTAGGAGTTACAGGATGATACTGGAGCCAGCGGGATTCGGACCGGTACCATGAATCCTTTGATGGTTCTGTAGAACGGGTCGAGCAGGATGCTGGCCACAGAACAGGCCTGGGCCGTCCGGTCCCACCCGTCTGAGCAATGGACCAGAACACTGACTCCTTCATCTGCCACGGCCTTGACAGAGAGACACGGACAGGGTCGGGACCAGAACCGGGTCAGACCCAGAGGACATAGAGTAAAACTGAGTGAGATGAATTAACCCTATTGGTTAATTCAGACCTTGGCGATGAAGACGCCGGCGTCCAGAACCGCCTTGATGTGCTTCAGCCAGCCAGAGCTCTCCAGCCCCCACAGGAAGTCGGTCATGGACGGCGCGCGCATTTCCCCCACTGCAGCAGGAGAAGAAGAGCAGAGCTAAGTGAGGGCCAGCAGGAGGCGGCAGAGACGCCGGCAGAGACGCCGGCAGAGACGCCGGCAGAGACGCCGGCAGAGACGCCGGCAGAGCGCCACGCACCGTCCAGGATCTTCTGCTGGCTGCTCCTCATCACGTGGATGTTCTCGATGCCGATGAAGAGCAGCCGGATGTTGGAGTAGTGGTCCTCGTTCTCGTAGCCCTTTCCCGCCGCGCGGTTAGCCATGGCGTTCAGCTGCACACACACAGGCTGTAGCGGCCCTCACAGTGTGTGTGTCTGAGTATGAGTGTGTGTGTTACCTTGGGCCGGGTGTCCACCACGTAGATGAACTCACTTCCTGGGTTGGCCTTCATCACCGCCTGCAGCATCAGCTCGTCCTCCTGGCAGCGGCCACTAAATCCCGACAGCGGCTGGCTGCACCGACACACCGCTGCCTGCAGGGGGCGACACGCAGCTGGTGATGCTGAAAGTGTGTGTGTGTGTGTGTGTGTGTGTGTGTGTGTGTGTGTGTGTGTGTGTGCGCGCCACTGACCAGCGTGTCCTGGTGAAAGTAGGACAGAGCCGGGAAGCGACCTCGGCTCCTGAACCTGGAGCTGCCCACAATGACGGCGGGCGTGGCCGACTTCGGGACAAACAGCTCTGTGGGGTACGTGTCACACACCTGCAGCACACACACACACACACACACACACACACACACACACACACACACACACACACACACACACACACACACACACACACACATACACACACACACACACACACACAGACCTGGAATCAGAGACATGCTGGCAGTCATGAGTTCTAATCTTGGTGCGTTTGCTCGTGTTTATTAGTTAAATGTTGTTCAGTTTTAGTTCAGTTTTTATTAGTGTAGTTTCAGTTTTATCACACTGAGTTCAGGTTTTATCAGCTGTTAGCAGGAAATCTGACTCCATGCGGATACTAAACCTGTGACGTGTTGACATGTGAAACATCCTCTCTGCAGATCAGATTCATGGTTCTGGACTGAAACTCATTTAGTTCCACTTCTGACCCAGCAGCTGATATTTATTTTTTTTATCAAAATTCCTCTAAATCTGTTTTTCATTTTTGAAAGAACATGTTTGTGTAAAATTCCTATTTGACCCGGTTTGTTCTTCCTGGTTCTGGAATCAGAACGAGCTTCTCTGTGCTGATGTGAGAGCAGCTGCAGGGTTCTGGTTCTGCTGACCCGGTACTCGCTGTTGGCTGCCGTGGCGACCCACAGGTTGTTGGGAACGCCCATCCTCTTGTAGTCGGCCTTCAGGTCGATGAAGCTCCAGGATTCCTCGCGCTCCTTCTTGTTGGCGTTCGGGTTGAAGGACAGGCAGTAGAGCTCGCTGTACTGCACTGAGAGGGAGGGTCAAAGGTCAGACGGGTCGGGTCAGTTGTCCTCCGTCCAGGCAGCCAGACGTCACCAGGACTTCTTCATCAATCATTCTGATCCTGACTTTCAGAAACCCAGAAGAACCAGGGGAAGTTCTGGCTGCTGGGACGGAGAACAGGAAGCCGGATCGGGCCGAAGCCAGACAGACACTCACCGGGTCGGGACAAACGGGTCAGGGAGGCGTGGACCTCCAGGCAGTCGCGCTCCAGCGGGAAGAGGAGCTGGAAGACCCGAAAGTCCTTGCATCGCAGGACGAGAGGACTTCCTGTGGGCGTGGCCGGCGGTCGCTCCACGCAGCAGACCATGCTGTGCAGAACCTGAAACATAAACACACACAGCGTGGTTTTCTGCAGAAACAGGAAGTCAGTGGCGCCAACTCATCGGTTCTGGGATGTTGGACAATCACTTCCTGCTGCAGCGAAAACAACAAACATCCAGCCGATGCAGCGACAGTCTGCCTGCATTCAACATGGCCCACCCGTTGCCATGGACACGGGCCACCTGGTTTCAAGCTTAGAAAGGTCCAGTTAGAACACCAAACGAAACCAGGGGTTCCCAAAGCGGGGGTGGGGACCGCCGGGGTCACGAAGACACCAAGTTGGGGGTCACTAAATGACTTTCAGAATGACAGTGATGTGATCCATAAGGTGTATGGAAAGGCAAAAGGGACAAAATTAAAAGGCAGTAATATCGTATTACCCACTTGACTTTTGGAGCGTTGCATCGGGTTATAATGCAATTCCCTCAACAAAAACAAACCTGGAGTTTTGCTTTGATTCTTTCATGAATGTTTGAGACATCCTTTGATCTCCATGGCAACCATGTGGAAAACGCCTGGGTGGACCAAGCTCCGCCTCCAGGGCGCAGCTCCTCCTCTGAGCTGCAGTTTCCAGGCTAACAAGCTTCCCTGCGACTCCCTCACTCGGATCCAGAAATTACAAAGTTAGATTTCTTAAGGCATATTTGATGTACATAGAGTTTTTACAACAACTGAAGGTACCGTCCTTGATTATGCTGTAAAATGGCCCTTTGTGCCTGGAAAACACAGAAAACTGCCCCTTTAAATAAATATATGATAAAATAAATACATGTCTTATTAAATAATGTCCAGTAAATTTATTTTAAACTTTTTAAAATTCAATTAAAATACATTCATAAAAATAAAATACATAAAATTAAAATATGCAATTATTTGCATATATTTATGTTTAAATCAATAGGGGAACCGAAACATCCTCCTGAGCTCCTTCCAGCTGTGCTGGGAAACCCAAACAGAACCAGTAGGTCAGGCAGAACAGAACCGGATCAGGATCAGAACAGAACCGGATCAGAACCGGATCAGGACCGGATCAGGACCGAAGCAGGTCTTACCCATGTCTCCCTGCGGGTTTCTGGGTTGTTCTCCACAAAGATGGTGTGAGTGGCAGACAGGTAGAGCGTTCCCACGGCGGCTGACCTTTGACCTGAAGAACGCTCCAGCAGACGGACGTTCTCCACCTGACAGGGCACACAGGAAGTTCACTGGTCACACAGGAAGTTCACCGACGGACAGATGGATGGATGAAAAGATGGATGAAAAGATGGATGAATATGGACAGATGGATGATAAGAATTGGTCCTGAAGAAGGGAAACAGTCTTTCAGCCGAAGCAGCATCATGATAGAGGTGATCATCCTCCATAATTATTGATCACTAATCATGTCTTCCAGCATTATGGGATAACATAATGCTGGAAGACATGCTTCTCTGCCTGACAGAAAAGCATCTTTCCTGAGAAAATATTTACATTTTTAACGGAAGGATTCATCCCATGAATCCATTATCGGACATTGCGTTAGATTCTCCTGACATTCCCATTATTCCTAAAATGGGAATAATGTCAGACTGGACGATGATTTATCGGAACCGTCCCCGGATCAGGACCGGCAGCTAAACCGATCAAACATCAGCGAGAGAGAAGAGAGACCGTGGACCTACCTTGGGGGTTCGGATGTGCTCCATCATCACTAGCATCCAAGATGGAGGAGATGGAGAGGAGCAGCAGCCTGATGCCTTGTCTTCGTCAGCGGTTAAATTCACACATTCACACCGAGAACGGAGCCAAATTTCCCGCCGCTGCTGCTCCAGCCCTGGCCGAGGATCCCGTCCATCATTCCCGCCCCTCGTGTCCCGCCTTTGTTCGGCTGAGCCGTCTGACTGCGGACCCGCTGGTACCGATTCTCCTGCCGGTCCTCCGGTCAGCCCCTGCCTCTGACCGGACACTCTGATGTCACGTTCAGGACCGTTAAAGCGCTAACATCCGTCACAGATTTTCAAAATAAATGTCAGCTGTAACTATAATCGCTTCCAGGCGTCATCAGCTGAGGAAGAGCGCCTGAAAAGGTGCTTTCAACACATGGAAGCGTTTTATATACACAAAATATTCATAATATAACGAATTATTATGGAAAAAGGTTGCAGTTCTGCCTATTAGAGTCTTTATTATGAAAATCTTCCCCGTTTCCCTTTAGCTTTTGCTGGTACATTTACACTAGTTCACCTGCGCTCTGATGCATTATTAAACGCTGGAGCTTGTGCTACGACAAAACAATACAACAAACATTAAATAACAATAGCAGATAAATTCATTAGATGTTGCAATAATGAATCAGTTCATATCATAAAGCGAATTATCGTTTAAAATACAGACCAGAATGAACCAATTCTGGTCTGTATTTTGTTTCTGATGATTCCCAGTTCTGTTGTTTTAGCTTTTCTTCCTTCCTTTGAAATGTTTAAAAACATAATTGCTGATTATATTAATAGAAGTGATTTTTCTTATATATATAAGATGTCATACGGTACATAATTATATTATTAAACTACACATTGTCAGTGTATTATAATATCAGTATTATAATTTCTATGTTTTAGTCTGAACAATGGGAATGGATAGATTTGATCAAGTACAATTAAAACCATATCAACCGCAGGAATATGGTTTGACATAAAAACTGAATCAAATGAATAATCATGCTAAATAATTAAAAACTGCTGCAGAACTTCGCACTGACTCAGCAACATGTCAGCGTGAAGCTGTGACAGGACTGGAACCTGCAGAAATGGATCGGGAGGCAAGTTAGGACGTCCAACGGTTAGTCTTTCCTCGGCCTGTAGGGGGCAGTAGTCACTGTCAGAACTGCAGGGAAAGCTGGCCAGAAGCAGTAAAGTTGATTTTATTTGTGCATTTCTGATTAGTGAATCTAAGATGTTATAAATCTAAGCCAACCCACGAGATAATGAAGCACATCAAAGCAAAAAAAAAAAAAAAAAACCCAAAAAAGACAGTTTTACTGGCCGTTTTATATCAAACAGACGAAGTTAAAAAGATAAGTATTTTTTCATCAGGTATTCCTCCGCCAATATATATAGTGCGTGAGCCATGTGAGTGGGTGACCGGTTCACTTCACTGATTGGCTGCCAGCCGATGAGACCTGGGGACTCCTCCGGTGATCACCGTCATCCACCGGAACCAGCTGGGCCCACCTGGGAGCGCGGTTCGGCTGGGCTGGGAGGATTACTAGAGGAAACGTGAAGAGTCTGGTTCCTGTTGTGTCCAGGTGAGGCTGCGTGGCTCCTGCTGCAGCAGACGGTAGGTGTACTGACTGCGGGATTTTACTGTTTATTAGAAACAAGATGGAGAAAGGATTTATTTTTACTGAGGTTAAACATCACGAAGAAACAGCAGATTTTCGCCAATATATATAGTGCGTGAGCCATGTGAGTGGGTGAGGAAGCAGCAGCTGCAGTTTTATAGCAGGGTAAATATTTTAACGTATTTTTGTGAACCTGAGAGAGAACGTGAAGTTTTTGATCATCTTTTTAATATTTCTGTAAACAGAAAAACTTTGATGCGGTTTCTTTAATGAACGAGATGCACGGCGCTGTCGGTGCATGTCTGGTCACCTGCAGCTGCAGGCCAGGTGTCCTCTCTGTCCACTCTGTCTGCAGCACCACGTCCCTGTTTGTGATGGACATTTGTGCTGCTGCAGCATTCTGGGTGTTACATAACAGATTGTCCTCTGCATCATCCCGCAGGCCTGGCCAGGATTAAGTAAGACTCTGTGGCTCTCCTTGGCATGGCAGAGCTTTCAGGGAACGTTGTCATAACCTCCAGCTGCTCCTGATTGGCTCCTCAGTCATTTCATCCTGAAGAGAAAAAGGGAAACTAATGGATTTGTCCGCTGCTGGAGGCTGTGTTGTTATGAATGACTTTTTAGCGTTGCAGCCATTAAATTGAATTATTCTGAGAGACTCATCTGTCCACATAGACCAGGCTCCTTTTGATTTGGTAATTTTCCTAACACTTTTTGTTCTTTGAAATATTTACACATTTTTGCTTCTATATTGAGTTGTATTTTTGAAGTTGCCATCTTCAGTCATTCTTCCTTAAATAAGTCTTGCATAATAATTCATGTCTTTATCCCCATTAATTAAAGAGTCCTGATTAATTTAAGTCCTGACATTGTTTTCCAGTTTATTTCTTAGGAGTAAAATGCAATGCAATGATGCATATCTTAGCTGGATGACATATCATTCAACCCTTATTTATGCTGCCAGCTGATCCCACAGGAAAAGATGGACAAATATTTGTCAAGTTTTGTCTTAGACGTTTGATTTGAAAATGTTTTCTCATCCAAAAGAGAACATAAGTATTTAAATATGAAAGAAACTAGTTTTGGATAAAACAGTCCCACTCAGTTTTGTCCATAAAGTCTGCTGCTGTGCT
Organism: Poeciliopsis gracilis; assembly: GCA_911649635.1. Classification (NCBI taxonomy): domain Eukaryota; kingdom Metazoa; phylum Chordata; class Actinopteri; order Cyprinodontiformes; family Poeciliidae; genus Poeciliopsis; species Poeciliopsis gracilis. The sequence goes on from CAJVRI010000370.1 coordinate 492,225, forward strand.
AGCTTTAATAAATCACCTCTGGGTTTGGCTGATCTTGTTTCATTTTAGTTTTCACCACAGATTAAAGCCTGTGGATGTTTCCTGTTCTTGTAGATTTTCCCGTTAAAGCGGGACAGCCTCGTCTGATGCAGCCACTCCTTGGTTAGGTTGTGATTGTGCTCTCCGGCTCGTCATAATTGGCATTTTTGTGTCTGGATGTCAGCGTGGAGTTGAAAGCTGCGCTCTGCTCAGACTTGTTGCTGGGATTTAATCAGTAACTGCTTTTCATTTCTTCTATTATTCATAAACACAGTAAAACAACAGTAGCTGCTCTGGTGGGATTTACTCCTGCTGCTTTACGCCTCGGTGACAGTTTAACCTCTTTAACCACAACCACAGTTTGACCGCAGGTTCAGTTGCGTAAACCTGTTCTGCTGCTTGACAAACGTTCTACTCTGAACGCATTTCTCAGAAATGTTGAGCCTTGGATTTGTTTGACGTTCAACTGAACACCAGCTTATTCCCAGAGCAATAATGGAGCCTTTAGCTCTGTTAGCTGTTAGCTTTTGGTAGCTCAGTTCTTTTTGTGACCCTTTTATTTCCAGCAGGGCTGCTCGAGTCCAGTCCTCAGAGCTGCCGTCCTGCAGCGTTTAGTTGCAGTCTGACTCCAGTAGACCAGGATCAGCTCTGAACAGGCCTGGTAACGAGACATTCATTGGATTCAGGTGTGTTGGAGCAGGAAGCATCTCATAGCTGCAGGATGGCAGCTCTGAGGACTGGAGCTCCTCTGATTTACAGTATTGAGTCACTCCCACTTTAATCATTGTTATGTTTCACTGTAAAAATCTTATATCATTGAGTTATAACATGGAGCCTTTGTGATAAATAACTGGAAAAATGCAATGACTCAGCTAGCACTGAGCTGTTAGCCACACGTAGCATTTACCAGCTAAAAGGCAGTTAGTCGAGATGACTATGTTATGTTGTCAAATAATCTGCAATTTTAATTTTATTTAATGTTACTGTTGTGATAAAAGGTCCAATAAAGTTTTGCTTACAGGCTAACGGACATAGTCTTTAGAGCAGGGGTCACCAACCCGGCGCCCGCAGGGACCTTGTCAGTCGCCCGCGGAGCGACTCCTAAAAGTAGCCATTATCGTTAGGGAGCACTGCCAAAAAATAATTTAATTAAATGTTTTCACATTGAAGTAATAACGTTTGTCTATATTTAGAGTTCAAAGGAGGGAAATGATAAAAACGTTAAAAATAAATTGCTTTATGTATAAAACTCTTTCCTGCTGTTAAAGTTCAGAACTGCACAGGCGCCTGCAGGAAACTACCGGAGCCCAGCTGCAGCACCAGCAGCGCCTGCAGCACCAGCAGCGCCTGCAGCACCAGCAGCGCCTGCAGCACCTGCAGCACCAGCAGCGCTTGCAGCTATACTCTGCGTACCTTCACATTCTCCTTTAAGTAAAGAAAGAAAAGAATAACTTCTGGAGTTTTTATTATTTAACCCTATTTACTATTAACAAAATTCTGAAGAAAAAATAAATAAATTGTGCCAAAACATCTTATTCGTAGCGCGCATCGCAACACCTGAACCTGGGAACCAGCACCGTCCTCTTTCCGTGAACCTCATGGAGAGGCTTCACTTCATGTCTTTATTATTTAGCATCGTCTGGAAAAGAAGTCGCTGCTCTTGTGGTTTAGGCTTGAGCTGATTTTTGCGCATTGGAGAGGCGCTGGTGCTCTTGCAGGTCAGGTGCAGTGATAGTTTTATTTTTCCACATCTGCAGGTGTCAGCCAGCGGGTGACCCGTCAGCTGTTCGGTTCGCGAAACCAGGAAAAAAAGCGAATAAACTGGCGACCCGCCAGAACCGCGCAGACTGTCAGAAGCTCAGGCTGAACGTAGAACAACGGGAGGTTCAAACCCAATTCGTTCGTTTTTAGCTTGCAGAAAAACACAAAGCTGTGAAATAAAAGCAAACTGACCAATAAGACTTGGGCTTTGGGATTCCCCACCTCAACCCTCAGACTGACACAGCTGTGTGTGTAAAATATCTTTTGACACAAAAGATATTTTATTTACCAAAATTGTGCTAATAGAACAGATGGTTAGATAATAAAACTATAACTCTTCTTTTCTTTTTTATTTAAAGGAAAATTTACTGCAACAATCCATCAGTTTGCTTTTGTTTATTTCAGTCACTTGTTGCCAGTTTAGAATCACAGTGAAAAACTCCAAAAGGGAATCAAAGTTAAAACTCTGTGAGCTAAAAACTTCTGATCACATAATAGCAATTAACCAGCTGCCATGGTGAATTATTACTGATAACTATTGTGAGTGGTCCTGACATTAATATGATCAGGCAGTGTTATATATACTGTTATATATATAAAGACTGTATCAAACAAGTAACCCTTCGTGTTGCTCTGAACCCGTGACGTAGCTCCCAGTCTCCAAAAGGTCGGTGACCCCTGATCTATAATGTGAAAATTGCAGTTAGCTGTTAGCAGCATTCAGCAGCTAAATGGTAGTTGGAGATAATGTAGTTTTAAAATGGTGGTTTGTTGTAAATGATCTGCAACAATACTTTTATTTAATGTAACCGTTTTTATCAGGTAGCCATTATTATGGTAAGAATGTCTAATATGTAGCCATGGTGCTAACATGTCCGGTGAGCTGCCAGATCTAGGAAATAAATAAATAAAAGTCGCTGTAACGAGATTTGCAGAACATAATTAATTTCAGTAACTCCAAAGAGGCATCCAAAGAAGACAGTAAAACAATATAAATTGTGCTTCTTTTTGGTAGTTAAAAGTTGAATAGTTTATCGTTGATAGTTGAGAGGTATGATGGAAAACATTTATCTGAAAATGATCAGGTCTTGTAAAAACTAAAATCAATAAAAATGAGTAAAAATCCAAATAATTCAAAGAAAAACTCCCAGCGAGCTCCTGATCCGGACTGCTTGAAAATATCTTAAAAGATGTGTGCCTGGCTGGAAGGGAGTAATTGAGAGATTTAGTTATTTTGGCTGAAGTAGCAGATGGATGCTGGCTGGTCTCTCACCTTCCTCTCCTCCGACTGGCTGCCGGTTGTTTCTGCTGCGCTGTTGTTTCCAGGGTTCAGTGAAGGCATCAGGGCGCAGAAAACTGGGGCACCACTTCCTTCGTTTTATTGGAGAGTTTGTGCAGAGGACAGTGACACCTTCATGTGACCTCTGACCCCTAGGGTAAAGCATGGCGTCGCAGAACTCTTAAGGAAGACTGGTTATCATGACAGAAAACATTCCCACACATTTCCATTCACACTTCCTGTGTGGGAGAAGCTGGAGCTGATTAGAGGATCTCGCTCACTCACTTTCCAGACTTTCTCTCGCTCAGGGAAACGTTCGTTGCTCCAAACGTTTCAGACAAACTACTTGGATCAACGTTTCAGGAGTTTTCCTGCAGTTCGTCTACCGGCAGTTTTTGCATGTAGAAACACGTCGTCTGCCCCCCGATATGCTGCTCTGGATCTATGGCCGTTAATTTGAAAGGAAGGAGGGTTATGAGAGAGAGGAAGACAGGCAGCAAACGTCAGGCCCCGAATCAAACCTGCAACCTCTGCCTCGAGGACTGAGGTGGAAGTACTTTGCCCCTGCACCACCACAGCGCCCTCTTTAACACGAATTTGACGAGTAACGAATTGGTAATCTGATGTATTTCAGCCTAAACGAACACGTTGAGTTATTAAAGGTTCTGTGTTTCATGGGCGCTCGCGGTTCGTTGGCCCGCCGTCTGAAACAGGAACTCATCAGATTTTATCCGACTTTCCCATGTTTGGATCTATTCCTGTGAAGCGATTCCAGGCAGATGACGTGAGGGTCGTGTCGTTCAGGAGGTCGCACGTGAGCAGTCATTATGTTACCGGGGAGGCCAGCCGCGGCTTTAAAGTTCCTCAGTAATCTGAGCCGGCCTCTGATTGGCTGCCTGCCTCCGGCTCGCGCTGCATCAGATTACATGTTTAGGTTTCTGATGCTGAACAGAACGGAGAAGGATCTGGGCCAGAACCCCCCACCCCTGGCCCTGCGTGTGCTGTAGAGGAATGTCCCTCCCCTCTTGCCGTAGTCCTGTGCCAGAAGCAGCAGATTTGTGTTTACTGCAGGATCCCTCCTCCTCCGCCTCCCTCCGCCTGGATGGGAAAACCAGCAGCGATGGGTCACACATAACGCGTGATCGCGCAGCGGGAGGACCAGCATCCCAGTTCCTCCCAGTCTGTCCCAGTCCGGCCAGCTGGAGGAATCATTTCCTACTGGATCTGTTTTTTTTTCTGCCTTCAGAAGGAGCCAGAGGAGTAAGTTAAGACTGCGGCAACAGTTACTGTGTGTGTGTGTGTGTGTGTGTGTGTGTGTGTGTGTGTGTGTGTGTGTGTGTGTGTGTGTGTGTGTGTGTGTGTGTGTGTGTGTCTGGAAGTTCTGGTTGGACTGATGATGGTTCTGACTAAGCAATATATCGGATTGTGAAATCAATAATGTCGACGATGCTCCTCTTTAATGTGGAAACGTTCAGGATAAAATGGTCCCGCCACTTTTCGAAACTGAATCATAATCCATGTTAATGTTTTGGTGGTTTATTTATTGTGGATAAAAACCCAAATGTTGCTTAGAAATGAAATAATTATCATTAAAACAATTGTCTATAAATGATAGTATTATTGTTTATCGCCATAATTTGTGGTTCTGGTTCACATGGAGCATAAAGCATCATGCTGCGTCTCCACTGCATGATGCTGCCACTGCCATGTTTCAGCAGCAGAATCTGAGGCCCGGTCCGTTCAGAACTCAGAGATTTAACGGGTCACAGCGAGGGTCAGAACCAGCAGGTTCTGGTCGGTTCATCGCTCATGTCACAGTCTCGATGGAAATGTAAAAATTGACCCGGAAGAACAGAACCGCTGCAGGTTGGACTGACAGCAGCGCCGTCCTGACACGTCCTCCGTACGGGTCCTCGGTCTTCAAGGACCGGTTCTGATTGGTTCTAGAGGTCCAGATTACTCTTTTTGGTTCTGACAGTTTCAGGCTGACCTCTGACCTCATTTTGCTGCGCCGGCAGTCGGCCCTGCCTGAGGCGCTGCTTGCTACGAGTGACACATCCTTCCTCTCTCTGCGGATGACGGCGCAGTGCCGTTGCCACGGTAACCGCTCCAGCTGTGTCGGCAGCATTGCTGCGTTGTTTTCTGGAGACGTAACGTGATGCAGCAAATCCTGAAACACGAAGCAGTGAGCCGAGCGGCTTCATGAATTAATCAGTCGGATCGGGTCGGTGTGTGTGTGCGTGAGTCGGTGTGTGTCGGATCGGTGTGCGTGAATCGGTGTGTGTGTGTGAGTGAGACGGTGTGTGTGTGTGGGTCGGTGTGTGTGTGGGTCGGTGTGTGTGTGGTGTGGGTCGGTGTGTGTGTATGTGTGTGTGGGTCGGTGTGTGTGTATGTGTGAGTGAGTTGGTGTGTGTGAGTGAGTCGGTGTGTGTGTGTGTCGGTGTTTTCCTCCATGTTGCTCTACCTAAAGAAGAATTAAACTCTAGAAATGAACCTTGTGTTGCTGACAAATGTCTAAATTTGTTCCTAAAAGTTCTCTCTTTCTGTTTCTGTGAAAATTGTGACATTTTCTTGTATAATCCTGGAATATTTTTCCTGAAACCGTCTCAGTGCTGCCCTCTTTGGGTTGAATGGTGGTTCTGCAGTTAAATTTCGGTACTTTCACACTGTCGCCGTTCACGTTTACAACAGCACACAATAAGTTAACTTTTTCTGTAAACAAAACGGCTAACTTTTTGTTTAAAAAGTCAGTAGAGGGTCTGAAAAATCACTAAATAAAAAACGCTAAGCTAGCAGCAATGCTTCTTGAATCTTGACCACACCCTCTCCACACTTGGCCACGCCCATAAGTGGATCCTGACTCCACCCACTTTCTACATAGTCGGCGGGAGTGGCTAAGCTTTCACGGGGAGCTTAGTTACACGTTAACTATAAGCGATTTGGGTTAGTCAGAGGTCAGAGGTCGTAAAGGTCGTGTTTCCATCAATGTGGTTTCGTTATGCACATTTTAAAGTGTCGCATTAGAAACGGTTGGTGCAAATGTGTGAATTTGAAAAAACTTTGCAGAAATGTTTCCATGCTGGCTGAAGTTGGTTTTTGTGTTTTCTGAAAGTTAGCCGAAGAGATGGAAACGTTTACAGAATAAAGTCAGACGTAGGGAACTGTGGGCCTGTGCCTTACCAGAGACACCAAACTTTGGATAAATGTAAAAGTCCAACTTTCATTTGGGAGGGGAAGACGCGCCCCGCTTTTTAGAGGTGACTTCTACTTCCTGTTAACTGGGAAACTCGTTTCTCTCCATCAGACGGCAGATTTCTCTCAGCAACCATTTCATGGTGCTGCTTCGCCGTCATGTTTCTGCTCCTTCACTCGGCCCGTCGGATCAGAACCGACCTGACAGGCGAGTAAACGCGGCGCAGCGTTTCTCCTCTCTGAGCCGGTGCCAGCGGCTGATTCTAACAGGACGGGATGAGCTGCCAGGTCGGTCCAGTTAGACTGCCTGGGTGAATGTAGGTCTCTGCCTGACCCGGTTTGACGGAACCAACTGGACCGAGTCCAGAGTTCAGCTCCGACTTGAAAGGGTGAGGAGGAAAGGGATTTTAAATCGTTTCAATGTTCTGAAATCTGGATGAAGAACTTATGAAATATTCTGTAGCCCAACGACGCGTTGGTCCGACCGGAGATCCCATCGGTCCGACCGGAGATCCCATCGGACCGACCGGAGATCCCATCGGACCGACCGGAGATCCCATCGGACCGACCGGAGATCCCATCGGACCGACCGGAGATCCCATCGGACCGACCGGAGATCCCATCGGTCCGACCGGAGATCCCATCGGTCCGACCGGAGATCCCATCGGACCGACCGGAGATCCCATTGGTCCTGATGATCTGGTGGACAAATTTCTGCCCGGAGTCTCAAAAAATACCTCATTGGTCAGATTTATTTCCTTCAACACAAAAATCATGACGAGCTCAGAAAACACTGGCTTCGAGAAACTTGGTCTAATTATTTTGGCCAAACCGTTGAAATGAAGCAGAAATATTCACCAACACTAACATGTTTCAGGAAAACGTTTCGCGAAACGTTTTCGAGGTTAGCAAAAGCGCTAAACTAAAAATGAGCTAAACTGTTAGCGGAAGCTGCAGCCAAGATGCTGATTCAGAAATGATGATTAAACAGCTTCTGGTTCCGGTCCAGAACAGCCCACGGAAACACTGAGGCGGTCCGGTCCGGTCCGATCATGTGATCAGAAGCTGCTTTCCCAGCTCCTTTTCCTCTGGAGTTAGATTTGTTCAGAACCGGATCGGACCTCTAAACCCCGACTGTTCCGAGAACCGTCAGTGGGCCCGGTGAGGTTCTGTGGGCCCGGTGAGGTTCTGTGGGTCTGCTGCAGCTTCATCTCGCTCCTCCTCATCTTCCTCTACCTGGAAGTGAGGAAGATGAGCCGGTTATTGTTACCAGGGAGAGAAAAGAGGTCTGACCCGGTTCTGAAGGCCTTTATTTAGCCGCTCCGGTTCTTTTAGTCTCTGACCCACAAACACGACCAGAACCGACCCAGATGTGACTCTATGCGCTGGAAACACCAAGAAGATTCAGCCTGCAGGGGGCGACATTTCCCAGTCAGATTGCTGAACTCTGCATCTGTGATGATGATCAGAAGCTTCAGCTTTAAAGGAGTCACATTTTTAGACTTTTTATATTCCATCCAATCCGGAGATTTATTTGTATTTACTGATTCATACTGATGGATATTTCTAGTTTTCCTGAGGACGTTTTGGTTCTCCACAGGAAGCTACCATGCTGTGTTTTTGTTCCTGCAGACTCCGGAACATGTGGGACCTTCCTGCAGGAATCCGGGATCCGTGACCTTTAAAGTTTTCCAAATGCGATGAGCCGGAAGTTTCTGGAAAACCTGCAGAAAGTTTGAGGCAAACATGTGAACCGAACGGAGAATTTGAACGATCTGGGCTGGAGAAACGTCTGACTTGATCTGGAGATGAGCAGTATGAAGCTCCCTCTTCGTCGCCAAGGCGACCACAACGGCAACGCCTTCCCGGTCTCCTCTTCCTCCTCCTCTTCCTCGTCTCCGGAGTCACTGCGGAGTCCGAGCGGCCGGACCGAGAGCCCGGTGGAGTACGACCTGCTGGCAGTTACCATGACGACCGCTGTGATGCCCACCCACCTGGAGGAGGTGGTGCTGTCCAGGTGGGCCCCAGAGGAGGAAGATGAGGAGGAGGAGGAGGAGGAGGAAGGGCGGTTCCAGACCGACGCCTCCGCCTCGCTCTACCTGGATGCCAGCAGCGCCGGGTTCCACCAGGACACCTGGAGCCCCCGCCTGGACGGTTACCAGGGCAACGGCAGCTGCTCCGCCGCCGACTCGGACACGACGGAGATCCCAGCCGATGACGAGGAAGACGAGGAAGACGAGGCCCTGTTTGTGTCTGTGAGCTCAGACGTGTGTGTGACGCTGAGCCAGGTGAGTCCAGCCGGGCCCAGCGCCGGACCGGACCTGCAGGACGGGGGATCGGACCCGTTGAGGACAGTGGAACCGCCGTGGGGCGACCCGGACGGTCCCACTGCCTCCCAGAACCTCAGCAGAACCTCTCAGACCTCCACCTGTCCAGGCGGAGGCGCCGCTCCACCTCGGGATGTCCCGACCCGAACCGGACCGAGCGGCGCTGCCAGAACCTCCAGCCTGGAGGCAAAGGGAACCCAGAACCCGTCTCCATCCAGAACACCTGCTCAGGTACTTCGGATGACCTTTGAACTCAGCTTAGGTTCTAACCCGTTTATCAGAACTTCCAGATGTTTTCCGTCTGCTCAGCAGAACCGATCAGAACCCAGCAGGAGAGCCGAAGTGGCCGGCAGTAGAAAACCGACTCCAGGTCCGATTAAAGTGGCCCGGCTCCTCAGGCCCAGCAGGGGGAAAGCTGCGGCTCCCCGGGCCGACCAGCAGGGGGCGGCGGCCTCGCTGTCTGCACCACCAGAGAAGAAGAAAGCGGCGGCGAGCCGAGCCGCGTCCAGCAGCTCTGTGGGTTCTGATCCGGTCACAGAAGCTGCGACACAGACTGCTCAGGAGAAGCCGAGGACTCCCAGCAAGGTGAGTGAAGTTCTGGTCCAAACTGAGAACACCCCGACCCAACAGCACCAGAACTCACTGCAGTCCCGGATTCAGAACCGGCCATGGTTCTGGCACAGGAAGCGGGTCAAGCTGAAGGTTTCGGGTCCAGTCAAAGTAAAATGTAAACGTTTCTATGGTGATAATTTGGGTCGAAGTTCTGATATCAGTGACAAACGGGCTGAACCAGAACCGCCTCCTGCTGGACTCGGAACCGGTTCTGGTTCAGAGTCTGGATCTGTTCTGGTTCAGGCGATCTGGACTCAGAACCAGCAGCCGCTCCGGTACCAGAACCGATCTGCTGCACGCGCTCAGAGCGAGCTGCAGCTGCAGGGAGCGTGTCGACACAGGACGGTGGTATGCTGCAGTCTTCTGCAGGATTCAGGCCCGGTTCTGACCCGATGGGGGCGGGTCCGGGGCCGCTCCTCCGGCAGACGGAGGCCAGGCCTCCAGACTCTCCATGTGTTTATGGAGACTTTCCTCCCTCTGAGCCGGCCCAGTTCCCCTCCTCCCCTCGTCTTCCTCGTCTTCGGCTCCGCTCCGGCTGGGAATGGCCGACGCCTTGGTGCGCTCCGGGCCGCTGGGCTGGAGCGCCGCGGCCAAACATCCGCTCTTCCTACAGAGGGCCGCCTCCAGGCCGCCGGGACGCAGCGGCCGGCCCGACCGGGGGCCGGCGCCGCCAGCGGGACCGGACAGCGCCAGGGGAGAGTCTGACGGACCCGCAGCCAGGAACCAGAACCAGGGTGAGTATGTCTGAGTGTGTGTGTGTGTGTGTGTGTGGTGTAAATCCAGCTGCACGCGCAGAGACTTTTCCGCTCTAACAGCCGTATCTGGAACCGGGTCCAGAACCGCTCCAGCTGCTTTGGGTCGGACTGTTTCTGTTTCCTGCAGCTCTTCGTGTCAGAGGACGTCCATCTGTCCATGTCTCACTCTGTCCGTCCTGCAGATCAGGTTCTGGTTCTGACTCGTTGAACGGACCTCGGACCGGGATTTGCACCAGTCTGGTTCTTTTCTGTGAGTCGGCTTTGCATTTGGGCCGCTGGTTGCCTGTCCTGCGGTCAGTGGAACCGGTCCCATCCAGATGTCTTCCCGATCCGGCTCTGACCCGAGCCCCCAGCATGATGCTGCCACCGCGGCAGAGCCGGGCTGCAGGGACCCGATGCTGATCTGGAACACCGGTCCGTCTGTCTAGATGGATTTCCGTTGCTGAACGGTGGGAACCTGAACTGAGCTGAAGCAGAGCGAGTTTTAGAGCTGCTGTCACCAGGAAGCATCATCAGCTCAATGTTCAGAACAAAAACGCTTCACTGTTTCTCATCTTCACAGCAGAGCATGAAAACCTGCATGCAGAGGTTTTATGGTGGCCCTGAAGGCCCAATAAAATGCAAACACAACACAACAGAAGACAACCAGAGATGTTATGCTAGCAAGTTTATCATAACCTAGCATTTAGCTTCCTTTGCAGCTTAGCTTAGCTTAGCACTTTGTCTCCTCTTATTTCCTGTTGATTGAGTGAAACAATCCGCAGGTTTGTTTCTCCGGATTGTTTTCCTGTGACAGTGAAACAGTAAAAACTCAGTCCGAGTCTTTTGTGATTTCATTAGTCGGGTTGGAGGCTGCGTGGGGAGCGGTTCTGGTTCTGGTTCTGGTTGTGTGCTGCTGGATGTGTTGTGATTCAGCTCTTACCCAACTGTGATTCCTGAGGTAACCCAACCCAGCTGCTCCGAACCCAAACGGAGCCAGATGTTTCCTGCTCTGTTCTGGGTGGTTCTGATCCGGCTGAAGGCAGCGAGCAGCAGTTCACGCACAAAGTCCAGGTAAAGGTTCGTCTGGTTCGGTTGTGTTTCACAGCAATGTTTGGCTTAGAATCATTCAGTTATTGTTGGAATTAATTCAGTTAAACTGAGTAATAATCACAAGACCTAAGCAGCTCCGCTAAAACAGGAAATATTCATAATAAATGGATCAAATCAGATTTTAGCGGGTGGACGATTACTCTTTAGCCATTGCTAACCCTAGCCTAGCATGGTTGCTTTTACCCAGAATGCCTTGCTCTGTAGTCCTCCTGCTTGTGGAGCGGTCTCCGGTCCGCTTGGCGTTCACTTCAACCGAACCCAGACCGGGTTCTGGAGGACCAGAGTTAGCTTAGCATTCACACCTCACCAACCGGACCGGACTTCCTAGGAAAACAAAATGGATTTTCATTAAAGTGGGCCGGAGCAGGCGGAGATAGTTAGGAGCCAGGCCGGAGTCGATCCGAGCCGAAACGGTTCGGAGCGGGCCGGAGGGGGCCAGAAGTGGGCCTGAGCCCGGCCGGAGCCGGGCCGGAGCCGGGTTGAAGTCGGGAGCCGGGTTGAAGTCGGGCCTGAGCCCGGCCGAAGCCGGGTCAGAGCCGGGTCGGAGCCGGGTGTAAGTGGTGTGGATGATCTTCTCCAGAAGGCTGCAGCCTTCTGGACGTTTTTCGGCTCCATCCTGAGGGGATTCAGGAAAACTTTTGTCTTTCCAATAAGAAACTCATTGAGATCCACATGAGAAACTGGTTAATGATTCCTGAATCTGCTGCTTCTTGGACCTGAACACAATGCATGGATGGATGATTTTTGCTTGGATTCGTTTGGTTTTTTTGTTGTGTTTTTGTGAAATATTGTTTGGCTTCTCATCCATCCTCTTATGTTTGCAGTTCTTTCTTTTGTTCCTGTGAATTTTCTTGGTTTTCTTTGAGGTAATTCTCTGTGCTGTGACAGGAAGTTGCAGAACAAAGTGTTCCTGGTTTTACCATCTGAAGCCCGGAGCGTTTTGCTCCAGAGTGGGTGGCGGTTTGATGTCCGCAGCTTCTGCCCTCCTCCTGGTCTGGGTGTGAGGAACCAGAGGCCTTTGTTTCTCTCAGGGATTCTCTCCGCCTCGCTCTTCGGAAAGAATGTGTGAATCAGTCTGCAGAAATGACGAGTGACGCGGAGCTGCACAGTTCTTTCACTGTAAACCATCCAGCTGCAGAAAGACCAGTCCTGTCTGCTGGTTTCTCAGCTGTAATTTAAACTTATATTTAACTCTGTGAAAAGTTTAAACGCCTCCTTTCTGAGTCCGTAACGGCCCAACAAATGGTTTTTCCTGCGGAACAATAAAGTTCAGCATCAAACCACAGTTTGGTCCCACAAACAAGTCAGAGCGACAAAACAAAAGCTCAGGGGACAAAGAGACTCCTAGAAGACAAAACTTCCAGGTTTTTATTTGCTGTCCTGATCCATGAGGTCTTCCAGGAATCTCTGCTTTGACAACAAACATGTGAGAAAATAATTGAACTGAATAAAAATGAAATTTTTAGAAACTGGAAGAGTTTTGCACATATCTGTTTCTACACAATCAAACATTTGAGGAATTTGGGGGAATCAGATCTCAGATCTTCTACTGCATAAAAAACCAGCAGCAGCTGATGGAACCACAACCTGTCCCAGTACACAATGATGGACAAACTGGACCTGCTGGACTCTTCAGGACGCACTAACAGGAAGAGCTGGACGAAGAATGATGGATAATGGATGGATGATGGATGATGGATGATGGATGATGGATGGATGCACCCCATTATTTTGGGCTGCTGTTAATAATGTTACACAGTTAAAAATTCACAGCAATAATTTGGTCACAATAATAATAATAATTAGTCACAAGAGGAGAAAAATGGGTGTTAAATTTTCAAGGTCATATTTTCTCCATGTTTATTTGTAAATGTTACAAACTAAATATGTTATGAGCATGCTAAATATTTAGTTTATCGTTAAAGTCATTATACAGTTGAGGCAACTATTGAGAACCAGCTAAAGGTTTAGCGAGATGCAGCTGATGTTTGTTGACGGTGATTTACAGTAAACCAAGCAGCAGCTGAAACATCTTCATAATCTGCAGCTTGATTCTCGGAGAAAAAAGGCGAATCTGTTTCTCTGCTTGTCTCGTTCTTTTCTTTAAGTTTTATTTGCTTCCCAGGTATTCCCAAACCTCGAGCACCAGGAGTCGCTCACAGTCCCGCCGCCTCCATTCCCAAACCATCGTCCAATCAGCAGTCAGCCCCCGGGTCGGCATGGCGACCACCTGCTCCCGCCGCCTCCAAGCTTCCTGTGAAAGGCGTGCCGGCCGCCCTGAGCCCGTCGTCTCCGGGGATCAGCGAGAACAACGCGGCCAGCAGCAAAGGTGAGGGGTCGGGGCTTCCACACTCACTTCCTGTCTTCCTCTGGACTTCCTGCGTCTCTGCCGCCATTTAATCAGGACAGACGTGAAACGGTCGGGTTGCTGGAGTGAAATAAAACTGTCTTCTGCCCCAACCCTGCAGAGACGGGGAATTTGAGCAAGTTGGGGTCAGAGGTCACATGTGGTAGAGATCCAGAGCTCTGCTGGTGTCTGAGTGCTGCTGCTCTCTTAAGAACTACTTCCTGTTCCTCTTTAGTTCAGTAAAGTTACAGAGAAAGTGCAACTTTGGGTCCAGAAAGAAACACGCGTTTAGTTTCCATTTCTGTGAAAATCCCGATGCAGAGAAGGTTTTGGCTCCCAGGAGGCGATTCCCAAAGATCACCTGAAACTCAGGTACGCATCAGGCGCCCGGTGAAGGATGACGCTTCGCTCATCTTACTTTAATTTGGATAACTTACCTAATTTTCATATTTCATGTTGTTTGTAAATGAACTTTTCCAACAGCAAAATCAGTCAAATATTAGTACAGAGCATGAACTGAACAAGAATATGTAAATAACGGACTTTAAACAAGAGAGGGACGTGTTGACAGGTAAAGGTCAGGTAAAGGTCAGGTAAAGGTCAGGGTCAGTGCAGGTTTTTATTGGTATATTTTACCTTTTCTTCCTCCAGGAATGGACTTGATCTTGTAAACATCTTTTTGATTTTCTCTTTTCACACACCGACACATTCCTGATGGTGTGATCGGGTTGCCACGGAAACCAGACTGCGTTCGTGCCAGCTGGTTGCCATGGTGATGCTGACCCTGAGAGCAGCGTAGGTGTTGAAACGCCTCCACACAGATGGATCGCCGTGATTCATGCTCTCCGTTCAGACCGGCCGTGTTGCCAGGTTCTGGTTCTGTGCTTCACCTGAGATGTAACGCCTACCTTCTTCCAGGTCGAGATTCAAGAAGAAAAATGTTAAAATCAGATGGAAAAAAAATAAACAAATGTTTTTATTAAAGAAAAGATAAAATATCTGCTTTTTATCAATCAGATAAAAAGTTTAAAAATGGACCTTTTGTTTCTCTTCGGTCCGTTTCAGGCTGGACTTGTATTTCTGAACTGGTTCTAAATTTGATGCATTGTGTTTTCCAAGCAGACTGAAGGTTCTGATTCTGTCGGGTTCTGTTGTAACGAACATTTTAAAGGAGCTGATTTTAGTTTTTAATGTCAGAAAAGATCAAATAAACTTCATAAAATGTCCCTTTAAAGTAGTTTTTCCTTCATCGGAAACAAACCTGCAGAACACCTGGGTGGACCTAGCCCCGCCTCCTAGGTGCAGCTCCTCCCCCACTCAGCTCCTTCAGACTAGCCAGCAGCAATTAGCAAACAGCTGGAACTGCTGAGCTCATTATAGGAGATGCTGCTCAGAGCAACGCTGGTAAAAACGTTAAAGGGTTAATAGAGGAGCCATGTTGGATGACTTATTGGAGGCGGAGCTTCAGAAAGAGCAGGAGCTTCTTAAAGAGACAGAGGCCCAATTTCAAAGCGATGAAGCAGGAAGACCTAAATTTCTTTTAGGTCATATTTTATGTAACTATGTGAAGGTAACATAGTTACATGATTATGGTATAAAATGGCCGCCATGTGTCTGGAGAACAGGCTACTGGCCCTTTAAGACCAGTGAAGGGTTTTCCTGAATGAAATGAGAACTGAAGGAAAATGGAGGAATGTGATGCTGGTTGAACCTGAAGCATTTTCTCTCCTTCAGCTGCCGGGTCGAAACCCGATGAACCGCCCAGCAGAGGCAGCACCAGTGCTCCCAGTGCTCCCAGTGACGGCTCGTCCTGCTCCACCCCCAAGCCTCCAGCGGCCGCCATGAAGGGCAGAGCGCTGCCTCTGCAGGCCAGAGCGACGACAGGTGAGGAGGCTTTAAAGCGGGATTATCAGCTGGGTCGTTTGCCGGCAGATGTTTATGTCAGAACCATGTGATCCAGAACAGATTGGACTGTCGGAACAGAACCGGCTGATTCTGCAGATATGAGTGGAGCTGACTGGTCCGGTGGCTGACCCGGTTCTGGCTGACCCGGTTCTGGCTGACCCGGTTCTGGCTCCAGTCAGAGGCGATGGTGTTTCACGTCTCCTCTGTTGGACCTGCAGGTTTGAAAAGCCCGACCGGCACCAACCAGAACTCCATCAGAACTCCTGGCGGCCAGCCGGCGGCGAAGGCGGCGCCGTCCGGGTCGGCGAAGCCCCCGCTGCAGAGGAACGGCTCGACCCGGCTCAGTCGCCTGAACAGCACAGGTAAGCCACCTGAGAGGCAGTGGGCGGGGCTTCCTGCCTGCTGACAGAAATGGGTTGTTGTCATGGAAACGGCAATAATGCAGCAACAGGAGAACCTTCTTCAGGACTGGTTGCTGTTAATATTTAGCTTTCTAAATGGATGTTTAGTGTGGAGCTAATTTTTAGGTTAGCAAACTAAAAATTAGCTCCAAACTAAATGTCTAAGTAGCTAAATATTTATTTACTATTTAATTCAAAGTAAGCTAGCAAATCCAATATTTACCCTGATTTAACTTCCTGACTTAATATTAACCTCAGTCTAAATATTAAACTAATGAGGTAAATATTTAGCATTAAGCTAAATCCTTTGCTGCAAGCTAAATATTAAGTTAGGAAGCTTAAAGTTTAGCTTTGAGCTAAATATGAAGTATTTAGTATGGAGGTAACTATTTAGCTTGGCAAATTAAAGCTAAACTAAACATCGTCATAATTTCTGAAAGTCTCTGGATTAGGGCTGTTCTAATAATCTGGATTATGATGACTAAATGTTTTTCTGTAATTATTTGTGAGCAGCAAACCGCCGCCGTTTCTTTGAATTTGAGCAGAAGCACATAAACGGGTCGGAACCAGTAAACTGTAATTAAACTGGGCTGACAGTGGAGCTACTGGGGAATTTAATAAACATTTAGTATTTATATCAGACAATCCTGAATATGAGAAATCCTCCTTTCAATCTGCTGACTTTAAAATGAGAACATGTCTCATTTCGCAATTTTTGTTCCTGCATTTTGAATTTATTGGCGTTTAAACGTGTTTACTGGGTATTTTTGGGCCGTTTGCAGTCAGTCTGCAGCGAACCGCCGGGCTCCTCATGGACTCGCCGTCGTCGCAGCTCCTTCGCCTCGCTCACGCCTTAAACATGCAGCAGCGTGCGTGGCTCTGATTGGCTGAGGACTTTAAAGGCTCTCTGTGGTTTTCTGTTTTTGTCTGGATTTAAGTCAAACTTTATGGATTCTTTGAGGCAAACGCAGCTCCGTTTACCATCCACCCGGCTGCAGTTTAAAGTGTCATCAGGTTTTTTTCTTCTACTGCTCATAATGTGAAGGAATCTGCAGCAATTAAGTTTATAAACCTGAAGCTACGCCCTGCTGCCAGCTGGGGGCGCTGGTCTGCATCTGGGACCTGCTGGATCAGATTCCTGATTCAGGTTGGATGGAGAATATCTGTTAACATCAGGTGGATTCAGATCTGGACTGGGACTCAAACGACTCCTCTAATGATTTGAGTCCCTCCATCATTAAAATTCCTCGAGGAAAATTTAGCTGCTGCGAAGCTTCGTTAATTTACGTTTTATTATTTAGGACCGTTTTCCGGACGGGACATTCGCGTTGCGATTTACTGAACCCTCCCCTGGTTTGGGTCTTTTCTACTCAACCTGCTGCTGGCAGAGGCGTATGTGTGTGTGCGTGTGCGTGTGTGCGTGTGCGTGTGTGTGCGTGTGCGTGTGTGTGTGTGTGTGTGTTCATTCTCCTATGAGCTCCTTTCATTGCGAGTTTGATTTATCTATGGCTCTTTAAATGGAGGGAAAGTGAAGGGAGATTATTCCGTCCTATCTCCTCCTCCTCTTCCTCGCTCCTCCTCCTCTCTGTGTTTGCCCAGCAGAGCTGCAGCAGCAGAGGGTGGTGGACGCGCTCGTCTTTGTGTGAATCGGGAAACAAACTGAGGGAACGGAGATAATTTCCTTTTCCTCCATCTCCGTTTCTCTTCCTCTTTTCTTCTTCTGGTTTTTCCACTTGAGCGACGGAGGAGAAGAAGCAGACTATTTTTGGCGCCATTTTCTCCCTCCTCTGAATCGTTCGACAGAAACACGCTCCTCTTCCTCGTATGTTTGTGTTTTTCCTATTTTTCTGTGGCTTTGATGCGATGAAGAGCAGGTGGAGGATTAACAGACTCTGATTCCTGCAGAAATCTCTGAATCTGAGAAACTCTGCTTCGGTTGGACCCACGTGGCAAAAGCAGAGAGACACGGACGCACGAAGACCCAGTCGGTCGGTCCCCCGGGTTTAGCTTGGCCGAACGTTTCTTCATCTGAGGGAAGAAAGAAGCTTGGTGCTGCTGTACCGGTACGAGGACGACCCGGAGGCGAGACGATGCTCTGGTCTCCCAGGCTCTCGCTGTCCAACTTCCATGTGAAGCTGACGGCTAAAGGACTTTTCCGAAACCTGCAGCTTCTGTCAGGATGCAGGAAAAACACTGTGGTGTTCCATGCAGGTCTGGACCTGGCCCCACCATCCCCCACCATCCCACCACATCCAACCCACCATCCAACCATCAACCCGCCACCATCCAACCACCATCCCACCATCATCCAACCATTAGCCAACCACAATCCAACTATTTTCCTCTCTCATCCTCTTCTCATCGCCCTTTTCTGTCACTTTCATATATTTCAGCATTTCCCAGTTTGTCCCCTTTCGTCCCAGTTTGTCCCAGTCTCCCTCCTCCTGCAGTCCCCATAGCGACCGCCTCCCCCATCCTGTGGGTGGAGCTTAAGGCGCCACACGCAGCGACTCGATCCACGTCATTTTGGTTGACCAGGTCGTCGTTCTTAAATCTGTTTAGTTTCATTCCTCTCATCTTCATCATGAACCAGCCATCCTCTTCCTCTCGCTGTTTGTGATGTCGGTCTAACCCCAAACCTCCCGCCCTTCCTCCTCCTCCTCTTCCTCGGCAGCCATTGTTGCCTGCAGTATTGTGCGGATCGTCCCTTTAGCTCTGCCTGTCAGTTGTGTTCACACAGACGAGCGTGGACGCTTTCTGCACGAGTGGCTCAGCAGCAGCGAATAAAGATGGCCGCCGGCTGTTTCAGCGGCGCCATGTGACCCACACATGAACAGGACGCCCTCCGTCCTTCGGCTCCTCCTCTTCCTCAGTAACTGCTCTGGAGAAAACAGAGAAATCTGAGGAGCCAAACAGTTTTAATCTGAA
Organism: Poeciliopsis gracilis; assembly: GCA_911649635.1. Taxonomy (NCBI): domain Eukaryota; kingdom Metazoa; phylum Chordata; class Actinopteri; order Cyprinodontiformes; family Poeciliidae; genus Poeciliopsis; species Poeciliopsis gracilis. The sequence goes on from CAJVRI010000370.1 coordinate 510,842, forward strand.
ACAGATTAGCTAATCTCTGGGCGGCCATGTAATCCCAGCTCTGGACCTGGGGGAAAAACAACTCAATACATTTGACAATAATTTACAAAGGCTTATTTTAAAATGATTTTTTCTTTACATTTTTTAGATGTTTTCTTTGCTTGCAATAATATTGGAACAAATTTCTCTCCGTAGTTTTAATCTTGAAGGTGTAGATGAATCTTAATGTGTGAAAATGGCCTCAGTTCAGACATTTCTTTATATTTTAAAGCAGATTTATTGACGTGTGGTGCCCTTTGACCCCGAAGTGAATCAGGAAGTAGATCAGTACATGCTGCTTCTGCCTTTTAACTGACCGAGTTTAAACTGAACCAGTTTGGAAAAATAACCTTTTTGAAGAGCGTGATTTGCTCTTTATTTAATAAACTAATGTAGAGTCGCCACCAGAGGGCAGCAGTGGTGGCATTACGCTGGCAGACCGAAGTCGCAGCCCAGGTCAGAGGTCAGATTGTGGTGTCATCTGGTAGAAAGTTGTTTCTGACAGGTTGGACCTTTGACCTCACTGGTTGAGTCAGGCAGATATTAATGCTGAACAGAAGATTTAAAGGGCCGGTATTATGTGTTTTCAGGCACATGGCGGCCATTTTATACCACTATCATGTAACTATGTTACCATCAGTTTATATTAAAATGCTTTATGTGTCAATTATGACCTAAGAGATATTTGACTTCCTGATTTAATAGCTTGAATTTGGGCCTCTGTCTCTTTAAGAGCTCCTGTTCTCTCTGAAGCTCCGCCTCCAGGAAGTTGTCCCAACATGGCTCCTCTTTTAACCCTTTAATGTTTTAACCAGCGCTGCTCTGAGCAGCAGCTCCTATAATGAGCTCAGCAGGTGTTTGCTAATTGCTGCTGACTAGTCTGAAGGAGCTGTTCCTTGCAGGTGGGGCTGATGAGGGTAAAACACTAAAATGATAGAAAGATAAACACACAAATTTTACGCGACACCGGCCCTTTAACTGTAAACTGGATCTGTAATAAGTTCTGGTTCTGGACGGTTAATTGTTGTTTATTCTGGTAAGAACCAAATATTTCAGATCTGATTTCATGTTTCTCATCCAGATTAGTGGTTAATTCCTCCACCTTGAACATTTCGTCTGGATTAAGAGCCGTGTTCCAGCTCGTGTTTGGACCGCTCCGGCTGGGTTCTGGCCCAGATGGACCCGGTTCTGTTCAGAGCGGCTCATCTCCGGGAGGATTCGCCCAGCTGTGCGCGGCGGCACGTGTTTGGCCGCCGCTGCGTGTTTTCTGGGTCGGGATCCACAGACCCGTTTCGCCGCTGGATGTAGGTCATCCAGCTGCAGCGGTTCAGCTGAAGCGGCCAGTAATCTGCTGCTGGATTATAATCCCACGGCCCAGAACAGGTCGTTCCGCTGGAGATGTTCTTTTATTTTCAGTCTGAAGCTGCTGGCTCAACATTTATATTTTTTTTATTTTATATTTTTCCACTGAAATGTAAAAATCAGTTTGATCTAAATTATTTTTAACATTTAATGACATTAATCCCCAAATATTAAAATAACTTTCCTACAATTCAACCAGATTCTTGATGGTTTTCTCTTATAATTGGTAAACTTATGATTTTTAAGTAGAAACAAATTTATAAATGTAAATGTACTGAAATAATCTGTTATTGGAGCAGATTTTAAAAAATTAGACTTTCACTGCAGAAAACTGGGATAAGAAAGAAAAGCATTTTTCTTCAGTCAGAAACTTGACAATCCGATCTTTTTCTGGTCAGTGAACGCATCTTTCCCGGCAGCCGGTCGCCGATAAACCCTCTTCAGGGTGGAAACTCTTTGTAGCTGAATATTATAAACGATCTCAGAACATTTTGAAACAAACTGAAAAAGCCAGGCTGCAGTTTGGAAACTGGCAGAAACGCCTGAGACCGAACTGGACGCCTCACATCCGGAGGGACACGAGGGATGCTCGTGTCATCCTCACTGAGGTACGGTGGTGGCAGCATCATGCTTTGTGGTGCTGATTTACTTTCATTATTGAGCCTTTTGAGAAACTGCATCCAGCTTCGGACCGAAGGAACAAAAACTTTCTATTTATCAGGCGTCTGTAAACTTGCTGTGCAGGTCAAACCAGGACAGAAAGGAAGCTGTTGCTAGGTAACCGGTCAGCCCAGTTGGATGCAAACGGGTCACAGAGAGTAAGAGCCGCCGCTGTGTTTCCGCCTGCAGTCAGTCCAGCCTGAAGGAAGTTCTAAACGGTTCTGATCGTACTGGGTCCAACAGAACCAGCAGAACCGAAACAGTAACAGTGATAATTATAGCCAGCGGAACCTTAATGCTGCTGCTGAAGCCGCAGACGAACCGTCGCTTAAAGATCCACGATGGAGAAACAAAGTGTTTAAAGCTGAAGGTTCATCTGACCTTCCTCCTTACCTTCCTCTTCTTCCTCCTGACCTTCCTGCTCTTCCTCCTGACCTTCCTCCTCTTCCTCCTGACCTTCTTCTTCTTCCTCCTGACCTCCGTCCTCTTCCTCCTGACCTTCCTCCTCTCTGGTTTTTCTTCGTTGAGTTGTTGGACCTGCATGCTAACTGTCTGGTTCCTCCTCCAGTCTGGGCTCAGCAGCTCTGCCTTTCAGCCAGAGAGGCTCCAGGTACAAACTCACCTCAGCACACCTGAAACCTCACCTGTCCACTTCCTTGCTTTGATCCGGATCATTATCCAGGTTTTCTGAAGCTTTTTGTGAAGAAAAATCTGTTGATCAAAACGGGTCACAATTTTTAATGAGACTGGACCATTTTTCCCATCACCAAACTCAGACTTCATATTTTCACACAGATTTTCCATCAGTGTAGAAAACGTGAAACATCGAATTTATTCAGAACCAACTAACAGAACCAATAATCTGCTTTACTATTGGCAGAACTAGTGTTTATGGTTCATGCTTTTAGTTAGTGCAGCTAGCTTTTTAGGTAGCGCAGCTAGCTTTTTAGTTAGCGCAGCTAGCTCTTTAGGTAGCGCAGCTAGCTCTTTAGGTAGTGCAGCTAGCTCTTTAGGTAGCGCAGCTAGCTCTTTAGTTAGTGCAGCTAGCTCTTTAGGTAGCGCAGCTAGCTCTTTAGGTAACGCAGCTAGCTCTTTAGTTAGCGCAGCTAGCTCTTTAGTTGGCGCAGCTAGCTCTTTAGGTAGCGCAGCTAGCTCTTTAGTTAGCGCAGCTAGCTTTTTAGGTAGCGCAGCTAGCTCTTTAGTTGGCGCAGCTAGCTCTTTAGTTAGCGCAGCTAGCTCTTTAGTTGGCGCAGCTAGCTCTTTAGGTAGCGCAGCTAGCTCTTTAGTTAGCGCAGCTAGCTTTTTAGGTAGCGCAGCTAGCTCTTTAGTTGGCGCAGCTAGCTCTTTAGTTGGCGCAGCTAGCTTTTTAGGTAGCATAGCCCAGTGCCACCATTGCTCATCAATCACAACAGGAGGAGCAGAAAAGCAGCAGCTCATTATGAAAACCTGCTGATCTTAAATATTAAAGGTTTGTGGTTCATATTAAAGATTTCTGGGTGTTGGTGTGTTTCTCTGATCATTATAAAAGGATTCTCTCTGTCTGTTGGAGCGTTGTTAAATCTGACAGCTCTCCTCTTGAAGGTCTGGCCCGGTTCCGACCCGGTTCAGATGCTGTGAAGATGCCAGAGTCCCTGAATGAGGAATGAAACTGTTAGTAAATGATCAATAAGGATTGATTCACATGGATCCTAAAATAACCAGACTGTAGAGAAACGGCAGGCTTGAGTCATGCTGTCCTGCTCAGCGGCCGCCAGCAGGGGGCAGCGTTTCCTGAAACTCAAGGAAACGCTTCTCAGCTTTTGATTTAAAGTCTGAGGCAACAGAAATGATCATCAGATCTGCTTCAGTCACCAGCTACAGGAACGCAGATCCCAGAGAGTGAGAGGTCTCACTCTGCTTCTGATTTAGCCTCGGGAGGAAAGAGTTAAACGTTCACCGCTATTCCAGTGTCAAACGATCATTGGTATTTAAGGTTTAGCGATAAGTTCTTGCATTATTATGCTGTCAACATGATATTACTGGAAAATGGTCTCAAAACAACAATATTAGCATTTATGGGAATAACTTCTGGGACAATTAATAGGCCTGTTCTTGTGACAATTGAAAGCTATATGTCGATAAACATTTTCATTTAAAAAATCCTTTTTTCTGCTAAATCTTTGAATAAATAGACAATATGTTTATTGGTCTTACCTGTTATTTTGGTTATAAAAGCTCAGAACTGGTGGCTTTGATTAAAAATAGTTTTACTCTCTTTTGTTGTTTTTGTCTGAAATATGAAACTGTGCTAAAATATCTTAGCTTTAGTTCTGCTGGTTTGTTTGGTTCTGATCCAGTCAGCTGCTTTTGGACCTTTTAGCTTTTGGTCCTGCTGCAGGACTAAATCAGTCCGGTCCAGTTTCATGTCATTTGAAGCTCAGATATCTGCAGACGGCTGCAGTTTCCACTGGGCCGGTGAGTCAGAACCAGAACCCGAGGAGCTGACGGTCGATCGGTAAATGGATGCATTCAGAGGAAGCTCAAAATGTTTCTGCTCTGGTAATGGACTGCTTAATGTCGTCCATCATTACCTCGGTTTCCCATCATGCATCTGTGTGAGCCTGAGCAGCGTGGGGCGCGTCTCCTCGGAACCAGGCGGGTCGGCCGTGTTGTTTTCTCTCTCGTGTCTGGAGGAGGAGTGTTTGGGTTTGTGCGGACGCCATGCTGAACGTTTCTCGGACGCTGACGCCTCGACTTTCTCTTGCAGTGGACAAAAACAAGCCGCGGGAGGCGCCGACGAGACCTGCGAGCGGCGGCTCCCAGATCACCACTGGGAACCAGCAGAACCTCCCAGCTGAGCCGGTACGTCCGGCTGCACCGCCTCCTTTGGCTCAGATTGAAGGATTTTATCTAAATCTGAGGTTTTCTGTCCTCAGGTACCAGATGTTCTGAACGGCAACAGCCCAGTAACACCAGCTCTCCCAGTCCCGTCTCCTGATGGCTCCAGCGCCACATCTGGGTCCGCTGCACCCACCGGTCCGGGGCTCAAAGCCAGAACCGGGTCACGGTCCAGCCCTAAACAGGGGCCCCGGCCGCAGCACGCATCCCGACCTGGAGCGGCGCCGGCGAAGCAGAACCAGAGCAAAGAGCAGGTGGAGAGGAAGAACCAGGCCGTCGTCCAGCTGAGGAGGCTTCTGGTCCAGGGGAACCGCAAGGTGGAGGCGCTGGCCGCGGTCATCCAGCATCTGTTCTCTGAGGTACTTCCGTTTGCACCGTTCCTTTCACTAATGGTCCCCTGAAAACGACCCGGAACAAAGTTCTGGGCTGAAACTGGGAAGAAAAGCTGCCAAAGTCCAAAGACAATCCGCAGAGGTTCTGACTGAGGAGTTTTGATCTGGGTTAGAGGGAGTTTGGACTGTTTGATGTGAGGTTTGATGCATTCTCCGGGGTACCAGGACCAAAGGTCAGAATCCTCCCAGCTGGTTTGATTCGCGATCAGCACGTTTACTAGCATGTTAGCTTCTCCACCTTCAAGGACGAAACTGACTATATTTACATTCGTTTTACCGTTGGTAAGAACCTTCCCATTCAGGAATCCTGCCAAGTTATCACCATGGGAAGAGTGATACCAGTGTGGTTAGCAGTGTGGTTAGCAGTTTGGTTGGCAGTTTGGTTTGGTGGTTCTAGTCTGGTAACACTGTAAAGCGGCCCATACAGTCTGGGTTATAGCTCTATAGAACGATGATACACACCACACTCACTGAGGATGGAAATGAGGAGAAATCTGGGAACTCGTTTCTGAAGGTTTCTTGTTGAAACGTCCAGCTCAGCATCACGTTGACCTGAGTTCAGCGCCGACTCCTCAGAGCTCACCTGGTTTCCTGCCTGGATGACCTCTGAAGGTAAGTATCAGTTTTCAGATGCTGATCTAGCTCAGCAACAATCCCCTCCAGATTGAATCCAGATAAAACCGACCGCAGAATCCAGATTCTGCTTCCAGGCTGCAAGACGAACCACTGATCCATCCGTCATCTCCTGCCCCGTCACTCAGGAACAGGTACTGCACTTCCTCTGGAGGCAGAGCGTGACCTCTGACCTGACGGGGTCTTTTAGCTGGTCTCCAGCTGGGAGCTGACAGGAGCTTTGATAATTTCTGAGCCGCTGCAGATTCCTAACTTGTCACATTTGACTGGATTCAGATGTTCCCAAGCAGAGGAGCCTCCTCCGCCTCCTTTCTGTTGCAGACGGATGTGTTTGGGCTCGTTAATTACAGGTCAGTCCAAGCTGAGCTGAATGAGTGGAGGCCGTCAGAGATCTGCTCCACAGCTCCCTGCTCCACAGCTCCCTGCTCCACAGCTCCCTGCCCTCCGGCGGTCTGAACCGCAGCAGCCTGTCATTACAGCGCCGGTAGGTGATGGAACGGGTTTCTGTCCTCACCCAGAAACAAGCTGCTGAAACGCAGCGCGATGATGGACGCAGCCAGGTTAATCACAACCAGGCTGTGATTCACCTGAGATGCTCTCTGAGTGAAAAGCTTCCCTTGAACTGGCTTCCACCCAGAGCTCAACAGGCACGTTTTGCTTTTCCAGTCTGGCTCTTGTGTAAAAACCCAGTTTGCTCTCATTTCTTTGGTTGAGTTGATGAAAAATCCCACAGATAATTCAAGGAAGGAAACTCAAACCTCACCCCAAAACATCAACTCTTCCTGATTTCATCATGTTTTTAACACCAAGACATTTACCTTTGGATGATCATTAGATCCAAACTCACCTGTTCACTGATTGCTGCTTTAAAATGTTCAAAAAGACTCAAATATTCTGAAACAGTTGATTATGAAAACATTTTCTGAATAACTGAAGGTATAGCAGTAGTGGCACACTCACTGTTTTCAGAGGCTAATTTTTTGCTTAGCGCTTTAGCTAACTTTGAAAACGATTAGCGCACTTAGCTTCCCCTGGATGAAGTTTTCCAGATAAATTCTTAATTTGATCGGCTTCTTTGTAAACTTTCAGTTTAAGAAAATTCAACATCTGCTTTGGAAATTTTGGTAGCTAAACAAATATTTTCATGCTCTTATTCTGAAGTCTATTTCTGCTGCAGTTCCATTTCCTTTGTTTTTCAGAGAAACTTTATTGAGAAAATGACATGTTGACAATAAATGAATGAGTGAGGCTTACAGAGGAATACAACTCTTACCTAAACAGCCAGGCTGATGATTAAACAAAAACATGAAAAAGTTCACATGTATGGATTCATAGTTCCCACAAACCTGGAGCGGAAGTGATCGGCGCCGCTGAACCGCCATGTTGGTAGGCAAATGCAGCACAAAGCTGATGAGCCGTGGCTTCCAGACCAACAGGAGCAACGTAGAGAACTCAGAATGTGTAAGCTAGTAATAGTTATGCAAGTCATGTTCACCTCCTGGCAGCAGGGTCATACTTATAATCTATCTAATCGATCGGATCCTGATCTCAGCTCCCCTCACCATCCTCTGCAGGGCATCAACTTCCAATCAGCTCCGACTTTCAGGCTGGTCTAAGTCTGACAAACGCCTCTGATCAGTTGTTGATTGCCTGCTGATTCTGGCTGCTGATTGGCTGCTGATTCTGGCTGCTGATTGGCCGGGAGCAGCAGGATCTCCGCATCCTGGATGCAGAAGCTGTTCAGTAAATATTTGCCTTGCTCTGACTAATGATAAAAACATCCAGACGAAGGTTAGAAGTGTTCCTCGGAGCACTTTCCTGCTGGAACCTGTTCCTGCTCCGGTTCTGTTGATCCGAGCCGCTGGGCTGTGAATAATCACGCCGTCAGTTCTGATCCTCCCCAGGGGATTCATTCTGATTGTTTCTGTCTCTGGATGTCAGGACGAGCCGTTAGCGCCGCGTGTTGCAGTGAAAGTCGATCATTACCTCAGGTTTACGACCCGACCAGCATTCAGACGAGTCGCCGTTGTTATGCAACTGAAGGCTAATAAAAATTCCTTCGTGCGTCCAGATAACCTCCTGATTCAGCAGCAGCGTGTTTTCTCTGAAGCCTGGACTTCTACCTGATCTGCTGCTGCTGCTGCTGCCTGACGGGCGGCTGCAGGTTTCCTGCAGAACCGCAGCAGAACCTCAGTGGGCCGGCACTGCGACTCCTGCAGGAAAACGATTCTCTGCTGCATCAAAGCAGTCTGATCCGCTTTAGCTCGTCTCTCTTCGGTTCAGTGAAATCTGTCAGCAGCAGAACCGTGACTGAGCTGACAGATGTGCTGAAAGCTGCCGGGTCCAGGCCCGTCAGAACCAAACATGAGGAGTCGCTGATCAGAGCACAGCGTTTAGTTCTGTTTTTATTGCGATTTTATGACGACTTCCTGTGATTTTATACAGTATGTGTGGACTTTCAGTCGCACCAGACTTTCTTCTTCTCATTTTCACATTTTCTATTTCTGCTTGTTAAATTCTGAATGATGATTATGATGTAATCTGTTCAGTTGCATTTAATTTTCATTCAGTTTAATATTCAACAAGCTGAACAGAGAATCCGAATCAACAGGAAGCAGAAATGATCATCCAACCAGAAATGAATCCACTTTATGAACATCTTCCTCCTGGTCTCATCAGTTATTAGATCCATCCTAAAAATCCAGCCGGATCCGGACCGAGCCCACAGACGGTACAGTGGACCCGGCCCGACCCGGCTCGACCCGAACCGAACCGACCCGACCGGTTATCGTTAGAGGCCTGAGGCTGAATCAAGCCTGACTCAGAATCATTTTGCTGCTTAACCATTTGAGGATAATTTCTCCAGTTTCAGCCTCGGCGTCTGAATGAGGGACTGATGGAGCAGCAGGGCGGGTCGCGGCTTCATTTAGTCGCTCCAGTCTAATTAACTTACAAACCTGTCTGTCTGTCTGTCTCCTATATTTAACTATAGATAATCAGAACATAGAGTTCTCTCTGGTTCTGTTCTGTTGGCTGGATGAAGAAACGCGACCCAACTTGTCCATCAAGCAAATGATTTTGGACTCTGTTTAAATTGGCCCTTTAGGTTTCCATCTTTGTTTCTGAGTGAATTTAATTTGCTTCATTTGTCAGAAGTTTTCTGTTTTGAGTCACCAGAGGGTCTGAAAGTTGCTGGATGTAGTGATAAAGTTTGGAAGTTGGTTTCATGTCAGGAGGAGAGGAAACGGATCAGGGATTCCTGGAGGTTTTCCAGTCCGTCCTGAACCGGGAATACCACAGGCAGCCTGCAGGGGGAGCCAGAGAGCATCACTGGGTTTTCCTTCTCAGTCAATGAAAACAAAATCTGCGGCGATTCTGGATCATTGGACCAACCAAAACAAAGATCTTCTCTCACAGACAGATGACTCATTGAATCATCAGCTTGGATCCATCATGGCTTCCAGTTTCCCTCCTTCCACTAATCACCTGACAGAAATTACTGTGGAATAAACTGTGAAGGCGGTGAGAGAGGAATGCCTCCAATGCGGACGCACCGGTTTCAGACGAGGCGGAGCGGGAGTAACCGGCATTCCTGCGCATCCCGGCTGCAGGAGGAGGACCAGGTAGGAGGGGAGGAGCGGCCGCGGCGCCGAGGCTTCAGAGCTGCTGAAACATGGGAACCACGGAGAGCAAAGCCCCAGTCGGGTCCAGCCGGAGCCCCCAGAACCGGCGCAGCAGGAAGCGGAAGGTGGGTCCGGTTCTGGTCGTTGTTCTTCAGGGAGACTCGGAGGCAGTTTTCCAGCTGTTGTCATAAAGTCTCTGGGTTCTGGTCGGGATCAGGATGTGGGACGGACCTGCTGCTCTTTCATCTCTTATCTCTGATTTTATCTGAGACGTTTTGTTTGGACTCCTGTCCGACCAGAACCAGATCTCTTCAGGCATGAACTCTTCAGAGGAAACGTGGTTCTGATGTTTCCTGAGCCGTTTCATGTTTACGAGTGTAAACAGAGGAACCGCTTTTAATGGCTGATCCATTTCAGGAGCAAAGGTTCTGCTAGAACCCGGTCAGAAATGATTAAACGAGAGCAGAAACGAAGAAGAAACATAAACATTTCTCTGTGTCAGGAATGTTTCGGGTCAGGGAAGTAATCTCCTGCAGCTGAGGGGTTGTGTCGGGTCGGCAGCGTGGAGCTGTTGTGTAAACAGATCCGGACTCGGCACCGCTGCTGTGGAAACATTCACCCGTCTGACTCGGACCGGTTCCTCCTGGCTTTAATCTGGAGAACTCAACAACGTCTCATCATTCTGCTGCGTTTTCTCTGAAACTGAATCCAGTCCAGAACCTGAGCAGATTTATGTTGGATTATTTAAGATTATTGAAACTGAGGTTAATAACGGATGGAAGGATTATATCATCCTCAAGATTAAATGATTAGTGCTAAAATTAAAAGATTAGATAAACTGATAAAAGCAAAGTGAATGTGGGCTCAGGTGAACTGTAATGTTACGGTTGACTAAACTAACTAAAGCTAGCTTAAGCTAAAACAAACACGAGTTAAGGAAGGTTAAACGAGCTAGGCTAACGTAAGTAAGGCTAATGTCATGTAACAGCTAAAATACAGAAAAAATATAAAAAGAAAAAATAGTCAAGATAAGTCATAATTCTATTTAATTTAACCCAAACTGATGTAGGCTAAGCTAGTTATAGCTAAGTTAGCTAATGCTAATTTAAGGGTGAGGCAGGATTAAAATAGGCTGATCGAGTTTTTTTTATTTTTATATATATATAAGGTGATCTAGACTTAACTACGTTCAGCTAAGCTAATTAACAAAAACTAAAGTTTGGAAAAATAAACAGAGAAAAGATAAAAAAATGTCAGTCAAGATAAGTCACAGCTTTGCTAAATTTAAGTAATCCTATTTAATATAATCTAAGCTAATATAGGCTAAGCTAACCTGGGTCAATTAAGCTAAAATAAGAGGCTATAACATAAGAGGCTAATCTAATCAAAGCTAAGCTAATGTATATTAAGCGAGGTTAAAATAAGACAGATTAAACTCAGGAACTTTATCTAGACCAGATTAGCATCAAATTAGCCTATAAGCTTTAAAATACAAATTAATATTAGGCCATGGGAAAACTAGACTGTACTAAGCATTAGCTAAACTCAACCAGACTAAACAGAAGTTAAGCTAAGCTAAATGTTTTTAAACTATTTTTATAGATATTTGAGCACAATCTAAGAAATCTGGTTTGTGCTGTAATATAATTTATTGGGTGGAAAACCAGAAAACTTCACCAAAAACTGCAACTTCACTGAGGGTTAAAATGAAAAAGAGATGATCCACCGTCTGATGTCTTAACGTGTTCATGTTTCCAAATTATATTTCCTAGTGAATCATGGAGTTAAAATCAGATTTTCTGCCTGTTTTTAATATATAATTTGATTTTGCCACAAGAAGTTTTCTAATAAATAAAATTGTTTTCAGGACTTATAAGTAAAGCAGCCTGCCTTTAGGCGACTAAAATGGTAAAACACATTTTTCATGTAACTAGAATAATGATGATGAGCTGCAAACATTCAGTTTCTCTCCTCTGTTTTCTCTGCAGCGAGAGGAAACCTTGAAGAAGAAGAAGGATCTGTCGTCGGAGCTGGAAAAGCTCAGAGCAGACCTCGGTAAGAGCTTCTCTACTGCAGCGCGCTCCGTCTAACCCCCTATTTGCATGTGAAACGCCCGCAGGGCAACGGCTGCTGGGAGCGCAGATAGTGGTGTTGATGCAGCTGCTGCATGCAGGCTGCGACCTGCAAACAGTCATCCACAGCTTTCTGAGCGCATGACGAACATCTTCAACGCGTCAGAGCAGAAAACCTGCGAAATGGACCACATGCTTTTATTTTGAAAGCCCCCACATGGGTTTCCTGATCAGAAGGGTTTAGAAAAATATAACAGTGCAACTAATCCCACTAATAAGAGTTTAATGAGTTATTTTTTATAAAAGCAGCAGCCAAATATGATATTAAATACAAAGTGGCAGTTTTTACTGAAAAGTGTTTTGTTTTTCATGTATAGGTTTTAAAGCAAATTGGAATCGACACTTTAAAAATTATATTTAAAGACAACCAACAAAAATAAGTTTAACACACACACATTACAACACACACACTGCAACATACACACACTGCAACATACACACATTACAACACACACACATTACAACACACACACATTACAACACACACACATTACAACACACACACACACACACACACACACACAGTCGGGTTGTGATACAAGCAGAATCGACCCAATAGTTGATTCTGTCTCGTGGTTCTACTGGAAGATTCCTGCAGCTGCTCAGAACCCAAACCCGGTTCAGTTCAGAACATTTGGCTCCATCAGAACCGGGTCGTTCATCAGAACCAGCCTCAGGTTCGGGTCAGCTGCTCGGTGTCTCCGTTGCCACGGTGACAGACGTCCACACTGTTGTTGTGTTCTGGCCGTGTTGCTGCAGACGGATCAGAACTGGCGGGCCGGCGTGTGGCTGCATACCTCAGTGTAACTTCCAGATGTTCCCAGCTGCAGGGAGAAATCTCCCAGGAATGTCAGCAGCTCCGTGTTGTTCCCAAAAAACTGCCGATTCCCTTTGAACCTGCCGTTGCCATGGTAACCCGGTTCCTGTTCCCGTCCAGCGGCGTCGGCGCAGCGCTGCCAGAACCTGCAGGCGCAGAGGGAGGAGGTGCGGTCGAACTTGGAGGAGGCGCTGAGGAGGGCGGAGGAGCAGCACCAGGAGGAGCTGGTTCAGCTGGAGAACAGGTAAGAATCAACTCACCTGGAAACGTCAGGGTCAAAGTTCAGCCACTGAGCGTCAATCAACATGAGAAACCTGCAAATTTATGAGGGGAACGTCCGAAGATGTATAGCAGGGGTGGGCAAGTGGAGGGTCGCTCTCCTGCAACTTTAGATGCGTCTCTGCTTCAACACACCTGAGTCAAATGACGAGGTCATCAGCAGAACTCTGGAGAACCGGACCGGACTCGACTCGGGCGGAGATTCAGCTGCTGGAGTCAAGATGTTGGACCAGAGAGACGTCCACGAGTTACAGGAACCAGGATTCCACCCCTGATGTGGAGGAACCTGAGAACCTGCAGCGTCAGGGGCCGCCTGGGGCATCTGGGGCACCGGCCCCCTGGGGCATCTGGGGTCCGGGCCGCCTGGGGCATCTGGGGTCCGGGCCGCCTGGGGCGTCCATGTTTATCAAACTCCAGTGATCTGATTCGCAGCCTTTTCGATGCTCCAAAAATAAAACAAATGACATTTTACAAGCAAAACAGGCCACAGTTACACATCTTGACTAGAATTAATCTTTTAACAGAAATCTTTTTTTAAAGAATACAAAATACAAAAATGTATTTTTGTTAAAAAAAAAGTATAAAATTCAAATGTTGAGTGTTGAGCAGTTTGAGAGCAAAGTTAATATTTTAGTTTATAAATATTATTTACATTAAAACATAAAAATATGAGATGATTAAAATATTTTTGAACTTTCTGGAAATGAGGTGCACATGCAGCTTTTGCTCCCCCTGGTGGCTGGGAGGAAAACCACAAGCAGAACCTTCATGTTTCTCTGTGTTGCAGGTTAAAAAGTTTCTACCAGGCTGAGTGGGACAAAGTCCACCAGCTGTACCAGGACGAGGCCGATAAATGCCGCCTGCTGATGGAGCAGCAGGTGAGAACGCAACGCAACTAGCTAACCGCTAACGCCGCGGCAGGACGCTAAAGCCGCCATGTTGATTCTGTCGCTCAGGTGGAGGAGCTGAGGAGCCGACAGGAAGTAGAGAGGAGGAAACAGGAAGAGAGTCACAGCCAGAAGATGGAGGCGGTGAAACAGCAGTACGACACTTCCATACAAGGTGTGTGTGTGTGTGTGTGTGTGTGTGTGTGTGTGTGTGTGTGTGTGTCAGGTGACTCCCTCATGAATAATTTCAGTCCCTGAAGCTAAAAGTCTTTTTCACTTCCTGTTTCAGAGCTGAGGAGAGTCCAGGTGACTGAACTGGAGGATCTGCAGAAAACGCTGAAGGAAACCGAAACGTCGCTCGTTGTAAGAGCCACGCCCACCGTTTCCTGTGTTGTTCCTCCAAAATAAGAGTATTGACAACATTCAGATGGCTATAAAAAACAAATCCCCAGTTTTATGTGTGAAATTAGCTTGGATTGTCATAGTTAGCTTGGATTAGCATTAGCATGGTTAGTGATGATTAGTAACGTTAGCATGGACTAACATAGATTAGCTTAGCTTGCATAGTTAGCGTTATTGGTAGGTTAAAGTGGATTAGCATGGTTAGCGCAGCTAGCTTCTCAGCAGGGACAGAGAAAATCAGACCTAGATTCTGTTGGTGGAGATTTCAGAAATCTAAAATCTGGAGAGTTGAAGGCAGAACTGTTTGGGTCAGAGAGGCGGATCAGAACCAGCAGTAAACGCCCCAACCTGCCTGTTTGTCCTGCAGGAGAAAATCTCGCTGCTGTCGGCTGAAAACGAGGATCTGAGCGAGAAACTGAGAGCAGAAGAAGAGAGGCGGCAGCGAATCCTGAGCGACAAAAGTCTGGTAAATGACACCGAACACACAGAACCCGGAACCGGTCAGAACCGGGAACCGGGTCAGAATCGCTGAAATCGTTTATGGTGGTACTGAGTGGTTCTCTCCAGCAGGAACTTTTCTTTCAATATTAAACCAGAAAGAAAAATTTAAATAAAGTTTTTCAAGATGAAATCAGCCGAAAGCTTCAGAACCAGAATCTGATCCTTTAAGACGAGTCGAACTCGAGGCCCGCGGGCCAAATCTGGTCCATCGTAACCATTTCTGTGGCCAAACCACTAAATCAGACCAAAATTACCCACCGACCAAGAAAATGACAAAACTCTGTCATTAAGGATAAAAGTATCTCAATTTGATCACTTTCATGTCATTCATTGCAGATCTAAAATTTTAAAAAACACATATATCCATCCATCCATCCATTTTCTATCACCCTTCTCCCTAACGGGGTCGGGAGTTGCCGGCGCCTATCTCCAGCTGCGTTCCGGGCGAGAGGCGGGGTACACCCTGGACAGGTCGCCAGTCTGTCGCAAAACACATATATATATCTATATATATATATCTATATATATCTATATAGATATATATATATATATAGATAGATACACAGATCAGTTCAAGGGCCACACATGGCCCCCGGACCGCATGTTGGACACCCGGCTCTCCTCCCTGTAACTTAATGAGAAAAGTTGTCTTCAGTGTTATTTAATCAAATAAACTCAGTTTATTTTCATCAGTGTGAAACATGTTAAAATGATTTTAACAACCTTTAAAGCCTGAAAACTTTTTATTCCTTTGATGATCAAACTGTAAATATTTTCACAAATTTTCTCATTACTTTGTTTTTTTTTGTTAAAAACCAATAAAGGGGTCAGCGCTCCAGTTTTCTGGACATGTTTTTGTTTCCAGACTCTCTGGTTGGATAATTATACAGATTTCAGGTTTAAACACCAAAATCAACATTTAAAATCAGTAAAAATGTAGAAGATGATCATCCAGGTTGTTGTCTGTGGCTGCTGAACTCTGGCGCCCCCTGCTGGTCTGTGTCCAGAAGGATTCCCACACGCTGTACCTGGAGCAGGAGCTGGACAGCCTCAAGGTGGTGCTGGAGATCAAGAACCAGCAGCTGCACCACAAGGAGAAGAAGCTGATGGAGATGGACAAGCTGGTGAGCTGGACGACCAACGACCTCCAGCTGTGACCTTTAACTCTGACCTCCAGCTGTGACCTTTAACTCTGACCTCCAGCTGTGACCGTCATTGTGTTGCAGGTGGAGACGAACGTCCGGCTGGAGGAGTGTCTGAAGAAGGTGCAGCAGGAGAACGAGGACTACAAGGCCAGGATGGACAAACACGCGGCTCTTTCAAAGTAAGAGCCTCAGCTGAACGTCATCATCATCATCGCTGTGTTTGTGAGGAAGAGGAGGGTTCTGTTTTTGTCTCAGGCCGTTATGAGGTCAGGTCAGGAACTGACCTCCAGCAGACAGTCACTGACCCCCAAGGCGATGAGGTCATCGCTGACTGTTCAAAGATATCTATGGAAAGTTAGGTGGAAGGAAAAAGTGGTAGAAAAAGTTGCGCAACCAGAAAAGCAGCGTGAGAAGATGGGCAGCAGGGTTAGCAGAGAGCAGGCAGTATCTTCCAGGAGAAGCTGGAAAGCAGAAAATGAAAACTGAAGCGAAGCTCCTGCAGGAAACGGCGCCGTTTGTAAAGAGACCAGAAAATCTTAACAGTAATAATTTTAACTGCAAACTAAATATTCAGTCAGTTTATTACATAAATATGTAGTTTAGTATTCATCATGTTGGTCTTTAGTTTCTTGGTGAGCGTTTAGTTTAGGGCTAAAGTCTGACCCGGTTCTGCAGTCTGACCCGGTTCTGCTCTCTGTCGCCCCCTGCAGGCAGCTGTCCACAGAGCAGGCCATCCTGCAGCAGACCCTGCAGAAGGAGTCAAAGGTCAACAAGCGTCTGTCCATGGAGAACGAGGAGCTGCTGTGGAAGCTGCATAACGGCGACCTGCTGGGCAGCCCGCGCCGCCTGACGCCCCCCTCGCCCTGCGGCAACGGAGACTCCGCCCACTTCCCCACAGCCGCGCCCGTGTCGCCCAGATAACCCGGCGCCGGCCGCTGATGGACGTGCGGCCGGCCGGGCGGCGGCCGGGCCCTGCTCGGGAGCAGCGGGAACACCGGCCGGATTTTTCCTCCTTTAAGGATTCGACTTGTTCTCCCAAAGAGCGACGCTCAATCAGAACCCCGACCCGAACCGACCCGAACCCGGTGGACCTCTGTGGAAACCTTTAGACTCTGTGGAATGTAAAAGGCTCCGACGGCGCCGCCTCGGAGCAAAATATGCAGATTATTTAACAGGAAATGTTTGTTTTCCTCCAGAACCAGAACTGGAAGAATAATTTATCCGTTCACGTCTCATGGAGTCTGTTGTTGTTTGTCCTGAAGAACCTCAGATTTACCCAGAATGCCTCATTGTTCTGCCTCAGAATAAAATCACTACGACGTCATCGTGATGAAAGGTTTTATTTCAGCCAATGAGCAGGAAGTGGGTGTGTCTCAATGGCAACATCAATAAAATAATCAATACATCATGATTGTCAAAAAATTTATCAGTCAAAAAGTTGAAAAGATAAGAATATTAATTACAAATATTTCATAAAAAACGAATAAAATACTTTTTAGACGCCTTCAGGTTTTGTTAAAGCGGTTCCATCCATTTTCCATCCCCCTTCTCCCTAACGGGGTCGGGAGGAGCTGCTGCCTCTCCAGCTGCGTTCCGGGCGAGAGGCGGGGTCGCCTGGACAGGTCACCAGTCTGTCGCAGGGCAACACAAAGACAAACAGGACAAACAACCATGCACACACTCACACCTAGGGAGAATCTGGAAAGCCCAATCAGCCTGACAGTCATGTTTTTGGACTGTGGGAGGAAGCTGGAGAACCCGGAGAGAACCCAGCATGCACAGGGAGAACATGCAAACTCCGAGCAGAAAGAGGGGGCTTGAGCACCTGCCCCTTTTGCTCCATGACCCCAAGTGCCCTTTTGGTTTTATTATTATTTTTTTATTTATTTTCTTACACATGTACTACAATTATTACTATCATTTATTATTATTATTATTATTATTATTATTATTATTATTATTATTATTGCTTTGCAAGAAAAACAACACAATAAGTCCTACGGTCACATTGTTACCTTTGACCTTTAGCCCGTGACGCACTTGCCTCTCGCGCGGTGAGTTAAGGCGGCTAACTGCGGAGCTCAAGCTAGCGAACGTTCCAGATTACAATTTTGGTGAAAAAACTGGAGTTGGCTTGCTACTGTCAGATAACGGAAAACGTTCAACGTTGTATCGTTTCTCCTTCAGCATGAAGTCGCGGTTTAAGCAGAAGTGAAATATAACAAGAGGAAAATATAGTCCGCTCTCTGAGTCCGCCTTTCTCTGAATATCTGCTGAGCGGGAGGAAACAGCCAGGTGAGCAAAAGCTGTTCTTATCTATCGATCCAGTATTTTTATCATACAGACATTACGCTGTTGCTGTTGTGCTATGAGCTAGCTGCTAGCTAATGACTTTGCTAGCAAAGCAAGATAACTAAAAGCTTCCCTGTATTGTTAATGACAGCAGTCATTCTGCAGTATTACTGATGCAATAGCGGCACATCGCCCGTCCAGAACCAGAATCAGCTCCATCATGGATATATGTCCGATTTTCTCATTTTCTTTGGTGAATGATGTATATTGCATTTATTCTAGTGTTAGGTAAATGTATCTTGAAGGAGAATAGTACTTAAATAAAAGTCCAACAAGGACATTCATTTAGAATGAAAAATAACTCATCCTGAACTACCATGATAGATATAATGGATGTAATAATCAAACTGCTTCTGTCATTAATGAAGGGGCAAACATAAACTTTTATTTTCACACATCAGAAATCTTTGGTTTGATTTGAGGCTCTGCCAAAGGCATCGTGTGAGAATCTCAAGCAAAACTTTGAACTTTAGTGGTCTCTGAACGGAGCAGCTGCATCGATGTCTGCGCTGCCTTTGGTTTTAACGGTGAACAGTCTCCCTCTAGTGGCTGATAGAAGCAACGCGTTTCAACGTCCAGGGTGACAAAAGTTGACTTTGCTCTTCGTGGATTGTTGTTAGCGGAAGTGAACTCAGTGACAGATTAAAGCAAGTCTGTAACTTCTGGAAATATATTTATGAAATTGTCGAGAAAACAAAATGCGACTCCGGTGGGACTCGAACCCACAACCTTTGAATCACCTCTCAAGTGCTTGACTAGAAGTCCAATGCGCTATCCATTGCGCCACGGAGCCACCTGTTGCTCAGCGGCACACTGCGGATTTTAACCAGCAGCACAGCAGCAGTTTCCCGAATCAAAGACAGTCATGCAAAGACACCCAACTTCACCGGCTCTGACCCTAATGACTGACCTCTGACCTCCTAAAACTACTTCTGGCATACACTCTCTTCATTGTCATCAAACAGGCAATAATGTGATAATCTGATGCTGGATGATGAACTAAAAATGTTTAATTTATGACAGGGGTCGGCAATCTGCGGCTCTTTAGCGCCGCCCTAGCGGCTCTTTGGAGTTTTTTCAAAAACTTTTTGAAAATAGAAGAAGATGGCGGTAGGAAATATATTTTTTGTTTTAATATGGTTTCTATAGGAGGACAAACACGACACAATCATTCTTAACGTTTTCCAAAGCTATAAAATGTGTAGAATAAACATTAAATTTCAACAATTTTGTCAACGAAGATTTGCGTCACAGCGTTTCTTCCAGCTGGGGGGGCGCGAGGCAGGTTTGGCTTTTTAACGAGATCATTTAAATAATAATTAGCTGAAGTTTGTTTTTTAGAAGCAGATTTCTGGTTTGTTATCCTCGCTGCTTTTTGCCTGGCTGATGTTTTCAATCTTCCTAACAAAATGTCCTACAGATTATAGTTTTAACAGCTAGAAAGTAAAGCCAGAGGAAACCAACAGTGCCATCTGGTGGGAAATTAAGATATTACATAGTTTAGAAATTAACCAGGTACAACACTGCCATCTGGTGGACAACAAACAAAACTACACCTCATAAAAGTTTATTTGTGACGGAAGTTCTCCAAGGAAACTTGTTCCTACAAAACTGTCCTGATGATGTTTGGCTCATCTGTCCATGGAATACTGATATCATTTCAGAAAAATACTGCCAAATTAGAAATAGCGATCAGAATGAATTGAGTTAGCTCTAATTTCACTCGCGCTGTGTTTTATTTTGAAGCAGAAAAGCGGAAGTGATCCTTGTAGTGTTGTTAGCGTGTTAGCAGTAAACAGAATGGCAGACAGAACGGACCAACTGCAGAGATAAACTGATTCTAACAGATATATGGAGCTGCAGTCTGGTTCGATCCACCGGCCGCCATGTTGGGAGGAATGTATTGAGTCTCCCGCGTCTCTCAGCCCAGAGCCCGGATAGCTCAGTCGGTAGAGCATCAGACTTTTAATCTGAGGGTCCAGGGTTCAAGTCCCTGTTCGGGCGCTAGCTTTTTTTTTTAGATTGTTTCTGAACGGAGAAGTTTTCTGGACGAACAAATGACCTGAACCGCAAACCGAGGCCCTTCAGGTGTGAATTTCAACCGTTTCAATGTGCAAGTTTAGATCCAACTATTAGACATTTTACTCTATTTGTTCCTACTGTGAGAATCAATATTTAACACCAAAATATTTGTGCTCATGATCTTAGTTGATTCTGATGTCAAAATGTTAAATTATTGGGTTGCCATCAGTCAGATTAAATATGAGAAAACCATGTCATGTGACCTCAAGCCTTTTTATTTTACTTCTATATCAACTCAGAGGTAAACCTGATTATTTAATGATTCTGACAAACAGTGAAAATGCAACAGTTTTATTAGATAAATATTAAATGATCAGACCAATAAAACTGAAGCTTTTTAATTCTGGATGTGATCACAGCAGAACGTGGTCTGGGCTCCTTTGGCATGAATTCCTGCATCACTGCAGGATGTTGTCGTTACCATGGAGACGAAAGCACCAATAATGAGTCAAACAGGAAGCAGAACAGAAACACTTTCTATATAATAGAAATACTTTTAATTTTATCACAGGCATAATTGTAAACAAGATATTTAAAAATGCAGATTTCATTTTTGTCATCATTCAGGTTGTTTCACACGCACACATGGGCGCGCGCACACACACACGCACACACACACACACACACACACACGCACGCACACACGCACGCACGCACACACACACAGAAAGAACCAGACTAAACAGAAAAACAAGATGTGACTAGAGATTCTTCTGCTTTAAAATGATCCAGACGGATTCGCCTCCAGGCTGACACACACACACACACACACAGAAGTTCTGCATTGACTGGGAAGGGGCCATGTTGACGATGATGATGTAGTAACTTCTACCTGGATGAAGCAGAGATCCTGGAAAACAAACAGATTTACATTCAGCAGCGTGTTTGTCTGCGCTGATGAAGAGCGCCGATGAAGCCTCACTGTAGCTTGTCCTGCAGCAGCTCCAGCCTCTGCCGATCCACATAGCGCGAGAACAGAGACAGCAGGTTGGGAGGCGTGAAGAGGGGCGGAGCCAGCGATGAAGACGGGACGCCGAGCAGCTCCCTGGTCACCGAGAACACCAACTCAGTCCTGGACCGACACAGAGGACGATGAGGACGATGAAGAGGCAGGAAGCAGGACGAACCGTCGGCGCAGACTCACCATCGATTGTCGTCCATGAGCTGACAGTTTGGGTCGGAGCTCTGCATGCGCTCTCCTTCGCTCAGGATGAGAAACAGCAGCGTCACGCCGAACTGCAGACAGGAACCAGAGCGAGAAAACACTGCAGACCGGTTCCTTTTTATAGAAGAGACACAACGCCGCCGCCACTGTTTATGTCTAGCATCAGGATGCAGCATTAGCATTAGCAGCATTAGCAGCAGCATTAGCAGCAGCAGCATCAGCAGCAGCAGCATTAGCAGCAGCAGCATTAGCAGCAGCATCATCATAAGCAGCAGCATTAGCAGCAGAAGCATCATTAGCAGCAGCAGCATCATAAGCAGCAGCATTAGCAGCAGCAGCATCATTAGCAGCAGCAGCATCATAGCAGCAGCATCATTAGCAGCAGCATCATTAGCAGCAGCAGCATCTAGTTGATGTAGTAAACAGTTTGTTTTAGCAGGAATCTTGTGTAAAACGGTTCATGAAAACTTTGAAGCGACTCGTAACGTTCGCCTCATTACAGTCGAGTTTGCTATAATCTACCCAGCATGCATTGCAAAGGTGAAAAAAA
Organism: Poeciliopsis gracilis; assembly: GCA_911649635.1. Taxonomy (NCBI): domain Eukaryota; kingdom Metazoa; phylum Chordata; class Actinopteri; order Cyprinodontiformes; family Poeciliidae; genus Poeciliopsis; species Poeciliopsis gracilis. The sequence continues at coordinate 532,719 of CAJVRI010000370.1, forward strand.
CTGCAGCGACCGCTGGTGAAAAATATGTAATGCAGATGTAAAATATGTTTGGATATTAATATCCATGTTTTTACGCATCAAACAACTTTTCCTTCATATGTAACATGTTGAACTGGTGATCAGCTCATCATCCATCAGAGACCTGATTGGTCCACATGGAACTGGTTTCCTCCCACTAACAGATGCTGCTGCAGTGTTTTAACAGAAAGCGTTCCTGCAGCGGCCATCGCCAGCCGCCGCCCGAGCCGCCGCCCGAGCCGCCACCTGAGCCGCCGCCGCCCGGCCTCCATCGATGCGTTACCTTGTTCTGCAGCGCGGCGGCCAGCTGGCCCTCGCCGCCCTGCAGCTCCTGCAGCAGGTCTGTGAGGGCGGAGCTGGACAGAGACTGGATGACTGCAGAGACCGGCTCCACCAGGCAGCACAACGCCTGCGAGGGGAACAAGCCGCTTATTTATTAAAAACTGTTTTACGAAGGAAACAGGAAGAAAACAGCTGAACAAAAGCAGAAAAATGATTTTAAAAGATATATTTCTGTTAAAGGGATTTTTCTGACGGGAAACAAAGATGGCTACCTGGTCCTGCTTGTCCTTCTTCACTAAGGCGGGGAGGTTGCGTGCAATCACCATGACAACGCCAGCAGCCTGCGCCGCAGGCAGGAAGGGGAGGAGCCTGGCGACGAGACGCTTCCCTTTCCGCACCGACATGATCATCACACACTGCTCATCGCTCACCCTGAGCATATAATTTATCAGAATATTAACACAAAATATCACCGTAAAATATTAAGTCAATGTCACCAAACCCACGATTCACCCATCGCTGTATATCTCCCAGTCCCACCAGTCCTCCCAGTCCCACCAGTCCTCCCAGTCCCACCTGACCTCCCAGTCCCACCAGTCCTCCCAGTCCCACCTGTCCTCCCAGTCCCACCTGACCTCCCAGTCCTCCCAGTCCCACCTGTCCTCCCAGTCCCACCTGTCCTCCCAGTCCCACCAGTCCTCCCAGTCCCACCAGTCCTCCCAGTCCCACCTGACCTCCCAGTCCCACCTGACCTCCCAGTCCCACCTGTCCCCCCCCCAGTCCCACCTGTCCTCCCAGTCCCACCTGTCCTCCCAGTCCCACCAGTCCTCCCAGTCCCACCTGTCCTCCCAGTCCTCCCAGTCCCACCTGTCCTCCCAGTCCCACCTGTCCTCCCAGTCCCACCAGTCCTCCCAGTCCTCCCAGTCCCACCTGTCCTCCCAGTCCCACCTGTCCTCCCAGTCCCACCAGTCCTCCCAGTCCCACCTGTCCTCCCAGTCCCCGTCCTGCAGCGAGTTGCTCAGTTGCTCCGTGTTGCTCTTGTGTTGCTCCAGCAGAGCGTCTCTGTCCTCCTCTGGCGTTTGGACGAAGCGTTTCTCGAAGTCCTGGACCTCCAGCAGCAGACTGTACATCTGGAGGGACGGGAGCTGATCAGAACTTATTGATTCCTTATCGATTCTCACCGAGTTCGGAAACAAACTCAAATTCAGAATAAGATCCTGCTGCATTCGGTTCAAACTAAAGAATCTTGTTTGAACCGACTTTAAACCGTCGGTTGTTCAGTAACTGAAATGTTAACATTTACTGATGCATCAATACAGTAGAATCTGGAGCGCGTTGGTTACATCGCCATGGAGACAGGCTACAGGAAGCCATAAGGTAGCCATAAGGAAGCGACCGTCTGACGGAGACGTGCTGCAGCGCTCCGGCCTGGCGCAGCGCCCCCTACCTTCTCCACGGTGTACAGCACCTGGCGCCTCTTGTTCCACACCTGCTTCTCCCTCTTCTCCTGCAGGAGGACAGACAGAAGGACTCAGGACAGGCCACAGCTGAGGGACGTCTTCACCGGGACGTTCGGACCCACCTCGTCGTCGGAGCGGGTCGTTACCACGGCGTCGATCATCTTCCTCGGGTTGTTGACGCTGGACACCGTCAGCTTCCCCAGAGATCCTGCAAACTGAACTGCAGAGACACGCAGGACGTCAGGAGACCCGGAGGACGGGGGACACGGAGGCTCCCTGCGGGTCCTCACCTGGCCGGTAGGTGTGCTCCACCTTGGCCACCTGCGGAGTGATGAGCTTGGTGGTGTGCTCCTTCCTGCTGCTGTCTCGCTCCTTCTCCTGACGCTTCTCCATCTTCTCATAGTAGTTCTGCAGGGAGACAGAGAGACGCCGTCTGTCCACCGGGACGCACAGAGAGGTCACGACCTCCAGGCCCCGAGAGGTCACGACCTTAGGCACCGAGAGGTCACGACCTTAGGCACCGAGAGGTCACGACCTTAGGCACCGAGAGGTCATGACCTCCAGGCACCGAGAGGTCGGCCCTGCGTCCCTGCGATGCGGGCGGCTCTACCTGGTAGTAGTAGTCGTCCAGGTACGGGTCGGTGCTCTGCAGCTGCATCATCTGGATCTTGGTGACCCACTCCTTCTCCTTCTGGCTCATCAGGTTGCTGTACGGGTCCCTGCTGCGGCGGTCCAGCCCGGTTCTGACCCGGTCGCTGCAGAACAAGCGGCGGATTCTGAGAACAGAAGCTCCTAATGCAGCAACGAGGCCGAGGAAGCGAGCGCACTCTCACCCGCCGCGGCTCTGCATGCGCTGCGTCAGCATGCGGCGGTGCTGAGGGTGGAGGTGCGTCGTGTTGTGCCTGATGGGCGGCGTGTGGTTGGGGGGGCCGTGCGGCGGCGGGGGGCCCATCCTGTGGCCGTGAGGAGGAGGGGGGCCCCCGAAGAAGGGCCTGAACCCGGCGCCGGCCAGCAGGGGGGGGCCGGGGCCGCCGCGAGGAAAACCTGCCACCTGGTGGACGGAGGCGGAACGCGTCACAGAGCTGCAGTTACTAACGAATCAACTGCCAATAAAATGGTCCAATCAGGAGCCAGAACACTGAGGCACCAACAGGAAGTGACCAGTAAGGGACCAGTAAGGGACCAGTAAGGGACCAGTAAGGGACCAGGAAACAGCAGAACCCCCGACCCAGATAAATGTTCTGGAGAAATGCTTCGTGTTTAGGATAAATAATCAGGTTTCAGGCTGAACTCTAATGGTCCGACTGAGCAGAACCAGAACTTCCTGGAACCAGGGTCCGGTTCTGGACGCTTCAGAGCAAAAAGCTGAACGGTTCCAGAAGAACCTGAATATCTGAGTAAACAGCAGAACCAGAGAACGGATCATCCCGGTTCTGATGGTTTTCTTAGCGAAGAAAAGGAAACAAGCTGCGTTTATGGGTCAGAACCTTTTAACCGGGTTCTTATCGGGTTCTGTGGTAGAACTGGAAATGAAAGCTGGATCAGAACCAGTGCTTGGTTCTGTCCTGGACCCGGAGTCCTGCAGAACAAACCTGTGGTACCGACCTGGGAGTTGAGCAGCTGAGCCCGCTGGAGCTGAGACAGAACCGGGCCGACTCTGGGAGGGAACGGACCGCGACACAACGGAGAATTCTGAACAGAGCAAGGAAAAGCAACGGGTCAGAACCAAGACAACGGGTCAGTTCTCCACATCAGGGCCGGAACCGGACGATGACAGGAAGCAGAGGGTCGACTCACGGCCATGTTGAGCAGCGTGTTGGGGGAGAGGCGCTCAGGGAACGGAGCCGGGTACCGGTGCTGGACCGGGGCTCGCACATGGACCGCCGTGGGGTGGTGGACCTACACACACACACACACACACACACACACACACACACACACACACACACACACACACACACACACGCAGCTGGAGACTCAGAGGAACACGCTACGGTCTGAGCGTCCGTCGCCGCGCCTCACCTGATGGTTCAGGCTCATCGGGTGTTTGGGCGGCGTCCCGATAGGCACCGCCCTCACCGGAGGAGAGCCAATCACAGGAGACGAGGAGCGGGGGGGCGGGGCCCTCTCTGACAGGTCGTGACCTTCATCGCTCCTCCCCTGGGGAGGGCGCTTCGGAAGCCCCACCTCCTTGATGATGGACATCAGTGGACTGTCCTGAGGACGGAGCAGAAGATGGAGCTCAGTGCTGGTTCTGGTTCTGGTTCTGGAAGGAGAAAGGCGTTTCTCTCACCTCCATGTGTGTGACGAGTCCCGGTGTGACGCTGACCGGCCCGAAGCCCATGCTGTTGTCCCAGATGCTGTGAGAGTTCATCTGTGGAGACAAAGTGGGAAAGTTGGACCTAAAGGTCAGATCCGGTGACCTTTCTGGTACCGTTGGACAGAATTCGGACTTTAATTTGAAAAGTTTCTTGCACTAAACTTGATTCATCAAAAGCAAAGGATAAACAGCAGCTGCTGACGCGCTACGAAGAGGCAAACCTCCATGGAACATCATGAGTCATGTGATCCACAACAGGATGTTGCTACTGGCGGAAACCGTGAAGACGACAGGAAGTTGATGGCGCAGCCTGTTTCTTAACGTTTTATCTTGTGAATATTTTCATTCATGTGATTTTAATTGTGTTTCTTATGAAATAGAAACACTGTAATTATGAAATGTAGTTTTTTTTATGTCAGCCGAATATAGCAACATCGTATTTGTAGCGGAAACGCAGCTTCAGGCGATTCTGCTCCACTTCCTCTGAATGACGGCGTGAGGGAAACCGAGGAACGGACCTGGCCCATGGGAGCGGCTCCTCTGCGCAGGAGGTGCTGCTGCTGCTGGTAGCTGAGCACGGAGGAGGCGGGTAGGCCTGCGGGACAAACATCTCAGCTCAGAAAGCGTCCAAACAGGAAGTGACCCGTCACCAGGTGACCTGCTCACCCGAGGCGGAGGGTCCGGGGGGCATCTGGTGTTTGGGGGGGATGCAGGCGGGCTGCTGCAGGACTCTGGGCTGGTCCGGGCCCCGCAGCGCAGACAGAACCGGCCCGGCCGACCCGGGGGCCGACCCGGGGGCCGACCCGGGGGCCGGCCTGCGCCGCTCTGCCGCTCCGACGCCGGCGATGGCCGGGTCGGCGTCCAGAATGAAGCGGGCCAGAGACTCGGCCAGGTCGCCGCCTCCCGATCGCTCGTCTGCGTCTGCAGAGAAACGAGAACGCATCAGAACCCGGAACGGACCGCTCTGAGGGACGCCGGCGGTCCAAACCCACCTCGACCCGGCGGCCCAGAGGAAGACGAGGAGAAGCCGAGCGGAGGGAGCCGACCCACGGCGGCGGAGGGGGCGGGGCCCGGGGAGGAGTCTCCGCCCCCCGGGCCCCGCCCGGCGCCCAGCCCGTCCCGCTCATCCAGCTCCGCCAGGCGCTTGTGCTCCTCCTGCCAGTCGTCATCTGCAAACACAGAGCAGCTTTAATCCCAGAACCACCGCAGAGCAGAAGAAGAAAGCGGCGACTGCTCACCGATGGCGCCGGCTCCAAACGTGTCGTCATTAAACTGATCGATCTCATCTTCCTCCTCGATCAGCCCATCATCCTCTTCCTCCAGCGTACAGTCGTCATCCAGGGACTGAAAGCAGAAGATCCTGGATTATCCCCGAATAATCTGGTCATAACTGTCAGCAGATTAACCCGACATCGCTATGATCTTATAAATAACCTCAAACCCACCATGAGACCCGTTACTGTGTTTTCTTCCATTAGTTCACATTGCTGTGACTGAATCGATGCCACGTTGAAGCTGTTTGACCCTCAGCGTCTCTGCAGCAGCAGCAGCTGCAGCAGCAGTAGCAGCAACAGCTGCAGCAGCAACAGCTGCAGCAGTAGCAGCAACAGCTGCAACAGCAGTAGCAGCAACAGCAGCAGCAGCTGCAGCTGTTGCTGCAGGATCTTTTTATGCATGTTGAGAAAATACTGATCAAGACCCGTCGCAATAAATCGATCAATTAAAATGAGGTCAATAATTTGAATGATTTATTGTTTTTATCTTTTTCCTCTTCGTTGGATGATAAAAGTTTTCAGTTTTATTTTTTAAACTTGATTCATTTTGTTTGTTTTGGACATTTCAAATGTTTTCTAATCTCAGTGTTAAATGTTTATTCAAAATTAAAGTTTATTGATCCTTGAAAATGTGTCTTTCATTATTATGTTACTTAAAAATGGTATCAAATAGCGATACATTTTATCGTTTATTGCTATAATTTCTGACCGTTTATCGTCCAGCAGAATTTATCGCGACGGGCCGACATGAGACCTTTGACCTTTCTGCTTCATACTGGTTTCATCGGATTCTTTGCGATTTACTGGTTTGTTAAAAACACGACACAATTTTCACCAATATCACAAAATCAAGAAGTGATTCATTTTAATTCACATATCTGTGACTGACGTCACCAAATATCACCGTCTCATTTCCAAATGAGTAAATTTATGTTTCAGGCTCCGAGGTTCTGCTGGTCAGTCAGCGCCGGGTCCTGGACCGAACCGAGCCCAGACACGTCATCGTTCACCACATTCTGTTCACACAATTCTGCTTTCGCATTATTTCACTGTCATTAGTAATTATTTACTGTTATTATTTGGTATCAGTCATTTTTAAACAGTTTCTGTTGCACAAACTGTTGACTCATCTGCACTCATCGCACTTCATGTCTTCTCATTTCCATCAGCCTGATCGAATCAATAACTGATACACTAATGATCAGTTTATTCAGCTGTAATTATTGGGGAATATTGGAGATAATTAAAGCTGCTGAATATGATGAGATGTTATTATAAACGACTCAGAGTTTTATATATTAAACATTATAATTTATAAAATTATTAATCTGGTAAAACATCAAATATTTTGACATTCAGGATAAAAATGAAACTAAACATTTTATTGTCAGAGGCTCAACACTGGAGCTGCTTTCAGGGGAATTTCACTCTTTTAAATAGTTTTGCATCTAAACTTTAATCATTTTTAAATCTACGATTCTTCAGACCAGCAGCAGTTTGTTACATCAGCAGCTTAACGTTCATGAAAAACATTGAAATAAAGAACAAAAGAATTGTTGCTACAAACGCACTAAAGAAATAATGAATTCATAAATTTTTCCAGTTGATGGTTCAACGACTTTTTATCTGAAATTAATGTTTGTTTGAAACTAAAGTTAATACTAATAATATTTCATTAGGTCTTATTAGGATTTGCCAATATGATCAATTATTGCAGGTTTTTCCCAGTCCTGATGTGTTTGGGATTTTTGTCCTGTCTAAAGATCAAACATCAGCTTTTCCATCAGATCCTCAGCATGATGCTGCCACCACCATGCTTGTCATTAGGTGATGTTACGTTTGAAAGCCTCCCAACATTTTTACCCCAATTGCATCCAAACAGTTTCATCTTTGCCTTTTAAAACCATAAAACTGTCATTCAGACAGAAGCTTCAGTCCGGCTCCGTTCTGAGGTCAAACTGGCCTCAGGGAGACACTGGAGTTCTGGTTCCTGGTCAGATGTTAATGTCTGAATTAGACCAGAACCGTTCTCACAGCTGCAGACAGAAACCTCAGGAACTTTATTTTCTGTTATTTCAATCTCCACACGAGGTGTCCTGCAGGTTCCAGATATTTCTGCACCAACAAACCTGAACTAAAGTCTGAATCAGAACCTCAGCAGGTTCTGCAGAGCTCTCATAGTGAGTCATATTTATTATTCAGGTGTTGAACCTGCAGGACACCGGCTCTAAAAGCCTGCACTTTCCAACCCTGTTAGAACATGGAGCATATATTAAATGTACTGATTTGGCTGAGGCGAAGTTGCCGTATAAGTTTTGATTTTCAAAGCAACTAAAGCAGGATGCAGCCCTGCAGGAGCCGCACAGAGTCCTGACAGCCTCCGGGACCAGTTAGCCTCTAAGCTAACACTGCCGTTACATCACGCTTTGAACCGGAGACGGAAAACTTTATGAAAGCAGCTCCTTCTAGCGCCGTCCCGGAAACGATCAGAATCTGGCCCGTTATAACACAGGCTGACCCACAGAACCACCGGTCCGTCCCGGGTCATGGCACCGGAGAACGCACGCCGTCGCTCCGCATGCGCCAGCAGGAAAGCGCGCTGCTTCACAGGCCGCAGGTGGCATTGAGGTCCAAACAAAAGGGAATGGAGGACATTTAAACCCCGACCTGGCCAGATTCCCCCTCAACACCTTCCTCAGGCCCCAGACGTCCCGTCCAGAATCGGACCGGAACCGATTCTCAAGGTTAAATCTCACCTGAAATCGGAACATCTATCTTCTGGTTGTTGGGAAAAGGAGAGCATCGGGAGCGAGGAGGCGCGAGACTGACGCAGAGGTGACGCCGTCACACTTGAACGCGCGTTTGGAACCGACGTGAACGAGCACGTATCTGACGTCGTATCTGACGTCGAGCGCTGCAGGGGCGTTCCCTCTGCTGGACAACAAGGAAGCAGGATGGAAACTTGATCTGGCAACACACACAGAAACAGACAGAAACAGCCTTCAATACAAGGCTCTGCTCTCATCTTTAACGGTTATATGTCTTTGCTTTTACTATTCTATACTTTAAGATGATAAACATTTAAATTATTAGAGCTGGATCTGGATTATATGATAACAGGAAAACGATGCACTTTAATCTCCAAGAAGTGTTTGGGTAAAAATGGAAAAGCAGACGCAGTAATATTTGTCCACTTCAGTGTTGTATAAAGTACTGAAATCTCGGAGTCAAGTAAAAGTATCGGTACCGCTCCAAAATATGACTTTGGTAAAAGTAAAAGTCACTGATTGAAATGTTACTTGAGTAAAAGTCTTAAAGTATCTGAAACATCTTGTACTTAAGTATGGAAAGTACTGTAAAAATGGATGAACTCAAGTAATGTAATGAAAAGTACAAGTAAAAAGTAAAACAAGGCAAATGCAGTTTGAATGACATTTTTTATATTTTGGTAAACTTGTTAAATACACTTAAAATAATGAACACAACCAAGTGCAGGCAAAATGAAACCTGCTAATAGATCAACCTGCAGCATCATTTAGTTATGAAAATTAGGAGCTTTACCTAAACCACAAGGTTTAAATAATTAATAAGAGAAAAAAATAAATAAACTTGTAATCCAAAAAATACAATAATCCATGAAACAGCCAACACTCAGTACGTTCTGATGACGTCACCACATCGCGCAACTCTCTCTCGGTGCGTCACGATCCGGAAACACTAACGCTAATTGAAAATAAAGCCGGGAAAATGTTTGAAAATGACAGATAAGGATTAATGTGAAGTGAAGCGGGAACACCGCGTGTGACCCACGATGAACCGCGCCAGTTTAAACTGCAACAAAACGGAAGTTAGCGATTGTGTGTGTGTGTGTGTGTGTGTGTGTGTGTGTGTGTGTGTGTGTGTGTGTGTGTGTGTGTGTGTGTGTGTGTTAACGCGGCTCTTTAATTAGGTCGTAACTCGTGACGCTCCTCCTCACAGTAACGAGTAACTAAACATTGAAAATGTATCGGAGTAAAAGTATGCAATTAAGTTCGGAAATATAGTGAAGTAAAAGTGAAAGTTATCAAAAATTTTCTTACTCGAGGAAAGTATGAAGTACTCCAAAATATACTTAAGTAAAGTAGTGAAGTATTTTTACTTCGTTACTATACAACACTGGTCCACTTTTGCCATTATTTGTTCATTTTACTCAGACAACCTGCAGGTTGTATGAAGAGTTGATCACTGTGATTAAAGTCCAGTTTAATAAACCGTATTTTGATGGAAACATATTTTATCAAACAAATAAATAACACTATAATCAGAATAGGTCCTATTTTCAGCCATAGGACAGAATTAATTTGGCCAAAATGACAGGAACAATGTTTACTGGAGATGAAGTGAGTTTTTAACGCATCGATGAAAAAAGGTTCTGGGTTCAAATCCCAGTCTGGGGTCTTTACATGTTCTCTCCAGCTGGATGATCCAACATGGCAACACGAATAAACTGATTTTGACCCTACCTGAGTCACAATGAACATTTCTATGTTTAAAGCCGGGTTTGTCTAAAGAAAACTGGCTAAACTAAAAGAAATCCTCCAGAAAGTTTAGCACATGGAACATGGATCCGTTTTCACATTGTCTCTGTTGATAACAGCAGATTGCATCAAGATTTGTACAAAAGGTTAAATAAAACTGGCCCGCTTAATAAAAGGAAATGTTTGATATTTTCCAGCTGAATTTGTTGGTTGTTCTCGGTCGGAGAACAACCACCTGAAGGTGGTGAGGAACCGTGTTGATGAATCGTTGCTGTTCTCTAATGACGCCATTCTGTCATGTTTTCCTCAGGAATCCTCAGCGCAGCGTCCGTGTTGGCGCCGCCATGGTTCTGTGGCAGATCCACACCCTCCACCACCTGGACATGTCTGGCTTCGGTCGTCCTTTTCCTCGCCACGGCCTCCAGCTGCTGTTTTGGTTCTCCAACCACTGCGTGACCTTTGAACCGGACAACTCTGGGGACGTCATGAAGGTCGGTGAAGCGCTGCGCTCTGCCGCCGACCTGCTGACGAAGCGGCGTGTAACCATGTCCCTCCGGTTCTCAGCTGGTGTCGGGGTGTCAGCCGGAGAACGGGGCTTACGGCTTCCACAGGTTTGGGAACATGGAGGAACTTCTGCCTGTTCTCCTCAAACCCAAGAAGAACAAGAGCAGCAGGCAGGTCAGCAGGCAGGTCAGCAGGCAGGTCAGCAGGCAGGTCAGCAGGCAGGTCAGCAGCGCTCCGTACGTCTCCATCCATAGCGTCTGCAGGGATCCACTGCAGCTCACCGGCTGATCTCAGGTTAATGTTAGAGGTTCACTCAGTAACAGCACCCAGACTGAAGAGTGTTGCTGTTCAGCCGTGCAGCCGGTTCTGCTTTCACTGATTGAAAATAAGAAACTAGTCATTGAGCTGAAAATGACAGAATTTGATCTCTTGGTGATTTTTTAACCTGAAGTACTTGGACACAATTTCAGGAAAATATTTAATTGTGATACGATTGTTGAAAAATGGCTTTTTTTCTAGACTCTGTTCTTTGTTTATTGCTACACCATGAGCTCCAGCCTGTAAAGAAAAACTTCTGGTGTTGTTATGCTCTTTCAAACGGTCAGATAGCAAAGATAGCATGAATGTAAAGCACATGAAATATTACGTTCTTCTAAATGTCGCCTCCAAGCCGTCCTTAGGGTGACGGTGTAGTGTGTAGTGTTTAGAAGCACTAGAGACTCAAATGGAAGCACAAAATCTTTCCTAATACTTCCCTCTAAAAACGTCATTTTTCAAATTTAAAAATCTTTTTACAAAAGAGTCTGGATGATTGTCAAAGATTAAAACCCTTTCAGGATGGAAACAGTTGAAGTGCTGTGTCCGGTCTCGTTCAGAGGTCGGGTTCACTCCCTCTCCTCTCCCTCCAGCTGGTTTACTTCGTGGTCGGGAACCTGAGCACTCAGTCCTACCTGCGGTCCGCCGACCTGCCGCCGTTCGTCCGGGAGAACCTCGGGGCGGGCGGCGTCTCCAACAGCGACCGCATCATCATCAGTTACCAGGTGAAGACCCGGCTGGTGGACAAGGTCTATGTCACAGAACACGAAGACGCTGCTGCTGGACGGTTCCGATCCGACGGAACTCACGAGGTCAGCTCGCAACTGATCCGACTTCTGCAGAACCCGCAGCTGGACCTCAGCTCCCTCCTCACTCAGATGGGTTACTATGACAACGTAGTGATGCTCCAGGACTCACAGAACCATTCAGTCCAGACGATGCTGAGCATGATGCAGAACGATCCCACCGAGTTCTTCTCCCAAGCCTTCAGTCGCCAGCTGGACCTGGACCGGTTCTGCTCCAGCACGAACCCAGACGGCAGCGGGAGCCTGGTGAGTTACACCACCCTGCAGAAGAAGAAGAAGAAGAAGCAAAGCAGCAAGAAACCGAAACCTCGGAGGGAACTTTCCCTGCGCTCCAGCTGGTCGGATCCATACCGAGGTAAACACTCAACCTGTTTTCACATTTTAGAGAGATTTACAGAAACAGAGCAAATGTCACCAGTGGAGGCGCCACTAACCACAAAGCCAGCTGCGCTAACCACAAAGCTAGCTGCGCTAACCACAAAGCTAGCTGCGCTAACCACAAAGCTAGCTGCGCTAACCACAAAGCTAGCTGTGATAACCACAAAGCTAGCTGTGCTAACCACAAAGCTAGCTGCGCTAACCACAAAGCTAGCTGCGCTAACCAAAAAGCCGCTAGTCATTAATATCAGTTCTGCTAACATTAAAGTATTATTTCAACATATTTGGTAAAGATTTCACTAACTTGATATTTAGCATAAGCTAGTGCTAAAGTGCTACAACAACATGATATTTAGCAGAAGCTAACGCTAATGTGCTGAATTCATTTGACTTTTTCTGATTGTCTTTCTGCAGATTATTATGAAGATTCCTGGAGCAGGTCCAGCTATGGATATGAATCTGGTTATGGATCCAGTTATGGATCTGGAGGCAGCCATGGTAAAGGCGGATTTTCCTGGTTTCTGAAACTCATCCTGAAAGCCGGAGCGCTCTGCCTGGCAGCCAGATGTTTGCTCTGGTTAGTCAGGAACATCTGGAGCTCTAACTGGGATGACAAGCTCCTCCAGCGGATTCCAGGCTGGACTTCTCCGTCTCCCAGTTATCCACGTACTCACATAATGCTGGACTATGTTTACTAGACCTGTCAGGACTTTGACTAGGACGAATTCTGAGTTCCTGCTTCAAATGATGCCGGTTGAAGACTCAAGATGAGGATTTTAATGATTCTAAAGTGATTTTATGGTGTATTTCATAAATATAACTTTTTCTATCTTATATTGAAAATACCAAATGTCTGAAACTAAAATGATTCCTAAAATCCCATTTCCTAGTTAAATATGGAAATGGGATTTCTAACTGTAATTACTGATTTGTAGTTGTTTTTTTTAGCTTTCTGTGTTTTTAAAATCCTGTAATAAATAAATGTAAACCTTCATTTTTAGCTACGCTGCTTCTCGTTGGGACAAATATTGTTTCAGTTTTAATGTACAAAGTTCAGATCATCTTTGTTTACAGTTCAGGACATTTAATCCTCTGACTTCATGTCACACTTTGATGTTCATGTGTGGAAACCCAGCTGTGTGGGAAGAATCAGAACCGGCTTTTTGCTGACGCAGCAAAAAGGATTTAAAAGACGTTTCAAAGTGAAACTGACAGCAGAAACAGATTCTCTTCCCTCTGTTCCTGTTCAAATCTCAGCGGCTGAAATAAGACAAAAACCAGCAGGAAACAAACTAAAGGTATGTTTGTCTGAAGCTTTTATCATTTTAATATGAATCTAAACTTGTTTATAACATTATCTGATTGATTAGGGAAATCAATAATCTATATTTATCTCAGATTATTTCCTATTATAAAACATTCAAGAGTTTTGATGTTTTCACCATTAGAAATATTTACACATTGTAAAAAAAGATTCATCACAGAAACCTAGAAACTGACAGTTTGAATTCGGGACGTTTTCAAATTAAACTGTTTTTATATGATTTGAAGGTTTTACATTTTTAAAACCTCGGAGGTAAAAAAACTCAAACTTTGTGTTTGAAATGCTGAAAATGTCCAAAATGATTTTCCTGCAGTTTGTTACCAGAAACAAAACAAGAAGATAATGAAACTGAAGCAGTTTTTTCATTCCTGTTAATCAGCTGATTTATGGAGCGACTCGCTGAATTTCCAGCTTCCTCTTCATTCGACTGCTTCTCCTTTAGACCTGATTAAAAGTTCAATTAATTATGTGACATAGAAATCTAATCTAAACTCAAGCAAGAGAAAACCAACAGAAACAGACACAGGCTCCCATGAATACCTGACAATAATGATATTAAACATCTTTAGAGTAAAGCTGTTTTAAAACATAATCCCTCATTAAGTTTACAATTCAGGAGTCAAACTTTTCCTGGACAATGATTTGTGTCATTTTCAGGACAAACTTCATGAACAAAAGTAAAACTGAGGATCTGTTTCTCATCTGTAGATTTTTAATCTGGATTAAACTGCAGCTGCTGGGGCTTTTTGTTTACTTGTGTTTTAATTAATAACATTTAACTGGAATATGAAGGTATTACATGCTGTGATAAGAAATAAAAATAGTAAATTACTCAATAAAATCAGTAAAATCACTTTGGTGCCAATATTCATTAATTGAAGCGGCTCATAGTTTTTATAATAATTTACCAATAATGTAACTGAAATAACAAACATGTGCAATAGTGCACAAATTGCTACTTTACTGACTGATTTCTGTTTTATTGATGAAGCTTTAAATGTTGAACATTAAAGAGTCACATTTATTTTATTCTGTATTTTAGCACATTTCACCGAGGAATTAATGCATTTATACATATTAAACTAACTGCAAATTTAATGCTGCACCACCGTCACAACATTAATTACTTTATTTGTCAGCTATTAATTACTGGTTTCACTCCACTATGAAATATTAATATCAGTGACGGGTTGCAGAGATCACAGAAAGCCTCAGTGGGAAAGAAATGATCGTCTTTTACAGGAATCTAAACTTTCCTGGTGAATGAATTCGGTTTCTTTCTCTTCCTCGTGACGAGCAAAACAATGAAATGATTCCTGTTTTCCAAACCATCTCTAATCTATATTCACAGTTTCATAGAGCAACAGGGGAGTTCAGTTAAACTCAGAGGTTAATAAAAAGCTTTTTTTGTGTTTCCAGTTCAGAGTCCAGAGTCTGAAACCAACGTGGGTCGAAATGCTGAGCAAAACCAGTTCAGCCTGACAGAAACACAAACTGCAGCTTTACTGTCAGTGACAGCATGGATGTTAGAATAATGATGATGTCAGGATTTAACCAGAAACAGAAAAAGTTTCTGGTTCCAGCAGCTGATCTGATTTTTATGTCAAAGGCTCCATTAGTAAAATTTAGTCTGGAAAAAAACTTTAAGGTGTTTTATGTATTCATATAAATATGAGTAAAAACTCTAAATAAAATGTTCTTAGCGAATTTTTAATTTAACTTCAGGAAACAAAGGAGAGAACTGGACAATGTGAGAAAAATAATCTTTAATATAATACCAAACAATGAAATGTGAAACTGTAAATTCTTCTTGTTTGGGTTAAACTTGTGATCTTTGGTTGTTTATTTGGGTTTTGTTTTGTTTCCTCTTTCATGTTTTTGTTTTACTTTGGCTAGACCTTTCTTAGTTATTCCAATTTCTGTATTTCGTTTCCTATTTTGGTTAAGTCACCGGTCGTTTCCCCTTTTCTTTGTTTCAGATGTTTCTTAGTTATTTCCAGTGTTGTATAGTAACGAAGTAAAAATACTTCACTACTTTACTTAAGTATATTTTGGAGTACTACATACTTTCCTCGAGTATGAAAATTTTTGATAACTTTCACTTTTACTTCACTACATTTCCGAACTTAATTGCATACTTTTACTCCGGTACATTTTCAATGTGTGGTTTAGTTACTCGTTACAAAGAAGCGAGAGAGAAACGCAAATGTTTTGATCCCACTTACTGATTGGCTGCAACAAAGCCTGCTTGCCTGGGCTTGTTCATCTCCACCAATAGGATGCACAGGTTTCACCTCCCCACTACGTCATAAAGTCCAGCAAACAGTCTGATTGGTTTGTGCCGTTTGTGCAGCTTTGGTTTCTGAGATATTAAAATTATTTTTTAGCCCATCCAGAGTTCACCATCCCCGCATTTTGCTCCAAAACAAACCAAAGTGGGCTGGTTCGTTAATGCTCCGTTTGTGCCGTTAAAACAAACGCAGCAAAGTTGTTTTCAATTTGGATTTAGGCTCTTCCGATATCCGGTGTGAGCGGCGCCTAACTCGAGGTTCATGAAGGCTAATTTGGGCCAGCCGTTCTCTAGGTCTCCCCTTCCTCAAGGTGTCGGAGTTTCACTCAGGGAGAGTCAACAAATTTTACATCCAAACTCCTGAGAAACTAATGGAAATAGATTTCTTGCCTTGTGACCAATTGACACAAAATTCATGACACAAAATATTGAGTATGAAGTAGTCATACTCAATATTTTCAGTAATGATAATCTTAAAAAGTATATATTTTTGTTGGTCGTTCTGCTGCGGATATCCCACCACTCACTCTGGCATCACTGGGCTCCTCTGCATCGCTCGAATACATCCTTGCAGGTGTATCAGCTCACCCATGCAGCACACAAGACACAGGAGACACCATTAACATCAACCAGCAACCCCACTGCCCTGCTCTGCTCTCGAACATGCGCAAACACGAGAGAGAAGGGAGGAGGCTCCGCCTTTATTACTTAGCGTAACCTTCCACTTTACAAAATAGTGCCAACATAAACAATAGTGGCAAACATCATATTCAACACCCCCACTTGATGGTGCCACCCATTCTAGCCATGGCGCTATTTTCCAAACATATAAGAACAAAATTTTTCAATCTTGCCTTTTGTGGCAGACTTTGTGAACACATCAGCAACCATGTTTTCTGTTGGACAATAAACCAAAAGAACTTTTCCCTGTGAAACATTTGACCTTATGAAGCGGTATTTAATGTCCACATGCTTGCTCCTCTGGCGATACACAGGGCTCTTTGCAAGGCGTATTGTCCCTTGGTTATCTTCAAACACCTTTGCTGTTTGCTCAAAACTGTGGTCCATGTCCCGTAGTAGTTGGGATAGGTAGAGCGCTTCTTGGATGGTAGCTGCCAATGCTACATACTCAGCCTCACATGTCGACAGTGAAACTGTTTGTTGTTTCTTTGTTTTCCATGAAACAATAGCTCCACTTGGACTTAGGCTGAAGCAATAGCCTGTAGTGCTCTTCCTGTCAAGAACATCGTTGGCCCAATCGGCATCAGAGTATCCTATCAACTCCAGTTTAGTGTTACACTTGTTATAACACAACTCATAGTCCTTAGTCCCTTGTAAGTACCTGTACACGTTTCAAAGCTGTCATGTGTTTTTTCTCTGGGATCAGACATATGTTGTGACAGTCTGCTCACAATCCAGCTTATATCAGCTCTAGTACAGGTCATGATGTAGATGAGGCTGCCCAGCATTTCCCTGTATTTTCTCTGATCAGTTTGTTCTCCTTCTGGAATCAGATCACATTTGATTTCACTAGGTGTGGCTCTGGGTTTACACTCTGCCATACCAAACCTTTCCAGTATCTTCTCGATGTACCTGGACTGGTTCATTTTGATGAGACCTTCTTTTTGTGTGAAATCAATCCCGATGAAATGTGTGAGATTGCCAAGATCTTTCATTTTAAACATACTTTTCAGTTTGTCTTTGATCTCTTTTAGACACATCTCATTGCTTGCAGCCACAACTATATCATCAACCCACACTAACAAAATCACTTTTCCTCTGTCAGAAAAATTTGTGTAGATACAATGATCAGCTTGGCTCTGTACAAACTTATTCGACATTAAGAACTCATGAAGCATCATATTCCAGTTCCTCCCAGATTGTTTGAGTCCATAGATAGATTTGTTCAACTTACACACAAGTTTTTCACCACTCTCTGATTTAACCTGGAAACCTTCAGGTTGATCCATGTATATTTCATGGTCAATGGGTGCATGTAAGTATGCGGCCTTAACGTCCATCTGATTCAGTGTAAGGTCATGTTGTGCAGCTAGTTGCATCAACACACGCAGTGACGTCACGTTTGCAGTTGGAGAAAATGTCTCTGAATAGTCAAGTCCTTCTACCTGGCTGTATCCCTTTGCTACATACCTAGCTTTATATGTCTCATTTCCTTTATCATCCTCCTTGAGAGCATATACCCACCTTCCCCCCACTGTCTGTCTACCCTCTGGTAATGGTACAAGCGAGAAGGTGTTGTTCTCTTTAAATGAGATCATTTCATCTTTCATCGCCTTTTTCCACATTTCAGATTTTGGTGATGTCAAAGCCTCTCTATAGGTCTGTGGTAGCCCAACTGTAGCTCTGTAACAATAGTCAATGGTCAAGTCACTGTTCTGCACTGCACATTCATAGTTCTCCAAGTATTTAGGTTTCTTTCTGACTCTACCTGTGGTACGTGGAGTCTGTGAGTCAGTAGTTGGACCTGTGTCCATTTCTGAGTCTTTCTCAATGTCTGTGACTGTCTGTCCTGTTTCTTCATTCAGTGGTTGACTAACTTGACTAGGTGTAACCACCCACTCTACGTAGTGTTCCCCTGGCTGGTCCCAGTCAGTCTGTGTCTGCCTCTCAGTCGTTCTCTTTTCTATGAGATGGATCAGTCTGTGTTTCTGAACTTTGTTTGTCTCTGGAAAATAAACCAAATAAGCAGGTGAATGACGATCAAAACCGACAAAAATTTCTGTTTTGCCCTTAGAATCAAGTTTCTTTCTGTTTTGTTCATACACCATACATTTGGAACCAAACTTTTTCATTTTTGACAGATCTGGCCTCTTTCCTGTAAAAAGGAAACAAGGCGTTTCCCCAGTTCTCTTACAGTAACACCTGTTCCTTATGACTGTAGCTGTCCTGGCTGCGTAAGGCCATAGCTCTTTGGGTAAACCTGACTCAATCAGCATGCATCGGACCATCTCAAATAATGTGCGCCAATTTCTCTCTGCAGTCCCATTTTGATGGGGAGAGTAAGGCGCTGACCTCTCATGCTTTATAGCATTGTCCCTCAACAAAGATTGGTACTCCTCTGACACAAATTCTGTTCCATTGTCAGATCTGAGGCGTTTCACTTTACCGTAAGGCGCTGTATCAGCTAAGAACTGTTTAGTTGCCTCAACTGCCTTGTTTTTGTTCCTAAGAAAGTACACATGAGTGGTACCAGAAAAATCAGTGAAAGTGATAGCATACTTATAGCCTTCAAATGACTCAGGTGAAATAGGCCCACCCAGGTCTGTATGCACTAGCTCTAATGGCTCTTTGGCCCTCACATCACTTTCTCTGTTCCTGCTTTGTGAAAACTTACCCTCTAGACAAATTTCACATTGGTTAGGTCTGGATGCTTTGTCTTTGATTTTCATACCATTTACAACTGTTTCAAGTTTCACAATATCATCATAGTTGCAATGACCCATTATCTCATGCCATGTTTTTAAATCCAAAGATACATTGGCTGAATCCTCACCTTTTACATTTTTCTCTGTGACAATGTCCAGATAGTACAACCTGTCTTTTACCTTCATTTTACACGTTGTGCCATCAGGAAGAATCATTTTGTTGTTATTCTTCTCAAAGTTGAATCTTGCACCCTTCAAAGTTGCTGCATCCACAGACAGGATATTTTGTGGATACCCTGGAATCAGGAGGGCATTTGTGAGCTTAACACTCACAACCTTCCCGTCACGGTCAGTCAACTTGATCTTTGCATCTCCTTTCTTCTGGACACTTCCGGTGATTCGTGTTCCATCTGCCAGCTGCATGACGTGGTTCTTGGGTTGGAAAGTCTCATCAAATTTGATGAAAACACTCTCGTCAGTCATGATGTGGGCAGAAGCACCGCTGTCCACCAGTAGATCTTGCTGCTGCGTGTTGTGATGTTGCCACTCACTGGACCGAAGCACAAACGTTCCTCCTTCACCAGTGGTACTATGCAGGTCCTCAGCATGAACAGTTCGTTGTCCTGTGTCTGTAACGGCGGCCATCTTGTTGCTGTTTTGCGCATTGTTCCCTCTGCGCTTTTTCTTTTCTTTGTTCCAGCAGTCTTTTGCCTTATGTCCTATTTTCTCACAAATAAAGCATTCACCGTTGAAATACTTCTTCTTTTTAATCTTAGGTTTAGACGCCTTGTAATCTGCAGCCATTACTTCGTCCGTTCGGGGCCTGTTACGGTAGCGCAGTGAGCATTCAAAGCTCCTCAGCCTCGCCTTGAACTCGTTGAAACTCAGCGTTTCCCTTGTCTGAGTGACATGCACCGAAAATGGGTTGTAATCATCCGTGAGACCTTTTAACAACATCGCCGTCAGGGGCGCATCACTTAGAGTCTCTTTAGCTCTGTTTAATGCGGCCACTATCTTTTCAACACGCCCTAGATAGTCTGCTAAAGCTTCCCCGTCAGCCATTAGCACCTTAGTTAGCTCCGTGTATAGCCCGACAATTCGCGGTTTTTCTTCTGACGCAAAATGGCGTCTCAGTATTTCTAGGCTTTTCTTGCCATCTGGCGCTTCATAGAGAATTAGCGTTAGCGTCTTGTCGTCCAAACAACCACACAGTTCGGCATACGCTAGTTCGTTTTTCCTACCGATCTCCGTAGCGTCTTGTACTTCAGCTCCCGTTGTGAGCTCTCTTCCCAGGATCGCATCTTTTAGACCGATGGTTTTTAAGTATGCTAAAAACCTTGCTTCCCAGATGTGGTAGCGGGCTTCGTCTCCGTCGAACCGCGGCGGCAATCCCCTTCCGTGTACTGCCATACTCGGAATTTGCCTAGGCCCATAACCTGTTGGTCGTTCTGCTGCGGATATCCCACCACTCACTCTGGCATCACTGGGCTCCTCTGCATCGCTCGAATACATCCTTGCAGGTGTATCAGCTCACCCATGCAGCACACAAGACACAGGAGACACCATTAACATCAACCAGCAACCCCACTGCCCTGCTCTGCTCTCGAACATGCACACACACGAGAGAGAAGGGAGGAGGCTCCGCCTTTATTACTTAGCGTAACCTTCCACTTTACAAAATAGTGCCAACATAAACAATAGTGGCAAACATCATATTCAACAATTTTGGATGGCCTAAAATATAATTTTTAATATCTGGGAAACCAAAGCTGCACAAACAGCTCTAACCAATCAGATTATTTGCTGGATTATTTGAGTAGGTGGGTGTCAGCATCACTGAGGTCTGTTTCACTTCTCCCATTAAACACCAAGTTAACAAAAAGCTCTCCTCCCTCTTCAGATGCCAATAAGCTGCATTTCCCTCCCAATTCTTTTTTCTTTTGCATAATGACCAGTTGTTGCTCCTATAGTTTGTGGAGTAGAGTAATCATAACGGCTTTTTTTCTTCATGTTTTCTGTACTGACTATTTATTTTTCTCATTTTCAGCACTGACCTTACTGAAAGGGAAAACTTAAGGCTTATAGAAACTTTGTATTTTCTGTCCTGCAGGGTTTACTAAGAAGCTGGTTCAGTTGTAAAGCAGGTTAAGTTAACCTTGTGGTTTTGGTAAAGCTCCTAATTTTCTTAACTAAATGATGTCTGCAGGTTTATCTATTAGCAGGTTTCATTTTGCCTGTACTTGGTTGTGTACATTATTTTAAGTGTATTTGACAAGTTTACCAAAATATAAAAAATGTGATTCAAACTGTATTTGCCTTGTTTTACTTTTTACTTGTACTTTTCATTACATTACTTGAGTTCATCCATTTTTACAGTAATTTTCATACTTAAGTACAAGATGTTTCAGATACTTTAAGACTTTTACTCAAGTAACATTTCAGTCAGTGACTTTTACTTTTACCAAAGTCATATTTTGGAGCGGTACCGATACTTTTACTTGACTCCGAGATTTCAGTACTTTATACAACACTGGTTATTTCAGTTTATGTCCCTTTGGTCCAGTTATTTTTTATATTAGTTTTATTTCCTGTCTACCAGTTTGTTCTCCCTCGCCCGCTGTGCCGCTTCCTCTCTCCCTCTCCTCTTCCTGAACCTGTAGCCTGTTAGCCCGTTAGCTCAGGCTGATGAGCCTGTTAGCCTGTTAGCTCAGGCTGATGAGCATGTTAGAATGTTAGCTCAGGCTGATGAGCTAACAGGCTGTTGTGCTAACAGGCTAATGAGCTAACAGGCTGTTGAGTTAATCAATCAATCAATCAAATTTTATTTGTATAGCACATTTCAGCTACAAGGCATTTCAAAGTGCTTTACATCATAAATACAAAATACAAAGTCATGCAACATAGAATAAAATTTTTGTCACGGAATTTAAGCGCCTGTTTTCCCCCGGACTCCGCCGTCCGTTTAACCACGGGTATTCGTCGGGCAAGGTGATAAGCTAACAGGCTCATGAGCTAACATCCTGATGAGCTAACAGGCTGATATGCTAATATGCTGATGAGCTAGCATGCTGATTAGCTAACAGGCTGATGAGCTAACAGGCTGATGAGCTAATATGCTGTTGAGCTAACATGCTGATGAGCTAACAGGCTGTTGAGCTAACATGCTGATGAGCTAACATGCTGCAGGTCTTTTTCAGCCTCTCCAGTATTTAAGCTCTTCATTCTCAGGGTATCAATGTGTTTGTTTTACAGGGAGGAGAAGAAATGAGGCTGAATCTACATTTCATTCTGACGCTAAGTAAATAAAACCTTTTCATTGTTAATGACAAATGAATTGAATTATTTTTCTGCTCCAACTAAATGTCAGGATCCTGGTTTGTTTCAGTGTTTGGGTTTATTTTCATTTTCTTGTCAATTTGTGTTCAGCTTTAGATCATTTCTATCAACCTATGAATCAATATTTCATCACCAACTTCCTGCATGTTGGATCCAATCTTTTCCCAAATTCATGACATTAAATCCTGAATCTATTTATTCTAAATTTAATATTTGAATCTATTATTTAAAAGTTAAAATAAAAATTAAGAGCAACTCTGGGTGATTAAATAATTAAACCATAACTTCATATCTCATCATATTTAGTTCCTGTTATCTCTGACACTAACAGGGAATTTTAACAATTTCCTTTACATGTTTAAATATGTTTAAATATGTTTTCCTTTTAGGTTTTCTGTCATTTCTGGAAACTGCAATTATAAAGTCTGAAGGACAAAATGTCACCTTCCAACCAAACATCACTGGACTTCAGATTAATTCCTATTACTGGACTTTTTATGCAAAATAATCAAACCGAGGAAATAATAAATGTGAGTGGAGAGATGAAGAAAATGAACAGAACCAGATTTGAAGGTCGCCTGGATACGGATGTAAAAACTGGATCAATCACAATTTCAAACCTCAATCTTTGTGACAGCGGAACATTTCAGGGGTTTTTTTTCAGAGTAGGGAGAAAAATCTCTCACCACATCGTGGAGCTGGAGGTCAAAGGTGAGAAACACAAAGACAGGAATCCTGTTTTTACTGCTTTGGCTTTATTTATCATTTTATTGCACCTATAAGGTAAATTGTGTTTTTCTCCTATTTTGCAAACAGTAATTGTCAGGCCCAAACACCTAGAACATTTATACAGACACAGGAGAGACAAGAGGTTTATTCTTTTTACTTGTTAGGAGAATGGACAGAGATGTGTTTCAGTTAGAATCTCCTACCACTCTGAAAACACATCCTGCCGAATTCTTTCTTTTTATTTGTTTCAGGGTGTTTCCTAGTTATATACACGTTGCAGCTCTAAAAAGAAGAAATAGGTCACAGCTGCAATTTGATTCAGAATTACACGGCATATCTTCTGGAACATCATGTCCATGTACAATAAAACAAAATCAAGTTATACATTTTCACACAATCTTTGTGTGAAAATCTTTTTGCTGAGTGGTTATCTACTGATACCGACTACAGCCAAAGTCTTTCTCAAAACATTCAGAATAAAGAAAATTTTAACAGATGTCTGATAAATATATACAATCTCCCCAACGGAAATGATTCTGTTGAACTGGATCTTGTGGTGGGCTCCAATGTTACTCTGAGCTCCAAACTGCTGAAACTGGAGGAGGATCATGAAATCTCCTGGTTGTTCGGGAAACATTCTCCTGATAGAGAAATCGCCAACAATAAAAAAAAACTCTAGTCATCATCCTTTCCATCATGTGATTCTCAATCTCACTAACGGAGACCTGACAATCCCTCACATCACCAAAAGCTTTAGTGGAAAATATTATTTTAAGATATGGAAGGGAGGATATCCATGCATTTCAGGAATGTATCATGTCAGGGTGTTTGGTAAGTATTATGGATCTACTGAAACTCATGAAGCTTTTCTACAGACTCATTAAAAATAATAATAGGGAGATTATATCTAATTTATATAAACATGTACAGATGCATTTCTCTGACAGTTCTATAGATACAAAGCAAAAGCAGTAACTAGAAATGAATGTTGTTGATGAAGATCACCTACAGTCAGTTGGAGGAATTGTAACCAGATTGGGAATCACTCACATATTTTGGGACTGATTCTGTTCCTGCAGGGAGATCAATAAATACTCAATAATGAGTTAACGTTTCCACTGAACCCACTGCGCTATACTGGGTTTGACGCCCAGTTACCACAGATTCTGCTGCTGGTTGCAAGGAAAATGATAACTCTGTGCTGGCTCAAGCTTTTGCCTCCCATCCTGCAACAATGGCAGAAAGATTGAAGAATGTGAATATAATGATAACAGCAAAACTTCATGTAAACATGGAGCCCATACAGAATGAGGTCCATACACTGAGAGTATGGACTTCAGCTATTTCCCACTTTGGTTGGCTCTTCATGCTACGCTAACCCATAGACTTAGACTTAGACTTCCTTTATTGTCATTGTACAAAGAGAACACAAGGTGAATCTTGACAACAAAATGTCGTTACTTGGCTACCAGAGCAACAGAGCTAAAACCTTATGCTACACAATAAATACAATATGGCTGAAAAATATATAAGAGCTGAGAATAAAGTGCTATAGAATCCACAAGTTCAGTATTGCAAACAAAGCTAAAGTGCAAAGTGTTGACCATGTCCATGGGGGGGGTGGTTTGGTTTGTGGTTTGTGTGTGTGTGTGTGTGTGTGTGTGTGTGTGTGTGTGTGTGTGTGTGTGTGAAAGGGTGTTATGTGGCGTTAAGCAGTCTGATGGCCCGGGGGAAGAAACTGTTCAGTAGTCTGGTTGTTCTGCACAAGATGCTGCCTGACGCCAGAGACGCCTGCAAGATGCTATGGGTTAGCGTAGCATTGACCAGTGTTGTATAAAGTACTGAAATCTCGGAGTCAAGTAAAAGTATCGGTACCGCTCCAAAATATGACTTTGGTAAAAGTAAAAGTCATTGACTGAAATGTTACTTGAGTAAAAGTATTAAAGTATCTGAAATGTCTTGTACTTAAGTACAGAAAGTACTGTAAAAATGAATGTACTCAAGTAATGTAATGAAAAGTACAAGTAAAAAGTAAAACAAGGCAAATGCAGTTTGAATGACATTTTTTATATTTTGGTAAACTTGTTAAATACACTTAAAATAATGTACACAACCAAGTGCAGGCAAAATGAAACCTGCTAATAGATCAACCTGCAGCATCATTTAGTTAAGAAAATTAGGAGCTTTACCTAAACCACAAGGTTAACTTAACCTGCTTTACAACTGAACCAGCTTCTTAGTAAACCCTGCAGGACAGAAAATAAAGTTTTTGTAAGCCTTAAGTTTTCCCTTTCAGTAAGGTCAGTGCTGAAAATGAGAAAAATAAATAGTCAGAACTGAAAATGCACCAACATGAAGAAAAAGCCGTTAGGATTACTCTACTTCACAAACTATAGGTGCACACAGCTGATCATTATGCAAAAGAAAGAAAGAATTGGGAGGGAAATGCAGCTTATTTGGCATCTGAAGAGGGAGAGCTTTTAGTTAACTTGGTGTTTAATGGGAGAAGCGAAACAGACCTCCATGATACTGACACCCACCTACTGAAATAATCCAGCAAATAGTCTGATTGGTTAGAGCTCCGTTTGTGCAGCTTTGGTTTCCGAGATATTAAAGTAGTGGTTTTCCGAGATATGAAGTATGACTACTTCATACTCAATATTTTGTGTCATGAATTTTGTGTCAGTTGGTCACAAGGCAAGAAATCTATTTCCATTAGTTTCTCAGGAGTTTGGATGTAAATTTGTTGACTCTCCCTGAGTGAAACTCCGACACCTTGAGGAAGGAGGAGACCGAGAGAACGGCTGGCCGAAATTAGCGTTCATGAATCGGATCAACCTCGAGTTAGGCGCCGCTCACACCGGATATTGGAATAGCCAAAATCCAAATTGAAAACAACTTCGCTGCGTTTGTTTTAACGGCACAAACGGAGCATTAACGAACCAGCCCACTTTGGTTTGTTTTGGAGCAAAATGCGGGGATGGTGAACTCTGGATGGCCTAAAAAATCATTTTAATATCTCAGAAACCAAAGCTGCACAAACGGCACAAACCTACACATACGGAGCACTAACCAATCAGACTGTTTGCTGGACTTTATGACGTAGTGGGGAGGTGAAACCTGTGCATCCTATTGGTGGAGATGAACAAGCCCAGGCAAGCAGGCTTTGTTGCAGCCAATCAGTAGGTGATCAAAACATTCGCGTTTCTCTCTCGCTTTTTTGTAACGAGTAACTAAACCACACATTGAAAATGTATCGGAGTAAAAGTATGCAATTAAGTTCGGAAATGTAGTGAAGTAAAAGTGAAAGTTATCAAAAATTTTCTTACTCGAGGAAAGTATGAAGTACTCCAAAATATACTTAAGTAAAGTAGTGAAGTATTTTTACTTCGTTACTATACAACACTGGCATTGACATGCTATAGGTTATAACAAGCTGTTAGTCCCCCTTGTATGAAGACACTGCATATGTTCCCCTCCCTTTCATGTGAACCACGAGGAGCTTTGTGAGAAATGGATTTAAATGTTTGCTGAGCCTCTTTCTGCCTCTCTCTCTCTTTTCTGTTGTAAGTGCAAGTATAAATATGCACGTATGTTGGATTCATAATGCTCTTAAATAAAGAATGTTAAAAAAAAGAATCACTAAAAATAATAAATTAACATTGTGTTTCTTATGTTTCAGATGGTGATGTGAATATTCCGGTGGGCTTCAATTTCACTTTGAGATCCACACTGCTGAAACTGGAGGAGGATCATGTTGTCTCCTGGTTGTTTGGCAAACAGTTTCCTGATAGAGAAATCGCCAACAATAAAAAACGCAACAGTCATCATGGAGATATTTTTGATAATGTGATTCTCAATCTCACTAACGGAGACCTGACAATCCCTCAGGTCACCAAAAGCTTTAGTGGAAAATATTATTTTAAGATATGGAAGCGTGGATATCCACGCTTTTCAGGAATGTATGATGTCAGCGTGTTCGGTAAGTATTATGGATCTACTGAAACTCATGAAGCTTTTCTGCAAAATTATTAAAAATAATAATAATGTGATCTTAACACTCCTGGTAAAATAACTCTTTGCCTCATGAAACTGCTGTGGTCAATCATTTTAAAACAGTTTTTATTCATACTTTTCCAGAACATTTTTATTGAACATATCATTGAGAGTGGAGTATTACTGATGGAAACTGCATCACATGTATCTGTGAACAGTTCAGCAACTGGAAAACATAAATTACTTTAGTCCAGAAGTTTACAACTTCATGGTTTCTTCTCCTTCAGATCTGGTCTCTGTTCCCAACATCACCAAGTCGACGGCTCCACCAGCCCACAGCGGCTGCAGTGTGACCTGTTCAGTGGACAACGGGCCTGGAGTGAACCTGACCTGGTTCAGAGGAAACGCCAACGTCAGCTGCATCGGCAACCAGAACGTCTCCATCCTCACTCTGCCGCTGCTCATCCAGGCGGAGGATTCCTCCACCTACAGCTGCCAGGCGCAAAACCCCGTCAGCAAGCAGAGAAAAACTCTGGACTCTCAGCGGCTGACGTGTCACAATGCAGGTAAAAGAATCAAAGTCTGAGCAACATGCAGCTCAGTTCCTCTGTGCTGATCAACATCACAGCTGACAACAATCAGGAAACAGATTTATTAATAAATTCCCTCCTTCTGATGGAAATTAGGATTAGCCTCTGGATTAGAATGAGGCTTTAACTGGTCAGATAGATTAATTTCTGTTTTATGAAGTTTTCATGATGATAAATATTTTATTGCTGGTTTTCAGGAACAGCTAAGCTTTGGGTTGTGAGTATTGCTGCCAGTCTGGTCATCATTGCTGTTGCAGGTCTTTTCATCTATCGCAAAAAATGGAAAAAAGGTACATATAAAAAAACCTTTTTGATCATATTTGCTACATTATTCCTTTAATATTATCCTCTGCTGATGATGTTGCGTAACACCGACAGGTTGTCATGTTAGAAATCCTCCAAGATCTCAGTCAAACCAAGAGACTTCGCCTCAGAACTGCAGCTCCTCTCTGGTAGATCTATGGAAAAATATGATCTAAAAATTTTAAATCATTTATCATGTTTGTTAAATTTCTTGCTATTTTGCATCAACAAAAAGCAAATATTTCTATATATTTTGGATTATTTTTGGACTCTATAACCAAGCTGTATCTTTTGATTTCTTTCAGACAAGTGAAGAACATTTGCTGCAAAACGTTCAAGGATCAAGTTATGAGACAGTGAACTGACGTGGTTCACTGAGCTGCTCCACCCAAAGGGAAGTGATGGAGAACACCGACCGCTGTTGGTCTCACAGAGAAACTGAAGATTAACAATTCAATGTGATTTTATTTTAATCTTTGAATGTAAATCCCTTACATGTTTCATTTCCATATTTTAATGTTTATCCTGTATAATAAACAAATTATGAAGTGAATCCGAGTGTCATTTAGTCTGGACGAGTTTCAGGCTGAAAGCATCATATTTAATATTTACTGCAGATGTCTCAGAGTTTAATGAGCGAAACATGAAGCGGGTCAGGCTCCTGCTGACCTGGAGCCTCAGGATGATGGAAATCACCAGAAACAGGAAATCCATCAGAGTTTCTGCTGATTTCAGATCAGCTCAGGGTGAAAACCCAACAGAACCGATTCTCCACCAACACACAACTCTGACCAGAACTCGGTTCTGTTGAAGCCCGGATCCATGGAAACTGTTCAAATCCTCCAATCAGGACGGATCAGCGGCCTGCTGGGCTGTTGGCGCCCTCTTCCGGTTGATAGGCGGTATTACACATCTTCAATATTGTGTCTCTGTTAACAAATAAATGGCCACTGGGGGCGCTAGACCATCCCATGATTCAGCTGTCTGGCTCATAGGATGGTCCATGATCCATCCTATGACGTCATTTGAGTTTTAAATAATATGTAACCTGGATAGTAAAGAAAAACCTAAGTTAATAAATAACCAAAGGATGAGTTCATTTATTCTATCCTTTTATTTCAATTAAAATTCCAAAGTTCATATAAAGTTATTAAAAATCTGTTCACGTTGTTTAAACTAAAGCTATCTTTCATTTGTTGGGACTTACTAGTGAAAAGTGTATTTTCCTACAGGAGCATGGTCTGTGAAGGCAGCACAAGTCGCGAGGGCGGAAATAACAGCGAAGAAGAAGAAGAAGCGCTGATGGGCGCTAGCAGCAGGAGCAGCAGGTAGCAGGTGTTAGTGAGTCATCAGGTTTTAGAGAGTCAGCTCAGACTTGCCAGGAGAAATCCTGATAAACACTAATAAGTAAGTTAGCAGCACAGGGTGAGTTTCGGCTTGAAGCTGTTGGACTGTGCGCTTGTTTCCTGTCGCGTTAGGGCGAAGCTAGGCTAGCTGTTAGCTAACAGGGACGCCAGTAAACTGGCTTTGCTGTCAAAGATCTCTGGCTGAAGTGCCAATTCACATCAAATCGGACTGATTTGCCAGGGTCGTTCACACTTCCAATAAATGCGACCTGAATGTGTCCCGCATGCGCAGTGAGGAAGGAAACCAGCCGGAGCAGCATATTAATCCTCATACTGTCCGCCATGTTGGTTGTTTTTCTTCCCGCCTGCGCGAATCTGGACGCGGAATAGTGAGATTGGTGGGATCAGATCGGATTGGAAAACAATCCAACCTGAGCTGTTCAGATGCAGGTTCTGGCAATGAAATTGGAATTGGGTCACTTCAGTCTGCAGTGTGAACGCAGCCTCAGACCCAGAGGCCCCTGCGCCCTTTGAC
Organism: Poeciliopsis gracilis; assembly: GCA_911649635.1. Taxonomy (NCBI): domain Eukaryota; kingdom Metazoa; phylum Chordata; class Actinopteri; order Cyprinodontiformes; family Poeciliidae; genus Poeciliopsis; species Poeciliopsis gracilis. Next base: position 562,428 of record CAJVRI010000370.1, read on the forward strand.
CCAGAGACTGATGGTACCACAGCACTCTGGGGACTCAGTTCAGTTATCGCCATCGTCTGATTCACTTGTTGGACCAGTTTATTGTCTAAAATATAATATTCACTCGCTGCCAACGTTTTGGAGGTAATATTGTTTACAGGTTGGCCAACTGTAGCTGAATTTGTCTTAGTTTGTACCTTAAGGTGCAAATGAAATAAAGTGGCTTCCATTAATGGAGCAAGGAAAATGTTTGCATGACATCAGAGGTGTTATAATATTAATGTGTTCATGTTTCATCTTCTCTGCTTCAGCAGATAATCCAGAAATTAAAATGAAGAGATTCAGCTGCAGCTTTAGTTCATCCTGCAGGATCCAGCAGCAGCACGATGCGAGCGCAACAGTCACGACGCCGCAGTGCAGAGCTGCTCAGAAACATTAAGTAGATATCTTAAAAACCCATTAAAGGCAGAGTGAAATTCTGCAGGAAGCCTTAAAGATTTGGAAGTAGCTTTTTTAAAATTTTACCGTAGAAACAAAATCTAAAAATGTTGATCCATCAAACACATTTAGCCGTGATTGTTGGTCAAGTCTTAGAAAGTTAAAACGAGTCTAAATACAAACTAAAAATGTTCCACTTGTGGTTTCATGACGCTCTTTGTGACGCACACACCTTCATGGAACCACAACGATACCCAGAACCACAGAGTTCTTCATTAATCGGACCGGGTCGCGTCAAAGTTTCCTCTGCTGGCAGGAAACAAGTTGGTTCTGATTTTCCTGAGAAGTGAACCAGACTGCAGCAGTTTTGAACATGCTGGTTTCTCACCACATCATCTGTAGACAAACATCGCAGAGATTTCAGTCATTTCCGTTTCAAGATATTTTGCATCCAGAGTCCTTCAGAGCTGTCAGTGGGACAGGAGTGGAAATGAGCCGAGCTGCAGACGTTCAGCTGAGCTGAAATGTGCCAGGAGTCATGAGTTCCTCCTCCGCTCTCTGTGGACTCCTGCTGCTCCTCTGCGGGTCAGGTACTGCACGGACGCATTTTTATCAGAATCATGCAGAGATATAACGTCTAGAAACAGGCCATAAACGTTGGCTCTGATTCATCGGAGCAAAATCTGAAGAAAACTAAGAAATATCAGGTTTCTGAATGCAGATAATACAAAGAACAAACTTTATTTTTAACAAAAATTCAGGTCTGTTCAATTTGAAAAAGATTTTTCCCCAAAGCAATTTAAAATTAGACTTTATTCAAATCCAGACAGAACTACACTACAAAAACACAAAATCTTACCAAATCATTTTTCTTTAGTTATATAATAATATCTGAGTGCAGCTGAAATAATTCCTTAATATTAATTTAAAGAGTTATTAATTCCACAGCAACATTTTCCATGTTACAGATTAAATAATCTGCCAGTGGAACCAGAACCTTTTCATCAGTATTTAGCAGTTATTAGTTTAGAAACAAGCCTCCATTGCTGAGTTACTGGTAAGTGATATTTGTCTACTTGGTGAGTTTTTGCAGTGCAAAACTCGCCTCCTTTCTTGTGTGTTGATAAATTATTTCAGTTTTGAGTTTGAATGTGTTTGAGGTGAGCAGGAAGCTTCCTGTCAGCAGTGAGCTAATCTTATCTGTCGTAAACATCGGCAGCCTCCCACACAGCTGCTTTGTTAGTCTGACGTTTAGCTCAGGCTGAAGAGACAGGAACCGGGTCAGGAACCGGGTCAGAACCCGACTGCCAGCTCACAGACCCCCAGATGGATGGCTGACATGGGGTCACCTGATGGACCACATGGGGTCACCTGATGGACGATATGGGGTCACCTGATGGACCACATGGGGTCACCTGATGGACGATATGGGGTCACCTGATGGACGATATGGGGTCACCTGATGGACGATATGGGGTCACCTGATGGACGATATGGGGTCACCCAAGGCGCTCGGTGATCGGACCCATTCAGCTCCGGTTCCTTCAGGATCCGATGGTCCGAACGTCAGAATGAATCAATCAGAACCAAACGTCTGATAAACACATGATCATGTAGCTGAGGTACAACTGATCAGTGAAGAAGAAACTCATTAGTTCACCATGCAGATCTTGGTGAAGGTAAACGATCAGCAGGAAACTTTTTCTAAAGTGATTGGAGCAAATTTAACTATTTGATTCTATCAGGGTCAATAATCCTGGATCAGATTCAGAAAGAAACTGGGAAACGCCTGGAGATGTTCTGGTTCTGATGTTCTGGTTCTGATGTTCCGGTTCTGAAGTTCTGGTTCTGAAGTTCCGGTTCTGATGTTCCGGTTCTGATGTTCTGGTTCTGATGTTCTGGTTCTGATGTTCCGGTTCTGATGTTCTGGTTCTGATGTTCTGGTTCTGCTGTTCCGGTTCTGATGTTCTGGTTCTGATGTTCCGGTTCTGATGTTCCGGTTCTGATGTTCTGGTTCTGATGTTCTGGTTCTGCTGTTCTGGTTCTGCTGTTCCGGTTCTGATGTTCCGGTTCTGATGTTCCGGTTCTGATGTTCCGGTTCTGAAGTTCCGGTTCTGATGTTCCGGTTCTGATGTTCCGGTTCTGATGTTCGGGTTCTGATATTCCGGTTCTGATGTTCCGGTTCTGATGTTCCGGTTCTGATGTTCCGGTTCTGATGTTCCGGTTCTGATGTTCTGGTTCTGATGTTCTGGTTCTGATGTTCTGGTTCTGATGTTCTGGTTCTGATGTTCTGGTTCTGATGTTCCGGTTCTGATGACTGGGTTCTGATATTCCGGTTCTGATGTTCCGGTTCTGATGTTCTGGTTCTGATGTTCTGGTTCTGATGTTCTGGTTCTGATGTTCTGGTTCTGCTGTTCCGGTTCTGAGGTTCCGGTTCTGATGTTCCGGTTCTGATGTTCCGGTTCTGATGTTCCGGTTCTGATGTTCCGGTTCTGAGGTTCCGGTTCTGATGTTCCGGTTCTGATGTTCCGGTTCTGATGTTCCGGTTCTGATGTTCCGGTTCTGATGTTCCGGTTCTGAGGTTCCGGTTCTGATGTTCCGGTTCTGATGTTCCGGTTCTGAAGTTCTGGTTCTGATGGTCCGGTTCTGCTGTTCCGGTTATGATGTTCTGGTTCTGATGTTCCGGTTCTGAAGTTCCGGTTCTGATGTTCCGGTTCTGAAGTTCCGGTTCTGATGTTCCCGTTCTGATGTTCCGGTTCTGATGTTCCGGTTCTGATGTTCTGGTTCCAGCGGTTCCCAGGCACAGATCCGGGCCAGTGATCTACTCTCGGACCCAGATCTGTGCAGTGGAGGGATCAGCTGTGACCATCAGCTGCAGATTCTCTCATCCAATCAGAGGCCAGGATGCAGTTCTACAAACTCTGTGGTTCCTGAACGGCCGACCTGTGGACCCGAGGTCAGACCCAGAGTTCAGAGGTCGGGTTCAGACTCTCTGCAATTCCACTGCCTGCAGTCTGAGACTCACCGGGCTGAGAGAGAGCGACTCGGGTCGGTACCGGTTCTGGTCCAGAACCAGCAGTGGGAGTTATTCTGGTTCTCCTGGAGTCTCTCTGACTGTTGCAGGTGACGCTTCACCCACATGCTTTATATCCACCGCATGAAGAGACAAAAAGCAGCTTCATCTTGTGGTTTCAGTTCTCCGTGTTCAGCTGCTGGAATCGAACTACCAACTGGGTTTCACCAGGGCTCATCTGAAATGTGTCAGCAGCTGCCGGCCCGATCATCAGTCCTACATCTGGATCAGAAACAGGCGGGAAATCCTGAACCAGACGTCAGCTTCTGTCTCAGCCTCGGTTCGTCCTGCAGACACATATTCCTGCTCTCTGGAGGGAAACCAGGAGTTTCCGTCTCCGTCAGTCTGTGAGTTCAGCTTCTTCAGCACCAGCTGGTCCGATATGATTCTTTATGATTCTCTGCCGTTTGATAACAAACTACATTCAGTGGTTTCATGTTTCCCCTGCAGACGCTCCTCTTCCTCCCTCCGTCTCAGTCAGTCCCTCTGCTGAGGTGCAGGAGGGAAGTTCAGTGACTCTGACCTGCAGCAGCGATGCTAACCCAGCAGCTAGCTACTCCTGGTACAAGGAGGATGAAGAGTCTCCCAGAGCTGCAGGGCGGAGCTTCATCATCACCGACGTCAGACCTGAACACAGTGGGAATTATTCCTGTAAAGCTGAAAACACCAGAGGGAGTCAGAGCTCCACCGTTCACCTGGAGGTCAAAGGTCATCCTCACCTTCAGCTTCTTTCTCAAGAACCAGAGCAGAACTCTGATCCAAACTGTGTAAATACGATGTGAAAACCTCCATCATGTTTCTGGTAACTGAGTTTTCTTGTCCAGGATCCAGATCTGCAGCTGCAGCAGGAAGTGCTGCTCTTCTACTTCCTGTCGTTTTCCTCTCTGTGTGTCTGTGGATCCGGTGAGCGGTTCTGATCCATTAATGATCATCAACTCATTCAGTCACGTCAGACTAAACTTGTACTCTTCATCATCGTCCTGAGCAGGAAGAGGAGGAGCTCCAAGGAACCAGCTGAGCTCAGAGCAGACGAGCTGCAGCAGGTGAGGAAGCTCTGACCGCCTGCGGTTTGGACTCTTTGTTCTCAGGTAAAAACCTTTTCTCTGCTAACCTGCCATCATCTGAGACTTCAGGAGGATCCAGAGCAGCAGGACGAGCTTCTGTACGCCACTGTTCACTTCATCAGGAAGCAGCCAGACGGAGCAGCTCAGAGTCCCAGAGGGAGCCAGAGATACCAGGACGCTGCTGCTGCTGCTACTGGGCTGCAGAGAGTCACGTTCACCCCGAGGTGAGCCGCTGCTCACACCGAGACGTCGGCACCACTGGACCGCTCTAACTTCAGATCCATCCAGTTCATTTCAGCAGAAATAAAGACAAACGGATTCAGTTCAGTCAGACGGATCTGGAGATCAAACTACAGTTTATGATTCTAAAGACAAACTGATCCAGGTTTTATTCAGAAACAGTCGGTTCAGTCGGACGACTCCAAACTGATCCGAGTTATAAAACATTTCATCTGATTTCTCCTGCTGCTTGTTCATGTTTTCTCTTCCTGTCTCCCAGATCCAGACATGACGACACCAGAGAGGAGCCAGCCGCACTTTACAGCACCGTCACAACCACAGGACCTGAAAACGGCTTTACTGATGCTCATATCTTCCTTTTAGCTTCTGTATGTTGCATCTCTGAGCTGTCAGAGTAAAAACGTTCTGGATCCAGACGGGCCGCCGAATGTTTGGGGTCTGAGACTGCAGCCGTCATCTTCCTCGTTCTTCATCAGGCGTCTGACTGAAGACGGCTCCAGAAACACGGCGCCGTTAGTTACCTGTGTTATTATGGGATGGCTGCTGGTTTCTGCAGTACGATGGTCTCAGGTCCAGTTTGTTCGGGAAGAGACAGAGAGCAGAACAGTTCTGCTGATCGTCTCTGGTCGGTACCAGAATCTGACCTCATCTGGACCCAGAACGTTTCAAATGTCTGATTTCTGTCTGCAGAGGTCAAAGCTGTGAGCTACATAAATATACAATTCAATACTTCAGTGGAACACAAGATGGAGCCAGTTTACTGTTCATAACACAAACAACAGTTTTTACTCAGTCATTGACAAAAACCCTCATCACAGGAAAACATTTGAGATAAAAATGATTTAAATTAAACTCTGAGTTCATAAAAACCTGCTGAGTTTGTAGATTCATGAATCGTCTCTGCAGGTTCACTGAAGTTTGTTCTGGTAAATGTTCACATCAATATCAAGTTCAGCTTTAGATACTGAAGAAAGATTAATATTTGACAGAAATCCTGTGTGAGGGACAGGATCAGGCTCCTCTTCATCAGGAAGAGAAGAATCATGAATTTAGTGTTTAACAGTAAAATTACGGCGTCAGAAAGGAAGAGAAAATGACTTCAGAAAGACGCAGAGATCCAGAGAACCAAACGGTTTCTGACGGTTTGGGTTCTGCAGATCAGCCTGTGTTGGAGCCAGAGCTGCAGGTCAATCTGATAAATTTGAATTATTAACGCAGCTCCCAAACTGACCTGCTGTCAGAGAGAATGAACTCACACTGAACATGCAAAATGAAACCGGCGCTTTAAAGAACCTTTGATGTTTAAATGGATTTTAACCACTTAAAATATAAAACGAACTGATTGAAATGTGAAACGTTTCTTGATGATGGAGATGATGGTGATGGTGACGATGGTGATGATGATGATGGTGTTTTTGCTGCAGCAGGTGCTGCAGCTGAGGTTTCTGAACAGCAGAATCATGATGTGACTGAGGTCTGATGCTGTGTTTGGTTCTGCTGGTTCTGGTTCTGTTTCTGTTGCATTCGGGTCACAGTGTGGCTGAATGTTGAGCAACAGGAAGAGCTGTGTGGTTTCCTCCAGCAGAGGAACCTGCTGCAGCAGCTGCAGCATCTGCAGCAGCATCAGCTGCAGCATCCGTCTTTAGCTGCTGATTCTCTGTCTGCTGGAAAACCTTCAGCTTCCACCAGAACCAAACTCCATCAGAACCGATCGGACCGGAGGCCGCAGCCGGTTTCCTGGAGCCCGAGTCCATCAGAGAGACGGACTGCAGAGGAGGAAGTGATGTCATCATGGTGGTTAGTCTGTGGGTCATGTGACTTCCTGACGTCCAGATGAGGGAGGATCTCAGTCTGAGACTCTGCTGCTGAAGACGAGTCGGGATGGAGGCGCTGCTCACAGCTCTGCTCCGTGAGTCACAGTCCGGTTCTGGTTCTGGTTCTGGTTCTGGTTCTGTTCTGGTTCTGGTCCTGTTCTGGTTCAGGTTCAGGTTCTGGTTCTGGTTCTGGTTCTGGTCCTGGTTCTGGTTCTGGTTCTGGTTCAGGTTCTGTTCTGGTTCTGGTTCTGTTCTGGTTCTGGTAATCTAAGTCATGACCCAGTATTCAGTTTAATATTTTGATAAATTCACTGGTTGAATTTGAAACATTTCAGTTTTTCAGTCAAAATGTAAAAGTTTTATCATATTTTCTGTAATTTGGTTTTGTGCAAATGACAAAGTGACATTTAAGTTGTACAAATTTTAAATGTTGTAAATGTTGATGAAAACTTTAATCACTGATATGAAAAGCTGAATGAATATAATCTATTTCATTAAATCTATTAATTCAGTCAAAAAGTCACATTTGTTCCTGTAGAATCTGAAGTTTTTATAAATATTAATAACTGAATGTTATTTCTTCCTGTGTTCTTTATGAAAGTCAGCATTATATTTAAAGAGGCAGCATTTCAATAATCATAATCAGCATAATCAATAACTGTGACCTTCAGGTGATATAAAAATGCAATATATTATATATGACTTAAAATCAGTTTTACTTCCTGGTTTATGGCTTGAAATTGGTCCTTTGTCAGTTTAAGAAGCTCCTGCTCTTCCCAACATGGCTGCTTTATTAACCTTTAACTATTTTACCAGCGTTGCTCTGAGCAGCAGCTGTTTGCTAATTGCTGCTGGCTAGTCTGCAGGAGCGGCGTGGGGGAGGAGCTGTCTCCTCCCTCCATCTTCCCTCGATCCGTCTGACTCCTGAGAAATGAAACCAGCAGGTCCAGAACCGGACTGGATTCTGCAGAGTCGACAGATTATCAGTCCTATAAAAGACTGAGGAAATGATGAAGGTGGAATAAAAATAATCCTGAATATTAAAGATGAACAATAATCAGATGGTTTCCTTTCTGTTGGCAGGATTTGATCTGGTTATCAAATTCAGTCAACATTAATTGTTGAAGCCTGAATCTGCCACGACTTTGATCTTTTAGACAAAACATTAAATGATATTTCATCTTTAATAAAGACATTCAGGCCAATATTTCCACTCTGACTTCCTGTGTTTCTGCAGTGATTCTGGGATCATCTGCTGGTCAGGAAGTGAAGGAGAATCTGACCGGAATCGTTGGAGGAAGCATCGCTCTACCTGGAGGCGTCACAGAGAGATGGTTTCTTTCATATAATGGAGAAATCATTGCTTTAGTGTTTAATGGTGAACTTATTATTGAGAAGAACTTTTACAAGACCAAGCTTCAGTGGAACCGAAGCTCTGGACTCTTTAATATCACAAACCTGCAGAAAAACGACTCAGGAATCTATAAAGTTCAAAAAGGCGAATTGTCTTCTTCATATAAACTCCAAATCTATGGTGAGTATTTATTTTTATTTGGGTTTTTCTCTGATTGTCCAGATGGAATAAACAAAGTCTGAGCTCCATGTTAGTAATTATCTCCATCATATGAGATTAAATCAGTTCCAGATATTTCCAGGTTTTAACTTTCCGCAGCAACAGATTCACATTTCAGTTCCCAGGTATTGATAAAACTATTTCTGATCACTAAGATTGATCACAAATCAGGAGGATGATGAACTTAAATGCTCTCATCTGGATAATAATGTAGTTATTATTATCTGTGAAGATATTTGGTAGTGAAGTTAAATATTAAATATATTCTCTGCAGATCCAGCACCGACTCCTGCAGTAGCAGCTGTTAGCGTGACCTCTGACCTCTGCCTGTTGACCTGCTCTGTGGACAATCCAGCGACTCTGCAGTGGATCAGAGACGAAGAAATACAGAACCAGAGCCGCTCTGGTCGGTCTTTACCTGTTACTGTCCATAAGGAGGATAGAAACTCATCATATAGATGTGTAGCAGCCAATCCTGCAGAGAACAAGACTGTAGGTGTTAATTTGACGACTTCCTGCTGGCTCAGCAAAAAACAAACTCTGGATGACAACAAACCACGTAAAAGATGTAATACATACTTTTATTCATTTATTTCTCTTGTTCTGTTGCAGTTTTTGTTAAATTTGCCGTCTGTTGTGTTTTGTTCCTGATGACAGATTGGATGCTAGCTCTAATCCCAGTGGCACTTATTGCATTGATTGCTATTGGAGTCAAACTGAAGTTTCTGGGCCGAAAGGAAGCAGCTGGACAAACACAGAGCAGGTTTTCATCTTTCATTTATTCATCATTTCATCTTTCATTTATTCATTTAGATTGTGGGGACTATCAATCTGAGCTGCAGTGAAATTAATGCTGGCATTTCTACAAGTCCAGATTTATGCGAAGGATTCTTGATTTGGAATCAAAATCTTTAAAATCCAGTCAGGGAATCAGATCATCAACGATCAATAATCAATAATCCAAAAGAAAATATTCATTGAAGCTTCAGAGAAACATCGAGTCCCAAACAGATGTGGAGATCATTCTGGGTTTATTCCTGTTTCTTAATCACTTTTTAAAACCAGACGATGTTTCATTTATATCTGTTAATAAAGTTCAAATATTAACTTAGTTGGTTAAAGAATTATTAGCAAAACTGTAATTTTTCTTGCAAAGGTTTTTAAAATATTTGTATATTTAGGAGGAACAGTTAATCCCAGATTAATGAAACCACTGCGGGTCTCCTAGTGGATCTATGGTAAATGGTAAACAGACTGAACTTATTTAGAGCTTTTCCAGTCATTTTGACCTCAAAGCGCTTTACACTGGAGTCACATTCACCCATTCACACACACATTCATACACCGATACACAGACCTGCTGCTGCATAAATCCACTAGTGGAGACCCACACTGGTTCTGGTTCTGGTTCTGGAGGTTTTCCCTGTGAAACATGAGTTTTTCTCTCCACTGTCTCCACATGCTTGCTCATTCTGAGGTCCTGCTGTAAAGTCACACTGTTGGGTTTCTTAAGATCGGAAACTTTTTCCTAAATTCAATAACAAACTAAACTTTCTTGTATTTCTAGGATAAAATTGGAAATAATTTGATAGAATGGGCTGTAATAGAATCTGGATGTTCATGAAGTCAATATTAGATTAGCTCTGAAAATAAAATAAAAATGATTGAATCCAGCAAATGCATTTAAGACAGAAACCAAATCCATTTTATTTCTGTTTAAAACCGAGAGGTTCAGTTTGTCCCACTAACTGAATTCTGATCAAACATCACAGCATCGCACACACCTCCATATTGTCCCTACTGATAGACAATCTCTGTGTTAACCAGGTAATGATGCCACAAACTGAAACCAGTTAAACTTTTTATTGTTCTCTGATCAAAATATTCTTTTGAATCAAAAACATTCAATAATACAACCGTCATCAAAGGATGTAAATTTAACTTGAGGATCCATTGTTAAACTGATGATAATATATTTTATGTGTTTTTACGTTTTCAGGTCAGGATATTCGTTTCCTCCTGAAGTTTCTCCTCAGGAAAATGATCCAACATTTACAACAGTCGTCTATGGAGCCTGAAACCTGGAAAAACTTCACAACATTCCTGTTTTTAAATGTTTGAGATATTTTATTTTCTCCAGTTTATGTTTTGGTGCAGAAGTTTTGGACTGACTGAAGTTTATGCAAAACAAACTTTGAGCTGAACTGTAGAGAAAACATAAAAAATCACATTTATTTCCATCGAATATTTAAGAGCATTTAAGTTTATCTGCTGTTTTCCAAAGCAAAGGATTTAAAGCTTAAACAGTCAGAAAAACATAGAATCACATCAAACAGATCTGCAGATAATTCTGGGTTACTCATTTGGTTTCTGTTGATTTATTTCTATTTTCTCTTTTTAAAACGAGACAATGTGTTAATTTATATCTGTAGAAAAAATAATTGCATTTTTCTTGTATTCGAACTTTTGTATTGTTATATTGAGGTGGAACAGTTTATTAATAACAGTCTGGATTTGAACAGAAAGCCTTTGACCCCTAATGCAGACCTGCAGTGCCTCCTAGTGGACAGGAGGAGAAACATTTTAAAACAATTCAAACATTAAGAACAAATCATAAACAACATGAGGAATAAATCAAGTAAAAACATGGTTAGTCTCTACTTTTCAAAGAAAGTTTGTCCTTAAACAGACTTTAAGAAAAAAGTTATATTTTTCTCTGATTTTGAGAAAATTATGAACAAATATTAAATTCTACCAAATGATCAGATAAAATGTATCGGCTGTAAGAAGCTAAGATTATTTAGGATTAGAGAAATTGGAGTTAATATTAATTTATCAGATTATATAATCTGTGTTAAAAATCCTGACTGGATGAAGGAGTTTCATGATTTATATGATGTGATCAGACTGTTATTTATTGTTTCTATATTTTGTTTTCATTCTTATTAAATGATGTAATAAGAATTTTTTTTTGTTTTACTGTTTTTGTATTTTGTGGCGCCTCTTCACATCGTACAACTCAGAATGTTTTAATGTGAGCTCAGCTGGGGGGAGAGAGGGAGGGGTCTCCTCTGAAGCTCCTCCCCCTTTTCAGCAGTCAGTTGTGATCAAACATGTATGAAGGAATGAAGGCAAATATGAATATAAGATGAAGTAATGCTGAAACCGGTCGGTTAAAATGATGCTGGCCCTTTAAATGAACGGATCCTCCTGGTGTTTTTACCTCTTCATGGAACCGTTTCAGTAAATTCTGGAGTATCTGGGTCAGAACTCAGAGACGTTTGTTGTTGATGAGATGTGGGAACTGCAGCTGGATTTCCACATCATTCAGCAGTTAAAGCTTTTCATCCCTGCTGAAGCTGCAGAGCCGCTAATGATACCTGGAGCCACAAACAGCCTGAACAGTTTGAGTCTGATCCTGCAGACGGAGCTGGGAAGAAACTCCAACACAACACAAGAGATTACAACATGGAGAAACTCCTGATATTAAAATATGGTGAAATAGTTCAGGATGTTTTTGATCCTTATTTTGGAAACTGAAACTCATCTCTTATCATCTCAGAGGAATAAATAATTCAGTCTTTATTTCTTGTGGTTCTGATGGTTCTGGATCTGGAATAGTTAAAAGGAGAAGAAAAACAAAAATTCAGTGTCTAGAATGTTAGAATATCAAAATTCTGTTAAAAATAAGATTTTAAACAGAATAAATTTCTGCATCAATGCGGCGTGGCACGGAGGAGAGCAACCTGAGGTTCTGCTGAGGTTCTGCTGAGGTTCTGGAAGCCCAGGTCACTCCGATAGAACCTCCAGCTCATCTTCATTGCTGGTTCTGGTGTGTATCATTTTGTTGTTTTTGTTGTTTTCTTAAATGTGCTGCGGTTGGAAACAGAGTTAGCATCAGGTGATTAGCCTCTGAGTTTTGAGTTATGATTCAGCAAAATGCATCATAAAACGATTCCACACAATGAACTGCAGTCTGGTCTCCACTGCAGGGAACTTATCATGAAAAGTAACAGAAGTTCCTGCAGCATCATGTTTCTCTGCAGCAGATATGGATCCTCCCAGTCCTCCATGTTTCAGACGTTTCCAGATTATTGCTTTAATTTCTGCAGATGTTTGTTAAACTGTCATTTCATCCAGCAGGACAGAAAACCAGACTGACCCAAACCAACATGGCGTCAGTTCATTCTGACCCAAACCAACATGGCGTCAGTTCATTCTGACCCAAACCAACATGGCGTCAGTTCATTCTGACCCAAACCAACATGACGTCAGTTCATTCTGACCCAAACCAACATGGCGTCAGTTCATTCTCTGACATGATGGGGTTCTTCCATTTCTGATCAGTGATGTCAGCGACTCCATTTGTTTCTATCAAACCAAACTTTTCTTCTTCAGCTAATTGAAACTGATGGAAGTGAAACTAAAGCAGCTGCAGACAGAAACCATCCGATTAGGATCCAAACTGATTTAATGTTTCACTTTTAGTTTGATTCTCATTATAAGCAGAAGTTTCTTCAGTTTGTCTCTGTAGTCAGGCTGATGACGACCTGCAGCTCTGGGGCAGAGAGGTCACAGGGGTCATAGAGGTCGGCGGCTCTGACCTTCACACGGAGCCCTGCTGATGTTCCTCTGATCTGTTTGTTGTGGAAACTTCTGCCTGGTTGGTTTGTTCTGTAAATAAAGTGATGCTGGTGGAGATGAGGGCCTGAGGCTGAACTCACTGAGCTGAGATGAAACTTGTTCTCCTTCTTTCCCAGATTCCCAGATTCCCAGAGATCAGCAGCGGTCAAAACGGAGAAGAATGGAGCCGATACAAACCTTCATGTATCAGCATGAAGGATTCTGGAGTCAAACATCCTTCAGTCGAATCTGTTGGTTCGTCCTGCTGTTTTTCTTTCTGTTTCACTTTTGAAGAGTCTGTTATGAAATGATTCCTGCTAATCATAATGTCTTCTATCAACATGGCTGTGACATCACCAAGAGGCCCAGCATGGAGAGCAGCAGCAGAGACTCAGTTCATCGGCTTCAGAGGAGAAACAATCAGTTACCATGGAAATGATGCAGAAATAACTCAGATTACATGTAGACACACTACTGCATAAAACTGACATTGATCATCCTTATTGGTTCTTTGTCAGAAGTCCAGATGTTGATCCGATCTAAACATCCATCAAGTCTCAGCAGGATGAGCTGGAACATGAAGCGCTTTCCCAGAAACTTTCTCTGGAATGGGGGAATTTCCTGGAGGCGATTTTTTTATCTGCTGCTGATTTCCTGCCGTTTTTCATGAGTCAAAGAGCGACTCAGTGAGAGAACTAAAGATTAGGGTGATGGTAAAGAGATCTTCCAAACTCAAACACACTGAGACCAAAACTAAATAAACCAAAAACCAACATCAGAGGAAATCTGGAGTTCACATACAGCCAGAGATAACATGGATTAGATCAGGTTAGAATGGCCTAGTCAAAGTCCAGACCTTAGTCAAAATCTGTGGAAAGGTTTGTAAACTGATCACAGAACAGGAGAAATGGACCCGGAGCTAAAGGAGCGTCTACAAACTCTGGAGGCTGAATCCAAATGCACTCCACACTTTTAAGATTTGTCTTTATATTTTAAAAACTAAAATCTAATCAGAAATCTGCATTTTTTGTTCATGTGGGACGAGAAAACGAGAGAATGTAAAAGTTTATCTACAAAGTTTATTAAACTTAATTTTGTCTCCATAGAAACAAAAGCTGGATGATCAGCACAGTTAGCGCAGAAGCTTCATGAATAGCAGTCAGAGGGATTTCTGTTGGTTTCAGGTTTTATTACAGTAATACTGTTATGAAGCTAACATTATGAAGCTAACGTTATGAAGCTAACGTTATGAAGCTAACATTATGAAGCTAACGTTATGAAGCTAACGTTATGAAGCTAACATTATGAAGCTAATGTTATGAAGCTAACGTTATGAAGCTAACGTTATGAAGCTAACCTTATGACGCTAACGTTATGAAGCTAATGTTATGAAGCTAACAAAATGAAGCTAGCATTATTAAGCTAATGTTAAGCAGAATCAAACGTTTTCCTGCAGCAGGTGCTGAATGACTCCCAGCGATGCTGCAGGCGCCGTGTGAACTCAGTCAGAAACATAAATACAGGCGTCAGCAGAGAAAACATGAACTACTGATGTGATCAAACAAAGAACAAGAACAGAGGCCAACAATGATGGGAAACACAACAGGTGGAGAAACGATGAAATTATAGGTGGAAAAAAAAACAATGAAGTGGAGAAAAATAACAGCATTTAGAAAATTATATCAGGAAATGACCAGAAGACAAAACCTGGAAAATCTGTATGATTAAAACCAATAACAACTAAAATAAATATTCACACATCATAACAGCTTAAAGTAAAGGAATATTCTGTTTGATTTTCTGCCTTTGTCCCGTTGGACCCAATCCACTGATCACTGGACTCTGAGACCTCAAACTAAAAACTTTTTACTCTATATTTATATTTCAACAGATTCTCACTGACTCCATATTTATAAAGATTCTTTATCACACAGAAAACGAGATTTTAAACTTCAAGGAAATCATCAAAGGTGTTTTCAGAATGAAAAGAAATTTGGTGAAACAAAAACATGAATCAAATTCAGAACCAAACCAGAACCAGAACCAAACCAGAACCAGTCAAATGTGATATGTTATTGATATTAAGAAGAAGAAAAACATAATCAGATGAAATTTTTCTTACCAACCAAACAAAAACACATTTCACAAGAAAGTATTGAATCATTAATTCTGTAATGAAGCAAAAAGCTTCAGAGCCAAATAACGGATAATAATTCTGATCAAACTTTCAGTTTTATCAGGTTATGAAGAATAAAAATCCAGAGGAGTTTATGACTGTTTAAGGTTGAAATGATAATTGGTTCATTAATAACAATAAGGCAGATTACTTCAAAATAAAGTGTGAAATAATCTAATTTGGTCATAAAATCAGACACGAGTCAGTGAACCATCAACCCTGACAGTGACCATTCGTCTTTAGGAATATTCATTTATTGTCATGGAGATTAATCTGCTTCCACTGTTTATTCTGCTGCATCTGCAGTTCTCCTCCCAAACAGTAGGGGTCACTGTCATATGACTGCAACATGAGCAACAGCAGAAGAAGAGTCCGTCATCAGTCATCATTACATGAAAAGTTTTAAACTGATAAAAATAAAGTTGATTGAATTAATGAAGGAGGAAACGTTTCCACTGACGCCCGAATCCTTTGAGTCTCAAGTTTCTGTGTTTTGTGAGTCAAATGTTTATGGAGGCGGAGTCAGATATTTGACTCCGCCCCCCATCACCTGCAGACATTTCATCCTAAAGCGTTGGTGAGTCCAGCTGAGCCTGAACGCATCATGCAGAGGTCATCGCACCACAAACAGGTTTCTGTCCTGAAACAAAGGGAGTCATTGAGTCATCGTCCTGTTTCCTGTGGTCTAGTTAAAGGCCACTCCCGCCTTGAACTGTTGCTTTTATTCATGATTCAAATTTATTTTTAACCACATTCTAAGCTACTTTTCACAAACAGTGTATGAACAGAAATGCTGCAACATAACAGAAAATATTCAAAATATTCACAAAAAATTCAAGGCACAAATATAAAATATTAATACCAGAAATGGGAAATGTCTGCAGTGAACAATAAGCTGCTCAATATATTGAATATATTGATGAATGTCCAGTTTTACAGCGTGGAGTTCCTGAAGGGAACAGATGAAATGTTAGCCGCTAGCGCTTAGCTAATAGCTGTTAGCCACTAGCTGTTAGCTGCTAGCTGTTAGCCACTAGCTGTTAGCTGCTAGCTGTTAGCCGCTAGCTGTTCGCTGTTAGCAGGTTCTGGTCTGTTGTTGGATGTTCCAGTTTTGCATAAACGGTTGTCAGATTGGTGTCGCTGCTTCCTGATGGTTCTGGAATATTTTCCCCCTGAGGAAAGAAAAACAGGAAACGGGTCAGAGAAACAGCAGGAAGCTGGTTCTGCTGTGTCAGAACCAGGCTGTTTGGGTCAGAACCAGGCAGTTTGGGTCAGAACCAGGCTGTTTGGGTCAGAACCAGGCAGTTTGGGTCAGGACCAGGTTTAAACCATCAGCGATTCTTCCGCTGTTCTGGATTCGGTCGTCTCCAGTTGGACCTGAACTCAGTTTTTCTGACAGAAACCGACCCGATCATCAGCAGGTTCTGCTGTTTCATCTCCAGAATCTGCAGGTTCTGGATGTTTTCTGATCATATCTTAATGCAGATATGATCAGCGTCTCCTGAGTTATGGGTTTATTACTGCTGTGTTTGAATATTACAGCTCCAGCTGCTTCCTGTTCCCAGCAGATGGGTTTTATTCCTCTGTTTGGCTCCAGGTCTCACCGCCTGCGTCCATTAGAAACCTGAGCTGCAGCAGGAGCTGCAGCAGGAGCTGCAGCCTCTGCTGCAACCTGAGCTGCAGCCTCTGAAGTCGTTTTGTTTCTGCCTTTGTGTGGAACCAGTCCCAGTTTGTCGGCTCCGTATCAAATGTTCCCTGGTTTTTGTTTTCAGCTTCTTTGTTCACGTTTGGCTGATTTCCCTCTGAACTCAGTGCTGCCTTTTCATTTAGAAATCTCTAATCTTCTGCTCTTTAATCCAGCTTTGAGTCTCTAATTTAGAAGAACGATAATTATAGGATATTTTAAACCTTCTGAGCTGAAAGTCAGAGACTCGTAGCAGTCTGATGACTTCACCTGTTTTGACCTTTACAGTTTATACTTAGTCTCTATGGACGCCTCCAACAGAGCAAACATCCTGTTAAAGAACAGGAACAGGATGTTTGCTCAGTGATGTCTATCGGTAAACACGTTGAAGAGAAGCTCAGTTTATGAGCCGTATCCCAGAAACAGCCGAGGGGATTCCCACCAGGTTGATCTGGACTTTACACGATTAAACAAAACAGGAAGAAACGTCCAGCAGCAGAATAAACAGAAATAATTCATTAATCAACAGTTGATATTAATCAGCAGCCAGGCTGAGGGCTTCTGGTCTGGTTTATAGGAACTCAGTGTTCCAGCTGTTTTACAGGTTTCTAAGTTTGTTCCAGATTTGTGTCACATAGAAGCTGAATGCTGCTTCTCCATGTGTGGTTCTGGTTCTGGATGCAGAGCAGAACCAGAACCAGAACCAGATGACCTGAGAGTCTGCAAGGTCAGTTTTTCTGATCCTGAAAAGTTCTGCAGCTGGTAGAAGGCCGACTTTGGAACCGTCTTTATGTGGCTCTGAAGGCTCAGGTCAAAGGTCAGCCTGATCTCTGGCTTCCAGCTGTAACAACTGAAGCTGTGTGCTGACTCTAGATCTGTAGCTCTAGATCTATAACGCTGGATCTATAACTAGATCTAGAGCTCTAGATCTATAATTCTAGCTCTAAAGCTTTAGATCTATAGCTCTAGATCTATAACTCAATAGTTATAGATCTAGATCTAAAAAATTAATTAGTTATAGATCTATAACTATAGTTATAGATCTATATTATAGTTGTTATCTATAACTATAACTATAACTATAGTTATAGTTATAGTTATCTATAACTATCTATCCTGGATCTGGATAGATCTCTGGATCTATCCAGAGTTATAGATCTAGAGATCTATAACGGAGATCTATAGCTCTAGATCTCTGACTGTAGATCTAGATTCTAGACCTATAGCTATAGATCTATAATTCTAGATCTATAGCTCTAGTCTCCTCCAGACATTTCTCTGCCTGTTTCCGAGGACGTACCTGGTTTTGTCTTTTGTCCTTAAAATGAATTGGCGTATATTGGACTTCCTCTTGTCTTACAGAACCTGCTGGAATAAAAGTGAATGTTGTTAAAACCAACCGAACAAATGAAGCTTCTGTTTCTCTGAAAATGAGATTATTTTCCCAGTGAAGGAAGCAGCAGAGATGTGACGCCCAGAAACAGTTTAGAAAAACAAAAACAGGTAAAACAGACAAACTGACCGACTAATCTAATCTAATCTAATCTAATCTAATCTAATCTAATCTAATCTAATCTAATCTAATCTAATCTAATCTAATCTAATCTAATCTAATCTAATCTAATCTAATCTAATCTAATCTAATCCGATCTGGGCTCAGCTGTCAGCCTGGTGGATCTCCACTCATGAAAAGATTCAAATCTGAGAAAAAGATTCAGAAAGATTCAGTAACTTCTGTCTCTGAACAGATGATCTGTTTGTCACTGAAGCATCAAAGTTTTAATATTTAATTCAGGTTTTATATCTAATTGATTCACCCAGACGGTTCGTTATGTTGCAGCCGACTGGTCTCCAGTTTACCCAGTTTACCCAGTTTGCCCAGTTTAAACATCACAGAGAACCATCATGTTCTCTGTCATTTCCTGCCAGATTACAAACAGGAAGCAGAGAATCTGAGGCAGCTGATTGGTCGGTTCCTTCCTGTTTCCAGTCAGGAAAACCATTTCCTGCTCAGCCGCTCCCATTACCACCAGTTTGTTTCAGTCACTGGAGGACTGGTTTTACTGAAATGAACTTTAATGATGATTCTGAGTTAAATAAAAACCAGGAAACGTTAAACTTTATTAATATGACTGGATTTTAAATATTAACCATATTTGTTTATATTAAATAAAATATAATAAAATAAAATATTTGTTTATTTTCAGTTTCAATCAGAAAAAGAAAATCAGGTTCAGAAAATATCTCGTTAAAAGAGCAAATAAAGAAACTTTGTTAGTTAAAAACTGAAGATGTTAAAAAGGAGAAAATCTTTTACCTCCCAGAAAAACCAAAGAAAACAGTTTAAAGCTCCAGAGGATGAAAAATAATATCTGCCATGTTAGTCTGCAGGCTAAATTCAAGATAAACGGTTTTACTTTACCAACAAACAAATCAAATGATAATCCTGAGTTTTAAAGGTTTTGCTCTTTTTCCTGGGCAGCAGCAGCTCCGGGTTTATCTTCTGATTTTATTTCAAACAAGAAAAAATAAAACATGATTTTAGTTGGAATTAGAGACTTTTTACTGTCTGAGATTAAAAAATGGATTCTTGGTTCTTTTGGCTCATTTTGTGTTCAGTTTTCAGTTTTCAAGCTTCAACACAGCAGATGACGACATTAATTAATCAGGAGCCGTAGTCATGGAAACCAACAGCCAATCACAGCATGAGAACAAGCTAAAGCTAACCTGTATTCTGCCTCATTTGATCCAAACACCGAATATTTAACCCAAATGAATCTTTCATTCTGTGATGAATATTTATGTAAAAAGATTTTAGCTGTAAACCAGATTTTTCTGGATATTGAAACTATTTTCTTCAGGCTGTTTTTATACTTTATTGTTGTTCAGACGTGTGAATCATCAGAGAACCAGGATCGTCCCTCCGGTTAGAGGTCAGATTGTTACTTGGTAGAAAAACAATCTGAAGAGGATCAAGTTGCTAAAAACCCTCCAGGGGGATTTACAGCTGAATCATTCAGTATCTCATGATTCCTGCTGTTCAGGCCTGATGACTGAAACTCAGACAGAAACGACTGAAAGATGAGCTTCAGCTCTGATATGAAACCTGAATCCGTTCAGACTGAGCATCACGAGGAAAACCGATTTAAAGGCACAGCGCAGCTTCAGACCGTCAGACCGTCAGAACCAAAGATTCAGGATCATCAGTCTGAGGCTCAGGCTGTTCAGGTGAAGGAAAATATTTTACTTTAATATTTTACCAACCACAATAAAGACATTATAAATACTTCAGATTTATGTGTTTTACATGTTAATGTCTGAAGAAGAAACAAAGATTTGTTCTCCAGAATATTTCACAAACAAGTTCATCTATCTATAAACACTATATTAATAAATATGATATTAATAAATAAATATGAATGAATCTCATACAGAGTGAAGTGATCAAATACCTGCCTTGTGTTTCACTGTCTGATGGTTTTTGGTGCATAAATTTCTTCTTGATCACCAAGACTCCAATAGCAACCAATGCAATAAGTGCCACTGGGATTAGAGCTAGCATCCAATCTGTCATCAGGAACAAAACACAACAGACGGCAAATTTAACAAAGACTGCAACAGAACAAGAGAATTAAATGAATAAAAGTATGTATTACATCTTTTACGTGTTTTGTTGTCACCCAGAGTTTCTGTCTCGTTGAATCCACAGGAAGTCTTCAAATTAACATCTACAGTCTTGTTCTCTGCAGGATTGGCTGCTACACATCTATATGATGATTTTCTATCCTCCTTATGGACAGTAACAGGTAAAGACCGAGCAGAACGGCTCTGGTTCTGTATTTCTTCGTCTCTGATCCACTGCAGAGTCGCTGGATTGTCCACAGAGCAGGTCAACAGGCAGAGGTCAGAGGTCACGCTAACAGCTGCTACTGCAGGAGTCGGTGCTGGATCTGCAGAGAATCAAACCAACAGTTAGTAAAAATTACTAGAGATATTCTGTGAGTTTGATCTTCTGCTTGTGAGTCCAGGAATGTTTTAAAGGTCCATCTCTGTGGTTCAGTGTAACCCAGTGTTAAAACCAAAAGTGAAAAGTTAATGATGTTAATTTGATGTCTTTTTTTTTCACGAGATTGAAAAGTATAAATAGATTTTGTGTTTTGTTTTACTCAGAAATATATATATAAAAGTGCTAAAAAGCTTTAAAAAGCTGTGAAATAGGCCTTTAGTGATTGTTTTGCTGATGGATTGGACAACCAATGGCTGGCGTGGTCTGATATTGCGTCAGCCAATGGGATTGATTGTCCCGCCCCTTTCACTACTGCCCTGTGATTCAAAATCTGGACAAACGTTTCTTTGAGAGCAGCTGAGACCGGAAAAAAATCCCCATTAGCGTCAGACACCGTCAGAGCGTCGGTCAGTTTTCTTTTTCTCTTCTTTCCCATGTTTCTGTGCACGTTTGGCCTGGAGTGTCCAGAGACCTCAGGACCTGCTTCTTCTGGATTTGGATGGCGAGCCCCAGCCCAGAAAACCCAGAGAACCCAGTGAACCCAGAAAACCCAGAGAACCCAGTGAACCCAGTGAGATGGTAGATGGTGACCCGACTGGTCACTGGCCTTGAAATACTGAGAGAACTGACTGACACATTGGAAGAGACGGGCAAATACTGAATCAACTGATATATTGAAACGACTGCTATTTATTTTATTTTCTGTTTTTAAAAAAACGAGTGCAATTTTGTTACAATTGTACATGTGGATCCACAATTGTTTATATTATTAAATTTTACTGTTTCTTATTGACACTTTGTGCACTTCCTTGTTATTCACACCGCAGCTCCAGAGAATTTAGTCTTTTCGTCCGGCCCAACTTTTTCAAATATACTTTAATAGTATTAGTCAGAAAAGTAAATTGAATTTCCTGCCATTTGCTATAATTTGGTGTATTTAAAGTAACTTGCGGGTTTCATCATCACTTCATTCAGCTCAGAACTGTGACGATCGGTTCCCACAAATATCCTAAATATTATTGATTTCTAATTGAGCAAATGGTTCTGAACATTATTTGTTATGGTTCCTCCTGCTGTCAGACTGTCGCAATGTTTCAGGATCCAGATGAGGTAAAGAAACTGTTGGTCAGTAACAAACATGCAGTTTGCATCAAATACTGATCCAGTAAGGGGTCAGAGGTCACAGGGTGAAATGAATGATGTCTGAGTGGAGAACAGACGGGTGGATATAGATCCTTCACACACTGGATGGAGGAAAACTTGATTTTATCCAGAAAATCATTCAGAGGTTATGAACCTCATGAACATAAAGATGTTATGAGATTTAACCTGCGACCTTCATCTGACCTTTTGCCCTCAGAGTGTCATAAACCTGCTGTGTTGCAATGAGACGTGAAATGAAGCTGCTCTCATCTCTGCCATAAGGGAAGAATAATCTGATCAGATCTGGCAGCAATCGATCAAAAATGGCGGCATGGAAACTCGCTGTTAAAGTTTACATTTACTTCCTGTTTACAGATCAAACAGCTGCAGATGTTTGAACCGTGTGAGACGGTTTATGTGTGAGACGGTTTACATGTGAGACGGTTTACGTGTGAGACGGTTTATGTGTGAGACGGTTTACGTGTGAGACGGTTTACGTGTGAGACGGTTTACGTGTGAGACGGTTGACGTGTGAGACGGTTTACGTGTGAGACGGTTTACGTGTGAGACGGTTGACGTGTGAGACGGTTTACGTGTGAGACGGTTTATGTGTGAGACGGTTTATCCAGCTGATTCCTCAGATGTTTCTTCTACAAGATGTTGTGCGATAACTTCATGTCATAGGAACATGACATGACATCCTCATTCCAGTGAATGAGGATGTTGATAAGCAGCTAATGATGCTGTTAGCTTTGTTGTGCTGCTGGTTAAAGTCACAATATGAGGCGTTTTTATGATTTTTATGATGCAACAGATTCTGTGATTATCAGCTGATTGAGACCAAAGATTTAACATCTTATGAACTGAAACATGGACTCAGTGAAAACAGGCCTCCATGTTGATGAACCACAGAAACAGAAACATCTTCCATCCTTTGGATCCAAATGTTACAGAAAAACTGAAGTAATGTTTGTTTTAATGATTTTATTTAGTTTGCTGTAACATTAATCAGTTTCCGTCTGTCTGTCCTTCCAGCTGCCTGCAGATCAGCTGCTTCACTTTTTCTGACATTTTTCACTTCAAGACTTCAGGAATAGAAAGTTACTAAAATGTATTTTCAGTTAGTTTGAAATTCTGCTGTGATGTGGGAAGAGTTTTATTATGTTGTTCACTTTGAAACACAATCAATAATTGAATTGACGTAACTATTATGACCATTTAACAATTTATTTTGCAAACTATTCAGAGCTATGAATGGAGCTCAGGATCAGGACTCATAGCTGGTGACTGATTGGCTCCATCATCATCACTGCCTTCATAACTGACCGTCTGTCTGCAGGAAATGAAAACACAAGAATATAAGACATTATATTAATGTCTTCAGTTACTGCAAGAATAGAGCCAGAATCTCCTCCTGACCCCCAGTGGATCTCTGGGAAACCTGGAGCAACTCTTCCTCCACCCTGAGAGCAGAAACTCCCGACCCGCTGAGGCCTCCACTCGCTGCTGAATGTGACCTGGAAACGTTCTGATATTTAAACTGGTTCAGACGCATGTGGGTTTAGTTTCAACACTGAACATATAATCTGTGAAATACATGATTGTTTCTGAGATTAAAACAACAAAATCTGCATGTTAACATCCTGCTAAAGTAATCAGAAAATCATGTTTGGCAACAGATGCATCTCATATTTACCTCCACTGTCTGGATAGTTCATTCTACATTAGATTTAAAATGATCAAAAAATTAAAAAGCACCAATTCACAGCAAACATCTCAACACACTTTACAAAACAAAACTGACTCAGTCATTTCAGTTGATCCTGGTGATTAAACAGTGCAGTTTGTTCAATTAATTATTCAAATCAAGTTAAATGTTCAGTAATTTTAACCTCATTTTAACCCAATTCGAGCCAATAACTCAAACTGACTCAGCAGAGAAGCTCTTGCTTTGTGCCGTTGACTTTACAGCAAATCCTCAGTTTGCCTGCAGCGACTGAAGAGGATAAAACAGGAAGAACCACCAGCGACATTCAATGAGAGCATTTCAGTTCATCAACTCATCCTCATCATCGGTGATCACCTTCACTGGACTAATAGTTATATTAATAAAACTCAATTAATTAAAAAAATTACTGGTAAAGTTAAAACCTGGAAATATCTGGAACTGATTTAATCTCATATGATGGAGATAATTACTAACATGGAGCTCAGACTTTGTTTATTCCATCTGGACAATCAGAGAAAAACCTGAATAAAAATAAATACTCACCATAGATTTGGAGTTTATATGAAGAAGACAATTCGCCTTTTTGAACTTTATAGATTCCTGAGTCGTTTTTCTGCAGGTTTGTGATATTAAAGAGTCCAGAGCTTCGGTTCCACTGAAGCTTGGTCTTGTAAAAGTTCTTCTCAATAATAAGTTCACCATTAAACACTAAAGCAATGATTTCTCCATTATATGAAAGAAACCATCTCTCTGTGACGCCTCCAGGTAGAGCGATGCTTCCTCCAACGATTCCGGTCAGATTCTCCTTCACTTCCTGACCAGCAGATGATCCCAGAATCACTGCAGAAACACAGGAAGTCAGAGTGGAAATATTGGCCTGAATGTCTTTATTAAAGATGAAATATCATTTAATGTTTTGTCTAAAAGATCAAAGTCGTGGCAGATTCAGGCTTCAACAATTAATGTTGACTGAATTTGATAACCAGATCAAATCCTGCCAACAGAAAGGAAACCATCTGATTATTGTTCATCTTTAATATTCAGGATTATTTTTATTCCACCTTCATCATTTCCTCAGTCTTTTATAGGACTGATAATCTGTCGACTCTGCAGAATCCAGTCCGGTTCTGGACCTGCTGGTTTCATTTCTCAGGATGTGTTTGATGCATCTTTATAAAATAATATTTTGCTATCAATATTTGTGGGTTTATTTAAACTTGTAAATGCTTCAAACAACCTCTGATCTTCCTGCTGGATGTCAGCAGATCAGCCCAAATGGCAGGAAACACTCGTCTAACAATGTTTCCATGGCAACATGTCGTTTATATTGTGTTCAGTCATGATGGGAAGCAGGTCAAACAGAAAGAGGAAAATATTCTCCATGACAGAGAATGAGCTGCAAGTTGCAGAAACCGGGATGGTGGTTCATCTCCAGACATGTATGCTAAGCTAACCGTAGCGCTTTAGGATCTGTGGTCAGGATGCTGGTTACAAACTGAGGAGGTCTGCGACAGACTGGCCACCTGCCCAGGTGACCCCGCCGCTCACCCAGAACGCAGCTGGAGAGGCAGCAGCTCCTCCTGACCTCACTGGGGTCAAAGTGTCAGAACATGGAAACTGAGGAGGTGAAGACGGAGCGTGACGTTCCTGAACGGTTGGAGTTCTGATCAATAGGTCACCAGAAAATGTGTCAAGAGTTGGTGGTGATGCGGTGAGGCGGTGAGGCAGACGCTGGAGGCCCGGGAAGGTGAATAGTGAGTATTTAATAACGAAAAACAGTCCAAAACAACAGTCGATAAGTCCGCGGCCAGGCAGCACAGCTGAGCAGAAGCCTGGGGTCACACCGGTAACAACGGGTCTCACAGGCGGCTCAAAACAAACGACAAACTGACAACAACTGACAAGCTACGACAGACAACAAGGACCCGATGATGAACAAAGACACAGGAGGAACTAAATACACTGAGAGTCATCAAGGGAACAAGACACACCTGGGAACAATCAAGGGGAAGACAGGACAACGAGGAGACTCAGGACACAGAAAACTCAAATAAACACAGCAGAAACACATGGAAAACAACAAAATGATCAAATTTTATGAAACTACAGGACTTATTGTTGTAAATTAGTTTATATGCAGAGTAAAGCTACACTGGGCTTTGTTTGTATAGAAATGTGATATAAAACCTGTAAAATAATGAATGTAATACAGTATCAGCCTGGGTCTGCCAGGGGTATGAATACTTTAGAGCCCATGATTATTCATATGATACTGTTGAGCTGTGTGCATCATCTTGGTAGATATTGTATGCAGGACGGATGGATTTCTGTTAAACATCTTTGCATTTCCAGAAATGCTGTCCGTCCACTGATTCTGCATTTGATTTGTTTTCATTCAACACAAACTTATAAACCAGGAAACGTTTTTATTCCAGTTCCTGAACTGCAGTTGTAATTAAAACAAATCTGTCTTTGGATTAAACTAAATTCTAGAAACGTTTTGATTACAGAATCTTCCTTCTGCATCAACAAAACATTTCTCATGCTTTAATGTCTGAAGGAGACGTTTCCTGCCTGCAGCAGCAGGACGCCTGAATCTCTCGTGCAAACATCACATGACCGACCAGCTGCTGATATGTTTCCATAAAACATCAGCACAAAATCCTGGTCTTTTCACAAACTGCTCGATGTTTCTGCTGCATTTTCAGTGACAATAAACTCAGGTGTACCGACCTGTAACTTCAGCTCCGGTACACATTCATTTTTGTTCCTTCTTAAACTCCTTCCATTTTCTACTTGTTTATGTTTTCATCAAGCTGTTCAAGTCCAACTGCCTCATCCTGAAATGTGGAACATGTCTGAGCTTGAATCTCTTGTCTTGACATGATTCAATCGGAGGAGGACGGATTTCAGCTGAAGCATGTTGATGGGATTTCACTGGTATTTTTCCATTCAGTAACTGGTCAGTTAAATCAGGCTGGTGGTCTGTTAATGGATCTGAACGCTCATCAATAAAACATGATAATGACATCCTGAGAGGAAATGAGACAACAAGAAACTTTATATCCAAACCATCCAGGCATTTTCATTTAGAAACAAACTGGCACCAAACCATAAACAGACTAAATGGAAAACTGGAGAAAATTCCCAGAAGATTTATTGGAAAAACATTTCAAGCTAAACTTTTGGTTTCAGTTCCTCTATGATCCTCTTCCAAAGAAAACTTTCCCTCCTGTTCAGTGATCCTGCAAACAACAGGATGGAAGGGGCGGAATCAAACCGGCAACCCGATGATAACAGGACAAACTGCCACCGCAATCGCTTCTGTATATGACAAGATCAAAATTATATATATATATATATATATATATATATATATATATATATATACATATATATATATATATATATATATGATGGGGTTTGTTTTTTCTTCTTCTTTCTTATTGGCCTCTTTGAAACGTTCATATCTAAAGTTGCTGCTGTTCCGATCCGGTTGCTGCTTGATTCTGAGTTTAAGTGAATTTTCATCAGTTAAATGAAACAGTTCTGATCTCCAGGGTTTGTGATCACAGTCGTTCACAACCAGCAGTGGAAATGAGCTGATCGTTTTCAGTGTAGCTAATATCTAATTGATTATTGGTGGCGAGTTCAGGCTTTTCCTCAAGCTTTTAATTATAATCAGGATATTCCATCAACCTTCTATGAAAGCTTTTATTTTTGTAAGGCTTCAGGTCTCTGTGTTTTCCTGAACCCATTGATTCTCCCCTGCTGTGTCTGATTGTTTGATCGCCTGTGTTTGTGTTTCTTCTTCAGGTTCTTGTCTGATTTCTGTGATCCATCAGTTGTTACCAGCTGAGCTCCTGTCCTCTCTGCTCATCTCTGCATCATTAATGAATCATCATTAAAACCATCATTTCCATCTCATCATGTTCCATGTCCATCATCACCACAAAACCCGCGAATCGTGACCGTTTTATGGAATAAAGCTAGAAAAATAAAACTAGCCACACCCATCAACCGAACAAAACCAGGTTAAAATATAAGGCTGCTGTTTTTGTAAAAAAAAGAGAAAAATCTGTTCAGTTTCTTCAACCTCTTGATTCAAAATTCAGTTTTAATTCGTCATTTAAAAATGTCCTAGTAAAATCCACAGCTGTAAATTTTCCCAAGGCTTTACAATCTGAAACTCACATAAAATATGAACTCAGAGACAAAAGATGCTGCAAACCAGCGGCGCCATAAACACTTAATGCAGTTAGTTTAATCTGAACGCGTTCCGGTTCAAACTGCTCCGACCCACAAACGGAAAGACGAAAGTTGCACAACTTACCGAGAAAAAAGCTAATAAATGTGATCTGAGTCTCCATCTCATCGTAACGTCCAGACAGAGAAACTTTACTATTATTTCTCCTGCTGAGTTTCCTCGCTGCTCCGCAGGAAGGAGAGTCCTGTTCAAACCGGCTGAAAAAACACACCGCCCATCCTTACAGCCTAACAGCTCGAACACACACACACACACACACACACACACACACACACACACACACACACACACACACACACACACATATATGAAACGCAACCATCAGCTTCCAAATATAGAGAAAATAATGATGCAAATCAAAATGATCTAAATGGAATATAAAGAATAACTGATGAATGTTTATTGTTCTGTAACTTGTGAAAATAAAATTTTCTACTAGTAAAAATTAGAATGTTTAAAAATAAAAATAAAAATAAAAATAAAAAAAGAAAATTCTTTCAGAAATCCTATGTCACAGTAACAAACATGTGAAAGGAACAATACTTTGACATCTGATCCAGGTACCAGGTGACCCGTATCCATAGTAACAAGAGCATGAAGAACCACGAGGTGAAAGGAAAACAGAAACAAAAACTGGGGGAATTTTTCAAAATGCTTCTTGTTTTTAATCAAACAGGAACTAAAGACAAATATGAGTTTGAATTAAAGCTATTCATACAAATAAAACAAAAACTCAAACAATGAAGCAACAAGTTACATGATAGCTCTGAGTTATAATATTCCAAACTGACTAGAATCAAATCGAGATGAAGAAGGCAGCCTGTGTGTTTCTGCAGAGGAGATCATCCATCTCTCCATCATCACTAATCAATAACAGATCAAGTTAATTCCTGATTGTTCAGACTCTCTCCTCCATGGCGATGAAGCAGCTGGTTTCCTCTGTAGCATAATGTGTTCAGAGAAAAGGTCAGAGTGCAGCTGCTGCTAGTCTGGAGGATCCAGCCGAGGTGGAGAACCAAGAGAGAAAGACGTCCGTTTATCTCCTCCTCGTTTCAACATGATTCCCAGAGAAACTTTCGTCCAATTCATTTTATCTTGATGGGAGGGAAACAGTAGAACCTGTCGACCCAGTTCTACTGGAACCAGAACATCTGGAACAGAACCTCCAGCTGCTGTGGCTCTGAGTCCAACCAGCCTGTTCCCCTCCTGGCCTGTGGGGGCGCTGCACCAACAACCACTGCAGGAAACGACACTAAAACCTCTGAGAGCAACTTCCTGTTTCACCAGATGGAACAAGATGGAGGCGTCAGAGTTTAGAGCTGGAGGATTTCTCTTTAGTCTTTGGCTGAAGACCAGGAGCCATTTCTGCTGCTAATGCTAGGCTAACATGTTAGCTAGCTAGCATGTTAGCTTTGGCTGGATTTACCCAGTGGATTATTCTACTAAGGAGAATCACAGAATCAACACACGAGTCTCACAGTAAGTATGAGAGGGGAATGAGATCACAGTGATTCATCACATGATCAGAACTCAGAGATCCGAGTGGATCAAGGAAAGTCAGAGAGCGGCTGAGAGTCCGGGAGCCTGAAGGACGACAGGAAGGAGGCAGTCGCTCCGTTTCCTGTCCGTCTGGATCGTCCTGCTGCTCATCATGGATCATCAAATCAGAGCCGATGCAGCTGACTCTGTTTCTGCTGCAGGGGTATCAATAAAAGCGATCAGCTTCCACTTCATCGAGTTACTGCTCCAGAACGCTTCCTCATCCTCCCGGGGGTCAGAGGTCAAGCTCAGCAGAACTTCTTCTGTACTGGGTGATCTATTTTCTGGGTTTGTTTGCATCGTTTGCAGTTTTCTCTCAACCAATCACCTTTCAGCCTTTATGTAAACATCTTCAGTCATTTCCCCTCCAGGAAGTTCACATCACCGCCATGTTGTTTGGACCACGACGTCTGTCTCTTTCTAACTTCCTGCTTCCGTCCACAATGAAGCCAAATGTCACGAATCTGTTATGAAGGAACAAAATCAGGTTTTCTTACGTCTCTAAAAGCATCATGTCACATAATCCACATTTCAAACTGAGTTTGCTGCCACTGGCTCTCCGTGAATTAAAAACGTCATTTTCTGGTTTCTGATTTTAATCAAACAGACGTTTAAACTCACTTTAGATCTGCTGGTTGATTTACTGCATATTAATGTTATTTATGTCACTTGCTCCATTTTGAAGAGTCATTAGTGATTAAATCAGGTTTGCATCATAAACCCTCCTGAATCATTTTCACGTTATAGAAGCTGCAACATGCCGATAATCCAGGCGTCGGCAATTTGGTGAAAAATATATTGTTTAGTTTGTGGCAAAGCAAAAGAACCATCCACACTAACAGAACCAGAACCAGAACCAGGTCTGTTACCAGAGGCCTTCTGCATTCAGGAGACAGAAAAGAGGAATGTTTTGTTGTTTTGACTAGGCCAAAAAACTTTAACTCTGTTCCCTTTTCAAGGAGGTTTTAGCAGAAGTGTTTTTACCTCTATTGTATCTCCATATTTAACCTTGAACGTGTCAAGATGCAGATGTATTCTCATCTCTGAAGCATCTAAATGTTTATTTAGAGGTCTACATTTTTTCAGAGCCTGTTCTTGTCGTCCTGCTGAGAACTGAGTCCTGTAACAAACCCAACCACTTCCTGTCATATGATCAGACGAAAGCAGATCTGCGTCCAGCCATTAAAGCCGTCCTGTTAACCAGGCTGGTGAGAAGCTGAGCGCAGCAGAGGCGTCACGCGACCACCACATCCCCTCACAGCCAGCAGCGCTGCAGGAACCGCAGCAGAACCTTCTCACTCTGACGCCCACGGCGACCAGCCGGCGGAAACTCAGCCTGCACAACTTATCCACATCTGTAGCAGCATCATCATGGTTTCACTGCTGGGCTGTGATCTAACTGTTAAACTTAGAGACACTCTGAGGTGTTTGTTGGATCCACTGAGCTTCACGGATCAGAACCAACAGAACCGAGCTGAGAGCTCGTTCTGTCTTGTTCACATTCAGCCTGAAGGCGAAGCGGCGAGCTGAGACCTGCTCTGCACAACCAGCCAACTTTCCATCACTGCTGTTCCGCTGGAGATTGATGGAGCATTTTTATTCTGGGTGCAGCTCTTCCTGGAAGAATCCAGTCGACTCTGCAAATACTCTGCAGTTAATCTGAAGGCCCCAGTATTGACTCTGATAACATTGATACGTTTTAAGGTTTTATCTGCATGGCCAAAATCAATACAGGTTAAAGAGAAAAACATGAGATTCCTGTTGGAGGCGCAGCAGCTGATCGATGGTCTGATGGATTTATAGAGGATTCAGTTTGTTACAGTGTCGTGTTTTATTGGTTAATGTCTAAACTGTTGAAACTAAATCTGAATCTGAAGACAGGAGAGATGGAGGGAGGTGGAGAACGGTCACCATGGAGGAAAATACGATCAGGAAGTGATGTCAGCAGCAAAACGCCGAACTGGCCTGGGATTAAAGCGCTGACCTGATTCCTTCCTCCTGCTTCTTTTGGCCCTTAAACTAAAACACTACATATACTTACAACAATATAGACAAAACAATAACTAAAACTCTATTAGACGTTACAGCTGAAAACAAAAGTTTATCTGAAATTTCATGTTCAAAAAGTACAAAAATGATTTTCTAAAAACCTCCTGTCTTTAACATTTAACTTGATGGGAAGGTTTAAAAGTTACCAAAGTATTCTAAACAATTATAAATCTCATTTACAGATTTGGATCTAAACTAGTTTATTCAAACTGAAAGTGATGGAAGTTGTGATGTGTGAAACGTCGACCTGAATGTCCACAGCGTCTCCGTCCTGCTTCTGCTGCTTTAACTGAGGCAAAGATTCAAATACGACATGCAAATATCTGCTTTGCCTTGTAAATTTTATCTGACATAAAAACACAACAGCTGAAGAGCAGAAAGTTTCACTTCCAGTTTCTCCTTAAAGCTGCGGCTTGCGACATTTAAAATAGAACATGTTTCTTACATATTTCATAAATCATCACCATGTGGCGGGAATCTGTGAACAGAGTCTCCTCCATTCAGCCGTCCGCCATGAATGCTAATGCTAGTTAGCATGGCCACAGATGATGGTGGAGAAACGGTTTTACTGTAACATGAACTGGTTTCTCATGCATCAGGATATTTAGCAGTGTGAACATGAGGGTTATTGACAGCACTAAGCCCCTCCTTCTG
The DNA here is from genome assembly GCA_911649635.1 of Poeciliopsis gracilis. Classification (NCBI taxonomy): domain Eukaryota; kingdom Metazoa; phylum Chordata; class Actinopteri; order Cyprinodontiformes; family Poeciliidae; genus Poeciliopsis; species Poeciliopsis gracilis. The sequence continues at coordinate 594,479 of CAJVRI010000370.1, forward strand.
GCTCTGATTGGTTGTTTCTGACTCAGAATTGGGACCAGTCTGAACTGGACCGGTTGTTCATGAGGGAACCAGTCAGTGAATGCTCTGCTGTGCTGACGCTGCCTTGGAGCAACCTGGCTGCTAACGTCATGCTAACCTTGTTGCTATGGAGACAAACCAGAAGCATCCATGAAGCAACACCAGCTGTGACTGGACCGGGTCAGGTTGCAGATCTGCAGAATCTAAAAGACACGACCAACAAGATGATGCTATTGTGGGGCAAATATATATATATATATATATATATATATATATATATATATATATATATATATATATATATATATATATATATAAAAATAAAAAAAAATTCCCTTCTCACCCACCGCGGGTGGTTGTTATCCTCTGAGCTCGGGTCCTCTACCAGAGGCCTGGGAGCTTGAGGGTCCTGCAGTATCTTGGCTGTGCCAAGGACTGCACATTTCTGGACTGAGATGTCTGATGTTGTTCCTGGGATCTGTTGTAGCCACTGCTCCAGTTTGGGGGGTGACTGCCCCGAGGGTCCCCGATGACCACAGGCACCACTGTGGTCTTCACCTTCCAGGCCCTCTCCAGTTCCCTCCCTAAGGCCCTGGTATTTCTCCTTTTTCCTGATGTTGCAATCACTTGGTATTGCTACATCTATTTCTCGTGCTCCTTTTTCCTGATGTTGCAATCACTTGGTATTGCTACATCTACCACAACGGCTTTCCTCTGTTGTTTATCCACTACGACAATGTCTGGTTGGTTCATCATTACCATTCTGTCTGTCTGGATCTGGAAGTCCCACAGGATCTTAGCTCTGGCATTCTCCACCACCTTTGGGGGTGTTTCCCACTTTGATCTCGGGGTTTCCAGTCCATATTCTGCACAGATGTTTCTGTACACTATGCCTGCCACTTGGTTATGTCGTTCCATGTACGCTTTTCCTGCCAGTATCTTGCACCCTGCTGTTATGTGCTGGACTGTCTCAGGGGCCTCCTTGCACAACCTACACCTTGGGTCTTGTCTGGTGTGGTAGATCTGGGCCTCTATTGCTCTGGTGTTTAGGGCCTGTTCCTGGGCGGCCATGATGAGGGCCTCTGTGCTGTCCTTGAGTCCAGCTTTTTCCAGCCATTGGTAGGATTTACTGATATCAGCCACTTGGGTTATTTGCTGGTGGTACATCCCATGTAGGGGCTTGTCCTCCCATGATGGTATCTCTGGCACCTCAACCTCCGTTCCCTGTTGTCTGAGACATTCACTGAGCACATTGTCTGTTGAGGCTTTGTCCCTGATGTATTTATGGATCTTAGTTGTTTCGTCCCTGGACAGTGGTGCTCACACTCACTAGTCCTCTGCCTCCTTCCTTGCGGCTCGTGTACAGTCTCAGGGTGCTGGATTTGGGATGGAACCCTCCATGCATTGTTAGTAGCTTTCTAGTCTTAATATCTGTGGCTTTTATCTCCTCCTTTGGCCAGCTAATTATTCCAGCAGGGTATCTGATTACTGGCAGGGCGTAGCTGTTTATCGCACGGATTTTGTTCTTGCCATTGAGCTGGCTTCTCAGGACTTGCCTTATTCGCTGGAGGTATTTAGCTGTGGCTCCTTTCCTTGTGACCTCATCGAGGTTGCCATTTGCTTGTGGTATACCTAGGTACTTGTAATTGTCCTCTATGTCTGCTATTGTTCCTTCTGGGAGTGAGACCCCTTCTGTGCGGATCACCTTCCCCCTCTTTGTTATCAGCCGACCACACTTCTCTAGTCCGAATGACATCCCAATGTCCGTGCTGTAGATCCTGGTGGTATGGATCAGTGAGTCGATGTCTCGCTCACTCTTGGCGTACAGCTTGATGTCATCCATGTAGAGAAGGTGACTGATGTTGGCCCCCATTTTTTGAGTCGGTATCCGTAGCCAGTCTTGTTGATAATTTGGCTGAGGGGGGTTCAGGCCTATGCAGAACAGTAGCGGGGACAGAGCATCTCCTTGGTATATGCCACATTTGATGGACACTTGTGCAAGTGGTTTGCAGTTGGCTTCAAGGGTGGTTTTCCATAGCCTCATCGAATTTGCAATGAAGGCTCTCAGAGTCCTGTTGATGTTATACATCTCTAAGCATTCAATGATCCAAGTATGCGGCATTGAGTCATAGGCTTTCTTGTAATCAATCCAGGCCATGCACAGGTTGGTGTGTCGGGTTTTGCAGTCTCGGGCAACTGTGCGGTCTATGAGGAGTTGGTGTTTGGCTCCTCTGCTATTTACACCGATACCTTTCTGTGCCATGCTCATGTGTTTATCCATGTGTTTGCTATATATATATATATATATATATATATATATATATATATATATATATATATATATATATATATATATATATATATAGACCCTGATGGTCTAGTGGTCAGGATTCGGCGCTCTCACCGCCGCGGCCCGGGTTCGATTCCCGGTCAGGGAACCAAGCTGACTGGATAGCTCAATTGATAAGGCGTCAGTATATCACCCGAGAGGGCGGGGTTCGAATCCAGTCTGGGTCCTTAGGCAAGATCCTTCAAGCTACTGCCTACCTCATACCATGAGAGATACTATGAGAGATACTAAGTTGCGTAACATGCCGGCTCAGACGTCGCCCGGCCAAACAAGGTCTGCGTCAGGTGTTGGGGAACCAGAGCACCTTGATGACAAATGGGCTACTGGAACAAGACGGAAATGGGCGAGAGATGAAAATGTGGATCTGTTGGAATGCTACTACTCAAGTAACCCTAGTCAGAGAGGTTACATGCAAAAACTGGGGAAGGAATGGTTACTTCGACATCCCCAGTCAACACTAAGCGCCAAACAACTAGTAGCTCAGTGTTCCAACATCCGCAAACGACAACTGCTATCACAACTTGAGATTGACGAGATACAACACAAATGCTACGGCAAATGGGAGGAACCCGGATGTCAGAACTGTGGGGACTTAACTACAAGTCCCCCACCCAGTGAGGGGATACACAGCCCCAGTGAGCGAATCAGAGCTGAACGAGACAGCTGCTGACTTGAGAGAGAGAATCATGACCCGAATGACAACCAGGCCTCCCAGGCGCCAATTACAACGGCTGAGTGAAGTACCATCAGAAAGTCTCATTGAGAATGTGAATGCAGCATTGAGAACGATCCCTACCAATACCATAACAGAAACCAATGAGCTGATCTACAACTCAGCATCAGTGATCCTTGAGATACTTGGCTATAAGAGCAACCATGAGACCCAATACCCACCATGGAAAAAGACGGTTAGAGGCTAAAATCAAGGTAACAAGGAGGGAAGTGAGCCAACTGTCAGAGCTCCACAAGGGTACAATGAAAAGACCAATACCCAGAAAGTACAGACAGATGCCCATACCTGAAGCACTCGAAACTGCCAAACAGAGGCTCCAAGCCTTGGCCAGCCGCCTAAAGAGATACACAAGGGAGAATGAATCCAGAAGGATTAATCGGCTCTTCTCCACTCAACCAGCTAAGGTGTACTCTCAATGGCAGGGTAATAATAATACAGAGCAGACCCACCAAGGCTGGAGACGGAACAATACTGGAAAGGCATATGGGAAAGGGAGGCGTCCCCACAACAGCAATGCACAGTGGTTGATCTCTCTACGAGAGGACCATAGCAACCTCCCCTGAGCAAGCCCCCGGTAACCATCACTGTGACAGATGTCCAAGAAAGAGTCTCAGGTATGAAAAACTGGACAGCACCAGGGCCTGACATGATCCATGCCTACTGGCTAAAGAAACTCACTGCCCTCCATGAGCGACTGGCAGGCCAAATGAACCAGCTGCTACAAAGTGGGACTCACCCTGAATGGTTAACTGAAGGGCGGACAATCCTAATCCAGAAGGATCCATCAAAGGGTCCAGTCCCACCCAACTACCGACCAATAACCTGCCTCTCCACAACCTGGAAGCTCATGTCAGGCATCATAGCGGCCAAGATAAGCAAACACATGGATAAACACATGAGCATGGCACAGAAAGGTATCGGTGTAAATAGCAGAGGAGCCAAACACCAACTCCTCATAGACCGCACAGTTGCCCGAGACTGCAAAACCCGACACACCAACCTGTGCATGGCTTGGATTGATTACAAGAAAGCCTATGACTCAATGCCGCATACTTGGATCATTGAATGCTTAGAGATGTATAACATCAACAGGACTCTGAGAGCCTTCATTGCAAATTCGATGAGGCTATGGAAAACCACCCTTGAAGCCAACTGCAAACCACTTGCAGAAGTGTCCATCAAATGTGGCATATACCAAGGAGATGCTCTGTCCCCGCTACTGTTCTGCATAGGCCTGAACCCCCTCAGCCAAATTATCAACAAGACTGGCTACGGATACCGACTCAAAAAAAATGGGGCCAACATCAGTCACCTTCTCTACATGGATGACATCAAGCTGTACGCCAAGAGTGAGCGAGACATCGACTCACTGATCCATACCACCAGGATCTACAGCACGGACATTGGGATGTCATTCGGACTAGAGAAGTGTGGTCGGCTGATAACAAAGAGGGGGGAAGGTGATCCGCACAGAAGGGGTCTCACTCCCAGAAGGAACAATAGCAGACATAGAGGACAATTACAAGTACCTAGGTATACCACAAGCAAATGGCAACCTCGATGAGGTCACAAGGAAAGGAGCCACAGCTAAATACCTCCAGCGAATAAGGCAAGTCCTGAGAAGCCAGCTCAATGGCAAGAACAAAATCCGTGCGATAAACAGCTACGCCCTGCCAGTAATCAGATACCCTGCTGGAATAATTAGCTGGCCAAAGGAGGAGATAAAAGCCACAGATATTAAGACTAGAAAGCTACTAACAATGCATGGAGGGTTCCATCCCAAATCCAGCACCCTGAGACTGTACACGAGCCGCAAGGAAGGAGGCAGAGGACTAGTGAGTGTGAGCACCACTGTCCAGGACGAAACAACTAAGATCCATAAATACATCAGGGACAAAGCCTCAACAGACAATGTGCTCAGTGAATGTCTCAGACAACAGGGAACGGAGGTTGAGGTGCCAGAGATACCATCATGGGAGGACAAGCCCCGTACATGGGATGTACCACCAGCAAATAACCCAAGTGGCTGATATCAGTAAATCCTACCAATGGCTGGAAAAAGCTGGACTCAAGGACAGCACAGAGGCCCTCATCATGGCCGCCCAGGAACAGGCCCTAAACACCAGAGCAATAGAGGCCCAGATCTACCACACCAGACAAGACCCAAGGTGTAGGTTGTGCAAGGAGGCCCCTGAGACAGTCCAGCACATAACAGCAGGGTGCAAGATACTGGCAGGAAAAGCGTACATGGAACGACATAACCAAGTGGCAGGCATAGTGTACAGAAACATCTGTGCAGAATATGGACTGGAAACCCCGAGATCAAGTGGGAAACACCCCCCAAAGGTGGTGGAGAATGCCAGAGCTAAGATCCTGTGGGACTTCCAGATCCAGACAGACAGAATGGTAATGGCGAACCAACCAGACATTGTCGTAGTGGATAAACAACAGAGGAAAGCCGTTGTGGTAGATGTAGCAATACCAAGTGATTGCAACATCAGGAAAATGGAGCACGAGAAACTGGAGAAATACCAGGGCCTTAGGGAGGAACTGGAGAGGGCCTGGAAGGTGAAGACCACAGTGGTGCCTGTGGTCATCGGGGCCCTCGGGGCAGTCACCCCCAAACTGGAGCAGTGGCTACAACAGATCCCAGGAACAACATCAGACATCTCAGTCCAGAAATGTGCAGTCCTTGGCACAGCCAAGATACTGCGCAGGACCCTCAAGCTCCCAGGCCTCTGGTAGAGGACCCGAGCTCAGAGGATAACAACCACCCGCGGTGGGTGAGAAGGGAAATTATTATTATTTATATATATATATATATATATATATATATATATATATATATATATACATATATATTCAGAGGTAATAAACTAGCCGATGGTGGTCATAATGTTATGAGGTTAGTGATTTGATGCCCGGTCCAACAGAAGGGCAGCAGGGTGGTTCAGTGAGCGGTCTGCAGACGTTCAGACCGGGTCGTTTCTCATGTCCAGCGTTTTCAGTTTTTGAACATGAATCTTGAACATAATCTGCTCTTGTTCTCAGAACCGTGAAAAACCTCAGATGTTTGCAGACCCAACCACAACCACAATGCAACAGGGGCTTTTGTTGATGCACGCATTAGCATGACTACCTGAGCAGATGTGTGTCTTCATGCCTGAAAGCTGCAGTCACATGTTTGAGACGTCAGGAGCTGAGCGGCAGGAACATGATCCGACCTGCAGCGGGACACAGTCTGAGTGTTTTTGGTTCAGCAGGGAGTTGAAAGAGGAGTGAAGTATAAAAGTGAATTTTAAGACCCCAGGCGTTCCTCCTGGATGTGCTCTTGGTCCAGTATCTGTTTCTGTGTATCGATCCGTTTCCCTCGTGGCAGTCGGGTAAACTCGGGTCGATCAGACATTTGCAGCATTAGGGTTAGCTGCTGTTTTGTCTTCAGCGCCTCAGTCTGACTCTTCCTGAGTCACTGAACCAAAACATGTAATCATGATGTAAACCCTCACATGTACAACGGATTTTCCTGCGTTGCATCAAAGCTCAGCGTCTGGCTAACAAAGACGTGTTCAGTTAGAGTCCAGTGGAATCAGACAGTCCATTGTTTCAGTTTAACAATGAGCTGCACTTCCTGCTTCTCTGCCCCAGAAACAAAACCTCCTCCAGTCTGCAGCAGCAGCAATGGCTTCATGAAGACCCTGTGTCTGCAGGGGAATAAAAGCTTTTATTGCAACAACAATAGGCTGGAAAAAACTCTGCACTAAAGAAAGTAGTTAGAAACCATGTGACCTGCTTTCATGTGACTGATGTTTTATGTGGGGTGAGATAAAAACAGACCAGATCAGAAGATCGTTCTGCACAATATGAGCAAAGAAAAAGCTGGAAGATCTGAACCTGCAGCAGATCAACATCTAGAAACTAAACATGACGAAACAAGAGCAGGAAGAGAAGCAGGTTTTATAACTGAGTTTCTCATGTTTTCATTTCCAGTCATCATGGATTCTGGTTCCAGTGTCAGTGAAGCTGTGAGGTCAGAGTGACCCGTCCTCTTACAGAACCAGGGGAAGCTGGAGAAGTCGCTTTTTTTAACAAAACCACCAAAACAATACAATTCAGCACAAAACAGAAGATTATTGTTGAAACTGCTGGATAAGAGAAAGAGGAAAGAAAAACCGAAAAACCGTGGGAATAATTTGAAGGTCAAAGTATTTTATCCTGAAGCTAAAATGAGTCATTTATTAAAATGACTAATATTAGAAAAAAATCATTATTTACATCAGAGACTGAATCCTTTCCTGTCTGGGTCGTCATGGTAACGACGTTACCTGGCGGCGGGTCTGGATTTGAGTCCGGATGTTTCAGGTCTGGACAGACAGACAGACTAACGCAGGTCAGCTGATCACTGCAGACGACCCGATGACATCATCGTGATGTCATCATCGTCCTGCAGGCGTTCGCTCTGCTTTTCTCTCTCTGGATGTCAAATCCTCATTTCAACACTGAGATGATGGTTTTTTACCTTTTGTTCAACATCTGGTCTTATTTTGTATTTTTAGTCTCTGAGGTATTTCTTAGCATTATTGTCTTAGTTTTTTTTTTTTTTTTTTTTAATCTGTCAGGATCTTGTTTTTTTCTGCATTTATAATTTTGTTCATTTCTTATTTGTATTTTGGCTTCATTATTCTTCTTTAGCTTGTTTCCGTTCATTTGCGTCTCTTCCTCAGCCTGTCTTCTGCTCTGCCCTCTCAGCTGCGTCTTGTTTTATAATCAGCACCAGTCCGGTCCATTGCTCATGTGTTCTGCAGAATCTAAAGATCCGATCCTCCCTCCTTTGTTTGTTCCTGTTGGATAACCGGTTCCTGAATCTGCTCTCTGCCTCTGACCATCATCACCACTTCACCTTATGGCTCTAAACCTTCTCTCTTTGCTTCCTGTTTTCCAGTTTATTGCTGCATGTTATATGCAAAGATCATGGCTTTGACTCATGAACACATTTTGAATTCGCTGATTTGACTGGATCACAGATGAAGTTGCTTTGTCAGCTGTAGTTTCTAATTATTTAAATATTTCAGAATGTATTTAATGTCAGAGACCACAAAATGTTAGTTTTGCATTTATCCAACGGTTTTGCAGCACAAACGGCTTCCTGTTTGCTCAGAGAGTCGTTAGCTGGAGGTTAAAGGTGAGTTCCTCAGTGTTTGCTGAGCAGAGCTGGAACCAGACTGGAGAAATACAATAAACCATAAAACAGAGAAGTTATTGATAATCATCATAGAGTCACATGTTGAACTTTATTTAACCTGTTTGGCAGGTTCATGATTTGCTTAGAGATATTGTATTTTGCATAAAGGCAGGAATGACCAGAGAGTTCAGACGTAATAAACCGACTTTATTCATGATCAGGAAGATTAAGAGATGGAAAACAGAAATAATCAGATCCCAGCAGCTGGTCAGGATGGAGGAACTGAGCTGAGCTGAAGGCAGAAGCTTCAGATTAACATGAATATATTCATTTCTGTTGCAGATCTGCTGAATCTGCTGCTTTAATTTGACTTTCACAGTGTTGGTTTCACTTTATCACATCTGCAGCGCAGCGGTTTAAACTTCGAGTGTCAGGAGCCTCCAGGTTCACAGATTCACAGGCTGTGATTTTTCTCTCTGATATCTGACTTAATATGGTGAAATGAAAGTATCTCATCATTATTTCACCAAAATGCAGCCAGATGAAGCTGCAGGAAATGATCTTCAGATCTAAACCAGAAACGATTCAGAATCTGAAGCGTCTGAAACTTCCTCATCTGTTGGTCAAATGAGGAAGTTTCTGTCATATTTTCAAACTACTTAATATTTTTATGGTTATATAACTTCTGCTTCCTGTTTCTTCTCGTATCCATCCATGTTTTATGGATGGAGAGTCATCTCTCTGACAGCAGCTGCTTGTTTCCTCCAGATGTTTGACGCTTGGTGTTTCGGTGTGTTTCATCCACCAGGTTCGTTTGGTGAGGTGACAATAAAGGAAACACGAGGATTACCAAATTAAATGAAAATGTAATTGATTAAAGTTTACTAAAGAAATAACCCTGACAAAAATACCTGAAATGAGAAACCATAATGAGTTGATGACAAAACCCATAACTAACCAGAAATAAGCAAATGCAAGACAAAACCCAACCAAACCTAATCATAAGAACCAAACCAAATGGAGTTCTGAGGGGAGAAAAGCCTCCCATTGCTGCAGGCCAAGAGCTTTTAAAGCCGCAGAGCATTTAATCAGGGCAAAACATGACGCCTGCAGACGCCCTGCTCTAAACCTCCCAGGACAAAGGCCAGAGACCTGCTGCACTGCAACAGGCGTGAAACCTCAGTGAAACCTCAGCGGCTCTTTGTCTCTCTCAGGGTCTGAATGACGTGAGGAAAACTTTGAGGTTAAACCTGAAACCCACTCGACTCAGTCAGGTATTGTTTCCCCCGGCAACAAGAAAACAGACGTTAGCACATCGACCACAAACACTCAGACCCGGTTCTCATGTCTGATTCTTGTTCAGAATGTTTCACATTAAATCTATAATGTGTTCATCAAATAATGAGAGACGAAGATTTTAAACATCACAAAAACAGAAAATATGAACTAAACTCATCTTCACACAGATTAATACAGTTAATCTTCTGCTGGCTTTTGTTGTGAGATACTATTGTACGTATATCTATAGAAACTATAGTTTGGGTTTATGTCTGTAGCTATACAGACATAAACAGTTTGAATGGCAGTATGTTCATGTTGTTAGCTCGAGATAAATAAAGGAAGCTGTTTTCAGCTGTTGATGGCTACTCATGTCTTCCCTCATTCCATGACAGCTTTAAACTCAAATAAATGATTTTAATGTGTGTATTCTTCATGCTGCTTCTTAGACCTTAGATTGGTCTCTACCTCCCTCTGGTGGAGGGGAGGAGTACTGCAGGCAGCAGCTGATCAGATTTCTCATTATCTCCAAAGTGGCTGCAATTAGCAGTAGAGATTCAATGAAGTATAAATAATTTCAAAGGTGCCATCATGTCTAATCTTGCATATAATTATTAAAACAGATGAATTCCTTCAAACATTGATCATTAGTTCTGAAGGATGAAGCAGGTCTGGGCAGCTGCTGGATCCTCTTCCTCATTTCTTGTCTGATTTCTTTTTGTATCAAATGAAAGTAAAATGTTTCAGGTGTGGCCGTAAAGTACATCCACAGTGTGGCTCAATTAATCAGACGTTTGTGGGAGGAAACCCAAATGATTTGGCCCATGAAACCTTCATCCTGGAAACACAATGGCTGAAGGTTCACTGCATGTGAAGAGGCTGAAAGAAATTCATCCTAGTTGCAGAACAAATTTATCTAAACTTTGGAATTTGAGGAAGTTTTTGGTTTTCTTGCATTTGGCAAATAGAAATAATTTGGATAATTCTGACTAAACTTTGAAGACAAGTTTGGTTTTATTTAACTTCAGACGGTGAGAAAAAATGTTTTTATTTATCGTATAGTTTAAACATCTGATTTGAACTGAACATGTGGATTCATTGGATTCGGCTTCCTGTGGTGCAGAATCATGATGCATGTCTCGCAGCAGCAGTTGGATAAAATGCAACGTGGCGTCATAACGATTTGTATCATATTAAACACGATTGTTGATCACCTGTCATGAAATCATCTGTTGAAGGAAGCAGCAAAATCATCAGCATCTCTTTCCTTTATTTGATCATCTTCTGGTTTTTCTGCTGCTGATCGTCTGATTAGTCACACAGTTCAACATGAAACACCGAAGAACCACTAAAATACTCAGAACGCAAAGTCAGCATGCAGGAATAAAATCATTGTTTCAATAACCGGTTCTGTCCGGTTCTGTCTGGTTCTGTCTGGTTCTTCCTGGTTCTGTCCGGTTCTGTCTGGTTCTGTCTGGTTCTGTCCGGTTCTGTCTGGTTCTGTCTGGTTCTTCCTGGTTCTGTCTGGTTCTGTCCGGTTCTGTCCGGTTCTGTCCGTCACAGTAAGCCCAGTTCGCTGCTCAGATACGGGTCGTTGGCGCAGAGGGCAGAGGTCATTCTGGAGCTGGCCTCTGCTCCTTTCTTCCTCACCGTGTCAATCAGCTCTCGGGCTTTTTCTGCTCTGGGTTTGGTTCTGATCTGGTCCGCCTCAGCGTCTGATATCACCCTGCAGTGCTGCAGCTCGTCCAGCAGCTTGTCCAGAACCGGGCTGGACACGTGATCGATGAAGTCCGGCCGGACGCTTCTCAGCTTCTCCCCCGCTGACAAACTTTCTGCGAGCCGCAGTCGCCTTTGGTCTGCTGGTCCAGGAGAGGCTGCAGACAGAAACGAGACGACAGGAAGCAGAATCATCAGAATCATCAGAATCATCAGAATCATCCAAAAGTCCAACTGTGATTTTCCAGTGGAATATAATATAACATGTCTTCATCTCTAAACATCAGAATGTGATGAAAAAGTTCTGAGTTTTCTGTCCCTCAGTTCAGGAAGTAAAGCTTAGCTTCTACGTAGATCTATTACACTCAGAGCGAATCTTTCCCATCTTCAATGTTGTTGATTACAGAGAATGAAAACCCAAAATGAAATGTTTCAGAACATCAGAATATTACGTCAGATCAATAAAACATGATATCTTTAACATAAACATCAGCTGGGAACATTTCCTGCTCTGGGCTCCTTTTCCTTCCTGCATCAATGCAGCATGGCACGGACACCAGCCTCAGGTTCTGCTGAGGTTCTGGAAACCCAGTGTGCTCTGACAGAACCTTCAGCTCGTCTTCATCGTTGGTTACTTTGTCTCATCTTCCTCTAATTCTCCACAGATCCTCTGAGGTTCTGGTCAGGAGAGTTTCTGACCTTTCAAAATAAAATACTCCTCAGAATAAAAATCCCATTTTTAAAAGCATTTCTAACATGGTTTCACTGTGGATTCAACATATTTATTCATGATGCTGCTTAGATAAAAACAGATCAAACAAAGATCCAGAATAAATGATGAGATGAACCTGCAAAGCCAGGTGACGTCCAGCAGGGGGCAGACTTTCTGTAAAATCAAACAGTTGCAGCTGGGTTTTCTCAGGTCATATCAAGATTTCTTTTTCAGCAGGTCACATGGTTTCATCAGTTGATTAATCAGCACCAACAAACAGCTAATATACATTAAACTGAGTTATTAAAATGAATCCTGATCCTTCTGCCTGTTTCTCCTGCAGGCAGCTGAAGCTAACAGCAGGAAGTCTCTCCATTAAACCCGCAGATGGTTTGCGTACCTGGCAGGTGCAGGGCGTAGTCCCAGACGTTTTCCTCTTCCGGACTCTGGACCGTCACCGTCACGTCCTCCGTTCTCGTCGGCAGCGTGATCTCAAACGTGGCGTGGTAATTTGGTCCGTAGTTCTCAAAGAACTGAGCCGCCTGCAAGAAGAGAGGCGTCTTACTGGGAGTTTTCAGCTCCCAGTGAGCAGATCGGCTCTGAAACTGACTTTGGGTTGGATGGTGAGGCCCGCCGGGTCGCTGTGGAGGCGGTAGGTTTTCCCTTTGTGGAAGGAGCAGAAGGACGGAGCCTGGATGAACTTGGAGCCGTTGTGCTGCTCTTTCACCTTCAAGTCAGAACCATTTGTTAGTTCTAAAGAAACAACCTGATCAGTTTAACCTCTTTAAAACATCGAGTTAAAGACTCACATCCTGCAGAGGAACGTTGCTGGGCAGCAGAATCACACTGAGGATGCTGAGCGGTCGCTGCAGCTGCCTCAGGAACAGCAGGACTTGGCCCCGAATCGGCTTAGTCAGCAACTTCTTGATCCGGTCCAAAACGACGCCGAAGCCAGAAAGCTGTGAGACGCTCACCACCACGTGGGTTTCTGTGACCCTCAGTGACGGAATGACGCTCATCCCATCATCAGTGATGTGGCCGACCGAGAGGCAGGCAGGCGGCAGGGCTGTGGGGGAGGGAGGAGGTCCATTAGAGAGGAACCGGGGGAACCGGGGGAACCGGGGGAACCGGGGGAACCAGAGGAACCAGAGGAACCGGAGGAACCAGAGGGACCGGGGGAACCAGAGGAACCGGGGGAACCAGAGGAACCAGAGGGAACCGGGGGAACCAGAGGAACCGGGGGAACCGGGGGAACCGGGGGAACCAGAGGAACCGGAGGAACCAGAGGAACCAGAGGAACCGGGGGAACCGGGGGAACTGGAGGAACCAGAGGAACCAGAGGAACCGGGGGAACCAGAGGAACTGCAGGTTTACCTGCTTCAGGCTGGCAGTGTGGCAGCTGCAGCTCTCTGATGCAGTCCTGTTGACATTCGATGCTGAACAAAGGTCCGCCTGGCAGCTTGTTCGCCGACTGCAGCAGCTTCTCATCCCAGATTTGAGTCTTGTACGTCAGCTTGGCCTCCCGGGTCACTCCGAACACCAGACCGGTCAGAGAACACCGGAACAGACCCGAACCAGGAAACTGGAAGCTGAAAAAGATCCATCCATCAACTCCAAGGAACAGAACATTGCCTGATGTTTCCTCCTTCAATCCTTCATCCAAAGCATCAACTAAGTTAACTAGACTCAGCGTCAGCATTACGGAAAGAAAGGTTAGATTAAGATGATTCCGTTTTTTTACCTGATTATTTCTCCAACTGATTAAATGGTTACTGACCTGGTAACTAATCAAAGAAGCATCAACATTTAATCATTGTGTCTCTGTAATCTCATGTTCTTCAAAAGCAGTAAAATAGTCTTATTAGATGGGTCACAAATTTATGGAAAGTGTTCATAGGTTGCCTTATGCCACGTAAAACAGGACCCCTGATGAAGTCTCTAAATTAAACCTGGATCAGTTGTGAGAGCAGCTCAGAGACCGATTCTCTGAGTTCTGGGGCGGGTCACTGTCTGCAGGCGAGGGGTCAAAGGTGCTGACCTCTCAGAGGGAGAAGTAAGTTGGGGAGGCAGGATGGAAGCTAAGAGGGAGAGAGGAACACCTGGTGCAGCGAGACCTGAAACCTCCAGGTTTAAATCCCTCATGAAGGATCTAGCATGACAGACCCTCTGCTAGACCTCCTCTGATTGGTCGAGCAGTGATGCAGTCACTTGCACCATCCAGGGTCGGAGGTCACGGTCCTGTGTGTAGACTTCAGCTCACCCTTCAACACCATCGGGGTTAGGGGTTAGGGGTTAGGGGTTAGGGGTTAGGAAGACGCCTCCATCCCATAGTAATGAACTCATCTAGTGAATCTACACACTTGCACCAAGTTCAGGTCAGTAGCTGGTTCCAGACATGCATGTTGAATCTAACATGCCTGAAGGTCTAACAGACATGGATGATGAATCTCCTTCATTTGGAGGTAAAATCCCATTAATAGGAGCTAAAAAACCCAGCAGAGTATTTATAACCCTGGACTCCTTTCAGCTTGATCACAGCATCAGCTGCTGTCACAGACCTTAACATGAGCTTTTGGTCAAAAACAACTTTGATTACCAAATTCAAATTTGATCGAAGCTCTAACATAATTAGACCTTATAAAGTGCTTGTCTCACCTGTAGGAGACGCCGATCCTCTGTCTGCTCACCTCAGGCGTGAAGCTCACAGGAACCTTCAACACAAGAATGTCGAAGTGAAGAAACTTCCCAGCTGCTCGGCTGCAGTTCAGGTTCAATAACAAGAATCACTCACATGGTCTGTTTCCAGTTTGTCAACAGGCAGCAGAGTCAGAGAAAAGGCCTGAACAGTGAATGCTGGGTAAACAGGCTCTGTGAAAGTTGAGTGGAAGGTGAAAAGCAGAGTTCTTGTGTCACCAGACAGCCAGTAAAAACACAGAATCCCAGCTGGCCAGTCCAGAAACAGTCCAACTCTCATGGGTCGGGCCACGAATCCTTGCTCGTCAATAAATGTGACGGGAACGTAGACTTCCTGATGTCCATGGCGAAACGTGAAACCATGCAGCAGGTAGTTATGCAACATCCACGTCTTATTGCTCCAGTCCATCTGAAAGTTGCATCCTTTCCTCTTAACCTCCTGAAAGGCAACGCCCAGGTTTTTGACCGACGTTCCCTCCACCTCCCAGTAATGGCGTCCAGTCAGAGCTTCTCTGCACATCACCTGACCCTCATATTTAAACCTCTCTGGGTGGTCAGGATACTTCTGCTTTTCCTCCATCAAACTAACGGTTCTGTTACTGTCAGACAGCATCAGGTATTTATTGGCAGTATTGATGTCAAAGGTCAAATCACAGGCGTCTGAAAAAGAAATAACCAGTTACAGTGACAAACAGCAACATTTTATTGAGCACAATAAGCCTTACATTTGTTCAGGAGCTGTGGGTTGATCCAATACTCTTCATTATGATCCACACTGACAAGACAAGAGGAAAAACTCAAAACAGGAAGTTGTGAATTATATTCTATGTTAGTTTCTGCAGATGGTGCATGGATTAGTGGGGAATCTGTCGTTTTGAGAAAGTCCGTCCGATGTTTGATCTGAGTGCTCTGAGGTCATTATTGTGTTTTAGTCATCTGGAGGTGAACATTAGGATCCTGGCCAACACATTGCTGCTGCAGCTGAAGTTCTGCTTTAGCTTTGTCTTATGCAGCATTTCAGGAGAAACATTGTCTAGTGTGCAACCAGACTCCATTAAACTTTATTAAGCATTTAAAAAACAAACCTTCTATGTAGCATGACCTTCAGTCTTTGATTTGGTTGAATTCTAGATATTCCTGCAACAGCTTATGGTATATTGTTCCATTCATGACTCTACCAGTATTCATGTATAAGAGCATAAAGAGTTAACCTTATTTAAACCTTATTTAAACCTTATTTAAACAATCATCACTGATGCCCATGAAGTTAGACTGAATTTAAAGATTTCTTCTTTTGTCAGTGAGGGAAATGAAAGACTGAATTTCAGAGGTAGATTTCCACAGGAAACGTGAAGCTCTAATTAACATTTCTGTTAGAGCAAATAGATCATTAGTGCAAAGGCTGCAGAGGACTGACTTGAGTTTTTCCAGTCTGCATTTCGGGTCCTCCAGTCTCTCAAGGAGCATCTTGACCCCAAGCTGTCCCGGATGGTTGTAGCTAACGTCCAGCTCTGTTAGACAGAGAGGGTTGGACTTCAGAGCCGAGGCCAAAGAGGCGCATCCTTCCTGTGAGATCCCACAGCATGACAATCTGCAGAGAGGAAACGATCCCAAACACAAAACGAGATTAAATCTCTGCCCATGTGAGAAACTCTGAGGAGATGATGAGCAATAAAACGTCCTTCCTGCCTGAGGCTGCAGCAGCAACTCCCCAAAGCCCTTCTGAAGAAATATAATACAATATACTGCATTATATGGCAGATTACACTGTAATATATTAAGCAATGAATTCCCATATATGAGATTTATCATTTATATTTTCTAATTTAAGCATGGACCATCTATGTTTATCATGTGTTGCTCTGCAGGCCAAAAATGGCACTATATTTTTACATGTAATTCATATGCTACTCCATACTGCAATGCATAGTGCAGTAAGTTTTTTTTATGTATGTAACAAAATGCAATAACTGATTAATATAACAATTAAAACACCCCTGATGTCTCCCACCTCTTTGTGATATCGCCCTGGGCAACTGCCCTTATCGTCCTTATCATAAAAACACTCTATTGTGCATCTGTTCAAAAGATGTTGAAAACAGCTTTATTGTCTCAGACCAAACATGTCTGAAGATTCTCAGTTTTCCAGGTTTTATATTCAGGAAGGCTTGAACAAAACCGCTGTGTTGGGTTTCTACCAGAACCTCCAGGTTTGCCTTTCCTAAATGTCTCTGCAAACATCAACAACCTGCTGTGTGATCAAGAAACCATGGCAGCCTGAGCAATGGGGAATTACAGCACACAGATAAAATGGATGACTACTGTTCTCTGTGATGAGTAAAGAACAGAATCATCACCTGAGAGACTCCAGCCGACAGTTTGAATCACCCAGGCCCCCAGAGAGAAGCTGCACTCCCAAATCCTGGATCTGGTTGTGACTCAAATCCAGTTTTCTCAGCTGGACGTTGGACCTAAGAGCTGCGGCAAACACCCGGCAGCATCCACTTCTCAGATTACAGCTCTTCATACTGCAATCAGAGGGAATATGTGAGCATAATGTTAACAGGAGATAAATAGCTCTTCCAATGAGCTTCAGGTTATTTACCCAAAGTCCTTCAGTTTACAAAGAGGCCCAATCAATCCAGTAGAAATCAGAGTCAATGGAGACGCTTCGTCAATAAAATCTTCATATTTTTCCTTCTTCTCATGTTCTGAAACATTCCCAGAGTAATTCTTAACGTAACTGTAAGTACAGTTTGTCAAGTCCAACGTTGTCAAGTTGGATTGTTGGACCTGAAGCACGGTGGCAAGTTGGCGACGCCTCATGAAGTCCAGAGAGAAACCAGACAATCTGTGAGAAAAAAAAACCTGTAAGCTCTGTCAGTGCTGAAGCAATACTACATTAATTAAATCACTGAAATCAGACTGAACAGTTTAGAGGACTGACCTGAGGGTCTGCAGTTTACACACAGGGCTTTCCAGCACCACAAACAGCTGCAAAGGAAGCGGCGTCTGTATGGTGTGAGTGCCATGCAGACACAGTTCCTGCAAGCTGGAATCTTCTGACTGAAGAATGGACAGCAGGATGTGGAGGTTAAAGTCTAGCACATGTCTACTCTTGAGTCTGTGGGATTTATACACAACAAATAATGGGATTAATATGACACATAAAACTCATCACCAAAAACAGTCATTATGAATAAGAGTTTATACCAAGTTTAGTGCAATAATTATACATTAATTCTGCTTCCTCTTGTGTTCATGTCCTTTGATTGAATCTGTCTGTTGGTACTCACACAGCTTTCTTGCAGTTCCCTACTAGCTGAAGAAGCTTCTCAGTCCCAGAATCCAATACACAGCATCTGGTCAGATCGAGCTCTTCAATCACTTCACCAGACATCAGCAGCAGGGTTGACAGCACCGAGCAGTCAATGGTTGACAGTCTCACTCCTAATTTCAGATACTTCCCAATGTCATCCTGAAATTCTCTTTCTTTGAGCTCAAACTTGCAAAGGAAAAGATTAATGCACCTCTCTGTTGGCATGTTATCAGCATGAAAATTCCTTATATAAGCTTTTAAACTGTCAGTAGTGTCCGAGCTACTCTCCGTCTGGGGAAGCAAACTTTGAATCATTTCTTGATTTGACCTCAGTGAGAGTCCAAGGAAGAAACAGAGAAACAGGTCTAACTGACCCTTCTCACTCTGCAAGGCTTTATCTACAACCTTTTTCTGCAGCTCCAGGAAGCTCAAATCTGCAGGGTCAACTCCCAGGAATGACCTCAGAGGATTAAGGTTGTTCGTCTTGCAGCAGTGGAACACGTAAAAAGCAGCTAGAAACTCCTGAAAGCTCAAATGCACAAAACTGAACATCTTCTTTTGGTACAGACCAAATTCTTGCTTCAGGATTTCTGAGCAAAGCCCACAAAACAAAGAAGCATCATCAGCATCAATGCCACACTCTGCGAGGTCTTCCTCATAAAAGATGATGTTTCCTTTATGAAGCTGCTCAAAGGCCAGTTTGGATAGTTTTAACAGTAAACCAGGGTTCTGAAGAGTTGAAACTCTCTTTTGGGATTCTTTCTTGGAACTCTTTGACTCATATTTCTGTGTTGTTCTTTTGGTTTGGATCAGGATGTAATAGATGTACAACTCAGTCATTGTTGTGATTCTTTGGTCACTCCATCCCTTCTTAAATACCTCAGCAATAATCCAACAAAACACAGGGATATGTCCCATTAAGTGGAAGCTAATCATCCCTCTGAGAGCTGACAGGAGTTCTTCAGCCTTCTGGACAGAACTCAGTCTCTTTCGGAAGTAGTTGTTCTTTTCTTGGTCGGTGAATCCCTGCACTTCTGTCACCTGGTCAATGTATTTCGGGGGAATCTGGGAGGCTGCAGCAGGTCTGGATGTAATCCACAGCAAAGCATCATGCAGTAAATTGCCTCTGATCAGGTTGATCAGCAGCACATCAAGAGTTGTTTTCTGATTTATATCACTCGTGGTAATGGCTTCTTTAAAGTCCAGTGGATATCGGTTTTCATCCAGGCCATCAAGGATGAACAGGATTTTCTCGTTAATTAGCTGTTTTGCATCTTTGAGTGGTTTGAGCTCAGGATAGAAGTAAAGGAGGAGCTGCAGCAGACTGTGTTCCCCATCTTTAATCATGTTCAGCTCTCTGAAGGGGAGGACGAAGATTAAATCAATGTGCTGATTGGATTTGCCTTCTGCCCAGTTTAGAGAAAAGTTTTGGACGGCAAACGTTTTCCCGATACCAGCAATGCCTTTTGTCATCACTCTTTGGATGGCTTTACATTGTGTTGATTGCTGTTGGAAATGCCTGTTTCCTGGTTTAAAAATGTCCAGACTGTCGATCTGCTCATAGTCGAACTCCGTATATGGTGACTTCTCATCAGGGAGCTTAAAGTGATGCAGAATCTCATGCTGATTGCAGCCTTGTTGGTCAGCCTGTTGCACAATGAAAAGCTTTGTGTAAACATCCTGGAGTTTGGTTTGACTCTCTGAAGTTCCCTCGTATGTCCAGGTACATTTTTTCTGAAGACTGGCTTTAAGATTTTTTTTAATGATGTCCATTAGTTTGTCGTGTTCCATGTCTGCAGGTCTTTCTCCACTCTGCTCTGTTTTAGACGCGGAAAGAAAACTATTAGTCTTAAAGTGCAAATAAAACAAGAAAGCATTCAAATATTATACAAGTGAAAAAATATCCAAAGGTGTACAGTAAAGCTCAGCAGCTGCTTCAGAACTCTATGTTATAGAACCAGATGAACAGAACCCACAGTTACTGTTTTACAATTATACAGGAAGTCAGCTGGATGTAGCAACAAATGAACAAATCATGTGAGAATGTTTTACTGCCTTCTTTTCTCTTCATTACTGAGAACATGGGCCATTGTTACTCAGGTGTCAATTAAAGCCTGGCATAAAAACATTCTCATTATAACAGCCTTCATCTACACTTTTCTGTAGCTCGAATAAACTAGAATAATACTAAATGAGGCATCACTGCTGAATATTGTTTCATATTAACGTTGAAAAATACAAACTTGCTGCTCATGTTCTGCTGAGTCAAAGTGTTCAGTAAGCTTTGGATCTGGTTGGCCGCCTGCAGAACCATAACCTGCATGTTTCAGACCAGGAGCCACCAAAATAACAGACCTGCAACCTGGACACCCCAGAAACACGTTTCATTATTTCCTAATATTTACTTAAGAACAAATACATAGAATAAATTTATATATTTTTTAAAATGTATTTATTTTATAAATGATTAAAAGCCACATTATTTGATGCAGTGCATTATTTACTAGTGGTGGTTACTACTACTAGTAGTAAATGCAGTAGTGGCAATGCTATTAATATGTTACCACTACATAAATAAAAGTAGCACTACATTTTTTATTTATTTATTTTATATTTATTTAATTTTGTCTTTTTGGGCCACATATTCCTCGAGGGTCACATCACTATGATTCTAAAATCAGAAATATCTCATGACGCCCCCCCTGGGGTCGCCACCCCCTGGGGTCACCACCCCCTGGGGTCACCACCCCCTGGGGTCACCACCCCCTGGGGTCGCCACCCCCGCTTTGGGAACTTCTGTTTTAGACCAGGGAGCCAAAGTTCAGCCTGTACAGCTGATATCTCTCACTCTTAGACGCGTCCCTTATCAGGGCTGAATCCAGCCGTCAGTCTCTCGGCTCTGCAGAGTAATGAGACTTTCATTGGACCGTTGGAGACGGGATGCATCTAAATCCAGGACTGGAGCTGAGTGTCTCTGCTTCAGATCTTCCTCTGGTTCTGAATCCCTGAATCCGTTTAACGTCTCATTATCTGCAGAACCTGATGAGACACTAGGGAGGAAATTCAGTCATTTATTCAGCTGTTTATGTTGTGTGATGATCTAATAAGTTGCAGATTGTAACAGTAAAGCTCAGCTACTCCATCAGCACATCACTTCTGTTTTTTCCATTCTAGCTAAACTTTTCTCTGACTTGTTCCACTTTTATGGAACATCATTGAGTTTTTTCTAAGCAATAAGGTTTACATGAAAAATAAGTTGTTTAGTTTAACACACTGAGTCACGTTTAAATTCAAATCTGAGGCAGTGTGCTCTGGTTCTTGCTTACGCTCTCGTGCCTCACGTCTACAGGAAAGAAAATATTTCCACATAAACTTTAAAATGACAAAATGCCCGGAAACTGAACTAAAGCTGAAGATTTCAGACTTTTTAACGAAAGCAAAAAGCAGAAAGGACAATAAGGTTTTTGTTGATTTTCTAAACTCTGAGTGAGAAACAAACTCAGATGATTTACTCACCGGATGATTGTCATTCCATCAACATGTGAATCCTTCAGTTTCCCTGAAGAGAGAGAAACAGTCGTTGGCTGTTGGCAGCAGCTCAGACTTCCTGTTCCAGTCCACTTCCTGTTACACTTTGACCTCTCAGGCTGTCAGGGTGGAGAAACAAACTTCATCACATTTATAACACAACCATGCAAGTAATCACTAAATGTGTTCTGGTCATTCATTATATGCAGAGATAAGTTGCATTTTCTCAAATATGTTTACTTGAGTCATTTTTAGAAAACTTTACCTTTATGTGGCGTTTAGTGTTCATGCAGATTCTTTGGGTTTTTTTGTTTTGAGGGTCATTTGTGTGGTGAACACTCTCTAATATTAACATGTGTAATATTTTTTCTATCAACTATAAACACTCAAAGATGTGGATCAACAAATCACAGTTTAAAAAACGATTTAAATATAAATTGTGTTTTATTTTGTATGAAAAAATTTATTTTTTGCAGACAGAAGTTAAAATCTGTCTTCAAATGTTTCATTTATGTTTATATTAATGTTCGTACTCATATTTCATCCTGAGGACTGGAGTCAGCGCTTCCAGGTGCTTTACGTTTTCACGCCGTCATCAGCAGAGCAGCGATCAACAACTGGAAGGTTTTATATGTTTCCTGTGTGCAGGATGAAAATCAGGCTGTCAGGATCCTGGGTGGTGGGTGTGTGTGTGTGTGTGTGTGTGTGTGTGTGTGTGTGTGTGTGTGTGTGTGTGTGTGTGTGTGTGTGTGTGTGTGTGTGTGTGTGTGTGTGTGTGTGTGTGTGTGTGTGTGTGTGTGTGTGTGTGTGTGTGTGTGTGCGTGTGGGTGTGTGGGTGTGGGTGTGTGGGTGTGTGTGTGTGCGTGTGTGCGTGTGTGTGTGTGTGTGTGTGTGCGTGTGTGTGTGTGTGTGCGTGTGTGCGTGGGTGTGTGGGTGTGTGTGTGTGTGTGTGTGTGTGCGTGTGGGTGTGTGTGAAAATAACTGCAGGGTTCGTTTTATTGTCACTTCTGGGTGTTTCTGAGGGTTTATTCACTAAACATGTTGCTTTTCTGATATTTAAAATCTTAAAATAACCAGAAATGTTTTAAACATTCACATCTTTATATAAAAATATATAGATTTAAAACCCCTAATGCCTCAATGAATCTGCAGAAATCTTATGGTTACATCAAAATTGTATTGAATTTGAAACCAGAAGCTTCTCTGCAGAAATCTGGTCCACAGCTGCTGGGAAGTTTGAGTGTTTCCTGAGCAACGTTGAAAGTTTTTCTTCCTAAGTGTCTTAATGGATCTGGAGAGCTAATATCTCTCTGCTGCTCGGCTGATCGTCCATAGAGGAAATATTTTTAGCTCCACCCTCTGATGCAGTTCCAGTAAAGGACTTTCTGTTTGTCAGAGTTTGTTTTCCACTTCCAGCAGAGCAGGATCTCTGCAGGTAGGAGCATCTGCATGCAGTTTTCTCAGTAATAATTGTGTCTTTCTTTGACATACGGTGCTGTGATAAATGTTCTGTGTGAAAAGTTGGACTCCCGTTTGTGCAGTTTGTTTTCAGAGCTGTCAGTTTGCCAGGAGTCCAGCTGTCAGCTGATCCGTTTCGCTGCAGGATCAGAACTCAGAGCTGAAGCTGCTGGTTTTGCATTCATGCAAACAAAAACAACAAAAACTCAGATTTGAATGTTTGATGGAAGAATTCTTGATGATTCTAAGTTTGTTGTTCTGACTTGAATGTTTTGAGCTGAAGAAATTAGTTTCCCAATCTGTGGTTGTAACTTTATGTTCCTGGTTTTACGTCCTTGTTTACAGTAGTTGGTTCTGCTGTGGGAACAATGAATTTTTTTCCCGTTTGCTGAATGAACCTTTTGTTGCTGAGCTGCTCTGGCTTTGGTTCAAACCTGCATGAAAGAGAAAGTGTCAGAGATTCAGCCATGGAAAATAACCTCAGGCTTCATGTTTACATGTTTACATGTTTACATGTTGCCTGTCTCCAGGTTTAAATGTGTGTGTGTGTGTGTCTGTCTGTGTGTGTGTGTGTGTGTGTGTGTGTGTGTGTGTGTGTGTCTGTGTGTGTATTTCTACCTGCATGTTGGACGGTTTTATCTTTTTATCAGGAGATTCTGCGTCTCACGCTGTTTGCAGATTTTGTTAAATTCTTCTCAGCTTTTGATAAATTTATCTTATGTGTTTTATCTTAACATTAATGTTTGTGAAGTTTTATGTTTTATTTTTCTTTTTGCTGAGATCTCCTTCATTCTTTCTTGGAAAACAGGAAATGTATTTTCTTGCACAATTATTTTCTCTCTTCCTCTTTACTGTCAGTTTTGTTTTTACATAAGTGAAGGAAATGGCTTCCACTTGATGGCGCTGTTGTCACTGACTGTTATTACTGAACAGCAGTGATAACCAATCGTTCATGTTTTTTCACTGGAACATAAAGGAAGTCATAATTACCACGAAGTATTGTTTTTTATTTTTCTACTTATTCACAGTAAATCTGATAAATCCCAGATTAAATCCTGGGTGAAGTGAGTCATGTTGAGAAGAATCAGCTGGGATTGTTTCATGTAACTGTGGAAACCTAACGGAGGGAGAGTGAGGTGACCTTTGGCCTTTGACGACCACTGGAAACTTCTATGATGAATTATCTTTAAAGTGATTTCGGTCAATATTTGCCTCACAAATATTGAGACTCATTCTGTTTGATTGGGAGGAGATGAGGAGCAAATTTCTGTAACAGGCTGGTGACCTGCTGGGGTGACCCGACTCACCGAGACGTGGCTGGAGAGGCAGCAGGGAGGGATGGATGGATGGATGGATGGATGGATGGATGGATGGAGGGAGGGAGGGAGGGAGGGAGGGAGGGATGGATGGAGGGAGGGAGGGAGGGATGGATGGATGGAGGGATGGATGGATGGATGGATGGATGGATGGATGGATGGATGGATGGATGGATGGATGGGCCAACTTCACTGAATATTCTCCATGTTCAGCCAGCAGATGGCGCCGTTATGATCACAACCAGCAGGAATTCAATGGATGATTCACTTGCAATAATTGTTCATTTGAATCCACTTGCATTTGGATTTTCATTTCTTACTTCATATTTTCTCTTCCATCCTGTCCGGTAAAACTCAGCCGTTCCTGTGACGTTTGATCAGTGGCCAGCCTGTTAAACTGATGATTTTATTTCGTCCCAAACTGAATTTCATGTTATTGATAAATGAAGATCAGCCAGAGGCTCCAGGAGCCGAATCGTTCAGCCCAGTAGATCTGCTGTTCTTCATCCTCACCATAAAAACATCTTTCCACAGATATAATAAATATCCTGAGTGCTGCTTGTCAGCATGACCTGCTGGGAGAAGCTGAAGTTGTTTTGTCACAAATAGCTGCTGACTAACAACGTTGAAGATAAACTCAGTCTGCTGATTCTGGATCCACATCTAGAAACTGATGGAGAAACTAAAAGGTCCTGCAGAACCTAAGCAGATTTAATGTTGATTGGAATTTACTTTGGGGGGAAAATGTTTTTTTTTTTTTTTTTGCTTTGTCTAAAAGTTATTTAAAAAAACAACATTATCAAAGACCTTTTAGTATAATTGATTTTTAAATTCAAAATTAGAAAGAAATGAGAACACCTGTCTGAATATTCTCCAGTCTGTGAATCCGTCTGCTTTGTTCATTTGTTGTTAAAATATTAATCTAATAAACTCCCAGATTAAATCCTGGGTGGACGAGGGGAGATGCTGAGGAAATAATCCAGGACTCAACAAGTTGCTTCCGGTGATTCTGATCCGGATCTACAGGAGGAAACATAAACGTCACTTCATCAAGACAGGATTCGCATACAGCCTAGTGTTTATTATTATTATTATTATTATTATTGAAATGATATGACGAAAACATTCACCAGCCACTAGATGGCGCCATTGTTTAATCTCAAATTAACCTCCATCAGTTTATTTCATAATTTGGTCATAATATTAATTTAAATGTATTTGTAATTTACTGTTGTTGTTGTTTTTTTTTTTAAAGATTCATGGTTTCAAGAAAACTGTTTTGTTTTATGGGTTTATTTATGTGCCGCTTTGTGTTTTTACATCACAACAGAGGTCAGGAGGTCAGGAGGTCAGGAGGTGAAGGTCATTTAGAGGACAGAGAACTGAAACTCAATGGACCAATTAAAAGAAAAAATACCTTGAAAAGTGGCATTGCTTTCTGACAATAAACTCATCTGACTTCGCAGGAACATAAAAAATGAAATTTAGGGCAAACAGTGTTGTCATTTAATTCAGAGGCCAGAGAGGCGGCCATTTTGATTCATCCAAACAAACGGAGCTGACTGTCACTTTCTACTTTCATCAAAATTCCCCAGAGAAGCAATGCTCATCAACCCCATTTCAATACTTATATCTAAGTTTGCAGTTTTGTTGAAGTTATTAGGATGATGTGAAAGTTGGAATCTGACCGACTGACTGATGTTTGATGTTTGGAGTGAAACTCCTCAGATCATTTCTGATCCAAATAGATCTGCAGATTCCTGAAGATTCCCAGCTGAAATCCTCCCTCACCTTAAAAACGAACTAGAGTTTTAGATTTTAGTATTTCTTATCTCTTTGAGATCAGGTGCCCCATAAACACATGAACTATGGATGGATGAATCCATCCATCCATCCATCCATCCATCCATCCATCCATCCATCCATCCATCCATCCATCCATCCATCCATCCATCCATCCATCCATCCATCCATCCATCCATCCATCCATCCATCCATCCATCCATTTTCTAGTGGCTCCCTAGTGGCTCTGGAGGTGAGAGGTCACAGGTCGCCAGCCTGTCGCAGGGCATGGATGAACGTTTTCAGATTTCATTCATCGGGTTCAGGGATTCATCAGAATCTGCAGGTCAGGAGGTCAGGAGTCAGAGACCCGACGCCCCTCAGCAGAGTTGCCCTGGGTTCGACGCCGCTCCACTTCCTGTCAGCGATGCTGAATAAAGAAACATAAAACCTTTAAAAAACTGTTATGAATAAATTCTCAGTCGTTTCTATGATTTTCACTGACAGTCAAACTAATAGATAACAAACTGCAGTAAATATGAATTTTATTTTATCAGCACATAATCTATAGAAATGATCAATGTTCAAATGAAGACAGAAAACTAAAACCAAATTATTGAAAATCCATCCAGTAAAACCCTAAAAAAACCTCCAATGTTGTTTTTCATTAATTATAAAATTATGGTAAACATAAATAAATCCACAGGGGGAAAAAAATCAAAAATAGTTTTCTTAAAAGATAAAAACAAAAGACTGCATAAACAATAAAATGATCAAATAATTAATGTAGGAAAAAAGCCAAAGTTACATCTCAAAACTCAAATAAAACAAGTTTTACAGTTTTTGAAAACAAAGTTATGTTTAAGTTTTAGATTAATTTTACAAAATGTTTTCGTGGAAACATCTGGAAAATCAGATTTACAGTAATCGTAAATGTTAAACTGTCAGATTAATGTTTTGCACGTTAATGTAGCAAAATATGGAAAACAAATTTTAAATGAGGAAAATGAAGAAAAATGAAATATGGAGAAAAGTAAAAAACATTAAGAACATCAAATGTGTTTCTGTGATTAATCTGATGATTAATCTGCAGCTTTAATGGGAAAGAATAAGTTACTTTAGTGAAATGCATGATGGGTAAAGAAGGACCCACATTAAACTTCCTTCCTGAATCTTTAATGTCTTTAATGCATCTGGATGTTCATCTTCTGTTTTATAACAACTTTTATGCCAAAACTTTATTCTTCTTCTTCAGCTCCTTTCAGCAGTGAAACATTTTGAAACTCGTTTCCTCTCCGTGTTTCTGCTGCTTCTCAGTTTTATTCTGACAGTGAAGTTTTTCTGCTGAATTTGTCCAAAATGTTTCTCATGTTTTTCCTTCTGAGTCCTGAGAGGCTGAAATCAAAATGGCTGCAGCAGGTGATGCTAACCTGCTACATGCTAACGCTAACAGCTAAAGGCTTTTCAGTGGAAACGGATCGTCTGTTACGAGATTCTGACTAAAATCAATTTCCTCTATTTGCTTTAACGGTTTCTGGTTTTGATCACTGAAACTCATTTCAGTTTCTCTTTTTTAAGAGAAGCAGAAAATTTATGTGCAAATATAGGAGTTTTGTTTCTGATGTTTTATTATCATTTTATTAACTTTCAGCTGAGTAAAAGAAAACAATGAAAAATTTAAACCGTGAGAAATGAGCTAATGTTGCATCAGAACAAAAACGAGACTCTCCACTTCCTCATGCTCATAATTTCTCCTCTCATGGTTTTTCTGTTCCTCAGCTTTGAGTTGTAGATAATTAAATGTAAACTGTTCTTTTATTAAAGTCTGTTATTTTGTTAAAAATCTGCCAGCTGGAATGATTCCAGTCAGGATAATGTTTTAAATCATTAAAACATCTCTGTGTTTTAGTATCAATACAGTGTCATAGTGAAATAATCTGAGGAGAACATGACGGCGCTCATCGCTCCTCTGGGATTAAACCGTCGCCCTTAGCAACGACAAACCAGAACAGCTCAAAGGTTGGGATGATTTTCACTGTCAGCCGTTGTTCTGGTTTCCAGGTTTGACCCGGATGAGATGAAGAGACAGAAACGTTATTAATACAACCTTTAATAAAAGAAACGTTAATAAAGGTTAAAGACGTTTCTGAGAAGTTAAACCTGAGGAAGAGGAAGTGATGCAACATGTTTTAATCATGTAAAATCAGGAAAAGGGATTCATGTTTGCGTGTTCAAATGTTTGATATCAGCATATTTTAGTTAAAATTCAGACATTTTAAATTAAAGCCACACCTGGGTGCGTTTTTAATGAGACAGGCTGATGATTTAATAACCATTTTCCTGCTGCAACATGTGAATTATCAGGTCAGCGTCCTCTAGGACTGAACTGAGACAGCGTCCTCTGGGACTGAGCTGAGACAGTGTCCTCTAGGACTGAGCTGAGACAGTGTCCTCTGGGACTGAACTGAGACAGTGTCCTCTAGGACTGAGCTGAGACAGTGTCCTCTAGGACTGAGCTGAGACAGCGTCCTCTGGGACTGAGCTGAGACAGTGTCCTCTAGGACTGAACTGAGACAGTGTCCTCTAGGACTGAGCTGAGTCAGTGTCCTCTAGGACTGAGCTGAGACAGTGTCCTCTAGGACTGAGCTGAGACAGTGTCCTCTAGGACTGAGCTGAGACAGCGTCCTCTAGTTTTCATGACGTAGGACGTCATAGCAACGGGCCTGTCGTCATTTGGCTCATTGGGTGACCCTATTTTGGAGCAGGAACTATGCAGGATGTTTTCCATAGTGTGGGAATCACATCGAGTCACAGACTCAGGTTAAAGACATGATGCAGATCTTCTCCTAATTCTGCAGCTCAGGCCTTTAGAATCCTCAGACAGACCCGCTCTGGTCCTGCTGCCTCCTGGGATGGAGTCGTCTCAGCTCAGTCGGGTCAGCAGTGACAGACGCAGGATGATGGTTAGGAGGGCTGGTGGAGGACAGCGGCAGGGTGGGGATGGCCTGGGGGGAACTGAACCGATTGAAAACAGCATTGAGTTCATTGGCTCCCTCAGGCCCCACCCACTGCGCTGCCACTCTCACTGCTGCAGCCTGTTATCGTCTTCATACTGGTCCAAACCTCCGCATGTTGTTATCACTGAAGGTCTTTTCCAGCTTCCTCCTGAACGTCTTCAGCCTCCTTCAGGCAGAGTTAAGTTCCCTTTGTGTCTTCATCTCTTCACGGTTTGTGTTCCTGAACTCTCTGTTTCCTGTTCAGAACAGCCTTTACTTCACTGGTGACTCAGGGTTAGAAAAACATTTGACCGTTTTGACAGGGGCAACCATGTCGACACAAAAGTTCAAATAGTCTGTCATACACTCCACAGCCCCCCAATGTCCTCCCCATGACACCCACAACCGCAGAGGACGTCTTTTAGAGCGTCCTCTGCTTCAGCGGACCACTTTCTGACTTGCATCGTTTTAACTTCTTGTCTCTTCACAAGCGGGGCGAATACAGGCTGCAGATGTACGAGATTATGGTCCGATTTGCCAAGAGGAGGAAGAGGAGTAGCCGAGTCGGCATCCTGGGTGTTTGCTTATAACAGATCAATCGTTCTGTCTCTCCTTGTGGGCGATCTACAACCTGGTGAAACGTAGTGAGGGAACTTTCCAGATTAACGTGGTTAAAATCACCAGAGATGATGATGGAGCCTCTGGATGCTGGTTTGCAGTGTTATAGTGACATTGTAAACAGAATCACATGCTGCATCAGCGTTAACGATGAGTCCATTCGACCCATTTGGCTCCAGAACACGACCCATTTGGCTCCAGAACACATCGGAACCAGAAGAGATGAAGGAGATAATCCAGGACATAATCTGACTCATCTGCCTGTAATCGTGTCGGATCCGTTTTGGTTCTGATTGATCTGCTTCCTGGACTTTCTCTTAATTACTGGAGGAGTTTTTTCCGTCCTCTGAACTGAAGGAAGCTGCTGAAATGTGAAAGTTTTCCTTTTCCTCTGCAGCTGCAGCTTTTCCATGACTCAGGCTTTTTCCGTCTTGTTCTGTAAATCCTCTGGAGTTTCCTTCATCTGTAAGATCTGGAGACAAAAACATGAAAATTGGAAGACTATAGACTTTTCCCACCAAAACTAAATAGTCTCCTGTTTTTCTCCAACAAAGGAATTTGTTCACAAAGGACAGGAGCAGAGACTTCCTGGGATTCACAGCGTCTCCTGTTTGCTTTTCATCGTTTCTCAGTCAGAGCCCAGTCTGACGCTCATCTGAGACGTGTCCAGGTTTTAACTGGTTTTAACTGGTTTTAACTGGTTTTAGCTGGTTTTAACTGGTTTTAACTGGTTTTAACTGGTTTTAACTGGTTCAGGGCTGAAATAACCAGCATAACTAGAGCTCTATAGAGGACTTGACTTGGATGCCACTGTGTGTTTCAGGCTCTTCATTGTGGTTTAGCAGAATGTGCTGCAGGCTGTTTCTCTCACAGCCTGCAGCTTCAGCTTCCTGCTGGACAGGATACACACATTTCTGCTCCTCTGTTCACTTAGTGACATTTTCCATGTTTGCTCATAAGATCAGATTCTGTTTCAAACAGGGATCCATCCGATTCCTCTGGTTGTAAATAAAAAGCTCAGAGGAACAAAGCAGTAAATATTTCCGTCCTGTGGATTTATTAATAAAGTATATCATCTGCAGGAGGAGTTTGGTTTGTTCCTCATCGTTTGTTTTGCTGGGATTCAAAACAAAGTGACTCTTCCTCTTTTCTCCGGATGAGTGGAAATCATTTCAACATGTTTTCAGATCTGATCATGTCGTTATTCTTTAATCAACACAATCACACAATTTACACTCTGATGCTGGGGAAATTACCCACAATGCCTCTGACTGAGCTTCACCTCAGAGGTCAAAGTTCATCCACAGGAACGCTGAAGGGTGTAAATACTTTTTCACAGCTTTTTACCTGATATTATTTTACATAGATTTATACCTCGTTACCTTATTCCTACTTCAGATGAAATATCACTGTTACAGATGCAAAGTAGATGATTGTGGATGTTTTGTATAATAATAATAATAATAATAATAATAATAATAATAATAATAATAATAATAATAATAATGGATTATATGGAGTGAATTGCAAATGAATCTATTGTACAAAATGTCCTCAAACATTTTGAAGGAACTTTATAGATATAAACTTTTGGCCTCTTTAACGTTTTCTACAAGTTTCAATGTTCGTCCTGAGGCAAACGCAGAGGATTCAGCTTGAAGTGAAGGAAGTGATGAATTAACGATGGAATAAATAAAATCCAAAAGACCAAGCAGGACAGATGAGCAGAAGGCAAAGGTTCAATTCTGGAGAGAAACCTTGAGACTTGGGCAAACGGCAAGACGGACACATCAGGATGAGACCGAATCCACAAGGACCCGACAAAGATCCAGAAACACAGGCGACATTAAATACACACATGGTCACCAGGGAACGAGACGCAGCAGGGAACTAGACGCAGCAGGGAACGGGACGCAGCAGGGAACGAGACGCAGCAGGGAACGAGACGCAGCAGGGAACGGGACGCAGCAGGGAACGAGACGCAGCAGGGAACCAGACACAGCAGGGAACGAGACGCAGCAGGGAACGGGACGCAGCAGGGAACGGGACGCAGCAGGTAACGAGACGCAGCAGGGAACCAGACACAGCAGGGAACGAGACGCAGCAGGGAACCAGACGCAGCAGGGAACGAGACGCAGCAGGGAACCAGACGCAGCAGGGAACGAGACGCAGCAGGGAACGAGACGCAGCAGGGAACGAGACGCAGCAGGGAACGAGACGCAGCAGGGAACGAGACGCAGCAGGGAACGAGACGCAGCAGGGAACGAGACGCAGCAGGGAACCAGACACAGCAGGGAACGAGACGCAGCAGGGAACCAGACACAGCAGGGAACGAGACGCAGCAGGGAACGAGACGCAGCAGGGAACGAGACGCAGCAGGGAACCAGACGCAGCAGGGAACGAGACGCAGCAGGGAACCAGACGCAGCAGGGAACGAGACGCAGCAGGGAACGGGACGCAGCAGGTAACGAGACGCAGCAGGGAACGAGACGCAGCAGGGAACCAGACGCAGCAGGGAACCAGACGCAGCATTGAACGAGACGCAGCAGGGAACCAGACGCAGCAGGGAACGAGACGCAGCAGGGAACCAGACACAGCAGGGAACGAGACGCAGCAGGGAACCAGACGCAGCAGGGAACGAGACGCAGCAGGGAACGAGACGCAGCAGGGAACCAGACGCATTAGGGAACGGGACGCAGCAGGTAACGAGACGCAGCAGGGAACGGGACGCAGCAGGGAACGAGACGCAGCAGGGAACGAGACACAGCAGGGAACCAGACGCAGCAGGGAACGAGACGCAGCAGGGAACGAGACGCAGCAGGGAACGAGACGCAGCAGGGAACGAGACGCAGCAGGGAACGAGACGCAGCAGGGAACGAGACGCAGCAGGGAACCAGACGCAGCAGGGAACGAGACGCAGCAGGGAACCAGACGCAGCAGGGAACGGGACGCAGCAGGGAACGAGACGCAGCAGGGAACGAGCGCAGCAGGGAACGGGACGCAGCAGGGAACGGACGCAGCAGGTAACGAGACGCAGCAGGGAACGGGACGCAGCAGGGAACGAGACGCAGCAGGGAACGAGACGCAGCAGGGAACGGGACGCAGCAGGGAACGAGACGCAGCAGGGAACGAGACACAGCAGGGAACGAGACGCAGCAGGGAACCAGACGCAGCAGGGAACCAGACGCAGCATTGAACGAGACGCAGCAGGGAACGAGACGCAGCAGGGGAACCAGACGCAGCAGGGAACGAGACGCAGCAGGGAACCAGACGCAGCAGGGAACGAGACGCAGCAGGGAACGAGACGCAGCAGGGAACCAGACACAGCAGGGAAAGAGACGCACCAGGGAACGAGACGCAGCAGGGAACGGGACGCAGCAGGGAACGGGACGCAGCAGGTAACGAGACGCAGCAGGGAACGGGACGCAGCAGGGAACGAGACGCAGCAGGGAACGGGACGCAGCAGGGAACGAGACGCAGCAGGGAACGAGACACAGCAGGGAACGAGACGCAGCAGGGAACGGGACGCAGCAGGGAACGAGACGCAGCAGGGAACCAGACGCAGCAGGGAACGAGACGCAGCAGGGAACCAGACGCAGCAGGGAACCGGACGCAGCAGGGAACGGGACGCAGCAGGGAACGAGACGCAGCAGGGAACGGGACGCAGCAGGGAACGAGACGCAGCAGGGAACGAGACGCAGCAGGGAACCAGACGCAGCAGGGAACGAGACGCAGCAGGGAACCAGACGCAGCAGGGAACCAGACGCAGCAGCGAACGAGACACAGCAGGGAACCAGACGCAGCAGGGAACCAGACGCAGCAGGGAACCAGACGCAGCAGGGAACGAGACGCAGCAGGGAACCAGACGCAGCAGGGAACGAGACGCAGCAGGGAACCAGACGCAGCAGGGAACCAGACGCAGCAGAGAACGAGACGCAGCAGGGAACCAGACGCAGCAGGGAACCAGACGCAGCAGGGAACGGGGCCCCAAATGTGGGGCCAACAGGGATCGTTTGTTCCAACAGCTGACCAACAAACCAACAGTCAGGATCTCGAATCCAAACACAGAATCATTCTTGGTCTCAGCGGCGCCCCAATCCCTGGAGCCTAAAGGCCGATGAGTTACTGAGGGCAGAACTTGTGCCCTTTGACCTTTCGCTACATTTAGGAATGATCGGATCTTTAAAGACTTTCCATAAAAATCTGGATCTGTTAACGGATTGTTGCAAAATCATGAAAAACTGCCAGCATTTATTTTGATCAATGAACAGAAAGACAAACTGTTAAACAGTGAAATGTTTCAGCTTGTCTTTACTCTCAGGTCAAGGAAGATTAATGATTTCATGACTTTCTGTGAACTATGCATGTTTTAATATGCATCTGTTCACAGATACATCTGGACTTGAGTTAGAACGTCAAACGCTGTAGAAACGACTGCAGCCAAACATGCTGAGTCACCGCTGACTCATTCTGAGAAGAATGAAGGTCCGTTCTGTCTGTGCAAAAGTTCAGATCTTCAACGATTTTCCACAAAACTCTGGATGAGCTTCTTCAAAGAGTTTGAATATTAAATCAGCAGAACAAAACGGTTTGGTGTCACAACAGACAGTTAACAAACAGTGAAATCTTCAGGGTGTGTCGCAGCAGCTTTGAGAGGAGTGCAGCTGGTTGCCATGGAAACAATGCCCTAAATACACACTGCCATCAGAGTGAGGAATGTCCTGATTCCTGGACTCCCATCGCCTCAACTCACAGCTGTCATGACTCAGAACTGAAATAAGTGCATCAAGTTTTAGTTTTTTTTTTCTCTAAAACTTGTGTTGTTAAAAACTGATAAAAATAAAGTTTAAATGTTTAAATGAAGATCCAGAGCTGCAGCTCTAAACTATTTTGGTCCAGTTTTTTGCTGCTTCACATTTAAAACAGGTTTAAATGTGACTTTTTATCAGAAACCTGAATTTCTGATCCAGGATGAGGTTTGGTCTCATCCAGCAGGTTTACTCTGTTTGTTTGTGATTCATATGATGATATGAGGAATGTTTCCACTGGCCGTTTGGAGATGAAGTATGAGCTTTAGTTCTTGTGGTTTCTTTGTGGTTTCTTTGGCGGCTCTTCAAAACATTTCCTGGATTTTGGCCTCCAGTCAGGATCGGCGGCTCTCTGGCTGTTAGAGGAAATTCAGTTTTTCTCTTCCTGTTGAAGGATTAAAGTTTATTTCTGATTGGTGATCTGACTCTTTTCTCTCTCCTCTTGTTTTTTAGGTTTTGTTAATATTTGTTTCATGTGAATTTGATTTTCATTCCTGGATATTATTGCTTATAATTGGAGTTATCTCCAGGAAAAGTGACAGTATTCATGCTAATAATGATTAGTCACTGAGCTGGTTGGTTTGTGAAGTTTTCCATTCGGACAGAGGAAGGTCTGTGAGGGAGAGTGTGTGTGAAAGTGTGTGTCTGCTGCTCTGATCTCTGTGTCAGTGTGTTGTTCAGGGTCAAGCCCCTGATTATACTGAACCATTTCTACAGATATTATGAGCTCCTAACTCTGAGCCAGCATGTGGGAATGTGAGAGTTTCTGGACCTCATGTCCAAACTGCAGCCTGCAGCTTGTAAAGGGCTAATGCTTCCCGTCCAGGACAAGCCCAGACATCACTCTCTCCTGCTTCCTCTGCTTCCTCTGCTTCCTCTGCTTCCTCTGCTTCCTCTGCTTCCTCTGCTTCCTCTGCTTCCTCTGCTTCCTCTGCTTCCTCTGACTGCACTCGCAGGAACAGGAAGTAAAGTCGGGTTTTGTTGGTCTGAGTTTATAAACTTTTAGAAGGAGTGTGTGTCAGTAGATCTTGAATGAGACGTCTGCTCATAGAGAAAAACACGCAGACACACCCACAACCACCACCAACACACACGTGCCCACTCACACACACACATGCAGATAAACTGCTGTCAGCAGCCTTTCCTTAACAGTGAGTCATAAAAGAGGAACAGGAATCACACAGCAAAGGAAAGAGATGAATCTGTTTGTTGCATCAGGAGGAAGATGCAATGATTCATTCTTGTTTTTCCCTCAGTGTCTCTTTGGCTTCATGATATTTTTTTCTGGTGCCGTTAATGTTCAGTAATATATATTTAAGTTTATTCATGGTGTTTTTTTATTTGGTTTAGTTGCATGAACATTGTCTGATGTTTAATCTGTTCAATGCAGACATATTTTTACCTGCACATTTTGAGAAACCTGCAGCAGATAAATATAATCTGCATCATCTTTTCTGGGCTTTACAGATCCAGAACATCAAGATGTTTTATATTTTCTATTGTTTTAATGTTCCAGATATTTGAGCAGCAGTTTCTTCTGTCCTTCAGTCCATGCCGCCTCCTCACCACAGCAACAGACTTCTTAGCATCTCTAAGATGTTAGCTTGCTCTGCTAACAAGCTAAATATAGACAGAAACAGCAGCAGTCTGGTTCGGATTCATTACGTCACATTACTGGTGGTAAAGTTACCTTTAAGTATCACCTTCCATTATTTTGAACTTCATGATGATCAGCTGCTCTGGATCTCGCGTAATTTACAAGTCATGAACTATTACAGAATAAAAACTGAAAATGCTCTGATCCAAATTATTATGCACAGCAGATTTTCTAAACATTTTATGGATTATGAAGAACTGCAAACGTTCATTCTGTGAATGTGCAGCATTAAGTGATCACATGTACTAAAATCAAAAGCTATTTCAGTTAAAAACATGTAAACAGACAGAGTTACATGTTAACATTGGACCTTCTTTGGTATCACTGCACAATTCTTGATCCATTGAACTGGTGAGTTTGTGGAAAGTTTCTGCTTGAATTTCTCTGCAGGATGTCAGAAAACCTTCAGAGCTGCTGCTTGATCCGACCTGCATTAAACCCTCTGATCTTCTGCTGGAGGAAACTCCACAGGTTCCAATAGGGTCAGAGGTCAGAGGAGGATGGTGACACCATGAGTTTCTGCCCTTTATGCCCAAAGCAGCCTGAGACACAGAGTCAGTGCTGCAGCCAGAGACACAGAGTCAGTGCTGCAGCCTGAGACACAGAGTCAGTGCTGCAGCCTGAGACACAGAGTCAGTGCTGCAGCCTGAGATACAGAGTCAGTGCTGCAGCCAGAGACACAGAGTCAGTGCTGCAGCCTGAGACACAGAGTCAGTGCTGCAGCCTGAGACGGAGCATCGACCTGCATGGAGACGGTTCTGCTGCTGAAGGTCCGGATCTTTCTGAACCGAGACAGGAAGTGATCAGACAGAAAGTGATCAATCAGAAAGTGATCAGTCAGAAAGTGATCAATCAGAAAGTGATCAGTCAGAAAGTGATCAATCAGAAAGTGATCAGTCAGAAAGTGATCAGTCAGAAAGTGATCAGACAGAAAGTGATCAATCAGAAAGTGATCAGTCAGAAAGTCCATATATTTTGCTGAGGTCATTTTAACACCTTCAGGTCTCTGAAGGGGCCGACCAGTTCTCTCTCTCTCTCTCTCTCTCTCTCTCTCTCCGTGATTTGGGCCCACAGCATGACTCCACCTCCTCCTTGCTGACATCACAGCCGTGTTGGGACGTGGTGGCCGTCCACCACCGTCCACTACTGCGTCCATCTGGACTATCCAGGGCTGCACAGCAGTAATCAGTGAACAAGTCTGTTTGATATAGCAGTTTAGGGGCCGAATAGCAGGTTAGGGGCCGAATAGCAGGTTAGGGGCCCAATAGTAGGTTAGGGGCCCAATAGTAGGTTAGGGGCCCAATAGTAGGTTAGGGGCCCAATAGTAGGTTAGGGGCCCAATAGCAGGTTAGGGGCCCAATAGCAGGTTAGGGGCCCAATAGCAGGTTAGGGGCCCAATAGCAGGTTAGGGGCCCAATAGCAGGTTAGGGGCCCAATAGCAGGTTAGGGGCCCAATAGCAGGTTAGGGGCCCAATAGCAGGTTAGGGGCCCAATAGCAGGTTAGGGGCCCAATAGCAGGTTAGGGGCCCAATAGTAGGTTAGGGGCCCAATAGCAGTTTAGGGGCCCAGTAGCAGGTTAGGGGCCCAATAGCAGGTTAGGGGCCCAATAGCAGGTTAGGGGCCCAATAGCAGGTTAGGGGGCCCAGTAGCAGGTTAGGGGCCCAATAGCAGGTTAGGATCCTCCACCTTGAGGCTCCAGCAGCTTCTAATCACTGTTTGCTGCTTTTAAGGGGATTTTAACAGCTGCTCTCTTGATCCCATGAA
Organism: Poeciliopsis gracilis; assembly: GCA_911649635.1. Classification (NCBI taxonomy): domain Eukaryota; kingdom Metazoa; phylum Chordata; class Actinopteri; order Cyprinodontiformes; family Poeciliidae; genus Poeciliopsis; species Poeciliopsis gracilis. Next base: position 632,405 of record CAJVRI010000370.1, read on the forward strand.
TTTGTCTAAATGAAACTTTCCTCATTATGTCTTTATCTGTAGGAACCATCTTTGTTGTGAATCAGCCACAAATCTCTTCACAGTACGATGATAACGCTTCAGTTTTCGTTAAATATCTCATGTTTTCATACCTGGTCATACGGCTCTACAACATCTGATGACTTTCTTCAGCAGAGATCTTTTCTCTTTCCATATTGCTTTAAACCTGTGGCCTGCTTAATAATGTGGAACATCCTTCTTAAGTAGATTTGCTTTAAATGAGCTCAACAGACAAATTGACGAGTTCAGTTTGTCTGTTGACAAACTACAATTAATTTCAGTTCCCTGAAATTAATTGTAGTTATTCAAAAAGCCCTGACACACAAACCATCTATAAATTTAATAGCACAACAAAAAATGTATCTTTATGACTAAAGACTAAAGAGAAATCCTCCAACTCTAGAGTCTGACGCCTCCATCTTGTTTCATCTGGTGAAGCAGGAAGTTGCTCTCAGCGTCTTCAGAGGTTTTAGTGTCGTTTCCTTCAGTGGTTCTTGGTGCAGCGCCCCCACAGGCCAGGAGGGGAACAGGCTGGTTGGACTCAGAGGCAGCAGCTGCAGGTGGAGCTAACCCTCCTGACATTCAGGGTTCTCTAGAAATGGTTTAACTGTAACACAGACCATAGATCTAAACTTGTAGCATTCATTTATAGAGAATGACGATGTCATTAAATCGTCTTTAATGGATTCAGCTGAGAAAATTAATAGTACATTTAGGATTTAATTAGGAAGTTTACTTTGTAAAAGTTTAAAGAACCATCTTGACAGTTTGATTGTTGTGTTACCATGGCTACAGTACGGTATAATCATTGTGTTTGAATTGGGTTTGTTTACAAATACATCACAGCAAATAACCGATAATCAGTGATTGATTTTAAACTCGGCTAATAGACCTGGTCTCCTCTCACAGATTTATTTAAACATGTCGGTGATGCTGAGGCTCTTGGTAGGAAGGGTTTGGGGGCTTTGGTGGGTTCTCTCTAAGGCCCCATATTACCTTGAGCCGGCCCTGCATGAACAACTGCTGCGCTGCGCATCAACCTTGAATCCCCCGGTGGCCCTATGTTTGGCCCTATGTTTGGCCCTATGCTTGGCCCTATGCTTGGCCCTATGCTTGGCCCTATGCTTGGCCCTATGTTTGGCTTTATGTTTGGCTTTATGTTTGGCTTTATGTTTGGCCCTATGTTTGGCCCTATGTTTGGCTTTATGTTTGGCCCTATGTTTGGCCCTATGTTTGGCTTTATGTTTGGCCCTATGTTTGGCTTTATGTTTGGCTTTATGTTTGGCTTTATGTTTGGCTTTATGTTTGGCCCTATGTTTGGCCCCATGTTTGGCTTTATGTTTGGCTTTATGTTTGGCTTTATGTTTGGCCCTATGTTTGGCCCTATGTTTGGCCCTATGTTTGGCCCTATGTTTGGCCCTATGTTTGGCCCCATGTTTGGCTTTATGTTTGGCTTTATGTTTGGCTTTATGTTTGGCTTTATGTTTGGCTTTATGTTTGGCTTTATGTTTGGCTTTATGTTTGGCCCTATGTTTGGCTTTATGTTTGGCCCTATGTTTGGCTTTATGTTTGGCCCTATGCTGCGGTTCTGATTATTGCTCCAGTATTTTCTCTGATGTTTATTTCATGACCTCTAAATGCTCTGGACCGAATCTTCCTTTAACACTTGAGGTTCTGCAGTAACTTCTATTTACAGCCGCGAACCTCCAGCCCAGATCCATCAGCGCCGGTGAGGTGTTATGCCGAGAAATGCCTGCCTGCCGAGAATTGCATCCCCTGTCGCGGGAGCGCGCATCGCTCTAAACTCTCGCATGTTGACGAGGAAACGGGCTGAAATCCGACCGAAAAGGAAACTTTTAAAGATATTCGTAACATTATCACGTTTATTAATCATGTAAGCCCTACAATTGTGGGTCTTATTTCGCTAATTCATTGAAATAAATACGGTCTTTTACGTTTATTGAGACGTATTTGTCGAAGTTTTTTCAGTTTCTGATGAACATGTTCTCCGCAGCTGGTTTGAAATTCCCATATTTTTCTTGTAACACTATAATAGCTTAAAGCTTTACGAAAACGAGGCCCATTATATAGAACATTTTATATGACGCTTAACTGTCTAGTGTATTAATGTAGGGGAGATGCATTTTTTGGCAGCCTGGAAATCCATATTGCCGAAAAATGCATCCCCCTGCTAACTTGGAGAAATAAAGACTTAAGAGTGAAATAACTTTTTTTCTGCATAACCAATTTTCATATGAACAGGACAATAGACAGGGGATGCAAATATTAGCAGGCTCAGAAATGAAAATGCATCTCCCCTACATTAATACACTAGACAGTTAAGCGTCATATAAAATGTTCTATATAATGGGCCTCGTTTTCGTAAAGCTTTAAGCTATTATAGTGTTAAAAGAAAAATATGGGAATTTCAAACCAGCTGCGGAGAACATGTTCATCAGAAACTGAAAAAAGTTCGACAAATACGTCTCAATAAACGTAAAAGACCGTATTTATTTCAATGAATTAGCGAAATAAGACCCACAATTGTAGGGCTTACATGATTAATAAACGTGATAATGTTACGAATATCTTTAAAAGTTTCCTTTTCGGTCGGATTTCAGCCCGTTTCCTCGTCAATATGCGAGAGTTTAGAGCGATGCGCGCTCCCGCGACAGGGGATGCAATTCTCGGCAGGCAGGCATTTCTCGGCATAACGCCGGCTTTAACCCAGCTGGTCGTAACGCTAAGGAGAAGCAGAGCCAGCAGTCAGTAGGTGGTACCACTGACTGAGTCGGTACTGCACGTGCCTGCTTCACCAGATTGGACCGCTGTCCCGTCACGGCTCATCCCACATGATGACGTTGGAAGCTGAGCGAATCAACGAATCAAGAGAGCGAGAGGCGTGCAGGCGGTGCGGTGAGCGTAACCCGGCGTGTGTCGCGGTGTGTGAGATCAGGGTGTGTGAAGCGGCGCTGCTCTCACACAGTCAGTTTTCCCTCCGTGTGAAAACATCTCGCTGTTGCCTCATGGATTTCTGGAACGTTCTGCTTCTCTGTGAGTTTTTCGGTTCTTATTTCTGTGTCTGTCGGTTCAGGTTCGGTTCAGATGTTGACAGTTCGGTTCGGAGTTCATCCGCATCTTTTCTCCAGTTTCGGAGAGCTGGTCGGCTGCTGGTACCGAACCAGAACAGAACCTGTAACAGACCGGTTCTGATGAAACTTTTCAACGTGTCCAGAGTTTCTGGAGTCTACAGACTGATTCAGTTTGGGTTCTGTTGGGTTCTGTTGTTGGGTTCTGTTGTTGGGTTCTGTTGCATCAGCAGCAGGTCAGATCAGTGAAGCTGCAGGAAGTTTGTTCCTTAAAAGGCAAGTTGGGCAAAAGCGTTGTGGGAAGTCATTTCTGTTTTCTTAAAGAATCTGTGAACATTAAATTATGTCACTGATTAAACACTGATATTGCTGCTTTTAAAGCTATTGATACATTTATTGTAATTCTAGATCACTCAGCAAAGATCCTCATTTGTCAGATTAACAACAGTTATTAAACAAGCTTCTCATTTAATTAATAATTAGTGAAAGTTTTTATTTGTGTTAACCTCAACGTTTAAATTCACCGGAGGCAGAAAATGATCATCTGAATGGGAATAAATAACAAAGTGTTTCAGATGAATCACTTTGTCCTCCATTCGCACATCGTCTGATTTGGCCAAACTATTAGAGCAAGAGACAAAATGTTTCAGAATGAAATCTTTCTAACAGTGGTGATCCGATCCGATCAGAACCAATCCGATCAGAACAGAACCGATCTGATCAGAACCGATCTGATACTCAGATCGGTTCTGATTGGATGGGAGTTAAATCCAGGGACCTCTGAAGAACTTTGAAATAAAAGTTCCTCACATAAAATCAGTTTATTTGAGTCTTTTTGTGTTTCTGCCTGATTCCTTTAATAAGTTGCATTTACTGAGTAACTTTTTATAAAAAATAAAAGTACTTCTAGGAGTATTTTTCTAGTATTGGACTTTTTGCTTTTACTTGAGTAATTTTACTCTGAATTGTCAGTAAAATGTCTGGATTTTCAAAACTTGTTTTAACCAAACTCAGATGTTAAAGTTTCATCCGTTTTTCATTGAAACTCATTTGGAAAAATATTTTTTTACTTTTACTTTTTGTCACTTATGTGAATTGTTATAATTTTTTGTCCATAAATTATCAAAATTTCCACTTACCTTTATGTTTTGTCAACCTGATGATATAAATATGAAATGATTGATAAATTGATCAGTTGATCAGGAAACGTTTCACCAACACGTTTCCGTTCTCGACTCCATTTTACTTGAAGTTCAGTAACTTTCTGTTGCAGTAGAGCTAGTCTCAGTTCAGTAACACTTTGGGTTCTTTACCCTCCTGTGGCTGAGATTGAAACAGACGGACCGGTTCTGTGGACTGACCCGGTTCTGTGGACTGACCCGGTTCTGTGGACCGACCGGGTTCTGTGGACTGACCTGGTTCTGTGGACTGACCGGGTTCTGTGGACTGACCGGGTTCTGTGGACTGACCGGTTCTGTGGACTGACCGGGTTCTGTGGACTGACCCGGGTTCTGTGGACTGACCCGGGTTCTGTGGACTGACCGGTTCTGTGGACTGACCGGGTTCTGTGGACTGACCGGTTCTGTGGACTGACTGGGTTCTGTGGACTGACTGGGTTCTGTGGACTGGCCGGTTCTGTGGACTGACCGGGTTCTGTGGACTGACCCGGTTCTGTGGACTGACCGGTTCTGTGGATCCGTTCCCTGGGATTAACATGTTACTGATTAGATTCCCTGAAAGCTGATCCTGATCACCCGTTTTAATTAGAGCCTAAAGGAGAATCAGGTTTTAACTCTGTGATCTGTTTGTGTTTCAGTCGCTGCAGCAGCAGCTGCAGCAATAGCTGCAGCAGCAGAAGCAGCAGCAGAAGCTGCAGCAGTAAATCTGACCAGGAAGGTCGGTGACGACGTGACTCTCAGCCTGGGACCCAAACTGCTGAAACCTGGGGACATGGTGGTCTGGTCCAACGGTCCAAAGACGGGGGAGGAAAATGTTCTCTTCAACATCGAAATCGGGAATCATGACGGACCGACCCAGAAGGACCGGTTTGATCTGGACGTGACCAGCGGCGCTCTGACCATTAAACGTCTCTCAGCTACAGACTCTGCAGTTTATTATGGACAGATCATCAATGGCAACGGGACCCAACGATTCTTCACCCTGACGGTGGAGGGTAAGTGTCTCAGCTGGATCAGGACATACTGTGGTGCTTTGACTAGGCCAGTCCTTCCTCTGCCTCCCTGTAGCTCAGATAGACTTTAAAATATTTATAAATCACTGAATGGCTTAAAGATCTGCTGCTGTTGGATCAACCTTCAGGTGTTCTGGTTCTGGTTCTGCTCGGCATCAGAACCAGAACCGAGCATGGAGAAGCAGCATTCAGTTTCTATGCTCCTCTAATCTGGATGAAACGTCCAGAAAGAGCTGAAACAATGACCTTAACTCAGGTCAACAGATGACGACCTTCATCTCTCACCAACAGGAAAAACGTCTGAAACTAAAATGACAGACGGAGAAACAAACTAAATCTGCTTGCTGGTCCCAGTTAAAGCAGCCGGAATCAAACCTTCGATTCTCTCACAGCAAAGTTTTATGGTCATTTAAACCTCCACGCTGAAAACATTTAAAATGTTTCAGGATTTTAACTCCTGAACTTTATTGATATGATTTAGCTTGTAGATTAAAAATCTCTTAAATTTATCCATGATACAAACTGAACATTTTATTAATCCTAGAAATGGAAACGTATTATAAAACCTGCTGCTGTTGTTTCACAGGGCCTGATCCCATCCAACCCATCCAACCCATCCAACCCATCCAACCAACTGATGAACCCCAACATCCAAACAGCGGGATCATTATCGCCATCGTCGTCGTCGTCGTCGTTGTTCTCATCTGTCTCCTCATTGCTGTTGTAGTGAAGAAGAAAAAATCACGTGAGTCCTTTTATAAAGTGTTTTGTTTTATCATATTAATATTGTTTTATTGTTTCTGTTTCTCTGCATTTGGACAAATGAAACAGATCCAGTTAACTGAACAACATGATCCAGCGCTAAGCAGCGTTAGCATGTTAGCATGTTAGCATGTTAGCATGAAGCCTGGCGATTAAAGTGGCAGGACTTTAAACTGACCTGAGAGTTTGAGCTACAGAACAAACTGAACTCCTGATCCAGTCTAAATGTTCTGGATTCTCTCCTGAAGCCATCAAGTTTTCTAACATTTCACTTTATGCTTCCATTTATCTAAGGCCAAAATAAAAGCTTTCAGTATTTAAATGTTATGGTGAAAAAGCCCTGATGTTTGGTTCCTCATGCAGGGATCACATGTTTGGATCTAAGCAACTTCATTTAATTATTATGATGGGAAAAATACCTGAGATGCTTTTATTGCATAAACACAGAATAAACCGACGTCGCCTGAACTCATCATCATTTGATGATGAGTTCATCCTGAATCTCATCCTGAATCTGGAAGCAGATGAGTTATTTTATCCCAGTGCAGCATTTCATCAGGTCAGGAGAATCTGTTTAAACTCATCAATAGTGATTCATTCATTGATTAACATCATGTCTACCTGCTTACATATTAAGGTTTTGTTTCCTGACCGATGTCCGTCTCTGTCCTCTCCACAGGCAGAACGTCTTCAGTCGTCTGATTCCCAACATTCAACCTTCTCTCCATTCCTCACCGACGGGCCTCAGCTGATCCAACAGAACCTGCAGAACTCTTTTCAGTTCCTTTGTTTCCTGCTCAGAGTCTGGGCTGATCATGGTGCTCCTTTCCCCTCAGGGAGAATCATCGTTTATGTCTGTATGATTGGGTCATGCATGTAACTGTCCAGTTCAACAGTTTGAACACCAAATGCATCTTAATGTGCGTAAATACGGTCAGTGGGAACTGTCCCAATGCTACAGCTAAAGCTTCAGGGTTCAGCCAATCAGCACCCAGGAAAACAAAAGCATCATTTGCTGCTTTGCAAACACCAGCCAGTGCAGTGTGACAGTGTGTTATGTAGCACTGCAGCTATTTCAGCTTCCCAGATGCATCATCATTAGAATATTTTAGATCAACTCCGCAAAGAGTCACGTTTCATAGAAAACACTGAATTCTGGAACAACCTGCTTCAACCTGCCTCAACCTGCCTCAATGTGCCTCAACCTGCCTCAATGTGCCTCAACGTGCATCAACCTGCCTCAATGTGCCTCAACCTGCCTCAACCTGCATCAACCTGCCTCAACGTGCCTCAACCTGCATCAACCTGCCTCAACCTGCCTCAACGTGCCTCGCCTTCGATTTCACAGTAAAAATGTTCAGTTAGCGTTAGCATGGCGTCTCGCTTCAAAGCTAAATCCCTAAAATCTTTTGTTGTTTGACGTTAAGAAGCATTTTTCATCTCAGGATCTCAAAAGGACTCAACAAGGGCGAACAGGTGTTAGATTAAAAACAGCTGATGGCAGATTACCAATCC